>OZ057403.1:29823701-30014591 GCA_964056735.1 Allodiplogaster pararmata | reverse complement strand
GTAAATGAATATCAAGTATTTGTTACAAAATGACAAATTATCCATGTTTAAACATTCCGTTTATTGTTATAATCTCTCTATTCTACGTGTCGGCGCATTTTGAGTAATTTGAATGAATAAAATAAGTATATCATTTTTTTATTAGAATTCTTCTATTCTTTGCCATCGCTCGCCTTTACATTGATGCGTCCGCAGATGATCAAATGAAACAGCAAGCGGCGCTGGTTTTCCAGAACGTCAGCAATGTTCATGTTCATTTTGGTACCAGTTAAATTCGAACCCAGTTTAGTCTTGAACCCGGTTTAAACCTAATTTTCGATCCTTTTTCACTCGCAATAGCATTCTCTGTGTGAATGAAGATGGAATAAGTGAATTCACTTGAATGTTTCTGTCTTCATCAACCTCTTATATTTGCTCTCTTTTTTCTGAATGTTTTTCAATTCATGTTCATCTGTTCAGTCTTGTTCATAAACTTATATATTCAACTCAGCTGACAAATTCGTGGACCTTTTTTGTATTTGCTACAACTAACTAACTATTTCATATAGAGGTGTACTATATAGCATTGTGTTATTTCATCAGTATAAGATGCTTGCATGAGATCACACGAACTTAGCGAAACAAATTTGGATACAGTGTTGCACTTGCGACTTCTAGAAATTCAGGCTAAACTTTTAACCTCTAGCGTACAGGCGCACTCCTACAAAGACTTCCAACAAATCCTACACGTTTCAGATTCTTTCATCTGTGACTGACATGGACTTGTTTCTGCGGAAACTCGCACCAACATTTGTTTTGATCACTGGCTCACCAACAATGATGCTTGACGTCTTTATGGTGCGGCTTTCCATTTTCAAGAACGGTAGAGTCGAGTTTGAACATTGTATCGAAAAG
This sequence comes from Allodiplogaster pararmata, assembly GCA_964056735.1. Taxonomy (NCBI): domain Eukaryota; kingdom Metazoa; phylum Nematoda; class Chromadorea; order Rhabditida; family Diplogasteridae; genus Allodiplogaster; species Allodiplogaster pararmata. The sequence continues at coordinate 30,013,697 of OZ057403.1, read as the reverse complement.
ATAACATTAGTAAAAAAGGTCGGCTACAGAGCCTTGATTACCTTGAATCGATCGATTCCGCCATCTGTTCCTCAGGCTCTCCGATTCGCCAAGTACCCGCCACTTTTGATCTGCTCGCTGATATGCCATTTCCTCATTCGTCTCTGCGAGCGGGCAGAATGCACTCCTCATGAAGTAAGCGCATTTTGATAGTCTTGACGTGTTTGAGGATAACAAAGCGTGAAGAGGAAAAAGTTCTATGTAAAGATACTGCAGATTGATGATTGATACTACAGAGTTAATAAATATTGTACATGGTATGTCAAAATTATTCAAATGAAGATTCGAACAGGGGTTGTGTTATTGGAGAGGAGGAAAAAAAAGGGAAATTAAGAGAGCACGGAAAGGAAAACGAGCGGTTGAGTGAGCGAGTGAGCGATACACGCGAGATTCCGTTAAAACGTGTCTCTATACGGAAAGAAGTATTATCTATCAAGAAAATAATAATTCAATTCTCATCCACCTCCTGCTCAGAAAATAGAGGATGCAGAGCATTTCGCTCGTACGCATATCCAAGTCATCATCGATGTTTACCATGATGTGGTAGATCGCTTTAACAAGGTTTGTGATCTCGGCGCGAAAACATGGGGTTCTTTAACTTCTAAATAAAACGTCTATTAATCCGTAAGAAACGCGGCTGATTGTTCTTTGTAATTGACAAGTGTAATTCACGTACCAAAGTGAGCGTTTAATTTGAGCTTCTCTTCCATTTCTGAGAATATTCTTATTAGCCAGTGTTACTATGGACTGCGGTAGCTTATTCTACTGGGCGGATGCTGGGTTAATGGATACCAGGGGTTAAATAGTAACTGGACTAACTATGTTGACGTATACATGTTCACACCGAAAATGATCTACATTCTTTCCTTTTTCAGTTCTATTTTAGTTCTCCTCCACTTCTCATTCCACTCTTTTTGCCTCTCCCCATCCTTTTTCCAACTCGCTCGGCGCTTACAAACATGCCTTAGACTGGTCTCATTTAACGCCTGATAGAGACCTAAAATAGAAGTTGCACTTACAAAGTTCTACTGTTTAAATGTTTTTTCCCAAGGGTAGATTCCATCAGTTGACATCGGTAAACAGAGTTGAGCTATCAAGTTGAAGTAGATTAATGTACTCATTTCGCGAACTGAACTCGGATTTTAGCCTGGTAAGAAGTACCACGTGAGCAGCATCATCTCTATCGTGAACATGGCTCTCAGCCCGTCTGTTCTGAAGTTTGTCGGAGAAAATTATTTATTTTCCAAAAACTTACTTCGCGCGAATCATCCATCGCCTCGTGGCAGAGTAGGCGCTCCCCTGAGAAAACATAACCAGACCTGAGCTGTGAAAGCAGTTTTTGCTCCCGGGTCACTTTGAAGCATTATGAGAGTTGAGGTTGTGGGAACCAAGGGTTAAGTGGTCATGTTAGACCCTATTTTGACGGGGCTCTGTTTTGTTTTCAATTCATAAGGGCGACCCTGTGATCATCCCACTGGTAACCCTATCCAAATTTGTCAGCCTGCTTGATATGGGTTTTTTTCTTGAAGTCGAATTGCGACCCTTCGCACAATGTTGAGTGATTACAACCATTATGACGAACCACGCCAGAAATAAAGCACTGAGATACGGATACTGTAATTTTAAGTTTTTTGTACAGAGTTGATTGAACAAATGAAACCTTTTTTTCCTGTTGATTATGATCCTGATCAATGTCCAAATGCATTTTATAAAGTAATATTAAGGGTGCTCACTTCGGTGCTAATGGTCGAAACTTTTTATTATTTTCTTGGGTATGGTTCCTCTAAAGAAATCAATACAAAGGGCTTGTTATTTGCAATTTAACTACATATTTTTGCTAGATAAGATATTATAGGAGAAAAATTATTTTCTTTCCTTGGTGAAAAAAGGTAGTTGAAAAACGATAATTATTGCAGGTGCATCACTCCTGAGCTATACGAAGCTTTAAAGCAGACGATAGAAACACAGACACTCGAAGCGGTCTCTTTTTGAAATTTTTGTTTGATGTTTTTCGCAGTCCTAACTTGAAAGCAACTAGGCAACTAGTTGATTAGGAGCAACCTTAAAGTCTACATTTGTAAAAATTTCAGAGCTGGTTCATTTGGTCAACCTTGTGTTTCTCTCACCCATAGTGCCAAGAAAGCTATTGATACGAATTTTCTGTTCGTCTGCATCTTATATTTTACATCACACGCTCTCGCGCCCTTTTAAAGGCCGGTCGTTTTTTCTTCATTGGTAATCTTGATCTACAGATAGTTTCTGCTGGTGGGGAGAATCAGCCTGGTCTAAATTTGTTAAAGGGAAAGTTCGGGAGGTCTTGGGAAGATTTGAGAAAACTTCAAAGACTTAAGAATGGAGGCAGGTTTCGAATAGACCTCGAACTAGACGGAATAAAATGTCCATAAGTCGTAGTCAAATTATGTTGCATTCATGACTGCTTTAGCTGTGCTTACTATTCGCTCTTTCAGGCTCAATGCAAGCCGGACGAGGCTATTCTGAAGCAGCAGTGGTTGAGTCAGCTAAGAAGGTTGTTGAGAGTGTACGAGACTAGAGGGGGTGTGCCGCAACCCCTCGAGTAGAATAAAAGAGACAAGCTTACAAGCATAGTGTCTCTCGAATCTATGCGCTATCCATGAGTGCAAATGATACAATGCTCTGATCTACTGCATCCTCTTGCCCTCGAGATCTCTCAAAGGTCTGCCGTTCTCTCATGATTAATCTTCTTGATGTACAATTTCTTCCTGCAAGTGGGAAGAAACAGCCTGCTTACAACCGAAGAAAAAAAGTTAACCACGCTTCTAGCATGATTGGGACACCGTAGAGTACGATTTTATTTTCTTATAAGGCATATTTCATCAACTAAACCTACGTGAAGGTGTTTGATTTCAAGTTTTGGTTCCAGAGGACTAGAAGGGCTTGGAGCAGCGTTGTGTATTATTTTTAATTAAAACATATTTGTGATTGGAGTTGTATTGACATATCAGTCTGTGAGGAAATCTCGTTCTGTAAGGTGATTTTTTCTGAATAAAACTGTTGGACTGCCATGTTCTCATTGTGACATCATAGGGTTGCACCATTGATTCAACTAGTCGGTAAACCAAACACTCACGTTCTACAGGTCAAGCGGAGGAAATGGGGCTTGGAACACCCCCGAGAAAGTTAACCATCTCTCAAAATCTTTGTTTAACCATGTCAACGGAGACTCTTGTCATGTTATTTTTTGACGATGAATATTTCAAGGAATGAGGCGTGCTTGAGTTCCAGAGATACTAATGGATACTAGCCATGTACTAAGGTATAAAAGAGATGATAACCACAGAGTAGAGCTAGTCTTAGATCCTTGGTAAAACGGGAAACATGAATTCCAAAATCCGAAGGTGTCCAACAACAAAAAATTGCGATCGACATCTCTTAATCCAATTTTTCTACAATTATGTCAGCTGTCAAGTTTTTACATTTCCTTTCGTACCTTTCCTTTTTCTACTTTTCCAGTATAGTTTTTTCCCTTTCAATTCGTCACGGCTGAGAGCGGTCGACTCACTTCTCGCTCTTTGATTCTATCGTGTGAAGTGAAGGATTCCGGTTTCTAGTAGGGCGGTATCGTCCAAACCATGATCGACACTCCAGTCTACATTATCGTATCACGAAAAGTGTCGTTCATGCAAAGTGTTACCCGCGAAATTTTTTTGGCTTAGGCTCTGGTGAAGAATACGTTAACGAGGCCGTACCGCTTATGAACGAGACCGCGTTGAAAATTTCTCACAATGTCAATTTTTGGCCGATTTGAAAAGCCTCATCCTTTTTTCTTCATCCTCATCCTGGAAGGCCTCATCCTCAACATTGAGAAACAGAGAATAATATGGAGTAGTTCGAATCAATTGCGCTTCATGTCGTCGAGAATAAGCGATTGATTTGAATATGTACTCAGAAAATTGCTTTCCTAAGAACTTGAAGGGGGCTTATGATGAACACTTAGTGTATTGGTAAGATGCTCGCTCCTCATTTGGGAGTGAAAGAGAGATTGTAGGATCGATTTGCAGGGAAAGCCAATTTGCAGACCATCTTAGTGCATTGGTAAGATGCTCGCCTATCATTTCGGAGTGAAAGAGAGATTGTACGATCGGTTCCCAGGGGAAGCCGTTTTTGCAGACCATCTTAGTGTATTGGTAAGATGCTCGCTTATCATTTGGGAGTGAAAGAGAGATTGTACGATCGATTTGCAGGGAAAGCCAATTTGCAGACCATCTTAGTGTATTGGTAAGATGCTCGCCTATCATTTCGGAGTGAAAGAGAGATTGTACGATCGGTTCCCAGGGGAAGCCGTTTTTGCAGACCATCTTAGTGTATTGGTAAGATGCTCGCTTATCATTTGGGAGTGAAAGAGAGATTGTACGATCGATTTGCAGGGAAAGCCAATTTGCAGACCATCTTAGTGTATTGGTAAGATGCTCGCCTATCATTTCGGACTGAAAGAGAGATTGTACGATCGGTTCCCAGAGGAAGCCGTTTTTGCAGACCATCTTAGTGTATTGGTAAGATGCTCGCTCCTCATTTGGGAGTGAAAGAGAGATTGTACGATCGATTTGCAGGGAAAGCCAATTTGCAGACCATCTTAGTGTATTGGTAAAATGCTCGCTCATCATTTGGAAGTGAAAGAGAGATTGTACGATCGATTTGCAGGGAAATCCAATTTGCAGACCATCTTAGTGTATTGGTAAGATGCTCGCTTATCATTTGGGAGTGAAAGAGAGATTGTACGATCGGTTCCCAGGGGAAGCCGTTTTTGCAGACCATCTTAGTGTATTGGTAAGATGCTCGCTTATCATTTGGGAGTGAAAGAGAGATTGTACGATCGATTTGCAGGGAAAGCCAATTTGCAGACCATTTTAGTGTATTGGTACGATGCTCGCCTATCATTTCGGAGTGAAAGAGAGATTGTACGATCGGTTCCCAGGGGAAGCCGTTTTTGCAGACCATCTTAGTGTATTGGTAAGATGCTCGCCTATCATTTCGGAGTGAAAGAGAGATTGTACGATCGGTTCCCAGGGGAAGCCGTTTTTGCAGACCATCTTAGTGTATTGGTAAGATGCTCGCTTATCATTTGGGAGTGAAAGAGAGATTGTACGATCGATTTGCAGGGAAAGCCAATTTGCAGACCATCTTAGTGTATTGGTAAGATGCTCGCCTATCATTTCGGAGTGAAAGAGAGATTGTACGATCGGTTCCCAGGGGAAGCCGTTTTTGCAGACCATCTTAGTGTATTGGTAAAATGCTCGCTCATCATTTGGGAGTGAAAGAGAGATTGTACAATCGATTTGCAGGGGAAGCCAATTTGCAGACAATCTTAGTGTATTGGTAAGATGCTCGCTCCTCATTTAGGAGTGAAAGAGAGATTGTACGATCGATTTGCAGGGAAAGCCAATTCGCAGACCATCTTAGTGTATTGGTAAAATGCTCGCTCATCATTTGGAAGTGAAAGAGAGATTGTACGATCGATTTGCAGGGAAATCCAATTTGCAGACCATCTTAGTGTATTGGTAAGATGCTCGCTTATCATTTGGGAGTGAAAGAGAGATTGTACAATCGATTTGCAGGGGAAGCCAATTTGCAGACAATCTTAGTGTATTGGTAAGATGCTCGCTCATCATTTGGAAGTGAAAGAGAGATTGTACGATCGATTTGCAGGGAAATCCAATTTGCAGACCATCTTAGTGTATTGGTAAGATGCTCGCTTATCATTTGGGAGTGAAAGAGAGATTGTACAATCGATTTGCAGGGGAAGCCAATTTGCAGACAATCTTAGTGTATTGGTAAGATGCTCGCTCATCATTTGGAAGTGAAAGAGAGATTGTACGATCGATTTGCAGGGAAATCCAATTTGCAGACCATCTTAGTGTATTGGTAAGATGCTCGCTTATCATTTGGGAGTGAAAGAGAGATTGTACGATCGATTTGCCGGGAAAGCCAATTTGCAGACCATCTTAGTGCATTGGTAAGATGCTCGCTTATCATTTGGGAGTGAAAGAGAGATTGTACGATCGGTTCCCAGGGGAAGCCGTTTTTGCAGACCATCTTAGTGTATTGGTAAGATGCTCGCTCATCATTTGGAAGTGAAAGAGAGATTGTACGATCGATTTGCAGGGAAATCCAATTTGCAGACCATCTTAGTGTATTGGTAAGATGCTCGCTTATCATTTGGGAGTGAAAGAGAGATTGTACGATCGATTTGCCGGGAAAGCCAATTTGCAGACCATCTTAGTGCATTGGTAAGATGCTCGCTTATCATTTGGGAGTGAAAGAGAGATTGTACGATCGGTTCCCAGGGGAAGCCGTTTTTGCAGACCATCTTAGTGTATTGGTAAGATGCTCGCTCATCATTTGGAAGTGAAAGAGAGATTGTACAATCGATTTGCAGGGGAATCCAATTTGCAGACCATCTTAGTGTATTGGTAAGATGCTCACTCATCACTTGGGAGTGAAAGAGAGATTGTACGATCGATTCGCAGGGGAAGCCGTTTTTGCAGACCATCTTAGTGTATTGGTAAGATGCTCGTTCATCATTTGGAGATAAAAGAGAGATTGTACGATCGGTTCGCAGGGGAAGCCGTTTTTGCAGACCATCTTAGTGTATTGGTAAGATGCTCGCTTATCATTTTGGAGTGAAAGAGAGATTGTACGATCGGTTCGCAGGGGAAGCCGTTTTTGCAGACCGTCTTAGTGTATTGGTAAGATGCTCGCTTATCATTTCGGAGTGAAAGAGAGATTGTACGATCGGTTCGCAGGGGAAGCCGTTTTTGCAGTCCATCTTTGTGTATTGGTAAGATGCTCGCTTATCATTTCGGAGTGAAAGAGAGATTGTACGATCGGTTCGCAGGGGAAGCCGTTTTTGCAGTCCATCTTTGTGTATTGGTAAGATGCTCGCTTATCATTTCGGAGTGAAAGAGAGATTGTACGATCGGTTCGCAGGGGAAGCCGTTTTTGCAGACCATCTTAGTGTATTGGTAAGATGCTCGCTTATCATTTCGGAGTGAAAGAGAGATTGTACGATAGGCTCGCAGGGGAAGCCGTTTTTGCAGACCTTCTTAGTGTATTGGTAAGATGCTCGCTTATCATTTCGGAGTGAAAGAGAGATTGTACGATCGGTTCGCAGGGGAAGCCGTTTTTGCAGACCATCTTAGTGTATTGGTAAGATGCTCGCCTATCATTTCGGAGTGAAAGAGAGATTGTACGATCGGTTCCCAGGGGAAGCCGTTTTTGCAGACCATCTTAGTGTATTGGTAAGATGCTCGCTTATCATTTCGGAGTGAAAGAGAGATTGTACGATCGGTTCGCAGGGAAAGCCAATTTGCAGACCATCTTAGTGTATTGGTAAGATGCTCGCCTATCATTTCGGAGTGAAAGAGAGATTGTACGATCGGTTCCCAGGGGAAGCCGTTTTTGCAGACCATCTTAGTGTATTGGTAAGATGCTCGCTTATCATTTGGGAGTGAAAGAGAGATTGTACGATCGATTTGCAGGGAAAGCCAATTTGCAGACCATCTTAGTGTATTGGTAAGATGCTCGCCTATCATTTCGGAGTGAAAGAGAGATTGTACGATCGGTTCCCAGGGGAAGCCGTTTTTGCAGACCATCTTAGTGTATTGGTAAGATGCTCGCTCCTCATTTGGGAGTGAAAGAGAGATTGTACGATCGATTTGCAGGGAAAGCCAATTTGCAGACCATCTTAGTGTATTGGTAAAATGCTCGCTCATCATTTGGAAGTGAAAGAGAGATTGTACGATCGATTTGCAGGGAAATCCAATTTGCAGACCATCTTAGTGTATTGGTAAGATGCTCGCTTATCATTTGGGAGTGAAAGAGAGATTGTACAATCGATTTGCAGGGGAAGCCAATTTGCAGACAATCTTAGTGTATTGGTAAGATGCTCGCTCATCATTTGGAAGTGAAAGAGAGATTGTACGATCGATTTGCAGGGAAATCCAATTTGCAGACCATCTTAGTGTATTGGTAAGATGCTCGCTTATCATTTGGGAGTGAAAGAGAGATTGTACGATCGGTTCCCAGGGGAAGCCGTTTTTGCAGACCATCTTAGTTTATTGGTAAGATGCTCGCTCCTCATTTGGGAGTGAAAGAGAGATTGTACGATCGATTTGCAGGGAAAGCCAATTTGCAGACCATCTTAGTGTATTGGTAAAATGCTCGCTCATCATTTGGAAGTGAAAGAGAGATTGTACGATCGATTTGCAGGGAAATCCAATTTGCAGACCATCTTAGTGTATTGGTAAGATGCTCGCTTATCATTTGGGAGTGAAAGAGAGATTGTACGATCGGTTCCCAGGGGAAGCCGTTTTTGCAGACCATCTTAGTGTATTGGTAAGATGCTCGCTCATCAATTGGGAGTGAAAGAGAGATTGTACGATCGATTTGCAGGGAAAGCCAATTTGCAGACCATTTTAGTGTATTGGTAAGATGCTCGCCTATCATTTCGGAGTGAAAGAGAGATTGTACGATCGGTTCCCAGGGGAAGCCGTTTTTGCAGACCATCTTAGTGTATTGGTAAGATGCTCGCCTATCATTTCGGAGTGAAAGAGAGATTGTACGATCGGTTCCCAGGGGAAGCCGTTTTTGCAGACCATCTTAGTGTATTGGTAAGATGCTCGCTTATCATTTGGGAGTGAAAGAGAGATTGTACGATCGATTTGCAGGGAAAGCCAATTTGCAGACCATCTTAGTGTATTGGTAAGATGCTCGCCTATCATTTCGGAGTGAAAGAGAGATTGTACGATCGGTTCCCAGGGGAAGCCGTTTTTGCAGACCATCTTAGTGTATTGGTAAGATGCTCGCTCCTCATTTAGGAGTGAAAGAGAGATTGTACGATCGATTTGCAGGGAAAGCCAATTTGCAGACCATCTTAGTGTATTGGTAAAATGCTCGCTCATCATTTGGAAGTGAAAGAGAGATTGTACGATCGATTTGCAGGGAAATCCAATTTGCAGACCATCTTAGTGTATTGGTAAGATGCTCGCTTATCATTTGGGAGTGAAAGAGAGATTGTACAATCGATTTGCAGGGGAAGCCAATTTGCAGACAATCTTAGTGTATTGGTAAGATGCTCGCTCATCATTTGGAAGTGAAAGAGAGATTGTACGATCGATTTGCAGGGAAATCCAATTTGCAGACCATCTTAGTGTATTGGTAAGATGCTCGCTTATCATTTGATAGTGAAAGAGAGATTGTACGATCGATTTGCCGGGAAAGTCAATTTGCAGACCATCTTAGTGCATTGGTAAGATGCTCGCTTATCATTTGGGAGTGAAAGAGAGATTGTACGATCGGTTCCCAGGGGAAGCCGTTTTTGCAGACCATCTTAGTGTATTGGTAAGATGCTCGCTCATCATTTGGAAGTGAAAGAGAGATTGTACAATCGATTTGCAGGGGAATCCAATTTGCAGACCATCTTAGTGTATTGGTAAGATGCTCACTCATCACTTGGGAGTGAAAGAGAGATTGTACGATCGATTCGCAGGAGAAGCCGTTTTTGCAGACCATCTTAGTGTATTGGTAAAATGCTCGTTCATCATTTGGAGATAAAAGAGAGATTGTACGATCGGTTCGCAGGGGAAGCCGTTTTTGCAGACCATCTTAGTGTATTGGTAAGATGCTCGCTTATCATTTTGGAGTGAAAGAGAGATTGTACGATCGGTTCGCAGGGGAAGCCGTTTTTGCAGACCGTCTTAGTGTATTGGTAAGATGCTCGCTTATCATTTCGGAGTGAAAGAGAGATTGTACGATCGGTTCGCAGGGGAAGCCGTTTTTGCAGTCCATCTTTGTGTATTGGTAAGATGCTCGCTTATCATTTCGGAGTGAAAGAGAGATTGTACGATAGGCTCGCAGGGGAAGCCGTTTTTGCAGACCTTCTTAGTGTATTGGTAAGATGCTCGCTTATCATTTCGGAGTGAAAGAGAGATTGTACGATCGGTTCGCAGGGGAAGCCGTTTTTGCAGACCATCTTAGTGTATTGGTAAGATGCTCGCCTATCATTTCGGAGTGAAAGAGAGATTGTACGATCGGTTCCCAGGGGAAGCCGTTTTTGCAGACCATCTTAGTGTATTGGTAAGATGCTCGCTTATCATTTCGGAGTGAAAGAGAGATTGTACGATCGGTTCGCAGGGAAAGCCAATTTGCAGACCATCTTAGTGTATTGGTAAGATGCTCGCCTATCATTTCGGAGTGAAAGAGAGATTGTACGATCGGTTCCCAGGGGAAGCCGTTTTTGCAGACCATCTTAGTGTATTGGTAAGATGCTCGCTTATCATTTGGGAGTGAAAGAGAGATTGTACGATCGATTTGCAGGGAAAGCCAATTTGCAGACCATCTTAGTGTATTGGTAAGATGCTCGCTTATCATTTCGGAGTGAAAGAGAGATTGTACGATCGGTTCCCAGGGGAAGCCGTTTTTGCAGACCATCTTAGTGTATTGGTAAGATGCTCGCTCCTCATTTGGGAGTGAAAGAGAGATTGTACGATCGATTTGCAGGGAAAGCCAATTTGCAGACCATCTTAGTGTATTGGTAAAATGCTCGCTCATCATTTGGAAGTGAAAGAGAGATTGTACGATCGATTTGCAGGGAAATCCAATTTGCAGACCATCTTAGTGTATTGGTAAGATGCTCGCTTATCATTTGGGAGTGAAAGAGAGATTGTACAATCGATTTGCAGGGGAAGCCAATTTGCAGACAATCTTAGTGTATTGGTAAGATGCTCGCTCATCATTTGGAAGTGAAAGAGAGATTGTACGATCGATTTGCAGGGAAATCCAATTTGCAGACCATCTTAGTGTATTGGTAAGATGCTCGCTTATCATTTGGGAGTGAAAGAGAGATTGTACGATCGGTTCCCAGGGGAAGCCGTTTTTGCAGACCATCTTAGTGTATTGGTAAGATGCTCGCTCCTCATTTGGGAGTGAAAGAGAGATTGTACGATCGATTTGCAGGGAAAGCCAATTTGCAGACCATCTTAGTGTATTGGTAAAATGCTCGCTCATCATTTGGAAGTGAAAGAGAGATTGTACGATCGATTTGCAGGGAAATCCAATTTGCAGACCATCTTAGTGTATTGGTAAGATGCTCGCTTATCATTTGGGAGTGAAAGAGAGATTGTACGATCGGTTCCCAGGGGAAGCCGTTTTTGCAGACCATCTTAGTGTATTGGTAAGATGCTCGCTCATCAATTGGGAGTGAAAGAGAGATTGTACGATCGATTTGCAGGGAAAGCCAATTTGCAGACCATTTTAGTGTATTGGTAAGATGCTCGCCTATCATTTCGGAGTGAAAGAGAGATTGTACGATCGGTTCCCAGGGGAAGCCGTTTTTGCAGACCATCTTAGTGTATTGGTAAGATGCTCGCCTATCATTTCGGAGTGAAAGAGAGATTGTACGATCGGTTCCCAGGGGAAGCCGTTTTTGCAGACCATCTTAGTGTATTGGTAAGATGCTCGCTTATCATTTGGGAGTGAAAGAGAGATTGTACGATCGATTTGCAGGGAAAGCCAATTTGCAGACCATCTTAGTGTATTGGTAAGATGCTCGCCTATCATTTCGGAGTGAAAGAGAGATTGTACGATCGGTTCCCAGGGGAAGCCGTTTTTGCAGACCATCTTAGTGTATTGGTAAGATGCTCGCTCCTCATTTAGGAGTGAAAGAGAGATTGTACGATCGATTTGCAGGGAAAGCCAATTTGCAGACCATCTTAGTGTATTGGTAAAATGCTCGCTCATCATTTGGAAGTGAAAGAGAGATTGTACGATCGATTTGCAGGGAAATCCAATTTGCAGACCATCTTAGTGTATTGGTAAGATGCTCGCTTATCATTTGGGAGTGAAAGAGAGATTGTACAATCGATTTGCAGGGGAAGCCAATTTGCAGACAATCTTAGTGTATTGGTAAGATGCTCGCTCATCATTTGGAAGTGAAAGAGAGATTGTACGATCGATTTGCAGGGAAATCCAATTTGCAGACCATCTTAGTGTATTGGTAAGATGCTCGCTTATCATTTGGGAGTGAAAGAGAGATTGTACGATCGATTTGCCGGGAAAGCCAATTTGCAGACCATCTTAGTGCATTGGTAAGATGCTCGCTTATCATTTGGGAGTGAAAGAGAGATTGTACGATCGGTTCCCAGGGGAAGCCGTTTTTGCAGACCATCTTAGTGTATTGGTAAGATGCTCGCTCATCATTTGGAAGTGAAAGAGAGATTGTACAATCGATTTGCAGGGGAATCCAATTTGCAGACCATCTTAGTGTATTGGTAAGATGCTCACTCATCACTTGGGAGTGAAAGAGAGATTGTACGATCGATTCGCAGGGGAAGCCGTTTTTGCAGACCATCTTAGTGTATTGGTAAGATGCTCGTTCATCATTTGGAGATAAAAGAGAGATTGTACGATCGGTTCGCAGGGGAAGCCGTTTTTGCAGACCATCTTAGTGTATTGGTAAGATGCTCGCTTATCATTTTGGAGTGAAAGAGAGATTGTACGATCGGTTCGCAGGGGAAGCCGTTTTTGCAGACCGTCTTAGTGTATTGGTAAGATGCTCGCTTATCATTTCGGAGTGAAAGAGAGATTGTACGATCGGTTCGCAGGGGAAGCCGTTTTTGCAGTCCATCTTTGTGTATTGGTAAGATGCTCGCTTATCATTTCGGAGTGAAAGAGAGATTGTACGATCGGTTCGCAGGGGAAGCCGTTTTTGCAGTCCATCTTTGTGTATTGGTAAGATGCTCGCTTATCATTTCGGAGTGAAAGAGAGATTGTACGATCGGTTCGCAGGGGAAGCCGTTTTTGCAGACCATCTTAGTGTATTGGTAAGATGCTCGCTTATCATTTCGGAGTGAAAGAGAGATTGTACGATAGGCTCGCAGAAGAAGCCGTTTTTGCAGACCTTCTTAGTGTATTGGTAAGATGCTCGCTTATCATTTCGGAGTGAAAGAGAGATTGTACGATCGGTTCGCAGGGGAAGCCGTTTTTGCAGACCATCTTAGTGTATTGGTAAGATGCTCGCCTATCATTTCGGAGTGAAAGAGAGATTGTACGATCGGTTCCCAGGGGAAGCCGTTTTTGCAGACCATCTTAGTGTATTGGTAAGATGCTCGCTTATCATTTCGGAGTGAAAGAGAGATTGTACGATCGGTTCGCAGGGAAAGCCAATTTGCAGACCATCTTAGTGTATTGGTAAGATGCTCGCCTATCATTTCGGAGTGAAAGAGAGATTGTACGATCGGTTCCCAGGGGAAGCCGTTTTTGCAGACCATCTTAGTGTATTGGTAAGATGCTCGCTTATCATTTGGGAGTGAAAGAGAGATTGTACGATCGATTTGCAGGGAAAGCCAATTTGCAGACCATCTTAGTGTATTGGTAAGATGCTCGCTTATCATTTCGGAGTGAAAGAGAGATTGTACGATCGGTTCCCAGGGGAAGCCGTTTTTGCAGACCATCTTAGTGTATTGGTAAGATGCTCGCTCCTCATTTGGGAGTGAAAGAGAGATTGTACGATCGATTTGCAGGGAAAGCCAATTTGCAGACCATCTTAGTGTATTGGTAAAATGCTCGCTCATCATTTGGAAGTGAAAGAGAGATTGTACGATCGATTTGCAGGGAAATCCAATTTGCAGACCATCTTAGTGTATTGGTAAGATGCTCGCTTATCATTTGGGAGTGAAAGAGAGATTGTACAATCGATTTGCAGGGGAAGCCAATTTGCAGACAATCTTAGTGTATTGGTAAGATGCTCGCTCATCATTTGGAAGTGAAAGAGAGATTGTACGATCGATTTGCAGGGAAATCCAATTTGCAGACCATCTTAGTGTATTGGTAAGATGCTCGCTTATCATTTGGGAGTGAAAGAGAGATTGTACGATCGGTTCCCAGGGGAAGCCGTTTTTGCAGACCATCTTAGTGTATTGGTAAGATGCTCGCTCATCATTTGGAAGTGAAAGAGAGATTGTACGATCGATTTGCAGGGAAATCCAATTTGCAGACCATCTTAGTGTATTGGTAAGATGCTCGCTTATCATTTGGGAGTGAAAGAGAGATTGTACGATCGATTTGCCGGGAAAGCCAATTTGCAGACCATCTTAGTGTATTGGTAAGATGCTCGCCTATCATTTCGGAGTGAAAGAGAGATTGTACGATCGGTTCCCAGGGGAAGCCGTTTTTGCAGACCATCTTAGTGTATTGGTAAGATGCTCGCTTATCATTTGGGAGTGAAAGAGAGATTGTACGATCGATTTGCAGGGAAAGCCAATTTGCAGACCATCTTAGTGTATTGGTAAGATGCTCGCCTATCATTTCGGAGTGAAAGAGAGATTGTACGATCGGTTCCCAGTGGAAGCCGTTTTTGCAGACCATCTTAGTGTATTGGTAAGATGCTCGCTCCTCATTTAGGAGTGAAAGAGAGATTGTACGATCGATTTGCAGGGAAAGCCAATTTGCAGACCATCTTAGTGTATTGGTAAAATGCTCGCTCATCATTTGGAAGTGAAAGAGAGATTGTACGATCGATTTGCAGGGAAATCCAATTTGCAGACCATCTTAGTGTATTGGTAAGATGCTCGCTTATCATTTGGGAGTGAAAGAGAGATTGTACAATCGATTTGCAGGGGAAGCCAATTTGCAGACAATCTTAGTGTATTGGTAAGATGCTCGCTCATCATTTGGAAGTGAAAGAGAGATTGTACGATCGATTTGCAGGGAAATCCAATTTGCAGACCATCTTAGTGTATTGGTAAGATGCTCGCTTATCATTTGGGAGTGAAAGAGAAATTGTACGATCGATTTGCCGGGAAAGCCAATTTGCAGACCATCTTAGTGCATTGGTAAGATGCTCGCTTATCATTTGGGAGTGAAAGAGAGATTGTACGATCGGTTCCCAGGGGAAGCCGTTTTTGCAGACCATCTTAGTGTATTGGTAAGATGCTCGCTCATCATTTGGAAGTGAAAGAGAGATTGTACAATCGATTTGCAGGGGAATCCAATTTGCAGACCATCTTAGTGTATTGGTAAGATGCTCACTCATCACTTGGGAGTGAAAGAGAGATTGTACGATCGATTCGCAGGGGAAGCCGTTTTTGCAGACCATCTTAGTGTATTGGTAAGATGCTCGTTCATCATTTGGAGATAAAAGAGAGATTGTACGATCGGTTCGCAGGGGAAGCCGTTTTTGCAGACCATCTTAGTGTATTGGCAAGATGCTCGCTTATCATTTTGGAGTGAAAGAGAGATTGTACGATCGGTTCGCAGGGGAAGCCGTTTTTGCAGACCGTCTTAGTGTATTGGTAAGATGCTCGCTTATCATTTCGGAGTGAAAGAGAGATTGTACGATCGGTTCGCAGGGGAAGCCGTTTTTGCAGTCCATCTTTGTGTATTGGTAAGATGCTCGCTTATCATTTCGGAGTGAAAGAGAGATTGTACGATCGGTTCGCAGGGGAAGCCGTTTTTGCAGTCCATCTTTGTGTATTGGTAAGATGCTCGCTTATCATTTCGGAGTGAAAGAGAGATTGTACGATCGGTTCGCAGGGGAAGCCGTTTTTGCAGACCATCTTAGTGTATTGGTAAGATGCTCGCTTATCATTTCGGAGTGAAAGAGAGATTGTACGATAGGCTCGCAGAAGAAGCCGTTTTTGCAGACCTTCTTAGTGTATTGGTAAGATGCTCGCTTATCATTTCGGAGTGAAAGAGAGATTGTACGATCGGTTCGCAGGGGAAGCCGTTTTTGCAGACCATCTTAGTGTATTGGTAAGATGCTCGCCTATCATTTCGGAGTGAAAGAGAGATTGTACGATCGGTTCCCAGGGGAAGCCGTTTTTGCAGACCATCTTAGTGTATTGGTAAGATGCTCGCTTATCATTTCGGAGTGAAAGAGAGATTGTACGATCGGTTCGCAGGGAAAGCCAATTTGCAGACCATCTTAGTGTATTGGTAAGATGCTCGCCTATCATTTCGGAGTGAAAGAGAGATTGTACGATCGGTTCCCAGGGGAAGCCGTTTTTGCAGACCATCTTAGTGTATTGGTAAGATGCTCGCTTATCATTTGGGAGTGAAAGAGAGATTGTACGATCGATTTGCAGGGAAAGCCAATTTGCAGACCATCTTAGTGTATTGGTAAGATGCTCGCTTATCATTTCGGAGTGAAAGAGAGATTGTACGATCGGTTCCCAGGGGAAGCCGTTTTTGCAGACCATCTTAGTGTATTGGTAAGATGCTCGCTCCTCATTTGGGAGTGAAAGAGAGATTGTACGATCGATTTGCAGGGAAAGCCAATTTGCAGACCATCTTAGTGTATTGGTAAAATGCTCGCTCATCATTTGGAAGTGAAAGAGAGATTGTACGATCGATTTGCAGGGAAATCCAATTTGCAGACCATCTTAGTGTATTGGTAAGATGCTCGCTTATCATTTGGGAGTGAAAGAGAGATTGTACAATCGATTTGCAGGGGAAGCCAATTTGCAGACAATCTTAGTGTATTGGTAAGATGCTCGCTCATCATTTGGAAGTGAAAGAGAGATTGTACGATCGATTTGCAGGGAAATCCAATTTGCAGACCATCTTAGTGTATTGGTAAGATGCTCGCTTATCATTTGGGAGTGAAAGAGAGATTGTACGATCGGTTCCCAGGGGAAGCCGTTTTTGCAGACCATCTTAGTGTATTGGTAAGATGCTCGCTCCTCATTTGGGAGTGAAAGAGAGATTGTACGATCGATTTGCAGGGAAAGCCAATTTGCAGACCATCTTAGTGTATTGGTAAAATGCTCGCTCATCATTTGGAAGTGAAAGAGAGATTGTACGATCGATTTGCAGGGAAATCCAATTTGCAGACCATCTTAGTGTATTGGTAAGATGCTCGCTTATCATTTGGGAGTGAAAGAGAGATTGTACGATCGGTTCCCAGGGGAAGCCGTTTTTGCAGACCATCTTAGTGTATTGGTAAGATGCTCGCTCATCAATTGGGAGTGAAAGAGAGATTGTACGATCGATTTGCAGGGAAAGCCAATTTGCAGACCATTTTAGTGTATTGGTAAGATGCTCGCTTATCATTTGGGAGTGAAAGAGAGATTGTACGATCGATTTGCCGGGAAAGCCAATTTGCAGACCATCTTAGTGCATTGGTAAGATGCTCGCTTATCATTTGGGAGTGAAAGAGAGATTGTACGATCGGTTCCCAGGGGAAGCCGTTTTTGCAGACCATCTTAGTGTATTGGTAAGATGCTCGCTCATCATTTGGAAGTGAAAGAGAGATTGTACAATCGATTTGCAGGGGAATCCAATTTGCAGACCATCTTAGTGTATTGGTAAGATGCTCACTCATCACTTGGGAGTGAAAGAGAGATTGTACGATCGATTCGCAGGGGAAGCCGTTTTTGCAGACCATCTTAGTGTATTGGTAAGATGCTCGTTCATCATTTGGAGATAAAAGAGAGATTGTACGATCGGTTCGCAGGGGAAGCCGTTTTTGCAGACCATCTTAGTGTATTGGTAAGATGCTCGCTTATCATTTTGGAGTGAAAGAGAGATTGTACGATCGGTTCGCAGGGGAAGCCGTTTTTGCAGACCGTCTTAGTGTATTGGTAAGATGCTCGCTTATCATTTCGGAGTGAAAGAGAGATTGTACGATCGGTTCGCAGGGGAAGCCGTTTTTGCAGTCCATCTTTGTGTATTGGTAAGATGCTCGCTTATCATTTCGGAGTGAAAGAGAGATTGTACGATCGGTTCGCAGGGGAAGCCGTTTTTGCAGTCCATCTTTGTGTATTGGTAAGATGCTCGCTTATCATTTCGGAGTGAAAGAGAGATTGTACGATCGGTTCGCAGGGGAAGCCGTTTTTGCAGACCATCTTAGTGTATTGGTAAGATGCTCGCTTATCATTTCGGAGTGAAAGAGAGATTGTACGATAGGCTCGCAGGGGAAGCCGTTTTTGCAGACCTTCTTAGTGTATTGGTAAGATGCTCGCTTATCATTTCGGAGTGAAAGAGAGATTGTACGATCGGTTCGCAGGGGAAGCCGTTTTTGCAGACCATCTTAGTGTATTGGTAAAATGCTCGCTCATCATTTGGAAGTGAAAGAGAGATTGTACGATCGATTTGCAGGGAAATCCAATTTGCAGACCATCTTAGTGTATTGGTAAGATGCTCGCTTATCATTTGGGAGTGAAAGAGAGATTGTACAATCGATTTGCAGGGGAAGCCAATTTGCAGACAATCTTAGTGTATTGGTAAGATGCTCGCTCATCATTTGGAAGTGAAAGAGAGATTGTACGATCGATTTGCAGGGAAATCCAATTTGCAGACCATCTTAGTGTATTGGTAAGATGCTCGCTTATCATTTGGGAGTGAAAGAGAGATTGTACGATCGATTTGCCGGGAAAGCCAATTTGCAGACCATCTTAGTGCATTGGTAAGATGCTCGCTTATCATTTGGGAGTGAAAGAGAGATTGTACGATCGGTTCCCAGGGGAAGCCGTTTTTGCAGACCATCTTAGTGTATTGGTAAGATGCTCGCTCATCATTTGGAAGTGAAAGAGAGATTGTACAATCGATTTGCAGGGGAATCCAATTTGCAGACCATCTTAGTGTATTGGTAAGATGCTCACTCATCACTTGGGAGTGAAAGAGAGATTGTACGATCGATTCGCAGGGGAAGCCGTTTTTGCAGACCATCTTAGTGTATTGGTAAGATGCTCGTTCATCATTTGGAGATAAAAGAGAGATTGTACGATCGGTTCGCAGGGGAAGCCGTTTTTGCAGACCATCTTAGTGTATTGGTAAGATGCTCGCTTATCATTTTGGAGTGAAAGAGAGATTGTACGATCGGTTCGCAGGGGAAGCCGTTTTTGCAGACCGTCTTAGTGTATTGGTAAGATGCTCGCTTATCATTTCGGAGTGAAAGAGAGATTGTACGATCGGTTCGCAGGGGAAGCCGTTTTTGCAGTCCATCTTTGTGTATTGGTAAGATGCTCGCTTATCATTTCGGAGTGAAAGAGAGATTGTACGATCGGTTCGCAGGGGAAGCCGTTTTTGCAGTCCATCTTTGTGTATTGGTAAGATGCTCGCTTATCATTTCGGAGTGAAAGAGAGATTGTACGATCGGTTCGCAGGGGAAGCCGTTTTTGCAGACCATCTTAGTGTATTGGTAAGATGCTCGCTTATCATTTCGGAGTGAAAGAGAGATTGTACGATAGGCTCGCAGGGGAAGCCGTTTTTGCAGACCTTCTTAGTGTATTGGTAAGATGCTCGCTTATCATTTCGGAGTGAAAGAGAGATTGTACGATCGGTTCGCAGGGGAAGCCGTTTTTGCAGACCATCTTAGTGTATTGGTAAGATGCTCGCCTATCATTTCGGAGTGAAAGAGAGATTGTACGATCGGTTCCCAGGGGAAGCCGTTTTTGCAGACCATCTTAGTGTATTGGTAAGATGCTCGCTTATCATTTCGGAGTGAAAGAGAGATTGTACGATCGGTTCGCAGGGAAAGCCAATTTGCAGACCATCTTAGTGTATTGGTAAGATGCTCGCCTATCATTTCGGAGTGAAAGAGAGATTGTACGATCGGTTCCCAGGGGAAGCCGTTTTTGCAGACCATCTTAGTGTATTGGTAAGATGCTCGCTTATCATTTGGGAGTGAAAGAGAGATTGTACGATCGATTTGCAGGGAAAGCCAATTTGCAGACCATCTTAGTGTATTGGTAAGATGCTCGCCTATCATTTCGGAGTGAAAGAGAGATTGTACGATCGGTTCCCAGGGGAAGCCGTTTTTGCAGACCATCTTAGTGTATTGTTAAGATGCTCGCTCCTCATTTGGGAGTGAAAGAGAGATTGTACGATCGATTTGCAGGGAAAGCCAATTTGCAGACCATCTTAGTGTATTGGTAAAATGCTCGCTCATCATTTGGAAGTGAAAGAGAGATTGTACGATCGATTTGCAGGGAAATCCAATTTGCAGACCATCTTAGTGTATTGGTAAGATGCTCGCTTATCATTTGGGAGTGAAAGAGAGATTGTACAATCGATTTGCAGGGGAAGCCAATTTGCAGACAATCTTAGTGTATTGGTAAGATGCTCGCTCATCATTTGGAAGTGAAAGAGAGATTGTACGATCGATTTGCAGGGAAATCCAATTTGCAGACCATCTTAGTGTATTGGTAAGATGCTCGCTTATCATTTGGGAGTGAAAGAGAGATTGTACGATCGGTTCCCAGGGGAAGCCGTTTTTGCAGACCATCTTAGTGTATTGGTAAGATGCTCGCTCCTCATTTGGGAGTGAAAGAGAGATTGTACGATCGATTTGCAGGGAAAGCCAATTTGCAGACCATCTTAGTGTATTGGTAAAATGCTCGCTCATCATTTGGAAGTGAAAGAGAGATTGTACGATCGATTTGCAGGGAAATCCAATTTGCAGACCATCTTAGTGTATTGGTAAGATGCTCGCTTATCATTTGGGAGTGAAAGAGAGATTGTACGATCGGTTCCCAGGGGAAGCCGTTTTTGCAGACCATCTTAGTGTATTGGTAAGATGCTCGCTCATCAATTGGGAGTGAAAGAGAGATTGTACGATCGATTTGCAGGGAAAGCCAATTTGCAGACCATTTTAGTGTATTGGTAAGATGCTCGCCTATCATTTCGGAGTGAAAGAGAGATTGTACGATCGGTTCCCAGGGGAAGCCGTTTTTGCAGACCATCTTAGTGTATTGGTAAGATGCTCGCCTATCATTTCGGAGTGAAAGAGAGATTGTACGATCGGTTCCCAGGGGAAGCCGTTTTTGCAGACCATCTTAGTGTATTGGTAAGATGCTCGCTTATCATTTGGGAGTGAAAGAGAGATTGTACGATCGATTTGCAGGGAAAGCCAATTTGCAGACCATCTTAGTGTATTGGTAAGATGCTCGCCTATCATTTCGGAGTGAAAGAGAGATTGTACGATCGGTTCCCAGGGGAAGCCGTTTTTGCAGACCATCTTAGTGTATTGGTAAGATGCTCGCTCCTCATTTAGGAGTGAAAGAGAGATTGTACGATCGATTTGCAGGGAAAGCCAATTTGCAGACCATCTTAGTGTATTGGTAAGATGCTCGCTTATCATTTGATAGTGAAAGAGAGATTGTACGATCGATTTGCCGGGAAAGCCAATTTGCAGACCATCTTAGTGCATTGGTAAGATGCTCGCTTATCATTTGGGAGTGAAAGAGAGATTGTACGATCGGTTCCCAGGGGAAGCCGTTTTTGCAGACCATCTTAGTGTATTGGTAAGATGCTCGCTTATCATTTGGGAGTGAAAGAGAGATTGTACGATCGATTTGCAGGGAAAGCCAATTTGCAGACCATCTTAGTGTATTGGTAAGATGCTCGCCTATCATTTCGGAGTGAAAGAGAGATTGTACGATCGGTTCCCAGGGGAAGCCGTTTTTGCAGACCATCTTAGTGTATTGGTAAGATGCTCGCTCCTCATTTAGGAGTGAAAGAGAGATTGTACGATCGATTTGCAGGGAAAGCCAATTTGCAGACCATCTTAGTGTATTGGTAAAATGCTCGCTCATCATTTGGAAGTGAAAGAGAGATTGTACGATCGATTTGCAGGGAAATCCAATTTGCAGACCATCTTAGTGTATTGGTAAGATGCTCGCTTATCATTTGGGAGTGAAAGAGAGATTGTACAATCGATTTGCAGGGGAAGCCAATTTGCAGACAATCTTAGTGTATTGGTAAGATGCTCGCTCATCATTTGGAAGTGAAAGAGAGATTGTACGATCGATTTGCAGGGAAATCCAATTTGCAGACCATCTTAGTGTATTGGTAAGATGCTCGCTTATCATTTGATAGTGAAAGAGAGATTGTACGATCGATTTGCCGGGAAAGCCAATTTGCAGACCATCTTAGTGCATTGGTAAGATGCTCGCTTATCATTTGGGAGTGAAAGAGAGATTGTACGATCGGTTCCCAGGGGAAGCCGTTTTTGCAGACCATCTTAGTGTATTGGTAAGATGCTCGCTCATCATTTGGAAGTGAAAGAGAGATTGTACAATCGATTTGCAGGGGAATCCAATTTGCAGACCATCTTAGTGTATTGGTAAGATGCTCACTCATCACTTGGGAGTGAAAGAGAGATTGTACGATCGATTCGCAGGGGAAGCCGTTTTTGCAGACCATCTTAGTGTATTGGTAAAATGCTCGTTCATCATTTGGAGATAAAAGAGAGATTGTACGATCGGTTCGCAGGGGAAGCCGTTTTTGCAGACCATCTTAGTGTATTGGTAAGATGCTCGCTTATCATTTTGGAGTGAAAGAGAGATTGTACGATCGGTTCGCAGGGGAAGCCGTTTTTGCAGACCGTCTTAGTGTATTGGTAAGATGCTCGCTTATCATTTCGGAGTGAAAGAGAGATTGTACGATCGGTTCGCAGGGGAAGCCGTTTTTGCAGTCCATCTTTGTGTATTGGTAAGATGCTCGCTTATCATTTCGGAGTGAAAGAGAGATTGTACGATCGGTTCGCAGGGGAAGCCGTTTTTGCAGTCCATCTTTGTGTATTGGTAAGATGCTCGCTTATCATTTCGGAGTGAAAGAGAGATTGTACGATCGGTTCGCAGGGGAAGCCGTTTTTGCAGACCATCTTAGTGTATTGGTAAGATGCTCGCTTATCATTTCGGAGTGAAAGAGAGATTGTACGATAGGCTCGCAGGGGAAGCCGTTTTTGCAGACCTTCTTAGTGTATTGGTAAGATGCTCACTCATCACTTGGGAGTGAAAGAGAGATTGTACGATCGATTCGCAGGGGAAGCCGTTTTTGCAGACCATCTTAGTGTATTGGTAAGATGCTCGTTCATCATTTGGAGATAAAAGAGAGATTGTACGATCGGTTCGCAGGGGAAGCCGTTTTTGCAGACCATCTTAGTGTATTGGTAAGATGCTCGCTTATCATTTTGGAGTGAAAGAGAGATTGTACGATCGGTTCGCAGGGGAAGCCGTTTTTGCAGACCGTCTTAGTGTATTGGTAAGATGCTCGCTTATCATTTCGGAGTGAAAGAGAGATTGTACGATCGGTTCGCAGGGGAAGCCGTTTTTGCAGTCCATCTTTGTGTATTGGTAAGATGCTCGCTTATCATTTCGGAGTGAAAGAGAGATTGTACGATCGGTTCGCAGGGGAAGCCAATTTGCAGACCATCTTAGTGTATTGGTAAGATGCTCGCTTATCATTTCAGAGTGAAAGAGAGATTGTACGATCGGTTCCCAGGGGAAGCCGTTTTTGCAGACCATCTTAGTGTATTGGTAAGATGCTCGCTCCTCATTTGGGAGTGAAAGAGAGATTGTACGATCGATTTGCAGGGAAAGCCAATTTGCAGACCATCTTAGTGTATTGGTAAAATGCTCGCTCATCATTTGGAAGTGAAAGAGAGATTGTACGATCGATTTGCAGGGAAATCCAATTTGCAGACCATCTTAGTGTATTGGTAAGATGCTCGCTCATCATTTGGAAGTGAAAGAGAGATTGTACGATCGATTTGCAGGGAAATCCAATTTGCAGACCATCTTAGTGTATTGGTAAGATGCTCGCTTATCATTTGGGAGAGAAAGAGAGATTGTACGATCGGTTCCCAAGGGAAGCCGTTTTTGCAGACCATCTTAGTGTATTGGTAAGATGCTCGCTCCTCATTTGGGAGTGAAAGAGAGATTGTACGATCGATTTGCAGGGAAAGCCAATTTGCAGACCATCTTAGTGTATTGGTAAAATGCTCGCTCATCATTTGGAAGTGAAAGAGAGATTGTACGATCGATTTGCAGGGAAATCCAATTTGCAGACCATCTTAGTGTATTGGTAAGATGCTCGCTTATCATTTGGGAGTGAAAGAGAGATTGTACGATCGGTTCCCAGGGGAAGCCGTTTTTGCAGACCATCTTAGTGTATTGGTAAGATGCTCGCTCATCAATTGGGAGTGAAAGAGAGATTGTACGATCGATTTGCAGGGAAAGCCAATTTGCAGACCATTTTAGTGTATTGGTAAGATGCTCGCTTATCATTTGGGAGTGAAAGAGAGATTGTACGATCGATTTGCCGGGAAAGCCAATTTGCAGACCATCTTAGTGCATTGGTAAGATGCTCGCTTATCATTTGGGAGTGAAAGAGAGATTGTACGATCGGTTCCCAGGGGAAGCCGTTTTTGCAGACCATCTTAGTGTATTGGTAAGATGCTCGCTCATCATTTGGAAGTGAAAGAGAGATTGTACAATCGATTTGCAGGGGAATCCAATTTGCAGACCATCTTAGTGTATTGGTAAGATGCTCACTCATCACTTGGGAGTGAAAGAGAGATTGTACGATCGATTCGCAGGGGAAGCCGTTTTTGCAGACCATCTTAGTGTATTGGTAAGATGCTCGTTCATCATTTGGAGATAAAAGAGAGATTGTACGATCGGTTCGCAGGGGAAGCCGTTTTTGCAGACCATCTTAGTGTATTGGTAAGATGCTCGCTTATCATTTTGGAGTGAAAGAGAGATTGTACGATCGGTTCGCAGGGGAAGCCGTTTTTGCAGACCGTCTTAGTGTATTGGTAAGATGCTCGCTTATCATTTCGGAGTGAAAGAGAGATTGTACGATCGGTTCGCAGGGGAAGCCGTTTTTGCAGTCCATCTTTGTGTATTGGTAAGATGCTCGCTTATCATTTCGGAGTGAAAGAGAGATTGTACGATCGGTTCGCAGGGGAAGCCGTTTTTGCAGTCCATCTTTGTGTATTGGTAAGATGCTCGCTTATCATTTCGGAGTGAAAGAGAGATTGTACGATCGGTTCGCAGGGGAAGCCGTTTTTGCAGACCATCTTAGTGTATTGGTAAGATGCTCGCTTATCATTTCGGAGTGAAAGAGAGATTGTACGATAGGCTCGCAGGGGAAGCCGTTTTTGCAGACCTTCTTAGTGTATTGGTAAGATGCTCGCTTATCATTTCGGAGTGAAAGAGAGATTGTACGATCGGTTCGCAGGGGAAGCCGTTTTTGCAGACCATCTTAGTGTATTGGTAAAATGCTCGCTCATCATTTGGAAGTGAAAGAGAGATTGTACGATCGATTTGCAGGGAAATCCAATTTGCAGACCATCTTAGTGTATTGGTAAGATGCTCGCTTATCATTTGGGAGTGAAAGAGAGATTGTACAATCGATTTGCAGGGGAAGCCAATTTGCAGACAATCTTAGTGTATTGGTAAGATGCTCGCTCATCATTTGGAAGTGAAAGAGAGATTGTACGATCGATTTGCAGGGAAATCCAATTTGCAGACCATCTTAGTGTATTGGTAAGATGCTCGCTTATCATTTGGGAGTGAAAGAGAGATTGTACGATCGATTTGCCGGGAAAGCCAATTTGCAGACCATCTTAGTGCATTGGTAAGATGCTCGCTTATCATTTGGGAGTGAAAGAGAGATTGTACGATCGGTTCCCAGGGGAAGCCGTTTTTGCAGACCATCTTAGTGTATTGGTAAGATGCTCGCTCATCATTTGGAAGTGAAAGAGAGATTGTACAATCGATTTGCAGGGGAATCCAATTTGCAGACCATCTTAGTGTATTGGTAAGATGCTCACTCATCACTTGGGAGTGAAAGAGAGATTGTACGATCGATTCGCAGGGGAAGCCGTTTTTGCAGACCATCTTAGTGTATTGGTAAGATGCTCGTTCATCATTTGGAGATAAAAGAGAGATTGTACGATCGGTTCGCAGGGGAAGCCGTTTTTGCAGACCTTCTTAGTGTATTGGTAAGATGCTCGCTTATCATTTTGGAGTGAAAGAGAGATTGTACGATCGGTTCGCAGGGGAAGCCGTTTTTGCAGACCGTCTTAGTGTATTGGTAAGATGCTCGCTTATCATTTCGGAGTGAAAGAGAGATTGTACGATCGGTTCGCAGGGGAAGCCGTTTTTGCAGTCCATCTTTGTGTATTGGTAAGATGCTCGCTTATCATTTCGGAGTGAAAGAGAGATTGTACGATCGGTTCGCAGGGGAAGCCGTTTTTGCAGTCCATCTTTGTGTATTGGTAAGATGCTCGCTTATCATTTCGGAGTGAAAGAGAGATTGTACGATCGGTTCGCAGGGGAAGCCGTTTTTGCAGACCATCTTAGTGTATTGGTAAGATGCTCGCTTATCATTTCGGAGTGAAAGAGAGATTGTACGATAGGCTCGCAGGGGAAGCCGTTTTTGCAGACCTTCTTAGTGTATTGGTAAGATGCTCGCTTATCATTTCGGAGTGAAAGAGAGATTGTACGATCGGTTCGCAGGGGAAGCCGTTTTTGCAGACCATCTTAGTGTATTGGTAAGATGCTCGCCTATCATTTCGGAGTGAAAGAGAGATTGTACGATCGGTTCCCAGGGGAAGCCGTTTTTGCAGACCATCTTAGTGTATTGGTAAGATGCTCGCTTATCATTTCGGAGTGAAAGAGAGATTGTACGATCGGTTCGCAGGGAAAGCCAATTTGCAGACCATCTTAGTGTATTGGTAAGATGCTCGCCTATCATTTCGGAGTGAAAGAGAGATTGTACGATCGGTTCCCAGGGGAAGCCGTTTTTGCAGACCATCTTAGTGTATTGGTAAGATGCTCGCTTATCATTTGGGAGTGAAAGAGAGATTGTACGATCGATTTGCAGGGAAAGCCAATTTGCAGACCATCTTAGTGTATTGGTAAGATGCTCGCCTATCATTTCGGAGTGAAAGAGAGATTGTACGATCGGTTCCCAGGGGAAGCCGTTTTTGCAGACCATCTTAGTGTATTGGTAAGATGCTCGCTCCTCATTTGGGAGTGAAAGAGAGATTGTACGATCGATTTGCAGGGAAAGCCAATTTGCAGACCATCTTAGTGTATTGGTAAAATGCTCGCTCATCATTTGGAAGTGAAAGAGAGATTGTACGATCGATTTGCAGGGAAATCCAATTTGCAGACCATCTTAGTGTATTGGTAAGATGCTCGCTTATCATTTGGGAGTGAAAGAGAGATTGTACAATCGATTTGCAGGGGAAGCCAATTTGCAGACAATCTTAGTGTATTGGTAAGATGCTCGCTCATCATTTGGAAGTGAAAGAGAGATTGTACGATCGATTTGCAGGGAAATCCAATTTGCAGACCATCTTAGTGTATTGGTAAGATGCTCGCTTATCATTTGGGAGTGAAAGAGAGATTGTACGATCGGTTCCCAGGGAAAGCCGTTTTTGCAGACCATCTTAGTGTATTGGTAAGATGCTCGCTCCTCATTTGGGAGTGAAAGAGAGATTGTACGATCGATTTGCAGGGAAAGCCAATTTGCAGACCATCTTAGTGTATTGGTAAAATGCTCGCTCATCATTTGGAAGTGAAAAAGAGATTGTACGATCGATTTGCAGGGAAATCCAATTTGCAGACCATCTTAGTGTATTGGTAAGATGCTCGCTTATCATTTGGGAGTGAAAGAGAGATTGTACGATCGGTTCCCAGGGGAAGCCGTTTTTGCAGACCATCTTAGTGTATTGGTAAGATGCTCGCTCATCAATTGGGAGTGAAAGAGAGATTGTACGATCGATTTGCAGGGAAAGCCAATTTGCAGACCATTTTAGTGTATTGGTAAGATGCTCGCCTATCATTTCGGAGTGAAAGAGAGATTGTACGATCGGTTCCCAGGGGAAGCCGTTTTTGCAGACCATCTTAGTGTATTGGTAAGATGCTCGCCTATCATTTCGGAGTGAAAGAGAGATTGTACGATCGGTTCCCAGGGGAAGC
Organism: Allodiplogaster pararmata; assembly: GCA_964056735.1. Lineage (NCBI taxonomy): Eukaryota > Metazoa > Nematoda > Chromadorea > Rhabditida > Diplogasteridae > Allodiplogaster > Allodiplogaster pararmata. The sequence goes on along the minus strand of OZ057403.1, from coordinate 29,985,906 downwards.
CGTTTTTGCAGACCATCTTAGTGTATTGGTAAGATGCTCGCTTATCATTTGGGAGTGAAAGAGAGATTGTACGATCGATTTGCAGGGAAAGCCAATTTGCAGACCATCTTAGTGTATTGGTAAGATGCTCGCCTATCATTTCGGAGTGAAAGAGAGATTGTACGATCGGTTCCCAGGGGAAGCCGTTTTTGCAGACCATCTTAGTGTATTGGTAAGATGCTCGCTCCTCATTTAGGAGTGAAAGAGAGATTGTACGATCGATTTGCAGGGAAAGCCAATTTGCAGACCATCTTAGTGTATTGGTAAAATGCTCGCTCATCATTTGGAAGTGAAAGAGAGATTGTACGATCGATTTGCAGGGAAATCCAATTTGCAGACCATCTTAGTGTATTGGTAAGATGCTCGCTTATCATTTGGGAGTGAAAGAGAGATTGTACAATCGATTTGCAGGGGAAGCCAATTTGCAGACAATCTTAGTGTATTGGTAAGATGCTCGCTCATCATTTGGAAGTGAAAGAGAGATTGTACGATCGATTTGCAGGGAAATCCAATTTGCAGACCATCTTAGTGTATTGGTAAGATGCTCGCTTATCATTTGGGAGTGAAAGAGAGATTGTACGATCGATTTGCCGGGAAAGCCAATTTGCAGACCATCTTAGTGCATTGGTAAGATGCTCGCTTATCATTTGGGAGTGAAAGAGAGATTGTACGATCGGTTCCCAGGGGAAGCCGTTTTTGCAGACCATCTTAGTGTATTGGTAAGATGCTCGCTCATCATTTGGAAGTGAAAGAGAGATTGTACAATCGATTTGCAGGGGAATCCAATTTGCAGACCATCTTAGTGTATTGGTAAGATGCTCACTCATCACTTGGGAGTGAAAGAGAGATTGTACGATCGATTCGCAGGGGAAGCCGTTTTTGCAGACCATCTTAGTGTATTGGTAAGATGCTCGTTCATCATTTGGAGATAAAAGAGAGATTGTACGATCGGTTCGCAGGGGAAGCCGTTTTTGCAGACCATCTTAGTGTATTGGTAAGATGCTCGCTTATCATTTTGGAGTGAAAGAGAGATTGTACGATCGGTTCGCAGGGGAAGCCGTTTTTGCAGACCGTCTTAGTGTATTGGTAAGATGCTCGCTTATCATTTCGGAGTGAAAGAGAGATTGTACGATCGGTTCGCAGGGGAAGCCGTTTTTGCAGTCCATCTTTGTGTATTGGTAAGATGCTCGCTTATCATTTCGGAGTGAAAGAGAGATTGTACGATCGGTTCGCAGGGGAAGCCGTTTTTGCAGTCCATCTTTGTGTATTGGTAAGATGCTCGCTTATCATTTCGGAGTGAAAGAGAGATTGTACGATCGGTTCGCAGGGGAAGCCGTTTTTGCAGACCATCTTAGTGTATTGGTAAGATGCTCGCTTATCATTTCGGAGTGAAAGAGAGATTGTACGATAGGCTCGCAGGGGAAGCCGTTTTTGCAGACCTTCTTAGTGTATTGGTAAGATGCTCGCTTATCATTTCGGAGTGAAAGAGAGATTGTACGATCGGTTCGCAGGGGAAGCCGTTTTTGCAGACCATCTTAGTGTATTGGTAAGATGCTCGCCTATCATTTCGGAGTGAAAGAGAGATTGTACGATCGGTTCCCAGGGGAAGCCGTTTTTGCAGACCATCTTAGTGTATTGGTAAGATGCTCGCTTATCATTTCGGAGTGAAAGAGAGATTGTACGATCGGTTCGCAGGGAAAGCCAATTTGCAGACCATCTTAGTGTATTGGTAAGATGCTCGCCTATCATTTCGGAGTGAAAGAGAGATTGTACGATCGGTTCCCAGGGGAAGCCGTTTTTGCAGACCATCTTAGTGTATTGGTAAGATGCTCGCTTATCATTTGGGAGTGAAAGAGAGATTGTACGATCGATTTGCAGGGAAAGCCAATTTGCAGACCATCTTAGTGTATTGGTAAGATGCTCGCTTATCATTTCGGAGTGAAAGAGAGATTGTACGATCGGTTCCCAGGGGAAGCCGTTTTTGCAGACCATCTTAGTGTATTGGTAAGATGCTCGCTCCTCATTTGGGAGTGAAAGAGAGATTGTACGATCGATTTGCAGGGAAAGCCAATTTGCAGACCATCTTAGTGTATTGGTAAAATGCTCGCTCATCATTTGGAAGTGAAAGAGAGATTGTACGATCGATTTGCAGGGAAATCCAATTTGCAGACCATCTTAGTGTATTGGTAAGATGCTCGCTTATCATTTGGGAGTGAAAGAGAGATTGTACAATCGATTTGCAGGGGAAGCCAATTTGCAGACAATCTTAGTGTATTGGTAAGATGCTCGCTCATCATTTGGAAGTGAAAGAGAGATTGTACGATCGATTTGCAGGGAAATCCAATTTGCAGACCATCTTAGTGTATTGGTAAGATGCTCGCTTATCATTTGGGAGTGAAAGAGAGATTGTACGATCGGTTCCCAAGGGAAGCCGTTTTTGCAGACCATCTTAGTGTATTGGTAAGATGCTCGCTCCTCATTTGGGAGTGAAAGAGAGATTGTACGATCGATTTGCAGGGAAAGCCAATTTGCAGACCATCTTAGTGTATTGGTAAAATGCTCGCTCATCATTTGGAAGTGAAAGAGAGATTGTACGATCGATTTGCAGGGAAATCCAATTTGCAGACCATCTTAGTGTATTGGTAAGATGCTCGTTCATCATTTGGAGATAAAAGAGAGATTGTACGATCGGTTCGCAGGGGAAGCCGTTTTTGCAGACCATCTTAGTGTATTGGTAAGATGCTCGCTTATCATTTTGGAGTGAAAGAGAGATTGTACGATCGGTTCGCAGGGGAAGCCGTTTTTGCAGACCGTCTTAGTGTATTGGTAAGATGCTCGCTTATCATTTCGGAGTGAAAGAGAGATTGTACGATCGGTTCGCAGGGGAAGCCGTTTTTGCAGTCCATCTTTGTGTATTGGTAAGATGCTCGCTTATCATTTCGGAGTGAAAGAGAGATTGTACGATCGGTTCGCAGGGGAAGCCGTTTTTGCAGTCCATCTTTGTGTATTGGTAAGATGCTCGCTTATCATTTCGGAGTGAAAGAGAGATTGTACGATCGGTTCGCAGGGGAAGCCGTTTTTGCAGACCATCTTAGTGTATTGGTAAGATGCTCGCTTATCATTTCGGAGTGAAAGAGAGATTGTACGATAGGCTCGCAGGGGAAGCCGTTTTTGCAGACCTTCTTAGTGTATTGGTAAGATGCTCGCTTATCATTTCGGAGTGAAAGAGAGATTGTACGATCGGTTCGCAGGGGAAGCCGTTTTTGCAGACCATCTTAGTGTATTGGTAAGATGCTCGCCTATCATTTCGGAGTGAAAGAGAGATTGTACGATCGGTTCCCAGGGGAAGCCGTTTTTGCAGACCATCTTAGTGTATTGGTAAGATGCTCGCTTATCATTTCGGAGTGAAAGAGAGATTGTACGATCGGTTCGCAGGGAAAGCCAATTTGCAGACCATCTTAGTGTATTGGTAAGATGCTCGCCTATCATTTCGGAGTGAAAGAGAGATTGTACGATCGGTTCCCAGGGGAAGCCGTTTTTGCAGACCATCTTAGTGTATTGGTAAGATGCTCGCTTATCATTTGGGAGTGAAAGAGAGATTGTACGATCGATTTGCAGGGAAAGCCAATTTGCAGACCATCTTAGTGTATTGGTAAGATGCTCGCTTATCATTTCGGAGTGAAAGAGAGATTGTACGATCGGTTCCCAGGGGAAGCCGTTTTTGCAGACCATCTTAGTGTATTGGTAAGATGCTCGCTCCTCATTTGGGAGTGAAAGAGAGATTGTACGATCGATTTGCAGGGAAAGCCAATTTGCAGACCATCTTAGTGTATTGGTAAAATGCTCGCTCATCATTTGGAAGTGAAAGAGAGATTGTACGATCGATTTGCAGGGAAATCCAATTTGCAGACCATCTTAGTGTATTGGTAAGATGCTCGCTTATCATTTGGGAGTGAAAGAGAAATTGTACAATCGATTTGCAGGGGAAGCCAATTTGCAGACAATCTTAGTGTATTGGTAAGATGCTCGCTCATCATTTGGAAGTGAAAGAGAGATTGTACGATCGATTTGCAGGGAAATCCAATTTGCAGACCATCTTAGTGTATTGGTAAGATGCTCGCTTATCATTTGGGAGTGAAAGAGAGATTGTACGATCGGTTCCCAAGGGAAGCCGTTTTTGCAGACCATCTTAGTGTATTGGTAAGATGCTCGCTCCTCATTTGGGAGTGAAAGAGAGATTGTACGATCGATTTGCAGGGAAAGCCAATTTGCAGACCATCTTAGTGTATTGGTAAAATGCTCGCTCATCATTTGGAAGTGAAAGAGAGATTGTACGATCGATTTGCAGGGAAATCCAATTTGCAGACCATCTTAGTGTATTGGTAAGATGCTCGCTTATCATTTGGGAGTGAAAGAGAGATTGTACGATCGGTTCCCAGGGGAAGCCGTTTTTGCAGACCATCTTAGTGTATTGGTAAGATGCTCGCTCATCAATTGGGAGTGAAAGAGAGATTGTACGATCGATTCGCAGGGAAAGCCAATTTGCAGACCATTTTAGTGTATTGGTAAGATGCTCGCTTATCATTTGGGAGTGAAAGAGAGATTGTACGATCGATTTGCCGGGAAAGCCAATTTGCAGACCATCTTAGTGCATTGGTAAGATGCTCGCTTATCATTTGGGAGTGAAAGAGAGATTGTACGATCGGTTCCCAGGGGAAGCCGTTTTTGCAGACCATCTTAGTGTATTGGTAAGATGCTCGCTCATCATTTGGAAGTGAAAGAGAGATTGTACAATCGATTTGCAGGGGAATCCAATTTGCAGACCATCTTAGTGTATTGGTAAGATGCTCACTCATCACTTGGGAGTGAAAGAGAGATTGTACGATCGATTCGCAGGGGAAGCCGTTTTTGCAGACCATCTTAGTGTATTGGTAAGATGCTCGCTCATCATTTGGAAGTGAAAGAGAGATTGTACAATCGATTTGCAGGGGAATCCAATTTGCAGACCATCTTAGTGTATTGGTAAGATGCTCACTCATCACTTGGGAGTGAAAGAGAGATTGTACGATCGATTCGCAGGGGAAGCCGTTTTTGCAGACCATCTTAGTGTATTGGTAAGATGCTCGTTCATCATTTGGAGATAAAAGAGAGATTGTACGATCGGTTCGCAGGGGAAGCCGTTTTTGCAGACCATCTTAGTGTATTGGTAAGATGCTCGCTTATCATTTTGGAGTGAAAGAGAGATTGTACGATCGGTTCGCAGGGGAAGCCGTTTTTGCAGACCGTCTTAGTGTATTGGTAAGATGCTCGCTTATCATTTCGGAGTGAAAGAGAGATTGTACGATCGGTTCGCAGGGGAAGCCGTTTTTGCAGTCCATCTTTGTGTATTGGTAAGATGCTCGCTTATCATTTCGGAGTGAAAGAGAGATTGTACGATCGGTTCGCAGGGGAAGCCGTTTTTGCAGTCCATCTTTGTGTATTGGTAAGATGCTCGCTTATCATTTCGGAGTGAAAGAGAGATTGTACGATCGGTTCGCAGGGGAAGCCGTTTTTGCAGACCATCTTAGTGTATTGGTAAGATGCTCGCTTATCATTTCGGAGTGAAAGAGAGATTGTACGATAGGCTCGCAGGGGAAGCCGTTTTTGCAGACCTTCTTAGTGTATTGGTAAGATGCTCGCTTATCATTTCGGAGTGAAAGAGAGATTGTACGATCGGTTCGCAGGGGAAGCCGTTTTTGCAGACCATCTTAGTGTATTGGTAAAATGCTCGCTCATCATTTGGAAGTGAAAGAGAGATTGTACGATCGATTTGCAGGGAAATCCAATTTGCAGACCATCTTAGTGTATTGGTAAGATGCTCGCTTATCATTTGGGAGTGAAAGAGAGATTGTACAATCGATTTGCAGGGGAAGCCAATTTGCAGACAATCTTAGTGTATTGGTAAGATGCTCGCTCATCATTTGGAAGTGAAAGAGAGATTGTACGATCGATTTGCAGGGAAATCCAATTTGCAGACCATCTTAGTGTATTGGTAAGATGCTCGCTTATCATTTGGGAGTGAAAGAGAGATTGTACGATCGATTTGCCGGGAAAGCCAATTTGCAGACCATCTTAGTGCATTGGTAAGATGCTCGCTTATCATTTGGGAGTGAAAGAGAGATTGTACGATCGGTTCCCAGGGGAAGCCGTTTTTGCAGACCATCTTAGTGTATTGGTAAGATGCTCGCTCATCATTTGGAAGTGAAAGAGAGATTGTACAATCGATTTGCAGGGGAATCCAATTTGCAGACCATCTTAGTGTATTGGTAAGATGCTCACTCATCACTTGGGAGTGAAAGAGAGATTGTACGATCGATTCGCAGGGGAAGCCGTTTTTGCAGACCATCTTAGTGTATTGGTAAGATGCTCGTTCATCATTTGGAGATAAAAGAGAGATTGTACGATCGGTTCGCAGGGGAAGCCGTTTTTGCAGACCATCTTAGTGTATTGGTAAGATGCTCGCTTATCATTTTGGAGTGAAAGAGAGATTGTACGATCGGTTCGCAGGGGAAGCCGTTTTTGCAGACCGTCTTAGTGTATTGGTAAGATGCTCGCTTATCATTTCGGAGTGAAAGAGAGATTGTACGATCGGTTCGCAGGGGAAGCCGTTTTTGCAGTCCATCTTTGTGTATTGGTAAGATGCTCGCTTATCATTTCGGAGTGAAAGAGAGATTGTACGATCGGTTCGCAGGGGAAGCCGTTTTTGCAGTCCATCTTTGTGTATTGGTAAGATGCTCGCTTATCATTTCGGAGTGAAAGAGAGATTGTACGATCGGTTCGCAGGGGAAGCCGTTTTTGCAGACCATCTTAGTGTATTGGTAAGATGCTCGCTTATCATTTCGGAGTGAAAGAGAGATTGTACGATAGGCTCGCAGGGGAAGCCGTTTTTGCAGACCTTCTTAGTGTATTGGTAAGATGCTCGCTTATCATTTCGGAGTGAAAGAGAGATTGTACGATCGGTTCGCAGGGGAAGCCGTTTTTGCAGACCATCTTAGTGTATTGGTAAGATGCTCGCCTATCATTTCGGAGTGAAAGAGAGATTGTACGATCGGTTCCCAGGGGAAGCCGTTTTTGCAGACCATCTTAGTGTATTGGTAAGATGCTCGCTTATCATTTCGGAGTGAAAGAGAGATTGTACGATCGGTTCGCAGGGAAAGCCAATTTGCAGACCATCTTAGTGTATTGGTAAGATGCTCGCCTATCATTTCGGAGTGAAAGAGAGATTGTACGATCGGTTCCCAGGGGAAGCCGTTTTTGCAGACCATCTTAGTGTATTGGTAAGATGCTCGCTTATCATTTGGGAGTGAAAGAGAGATTGTACGATCGATTTGCAGGGAAAGCCAATTTGCAGACCATCTTAGTGTATTGGTAAGATGCTCGCTTATCATTTCGGAGTGAAAGAGAGATTGTACGATCGGTTCCCAGGGGAAGCCGTTTTTGCAGACCATCTTAGTGTATTGGTAAGATGCTCGCTCCTCATTTGGGAGTGAAAGAGAGATTGTACGATCGATTTGCAGGGAAAGCCAATTTGCAGACCATCTTAGTGTATTGGTAAAATGCTCGCTCATCATTTGGAAGTGAAAGAGAGATTGTACGATCGATTTGCAGGGAAATCCAATTTGCAGACCATCTTAGTGTATTGGTAAGATGCTCGCTTATCATTTGGGAGTGAAAGAGAGATTGTACAATCGATTTGCAGGGGAAGCCAATTTGCAGACAATCTTAGTGTATTGGTAAGATGCTCGCTCATCATTTGGAAGTGAAAGAGAGATTGTACGATCGATTTGCAGGGAAATCCAATTTGCAGACCATCTTAGTGTATTGGTAAGATGCTCGCTTATCATTTGGGAGTGAAAGAGAGATTGTACGATCGGTTCCCAAGGGAAGCCGTTTTTGCAGACCATCTTAGTGTATTGGTAAGATGCTCGCTCCTCATTTGGGAGTGAAAGAGAGATTGTACGATCGATTTGCAGGGAAAGCCAATTTGCAGACCATCTTAGTGTATTGGTAAAATGCTCGCTCATCATTTGGAAGTGAAAGAGAGATTGTACGATCGATTTGCAGGGAAATCCAATTTGCAGACCATCTTAGTGTATTGGTAAGATGCTCGCTTATCATTTGGGAGTGAAAGAGAGATTGTACGATCGGTTCCCAGGGGAAGCCGTTTTTGCAGACCATCTTAGTGTATTGGTAAGATGCTCGCTCATCAATTGGGAGTGAAAGAGAGATTGTACGATCGATTTGCAGGGAAAGCCAATTTGCAGACCATTTTAGTGTATTGGTAAGATGCTCGCTTATCATTTGGGAGTGAAAGAGAGATTGTACGATCGATTTGCCGGGAAAGCCAATTTGCAGACCATCTTAGTGCATTGGTAAGATGCTCGCTTATCATTTGGGAGTGAAAGAGAGATTGTACGATCGGTTCCCAGGGGAAGCCGTTTTTGCAGACCATCTTAGTGTATTGGTAAGATGCTCGCTCATCATTTGGAAGTGAAAGAGAGATTTTACAATCGATTTGCAGGGGAATCCAATTTGCAGACCATCTTAGTGTATTGGTAAGATGCTCACTCATCACTTGGGAGTGAAAGAGAGATTGTACGATCGATTCGCAGGGGAAGCCGTTTTTGCAGACCATCTTAGTGTATTGGTAAGATGCTCGTTCATCATTTGGAGATAAAAGAGAGATTGTACGATCGGTTCGCAGGGGAAGCCGTTTTTGCAGACCATCTTAGTGTATTGGTAAGATGCTCGCTTATCATTTTGGAGTGAAAGAGAGATTGTACGATCGGTTCGCAGGGGAAGCCGTTTTTGCAGACCGTCTTAGTGTATTGGTAAGATGCTCGCTTATCATTTCGGAGTGAAAGAGAGATTGTACGATCGGTTCGCAGGGGAAGCCGTTTTTGCAGTCCATCTTTGTGTATTGGTAAGATGCTCGCTTATCATTTCGGAGTGAAAGAGAGATTGTACGATCGGTTCGCAGGGGAAGCCGTTTTTGCAGTCCATCTTTGTGTATTGGTAAGATGCTCGCTTATCATTTCGGAGTGAAAGAGAGATTGTACGATCGGTTCGCAGGGGAAGCCGTTTTTGCAGACCATCTTAGTGTATTGGTAAGATGCTCGCTTATCATTTCGGAGTGAAAGAGAGATTGTACGATAGGCTCGCAGGGGAAGCCGTTTTTGCAGACCTTCTTAGTGTATTGGTAAGATGCTCGCTTATCATTTCGGAGTGAAAGAGAGATTGTACGATCGGTTCGCAGGGGAAGCCGTTTTTGCAGACCATCTTAGTGTATTGGTAAAATGCTCGCTCATCATTTGGAAGTGAAAGAGAGATTGTACGATCGATTTGCAGGGGAAGCCGTTTTTGCAGACCATCTTAGTGTATTGGTAAGATGCTCGCTTATCATTTCGGAGTGAAAGAGAGATTGTACGATCGGTTCGCAGGGAAAGCCAATTTGCAGACCATCTTAGTGTATTGGTAAGATGCTCGCCTATCATTTCGGAGTGAAAGAGAGATTGTACGATCGGTTCCCAGGGGAAGCCGTTTTTGCAGACCATCTTAGTGTATTGGTAAGATGCTCGCTTATCATTTAGGAGTGAAAGAGAGATTGTACGATCGATTTGCAGGAAAAGCCAATTTGCAGACCATCTTAGTGTATTGGTAAGATGCTCGCTTATCATTTCGGAGTGAAAGAGAGATTGTACGATCGGTTCCCAGGGGAAGCCGTTTTTGCAGACCATCTTAGTGTATCGGTAAGATGCTCGCTCCTCATTTGGGAGTGAAAGAGAGATTGTACGATCGATTTGCAGGGAAAGCCAATTTGCAGACCATCTTAGTGTATTGGTAAAATGCTCGCTCATCATTTGGAAGTGAAAGAGAGATTGTACGATCGATTTGCAGGGAAATCCAATTTGCAGACCATCTTAGTGTATTGGTAAGATGCTCGCTTATCATTTGGGAGTGAAAGAGAGATTGTACAATCGATTTGCAGGGGAAGCCAATTTGCAGACAATCTTAGTGTATTGGTAAGATGCTCGCTCATCATTTGGAAGTGAAAGAGAGATTGTACGATCGATTTGCAGGGAAATCCAATTTGCAGACCATCTTAGTGTATTGGTAAGATGCTCGCCTATCATTTGGGAGTGAAAGAGAGATTGTACGATCGGTTCCCAAGGGAAGCCGTTTTTGCAGACCATCTTAGTGTATTGGTAAGATGCTCGCTCCTCATTTGGGAGTGAAAGAGAGATTGTACGATCGATTTGCAGGGAAAGCCAATTTGCAGACCATCTTAGTGTATTGGTAAAATGCTCGCTCATCATTTGGAAGTGAAAGAGAGATTGTACGATCGATTTGCAGGGAAATCCAATTTGCAGACCATCTTAGTGTATTGGTAAGATGCTCGCTTATCATTTGGGAGTGAAAGAGAGATTGTACGATCGGTTCCCAGGGGAAGCCGTTTTTGCAGACCATCTTAGTGTATTGGTAAGATGCTCGCTCATCAATTGGGAGTGAAAGAGAGATTGTACGATCGATTTGCAGGGAAAGCCAATTTGCAGACCATTTTAGTGTATTGGTAAGATGCTCGCCTATCATTTCGGTGTGAAAGAGAGATTGTACGATCGGTTCCCAGGGGAAGCCGTTTTTGCAGACCATCTTAGTGTATTGGTAAGATGCTCGCCTATCATTTCGGAGTGAAAGAGAGATTGTACGATCGGTTCCCAGGGGAAGCCGTTTTTGCAGACCATCTTAGTGTATTGGTAAGATGCTCGCTTATCATTTGGGAGTGAAAGAGAGATTGTACGATCGATTTGCAGGGAAAGCCAATTTGCAGACCATCTTAGTGTATTGGTAAGATGCTCGCCTATCATTTCGGAGTGAAAGAGAGATTGTACGATCGGTTCCCAGGGGAAGCCGTTTTTGCAGACCATCTTAGTGTATTGGTAAGATGCTCGCTCCTCATTTAGGAGTGAAAGAGAGATTGTACGATCGATTTGCAGGGAAAGCCAATTTGCAGACCATCTTAGTGTATTGGTAAAATGCTCGCTCATCATTTGGAAGTGAAAGAGAGATTGTACGATCGATTTGCAGGGAAATCCAATTTGCAGACCATCTTAGTGTATTGGTAAGATGCTCGCTTATCATTTGGGAGTGAAAGAGAGATTGTACAATCGATTTGCAGGGAAAGCCAATTTGCAGACCATCTTAGTGCATTGGTAAGATGCTCGCTTATCATTTGGGAGTGAAAGAGAGATTGTACGATCGGTTCCCAGGGGAAGCCGTTTTTGCAGACCATCTTAGTGTATTGGTAAGATGCTCGCTCATCATTTGGAAGTGAAAGAGAGATTGTACAATCGATTTGCAGGGGAATCCAATTTGCAGACCATCTTAGTGTATTGGTAAGATGCTCACTCATCACTTGGGAGTGAAAGAGAGATTGTACGATCGATTCGCAGGGGAAGCCGTTTTTGCAGACCATCTTAGTGTATTGGTAAGATGCTCGTTCATCATTTGGAGATAAAAGAGAGATTGTACGATCGGTTCGCAGGGGAAGCCGTTTTTGCAGACCATCTTAGTGTATTGGTAAGATGCTCGCTTATCATTTTGGAGTGAAAGAGAGATTGTACGATCGGTTCGCAGGGGAAGCCGTTTTTGCAGACCGTCTTAGTGTATTGGTAAGATGCTCGCTTATCATTTCGGAGTGAAAGAGAGATTGTACGATCGGTTCGCAGGGGAAGCCGTTTTTGCAGTCCATCTTTGTGTATTGGTAAGATGCTCGCTTATCATTTCGGAGTGAAAGAGAGATTGTACGATCGGTTCGCAGGGGAAGCCGTTTTTGCAGTCCATCTTTGTGTATTGGTAAGATGCTCGCTTATCATTTCGGAGTGAAAGAGAGATTGTACGATCGGTTCGCAGGGGAAGCCGTTTTTGCAGACCATCTTAGTGTATTGGTAAGATGCTCGCTTATCATTTCGGAGTGAAAGAGAGATTGTACGATAGGCTCGCAGGGGAAGCCGTTTTTGCAGACCTTCTTAGTGTATTGGTAAGATGCTCGCTTATCATTTCGGAGTGAAAGAGAGATTGTACGATCGGTTCGCAGGGGAAGCCGTTTTTGCAGACCATCTTAGTGTATTGGTAAGATGCTCGCTCATCAATTGGGAGTGAAAGAGAGATTGTACGATCGATTTGCAGGGAAAGCCAATTTGCAGACCATCTTAGTGTATTGGTAAGATGCTCGCCTATCATTTCGGAGTGAAAGAGAGATTGTACGATCGGTTCCCAGGGGAAGCCGTTTTTGCAGACCATCTTAGTGTATTGGTAAGATGCTCGCCTATCATTTCGGAGTGAAAGAGAGATTGTACGATCGGTTCCCAGGGGAAGCCGTTTTTGCAGACCATCTTAGTGTATTGGTAAGATGCTCGCTTATCATTTGGGAGTGAAAGAGAGATTGTACGATCGATTTGCAGGGAAAGCCAATTTGCAGACCATCTTAGTGTATTGGTAAGATGCTCGCCTATCATTTCGGAGTGAAAGAGAGATTGTACGATCGGTTCCCAGGGGAAGCCGTTTTTGCAGACCATCTTAGTGTATTGGTAAGATGCTCGCTCCTCATTTGGGAGTGAAAGAGAGATTGTACGATCGATTTGCAGGGAAAGCCAATTTGCAGACCATCTTAGTGTATTGGTAAAATGCTCGCTCATCATTTGGAAGTGAAAGAGAGATTGTACGATCGATTTGCAGGGAAATCCAATTTGCAGACCATCTTAGTGTATTGGTAAGATGCTCGCTTATCATTTGGGAGTGAAAGAGAGATTGTACAATCGATTTGCAGGGGAAGCCAATTTGCAGACAATCTTAGTGTATTGGTAAGATGCTCGCTCATCATTTGGAAGTGAAAGAGAGATTGTACGATCGATTTGCAGGGAAATCCAATTTGCAGACCATCTTAGTGTATTGGTAAGATGCTCGCTTATCATTTGGGAGTGAAAGAGAGATTGTACGATCGGTTCCCAGGGGAAGCCGTTTTTTCAGACCATCTTAGTGTATTGGTAAGATGCTCGCTCATCATTTGGGAGTGAAAGAGAGATTGTACGATCGATTTGCCGGGAAAGCCAATTTGCAGACCATCTTAGTGCATTGGTAAGATGCTCGCTTATCATTTGGGAGTGAAAGAGAGATTGTACGATCGGTTCCCAGGGGAAGCCGTTTTTGCAGACCATCTTAGTGTATTGGTAAGATGCTCGCTCATCATTTGGAAGTGAAAGAGAGATTGTACAATCGATTTGCAGGGGAATCCAATTTGCAGACCATCTTAGTGTATTGGTAAGATGCTCACTCATCACTTGGGAGTGAAAGAGAGATTGTACGATCGATTCGCAGGGGAAGCCGTTTTTGCAGACCATCTTAGTGTATTGGTAAGATGCTCGCTCATCATTTGGAGATAAAAGAGAGATTGTACGATCGGTTCGCAGGGGAAGCCGTTTTTGCAGACCATCTTAGTGTATTGGTAAGATGCTCGCTTATCATTTTGGAGTGAAAGAGAGATTGTACGATCGGTTCGCAGGGGAAGCCGTTTTTGCAGACCGTCTTAGTGTATTGGTAAGATGCTCGCTTATCATTTCGGAGTGAAAGAGAGATTGTACGATCGGTTCGCAGGGGAAGCCGTTTTTGCAGTCCATCTTTGTGTATTGGTAAGATGCTCGCTTATCATTTCGGAGTGAAAGAGAGATTGTACGATCGGTTCGCAGGGGAAGCCGTTTTTGCAGTCCATCTTTGTGTATTGGTAAGATGCTCGCTTATCATTTCGGAGTGAAAGAGAGATTGTACGATCGGTTCGCAGGGGAAGCCGTTTTTGCAGACCATCTTAGTGTATTGGTAAGATGCTCGCTTATCATTTCGGAGTGAAAGAGAGATTGTACGATCGGCTCGCAGGGGAAGCCGTTTTTGCAGACCTTCTTAGTGTATTGGTAAGATGCTCGCTTATCATTTCGGAGTGAAAGAGAGATTGTACGATCGGTTCGCAGGGGAAGCCGTTTTTGCAGACCATCTTAGTGTATTGGTAAGATGCTCGTTTATCATTTCGAAGTGAAAGAGAGATTGTACGATCGGTTCGCAGGGAAGCCGTTTTTGCAGACCATCTTAGTGTATTGGTAAGATGCTCGCTCATCAATTGGAGATAAAAGAGATATTACGATGTACGATCGGTTCGCAGGGAAAGCCAATTTGCAGACCATCTTAGTGTATTGGTAAAATGCTCGCTCATCATTTGGAAGTGAAAGAGAGATTGTACGATCGATTTGCAGGGAAATCCAATTTGCAGACCATCTTAGTGTATTGGTAAGATGCTCGCTTATCATTTGGGAGTGAAAGAGAGATTGTACGATCGGTTCCCAGGGGAAGCCGTTTTTGCAGACCATCTTAGTGTATTGGTAAGATGCTCGCTTATCATTTGAGAGTGAAAGAGAGATTGTACAATCGATTTGCAGGGGAAGCCAATTTGCAGACCATCTTAGTGTATTGGTAAGATGCTCGCTCCTCATTTGGGAGTGAAAGAGAGATTGTACGATCGATTTGCAGGGAAAGCCAATTTGCAGACCATCTTAGTGTATTGGTAAAATGCTCGCTCATCATTAGGAAGTGAAAGAGAGATTGTACGATCGATTTGCAGGGGAAGCCAATTTGCAGACCATCTTAGTGTATTGGTAAGATGCTCGCTCATCATTTGGAAGTGAAAGAGAGATTGTACGATCGATTTACTTACTCTTGTGCCTGCTTGTTCTTACTCTTGTGCCTGCTTGTTCCAGGTCTTACTCTTGTGCCTGCTTGTTCCAGGTCTTACTCTTGTGCCTGCTTGTTTCAGTTCTTACCCTTGTACCTGTACGTTACCGGTCTTACCCTTGATCCTTCTTGTTACTACACGGCTTATCTCGTCTGCCCTGAGGCCTTCGATCACACTTTCTTCTCACACAATACCACCATCCAAATATAACCGAACTCCTGATACTCTTCAATCCGAAAACCTGCTAAGCTATCAACTAATGCCGTGATTGCGAACTAATTGCTCCCGCACCTCCTCCTGCATCCTATTTGAGCGACACTCTCCGGCCCAATGACGCGAACACGTTCAAAAACTTCACTCACAATTTTTTTTTTTTTTGTGTGACAATGCCAACAACTTACTCGGGAGTGCTCAGTAACTTACCTTTTCATTTTCATCTTTTTACACATAGTTCTGTCCACTTTCTACTATCATAGAAATTCTCACTCGCTACATATGAACAACTTTCTCGTTCAAACTTTTCAAGTCAAAAATTCTTTCACATTTCCTTACTCAATACATATCCTCAAAAACTCTAATCAACTTCTCTCCACAATTAAATTGAATTTTAATACTGGAATACGGCTATGAACACCATGGAGTTTTGATATCAAAACTATGTGTAGTCGGTGACTACCCCTGTTACTCAATGACCCTTCGCTCACGGCTCGCTCCGTTGTTCTTTGACTGCCACGCACGCGCGCTCAGTCTAGCTACACAGCTAAGTTGTCTCGGTCCACATTATGTAATAGCACAAACGAAACTCACATCCGTGACTATCATACACTACTCTGTACGATTACCCCGATAAACAGAACTGAGACAAGCAATCAGCGAATAACGCGAACATATCCGAGCACTTAAATGACAATGAGAAGGATAAACGGCGTGCCTAGACGGAAAACTCGACCTTCACAATCTCACTCCTTGCAAAACTCGATCACCACAATTTCACCCATAACTTTAACAATAATAACGAGTAATTCAGCCTTCAACTTACACTGCGCAACTTTAAGCGTAAATCAAAGACATTCATTCACAATCATATAACACACAAACTACGTGTTCCAGAACCTAACACTCTTCTTGACGATTCACGTCAAATCTGCGACAACAATCAATCCAAAAAAACCACTCAACACTCATACTACCACTTAAAGCATCTTGCTTTAACGCACGATAAACGTAGACTGAGTTACTTCCCTCTCTCGTCTTCCCGTATGCTACGCATACGCAACGCACCTACAGTACACTCCCTAAGGCGCGTATTTGTAGCGACGAAACGCTAATAACATTTATAGGCGTTAATACATATTATAGCAGGTGACGTCATCAATATCATATAAACAGATGACGTCATCAATGACGTTTCGCTTCAATAAAACTGTCGACTATATAAGCGACGGCTCTTTGAATTTCTTTCAATTTGTTCTCCCTTTTTTCTATGTATTCTTTTTAATGCTTTTAAAGATATAAAGGTTTAATTACCCAAGTTTGAGGTGTTGCCACACAAGACAACCCCGACAAAATGGCGACCACGGCGACCACGGCATAGTCAAGCAGGGACAAGCAGCAATCAGTCGAGCAGGGACGAGCAGCAACCAGTCAAGCAGAGACAACTACCAATCAACTGATCATCTTGCTGCAGCGTCTCAACCCTGCCCTCAACTCTTGGACACAAGTTAAAAATTCAAAAGAATTTTCAAATCAAGAATTAGCCTCTTCATTCAAGCTTGAAATAAGGCATTCCTCACTGATCACCTTCACTTCATCATGTCCGGCCGTATTCGGACCTCGATAGCACAGGCAAGCAAGGCCCTCAAACACAGCATCAACCAAGCAAGTAGTTTTCTGGACAAAGCGGAAAATACCACCACAAAAGAGAATTCTGACTCTGAGATCACAGAGCACCTTCAAAAAGTATTTGACGAGCGATCCATTCTCCTAAAGCCCTATCGCCGCTTAGAGAAACATCACAACGCCTTCGAAGAACTGAAGACAGATTCTCCCAACGAAGTGTTAACCTTTGACAACTTCATCGCTAAACACGGAGATTATCGAACTCTCCTCAACTTGGCGACTGAACTACTAAACCGTTTCGACACCCTCGTGACAAAATACATCACTGAAGGTCGTTCTCGGAAACTGCCTCTATCTGACATCATTGACGAACACAATGAACAATCCTCGCAAATTTCAACAGATTCGTTTCAACAAAAAACTGGAACTGTTGAAACAACATCAAAAGCGGTACCACCCAAAACCAACTCTACAACGGATGTGGCCAATCACACAAACGAGCCCCTCTTTGCCAACCACGGACCAAGTGCCTTCACAACAGCCGCCCTCCTGTCTGATCGACTTCCCAAGTTCAGTGGGGACATTCTAAAATGGCCCTCTTTCATCGAAAGCTTTCAATCTCTAATCTCACAAGGCGGAGAACGTGGAGTAGATCGTCTTTCAATGCTGAAAATTTGCGTTCAAGGCGAAGCAAAACAGATCATCTCTGGCCTAACTTCTATCGATCACAACTTTGAAACCGCTCTCCACTTGCTGAAGATGGAATATGACCATCCCATCTTTGTACAGCAGACACTTCTCAATCGCATTCGTGACCTTCCCGATTGTCAAAACTGCACAAGCCTAAGACCTTTCTACCTCAGCTTGAACGCTCTCGTCCAACAACTGCTCCCCGACGGCACTTTAGAAGGAGGAGACACCTACCTCATCAATTCCATACTTGGAAAACTACCCACATCAATGAGCGCTCGCATTGCCAAAGATATGTCTAAGCGTCAAGTGACAATATTCACTATTATGGACATCCTTCAAGAATCAGTCGAAACAGAACGTTTCGAACAACTTTTCTCTAAGCATAATGCGCGTTCGAAAGACAACCATTCTCCGGCAGCTAAACCAAGGCAAGTCAACCGTCTCTTCTCAGCTCCAACTCACAACCAACATCGAGCTTCTAATACGAAGACTTGTCAACTCTGCGGCGGTAATCACTCAGTCTTCGCATGCACACAGTACGCAACTCCCCTCGATCGCAAAAAAGCAGCATTCCAACTGAAGTTATGCTCGAACTGTCTCTCACCAAGTCATCTCGTAAAAAAATGCCGGTCTCGCAGACGATGCCAAAGCTGTCAAGAAACACACCACACAAGTACTTGCGAGAAACTATTCAATAGAATGACCCCGCAAACAACAGAGCGTACTCCTCCCAGTCCTAACCCGAAATACAACTGTAACGCCACTTCAGGAGAGAGACATCGCAACAACAAACAGATGCATCCGCGAATCACCCATCATACATCAACTAACTGTGCAATTACGCAAAATTCAAATGTAGTCCCCATAAAAACACAACAAAAACTCTCGTCAACACAAAAGACCACAGCTCCTGTCTACACAAACGACATGAATCCTTCTCTAGCCATATATGCAACTCTGTTCAATCCAAAACATCACGAACTCCTGTCGGATCACTGTGTCGTTCTTTTCGACTGCGGATCGACGATCAGCTACATCGATGAAAATCTAGTTACATATCTCGGCTTGGAAACTTCGGATCGTCGTAACCTCAAAGTAACGACGTTTCACACAAGTGAGCCACAAATGATAACATCGACGCTGCATATACTGGGAATCAAGTGTGTGAATGGTGACCCGTATTACCTGCCTGTCCACTCCACCGATTTCATCATACCAGAGATATTTTGGATGGCACATACATCCGGGATTACGCCAACATTGATCAGATCTCGACCCCAAATTTTGCTCGGTCAGGACACTCTTTTCGACCTGTTCTTCAATAACATTACAACGTCTGATTTGACTTCGGAACTACGGCTATTACACACAACAATAGGAGACATAGTCAACTTCAAAAAATCCAACTCAACAATGAAGTTCATGACCATGGTTGCCGAAGTAACTGAATGCTCGCCGACGCCATTGCACGACGACATACCTTCGCTCGAGCAACTCGAGAAAACCGTCGATTCATACCTCTCGCTCGAATCTTTTGGGGTGTTGGACACTCCGGAAGCAACGAATGAGGACCAGGCTTGCCTCGAACAATTCAGAAAGACCATCAGATACGACAAAGAAGAAAAACGGTACTACGTTCAACTACCATTCAAAAAAGATCCCAATCTTCTTCCATCCAACTTCGGACTCGCTTTCGGCAGACTACGCAACAATTATGACCAACTAACAAAGAGTGGCTTGATCGAAAGCTACGATGCAAACTTCCGAGAACAGATCGAACGGGGCATACTTGAAGAAGTACCCTACAACGAGATTTACAAGGACACTGGATGCCACTATCTTGCTCACTTTGGAGTCCAGAAGCAATCAAATGAAACAACCAAGTTGCGGTCTGTACTCGACGGCTCTGCTAAGAGCCGAAACAGTTTCTCACTCAACGATTGCCTCTTTCGAGGACCTGTGATTCTACCAGACCTGATCGGCATTCTTCTACGTACCCGGACCGCTCCGATTCTAATCTCTGCGGATATCGAGAAAGCATTCTTGATGGTAGGCCTGGAAAAGGCTTCTAGAGACTTCACCCGCTTGCTGTGGGTAAGCGACATTCATCAGATCCCATGCAAACAAAACCTCGTGGTATACAGATTCCGAAGAGTCCCTTTCGGTCTCAACACGTCTCCCTTTCTGCTGGCCGGAACGATTCTGCATCACATGGAAAGAAACCCGTCTTCGATTGGTGACAGAATCCGAGACATGTTGTACGTCGACAACATGTTCGGTCTGGCTGAAACAGAGCATGACGGAGAGCAAATGTTCCACGACTCACGCAAACTTTTCAAGGACGCATCAATGTGTCTCCGTAAATTCGTTTCCAACAACCAAAACTTGAACGACCTCTTCCGACAACACGATGCAGCATCAGAAAACACAAACTACACAAAAGTTCTTGGTCTCACTTGGAACACTTCAGAAGATATCTACTCTCTACCTCCATTTCCTTCCTTGCCGAGCATGCCTTGGACAAAAAGAAAGGCACTCTACTACACTGCAAGCCTATTCGATCCTCTAGGATTCGTTACGCCAGCAACTCTGCCACTCAAAATCTTCCTTCAAGGATTGTGGAAAGAAAAACTCGGATGGGATGACAGTTTTCCAATACATCTCATGAAAAGTTGGAACAGTATAATTGCACCCTTGACCGACGAGCCAGCAACAATCACTGTTCCACGACTCTGCCTACCTTTCTCTACGGATGAATGCACTTTCGAACTACATGCCTTCACGGACGCCTCAAAAGTTGCCTACAGCGCAGTAGTCTATTTGGTTACTCGTCGCCCTGACAACTCCACTCACGTGAAGATGATTCTCGCGAAAGCCCGCGTCGCTCCCTCCAAGTGCTCGACAACTATTCCCCGAATGGAATTGCTCGGAACATTACTTGGAGCAGAGCTTCTTCATAAGACAATCTCTGAGATTCGCCTTCCGATCGGAAAAACATACCTGTGGACAGACTCCATGGTATGCCTTTTCTGGATTCGTTCGATTTCCAACGACCGGCTTCCGATCTTCGTACGCAACCGGATCACTAAGATACAGACCCTCATTCCAAAGACCGAAATACGTCACGTCAATGGAGACAACAATCCCGCGGACTGCGCAAGCCGAGGATGCACATTCTCGGAGCTCGGACATCACAAGCTCTGGTGGCAAGGACCCAATTTTCTTCGGCTACCCAGCCAACAATGGCCAACTCAACCAGTGGAGATCGCAGACGTTTCTTGCCTGCTCACTCAAACCACTACGCGACTCATCCCTTGCATCGACATCTCTCGATTCTCGAAGTGGACAAAACTAGTTGGAGTCATGCGAATGGTTCTTATCTTCATACAGAAAGCAGCGAGAAAGCCCATTCACAGCCCAGCAGATCTCACAGAACTGAGCGAACGAAAACTTTTCTCAATCGCACAACAAGCATCTCCACCACACGAAAAGCAATCATCTATTCTACGCCTCTACTTCGACCACCAAACTAATCTACTACACTCATTAGGACGCATTGACAACTGCCAGCTGGACGAGAAAGCTCGAAGACCAATTTTCCTTCCACATCACCCAATCACAAAGCTGTTCTGCCTGCACACGCATCAACTTTTAGCACACGCGGGAGTCGAACACTGCGTACGAGAACTACGCCAACGGGTATGGATACCGAACATTCGCAAGTTCGTCAAGCAAGTCAACGATAAGCTCTGCATGACCTGCATCAAAAACAAAGCAAAACCGTACGTACTTCCCGACTTTCCCCAGCACCCAGAAATACGAATCAACACTCCGAACCATCCGTTCCAACATGTTGGAATGGATATGACCGGACCTATCGCAATTCGCAAAAACGACGGAACAACTGAAAAAGCATGGATCTTACTCATTACATGCATCAACGTCAGATGCATTTATCTCGACGTTCTATGTGACCTGAGCACCGCCACATTGCTCTCTCGCATACGACGCTTTGTAGCAACACACGGAGCCCCTGCCACCATAATATGCGACAACGCGACAGCTTTCAAAGCTCTAAAAGACGTACAACAAGTGCAACTCGTGGAGGCACTCCCTCCAGAAATCATCGACTTCTGCGCACGCCAAAAAATCGACTATCATTTCATCACGCCCTACTCGCCATGGAGTGGCGGGTTCTATGAACGACTCGTTGGCCTCACGAAGAGCTCCCTCAAGTCTACCATTGGAAGAAGAACGCTTGATCTGGAAACTTTCACCACCCTCGTGAAAGAAACAGAAGCCATCATTAATAGTCGCCCGCTCACGTACATGGCCTCAGGTACAGAACTACTACCTCTTCGGCCGATTGACTTCCTCAGACCCAACGCTCAAATCTCTCTCCCTCGGTTCCCAAAAACTGATCGAGACGACCCAGACTACATGCCACGACTGCAATTCCGCGATCACCTCATCAACTCATGGCAACAACAATCACAAATGCTTGATCAATTGTGGAAACGTTGGGTACAAGAATACATCACCAGCCTTCGAGAAAGAAACCAACATCAACATCCTCACGGAAGGCTGGTCAACAAAAAGAAGCCGAAGTTGAATGATATCGTTCTCATCGCAGATGAAAACCTAAAGAGAGGACAATGGAGAATCGGCCAGATCTGTGGTTCCAAGAATAACCTGGAACGATCCGCCATCGTAAGGGTGGCCAATGGGGGTACACTTTCCCGTCCCATCTCTCTACTGCACAAAATGGAAATCGACAAATCGGAATCTGATGAGAATGATGAGCCTCAAAACCCTCCAAATTCTAATGATCAGACAAGCCAGAGACCAGCAATCCGCAACAGAATGCGAGCCAATAATCACATTGTCTCTCTAACAACACTCGTGATGCTACTACTTCTGCCCATATCCAGTGCAGCAACAGACTCTCGTTGTCGTGACGAGACCGAGCTCAAAATCAGAATGCTGTACATGACACCTTGCACTCAACATGGGATCGGAATTGCGCAGGCCACCTCAGCAATTTCATCAGAAATATGTTGGACCACTATGCGATGTCCATCCGGGGTGATCCAGCCGCTCAAATTCGTGCACAAAGTAAACATAAATCACTGTGGACCACCTTGCCAGTGTCCCAACTGGACCTCCTCATGCAGTAACTACGATGGAAAATTCCGCAAAGAATGGACGAGAGAAAAACTTCCTACAGAAATCACTGAATACGTCCCTCCACAAGTTTGCTCCTTCAACAAGGAATCACACTGTTCTCCACAAGAGAAATTTGGTTTTTTCAACCGAATAGCTCTATTTGATGGCACACTCCTCATCGTCCCCAACATGAACGTCGCGACTTCAGAAGTATACAGAAAAGACGACTTCCGATGCTTCAATCCAAACGGTACCGAGTCTTTCGCCAATCCACCAGAAGTCACAGGAACTATAGCTTTCTGCCGCTATTTTTCGTGCTCAGAAGCTGCTGAAACATTTTGTTTCTACGGAAGTCCCATCACTTCGTACAAATTCAAGGAACTTCAAATTCCAATCGCAGCTTGGGGAACAATAAGAAGAAAATACTTCCCTCACCCACCAGCTGGAAAATCGAACTCTATGCAGCTTGCGATTTGCAGCACCGGGGGCATTGAACTGAAACCATATGACCACCCACAAACAATACAAGTATGCATACCTCCCATTTGCACACTCATCGAGAGCACTGAGTCAATTGATCCAAGAATACTGCTACCTAGCTCCCTCGTCGCAACTCCTTATGAAGTCACTATCACTGCCTGGGAGAATGGATTTGAAATGACTACACAAAAACTTCTCTGTCCAGCGAGCCTCTTGTGCGATTCTATCAACTGTCTTGTCTGCTACAACTTCATGATGAACTACCAATGCTGGTCTTTCTCTCATCAAGTTATGGGAGTAGGGACGGCCTTCCTGCTTATTTCATTCCTCGCCTTCCTTTGCAACACTTGCATGATAATATCCAGGATCATTAACATCTTTCGTCGTGTGGTTATCGCTCTTTTCCAATGCGTCTGCAGGATTTTCCGCGGTCAACAAGTCTCACTTCCTTTCAAACCATACCGAAGAAAACGATATTTTTCAATTGCCACAATCTTGACGATTCTCTCACCTTTTGCAAATTCATGCTCAGAGGTTACCTCTCTCACCGCAACTGAGAGCAACTGCATTCGAAGCGCAAACGGCACGCTGTCCTGCACCATAAGCGAAACGACCCTTCTAGCTCTGCGTCCGATCGGTCTGCCTACTTGTCTCACAATCCAGAACAGCAACGGAACGATTCTAGGCACCTTGTCTCTTCAGGTCTCTAGAATCGAGTATAAATGCAACAAACAAACCCTGTTTTACACTCGAAATCACAAATTGGAGGTACATTCCCAACAACTCTGCGGACCCGCTTTCAAATCGGGAACGTGCAAAGATGAATACAACCTCGTCCACACCTGCGCCAAAATTCAAAATACGGACAAGCTGAAAATGTTTGAAAAGATCAACAATCACCCCGGTTACACCTACTGCCAGAGTAGTTGTGGCTGTACCACGTGTGGCTGTTTCACCTGTACCGCTAGCTGTCTCATGTATCGCATCATCGCCCTACCTGAAGACGACGAAGTCTTCGAAGCCTACCGATGTCTCAACTGGCAAAACGAATTTACCCTCCAAGCAAGTCTTGCCACCAGAGACGGCATTTCGGAAAAGACCTTCCACTTGCAACCGGGCATCAGCAGTCGCTGGAACGACATCGTTCTCACCATCGTATCATCGAGTCACGTCGCCTTTGAGAACATTCTCACCCAACAATACCTCACGAATGGAATACGTACCGCCCTCATGGAGAACGTCAACCCCGGTATTCAAACTCCCTTTTCAGCCGGACAACTACAATGCCAAACCAGAGAGGATGCGATAGCCTTCAACTGTTACTTCAGCCCACATGCTTGTCAATGTTCTCCCGCGATGCGTGTCATCTCATGTCACTGTCCATCAGGCAGGATCACTTCTTTTTTCGGGCAAACCAAACTACTTCCTCTGGAACGTGACGGCATCTCTCTACAAAACACTCCGTCCGGTTCTCTCGTAGCTATTGTCAACAACCACGCTGTCTTACAACTTCAAGTGCGCATGCAAGAGATGACATTGAAAACCACCTGGGAAGAGACCGATTGCCGCACGGAAGCCTCCACAGTAGAAGGCTGCTTTTCCTGCTACCAAGGCGCGTCTTTCGAACTCCTTTGTACGTCATCTTCCTTTGCTGCCTTGGCCAATCTCGAGTGCCGAGATGGAGAATGGAGAGCCAAGCGCACAGTCAAGTGCACGCCCTCGGGACACCGCCAAACACTGAAGTTCTACTACGGCAAAGAGATTGTAAATGCGAACTGCTCTGCGAAATGCCCGGGAGGGCATTTGAACAACTTCATACTGAACGGGACCCTGAATTTCGTTCCAGAATCAAACATGAATATTGTAACCCATACTAGACACGTGATTTCCGGTACAATAGATGAAACAGTAAAAAATGTTTTTGGCCACTTCAGCGACCTTATCAAATCAACATTCGAGGCAATTCTAAATTTCATTAAATCCCCATTTGCCTTTATGATGGAGCTTCTCGTTTTAGCAATCATAATTTGCATTGTTCTGGTTTTGATTAGACAATATCCTTTCCGAATGAAGCTCCGTAATTTTCCGCCCCGGGGAGTGTAGCGAAGAAACGCTAATAACATTTATAGGCGCTAATACATATTATAGCAGGTGACGTCATCAATATCATATAAACAGATGACGTCATCAATGACGTTTCGCTTCAATAAAACTGTCGACTATATAAGCGACGGCTCTTTGAATTTCTTTCAATTTGTTCTCCCTTTTTTCTATGTATTCTTTTTAATGCTTTTAAAGATATAAAGGTTTAATTACCCAAGTTTGAGGTGTTGCCACACAAGACAACCCCGACAAATTCACGTCAAATCTGCGACAACAATCAATCCAAAAAAACCACTCAACACTCATACTACCACTTAAAGCATCTTGCTTTAACGCACGATAAACGTAGACTGAGTTACTTCCCTCTCTCGTCTTCCCGTATGCTACGCATACGCAACGCACCTACAGTACACTCCCTAAGGCGCGTATTCAAACACCAATTGTACGATCGATTCGCAGGGGAAGCCGTTTTAGCAGACCATCTTAGTGTATTGGTAAGATGCTCGCTCATCATTTGGAGATAAAAGAGAGATTGTACGATCGGTTCGCAGGGGAAGCCGTTTTTGCAGACCATCTTAGTGTATTGGTAAGATGCTAGCTTATCATTTTGGAGTGAAAGAGAGATTGTACGATCGGTTCGCAGGGGAAGCCGTTTTTGCAGACCGTCTTAGTGTATTGGTAAGATGCTCGCTTATCATTTCGGAGTGAAAGAGAGATTGTACGATCGGTTCGCAGGGGAAGCCGTTTTTGCAGACCATCTTAGTGTATTGGTAAGATGCTCGCTTATCATTTCGGAGTGAAAGAGAGATTGTACGATCGGTTCCCAGGGGAAGCCGTTTTTGCAGACCATCTTAGTGTATTGGCTCGCTTATCATTTGGGAGTGAAAGAGAGATTGTACAATCGATTTGCAGGGGAAGCCAATTTGCAGACCATCTTAGTGTATTGGTAAGATGCTCGCTCATCATTTGAAAGTGAAAGAGAGATTGTACGATAGATTTGCAGGGAAATCCAATTTTCAGACCATCTTAGTGTATTGGTAAGATGCTCGCTTATCATTTGGGAGTGAAAGAGAGATTGTACGATCGGTTCCCAGGGGGAACCGTTTTTGCAGACCATCTAAGTGTATTGGTAAGATGCTCGCTCATCATTTGGGAGTGAAAGAGAGATTGTACGATCGATTTGCCGGGAAAGCCAATTTGCAGACCATCTTAGTGTATTGGTAAGATGCTCGCTTATCATTTGGGAGTGAAAGAGAGATTGTACGATCGGTTCCCAGGGGGAACCGTTTTTGCAGACCATCTAAGTGTATTGGTAAGATGCTCGCTTATCATTTGGGAGTGAAAGAGAGATTGTACAATCGATTTGCAGGGGAAGCCAATTTGCAGACCATCTTAGTGTATTGGTAAGATGCTCGCTCCTCATTTGGGAGTGAAAGAGAGATTGTACGATCGATTTGCAGGGAAAGCCAATTTGCAGACCATCTTAGTGTATTGGTAAAATGCTCGCTCATCATTTGGAAGTGAAAGAGAGATTGTACGATCGATTTGCAGGGAAATCCAATTTGCAGACCATCTTAGTGTATTGGTAAGATGCTCGCTTATCATTTGGGAGTGAAAGAGAGATTGTACGATCGGTTCCCAGGGGAAGCCGTTTTTGCAGACCATCTTAGTGTATTGGTAAGATGCTCGCTTATCATTTGAGAGTGAAAGAGAGATTGTACAATCGATTTGCAGGGGAAGCCAATTTGCAGACCATCTTAGTGTATTGGTAAGATGCTCGCTCCTCATTTGGGAGTGAAAGAGAGATTGTACGATCGATTTGCAGGGAAAGCCAATTTGCAGACCATCTTAGTGTATTGGTAAAATGCTCGCTCATCATTAGGAAGTGAAAGAGAGATTGTACGATCGATTTGCAGGGGAAGCCAATTTGCAGACCATCTTAGTGTATTGGTAAGATGCTCGCTCATCATTTGGAAGTGAAAGAGAGATTGTACGATCGATTTACTTACTCTTGTGCCTGCTTGTTCTTACTCTTGTGCCTGCTTGTTCCAGGTCTTACTCTTGTGCCTGCTTGTTCCAGGTCTTACTCTTGTGCCTGCTTGTTTCAGTTCTTACCCTTGTACCTGTACGTTACCGGTCTTACCCTTGATCCTTCTTGTTACTACACGGCTTATCTCGTCTGCCCTGAGGCCTTCGATCACACTTTCTTCTCACACAATACCACCATCCAAATATAACCGAACTCCTGATACTCTTCAATCCGAAAACCTGCTAAGCTATCAACTAATGCCGTGATTGCGAACTAATTGCTCCCGCACCTCCTCCTGCATCCTATTTGAGCGACACTCTCCGGCCCAATGACGCGAACACGTTCAAAAACTTCACTCACAATTTTTTTTTTTTGTGTGACAATGCCAACAACTTACTCGGGAGTGCTCAGTAACTTACCTTTTCATTTTCATCTTTTTACACATAGTTCTGTCCACTTTCTACTATCATAGAAATTCTCACTCGCTACATATGAACAACTTTCTCGTTCAAACTTTTCAAGTCAAAAATTCTTTCACATTTCCTTACTCAATACATATCCTCAAAAACTCTAATCAACTTCTCTCCACAATTAAATTGAATTTTAATACTGGAATACGGCTATGAACACCATGGAGTTTTGATATCAAAACTATGTGTAGTCGGTGACTACCCCTGTTACTCAATGACCCTTCGCTCACGGCTCGCTCCGTTGTTCTTTGACTGCCACGCACGCGCGCTCAGTCTAGCTACACAGCTAAGTTGTCTCGGTCCACATTATGTAATAGCACAAACGAAACTCACATCCGTGACTATCATACACTACTCTGTACGATTACCCCGATAAACAGAACTGAGACAAGCAATCAGCGAATAACGCGAACATATCCGAGCACTTAAATGACAATGAGAAGGATAAACGGCGTGCCTAGACGGAAAACTCGACCTTCACAATCTCACTCCTTGCAAAACTCGATCACCACAATTTCACCCATAACTTTAACAATAATAACGAGTAATTCAGCCTTCAACTTACACTGCGCAACTTTAAGCGTAAATCAAAGACATTCATTCACAATCATATAACACACAAACTACGTGTTCCAGAACCTAACACTCTTCTTGACGATTCACGTCAAATCTGCGACAACAATCAATCCAAAAAAACCACTCAACACTCATACTACCACTTAAAGCATCTTGCTTTAACGCACGATAAACGTAGACTGAGTTACTTCCCTCTCTCGTCTTCCCGTATGCTACGCATACGCAACGCACCTACAGTACACTCCCTAAGGCGCGTATTCAAACACCAATTGTACGATCGATTCGCAGGGGAAGCCGTTTTAGCAGACCATCTTAGTGTATTGGTAAGATGCTCGCTCATCATTTGGAGATAAAAGAGAGATTGTACGATCGGTTCGCAGGGGAAGCCGTTTTTGCAGACCATCTTAGTGTATTGGTAAGATGCTAGCTTATCATTTTGGAGTGAAAGAGAGATTGTACGATCGGTTCGCAGGGGAAGCCGTTTTTGCAGACCGTCTTAGTGTATTGGTAAGATGCTCGCTTATCATTTCGGAGTGAAAGAGAGATTGTACGATCGGTTCGCAAGGGAAGCCGTTTTTGCAGACCATCTTAGTGTATTGGTAAGATGCTCGCTTATCATTTCGGAGTGAAAGAGAGATTGTACGATCGGTTCCCAGGGGAAGCCGTTTTTGCAGACCATCTTAGTGTATTGGCTCGCTTATCATTTGGGAGTGAAAGAGAGATTGTACAATCGATTTGCAGGGGAAGCCAATTTGCAGACCATCTTAGTGTATTGGTAAGATGCTCGCTCATCATTTGAAAGTGAAAGAGAGATTGTACGATAGATTTGCAGGGAAATCCAATTTTCAGACCATCTTAGTGTATCGGTAAGAAGCTCGCTTATCATTTGGGAGTGAAAGAGAGATTGTACGATCGGTTCCCAGGGGGAACCGTTTTTGCAGACCATCTAAGTGTATTGGTAAGATGCTCGCTCATCATTTGGGAGTGAAAGAGAGATTGTACGATCGATTTGCCGGGAAAGCCAATTTGCAGACCATCTTAGTGCATTGGTAAGATGCTCGCTTATCATTTGGGAGTGAAAGAGAGATTGTACGATCGGTTCCCAGGGGAAGACGTTTTTGCAGACCATCTTAGTGTATTGGTAAGATGCTCGCTTATCATTTGGGAGTGAAAGAGAGATTGTACAATCGATTTGCAGGGGAAGCCAATTTGCAGACCATCTTAGTGTATTGGTAAGATGCTCGCTCCTCATTTGGGAGTGAAAGAGAGATTGTACGATCGATTTGCAGGGAAAGCCAATTTGCAGACCATCTTAGTGTATTGGTAAAATGCTCGCTCATCATTTGGAAGTGAAAGAGAGATTGTACGATCGATTTGCAGGGAAATCCAATTTGCAGACCATCTTAGTGTATTGGTAAGATGCTCGCTTATCATTTGGGAGTGAAAGAGAGATTGTACGATCGGTTCCCAGGGGAAGCCGTTTTTGCAGACCATCTTAGTGTATTGGTAAGATGCTCGCTTATCATTTGGAAGTGAAAGAGAGATTGTACAATCGATTTGCAGGGGAAGCCAATTTGCAGACCATCTTAGTGTATTGGTAAGATGCTCGCTCCTCATTTGGGAGTGAAAGAGAGATTGTACGATCGATTTGCAGGGAAAGCCAATTTGCAGACCATCTTAGTGTATTGGTAAAATGCTCGCTCATCATTAGGAAGTGAAAGAGAGATTGTACGATCGATTTGCAGGGGAAGCCAATTTGCAGACCATCTTAGTGTATTGGTAAGATGCTCGCTCATCATTTGGAAGTGAAAGAGAGATTGTACGATCGATTTGCAGGGAAATCCAATTTGCAGACCATCTTAGTGTATTGGTAAGATGCTCGCTCATCATTTGGAAGTGAAAGAGAGATTGTACAATCGATTTGCAGGGGAATCCAATTTGCAGACCATCTTAGTGTATTGGTAAGATGCTCACTCATCACTTGGGAGTGAGAGAGAGATTGTACGATCGATTCGCAGGGGAAGCCGTTTTTGCAGACCATCTTAGTGTATTGGTAAGATGCTCGCTCATCATTTGGAGATAAAAGAGAGATTGTACGATCGGTTCGCAGGGGAAGCCGTTTTTGCAGACCATCTTAGTGTATTGGTAAGATGCTCGCTTATCATTTTGGAGTGAAAGAGAGATTGTACGATCGGTTCGCAGGGGAAGCCGTTTTTGCAGACCGTCTTAGTGTATTGGTAAGATGCTCGCTTATCATTTCGGAGTGAAAGAGAGATTGTACGATCGGTTCGCAGGGGAAGCCGTTTTTGCAGACCATCTTAGTGTATTGGTAAGATGCTCGCTTATCATTTCGGAGTGAAAGAGAGATTGTACGATCGGTTCCCAGGGGAAGCCGTTTTTGCAGACCATCTTAGTGTATTGGCTCGCTTATCATTTGGGAGTGAAAGAGAGATTGTACAATCGATTTGCAGGGGAAGCCAATTTGCAGACCATCTTAGTGTATTGGTAAGATGCTCGCTCATCATTTGAAAGTGAAAGAGAGATTGTACGATAGATTTGCAGGGAAATCCAATTTTCAGACCATCTTAGTGTATTGGTAAGATGCTCGCTTATCATTTGGGAGTGAAAGAGAGATTGTACGATCGGTTCCCAGGGGGAACCGTTTTTGCAGACCATCTAAGTGTATTGGTAAGATGCTCGCTCATCATTTGGGAGTGAAAGAGAGATTGTACGATCGATTTGCCGGGAAAGCCAATTTGCAGACCATCTTAGTGCATTGGTAAGATGCTCGCTTATCATTTGGAAGTGAAAGAGAGATTGTACGATCGGTTCCCAGGGGAAGACGTTTTTGCAGACCATCTTAGTGTATTGGTAAGATGCTCGCTCATCATTTGGAAGTGAAAGAGAGATTGTACAATCGATTTGCAGGGGAATCCAATTTGCAGACCATCTTAGTGTATTGGTAAGATGCTCACTCATCACTTGGGAGTGAAAGAGAGATTGTACGATCGGTTCGCAGGGGAAGCCGTTTTTGCAGAGCATCTTAGTGTATTGGTAAGATGCTCGCTCCTCATTTGGGAGTTAAAGAGAGATTGTACGATCGGTTCGCAGGGGAAGCCGTTTTTGCAGACCGTCTTAGTGTATTGTTAAGATGCTCGCTTATCATTTCGGAGTGAGAGAGAGATTGTACGATCGGTTCGCAGGGAAGCCGTTTTTGCAGACCATCTTAGTGTATTGGTAAGATGCTCGCTTATCATTTCGGAGTGAAAGAGAGATTGTACGATCGGTTCGCAGGGGAAGCCGTTTTTGCAGACCGTCTTAGTGTATTGGTAAGATGCTCGCTTATCATTTCGGAGTGAAAGAGAGATTGTACGATCGGTTCGCAGGGGAAGCCGTTTTTGCAGACCATCTTAGTGTATTGGTAAGATGCTCGTTTATCATTTCGGAGTGAAAGAGAGATTGTACGATCGGTTCGCAGGGAAGCCGTTTTTGCAGACCATCTTAGTGTATTGGTAAGATGCTCGCTCATCAATTGGAGATAAAAGAGAGATTGTACGATGTACGATCGGTTCGCAGGGGAAGCCGGTTTTGCAGACCATCTAAGTGTATTGGTAAGATGCTCGCTCATCAATTGGGAGTGAAAGAGAGATTGTACGATCGATTTGCCGGGAAAGCCAATTTGCAGACCATCTTAGTGTATTGGTAAGATGATCGCTTATCATTTGGGAGTGAAAGAGAGATTTTACGATCGGTTCCCAGGGGAAGCCGTTTTTGCAGACCATCTTAGTGTATTGGTAAGATGCTCGCTCATCATTTGGAAGTGAAAGAGAGATTGTACAATCGATTTGCAAGGGAAGCCAATTTGCAGACCATCTTAGTGTATTGGTAAGATGCTCACTCATCACTTGGGAGTGAAAGAGAGATTGTACGATCGATTCGCAGGGGAAGCCGTTTTTGCAGACCATCTTAGTGTATTGGTAAGATGCTCGCTTATCATTTCGGAGTGAAAGAGAGATTGTACGATCGGTTCGCAGGGGAAGCCGTTTTTGCAGACCATCTTAGTGTATTGGTAAGATGCTCGCTTATCATTTCGGAGTGAAAGAGAGATTGTACGATCGGTTCGCAGGGGAAGCCGTTTTTGCAGACCATCTTAGTGTATTGGTAAGATGCTCGCTTATCATTTCGGAGTGAAAGAGAGATTGTACGATCGGTTCGCAGGGGAAGCCGTTTTTGCAGACCATCTTAGTGTATTGGTAAGATGCTCGTTTATCATTTCGGAGTGAAAGAGAGATTGTACGATCGGTTCGCAGGGAAGCCGTTTTTGCAGACCATCTTAGTGTATTGGTAAGATGCTCGCTCATCAATTGGAGATAAAAGAGAGATTGTACACACAGAGAAAAATTGATCACTTTTGATACATTTTCTGAACAAAATAAAGGGGACGATGTGGTTAATGCCCTTTATATTGTTCAGTCTGTAGTAAAACTCGCCCCAACTTGCCCTAATTCGCGAACTGCGAAACTGTTCACTAGTGGTCAATAATATTGTTCACTGGCAAAAAAGTGTGACGTATTAAACCTCGCCCATAACTTGCAAGATTTTCTTCCTTTTTTTAATATTTTCTAAAATTTTTCTATTTTTCTTTTTTTTCTTCCAAATTAAAAAAAATTGCGTTTTTATTTGGAATGTAATGAACACTTTGAATCAACAAACTTTTTTTCCAACAAGCATGATATAATCTTTTAAACAAGCATTTACGGAATAACCAAAGAAAAATATTCCATCAAAACGTGTATTGGTAAGATGCTCGCCTATCATTTCGGAGTGAAAGAGAGATTGTACGATCGGTTCGCAGGGGACGCCGTTTTTGCAGACCATCTTAGTGTATTGGTAAGATGCTCGCTTATCATTTGGGAGTGAAAGAGAGATTGTACGATCGGTTCGCAGGGGAAGCCGTTTTTGCAGACCGTCTTAGTGTATTGGTAAAGTGTATTGGTATATCGGTTCGCAGGGGAAGCCGTTTTTGCGGTCCATCTTAGTGTATTGGTAAGATGCTCGCTCCTCATTTGGGAGTGAAAGAGAGATTGTACGATCGGTTCGCAGGGGAAGCCGTTTTTGCAGACCATCTTAGTGTATTGGTAAGATGCTCGCTTATCATTTGGGAGTGAAAGAGAGATTGTACGATCGGTTCGCAGGGGAAGCCGTTTTTGCAGACCGTCTTAGTGTATTGGTAAAGTGTATTGGTATATCGGTTCGCAGGGGAAGCCGTTTTTGCGGTCCATCTTAGTGTATTGGTAAGATGCTCGCTCCTCATTTGGGAGTGAAAGAGAGATTGTACGATCGGTTCGCAGGGGAAGCCGTTTTTGCAGTCCATCTTAGTGTATTGGTAAGATGCTCGCTCCTCATTTGGGAGTGAAAGAGAGATTGTACGATCGGTTCGCAGGGGAAGCCGTTTTTGCAGTCCATCTTAGTGTATTGGTAAGATGCTCGCTCCTCATTTGGGAGTGAAAGAGAGATTGTACGATCGGTTCGCAGGGGAAGCCGTTTTTGCAGTCCATCTTTGTGTATTGGTAAGATGCTCGCTTATCATTTCCGAGTGAAAGAGAGATTGTACGATCGGTTCGCAGGGAAGCCGTTTTTGCAGTCCATCTTTGTGTATTGGTAAGATGCTCGCTTATCATTTCGGAGTGAAAGAGAGATTGTACGATCGGTTCGCAGGGGAAGCCGTTTTGCAGACCATCTTAGTGTATTGGTAAGATGCTCGCTCCTCATTTGAGAGTGAAAGAGAGATTGTACGATCGGTTCGCAGGGGAAGCCGTTTTTGCAGACCATCTTAGTGTATTGGTAAGATGCTTGCTTATCATTTCGGAGTGAAAGAGAGATTGTACGATCGGTTCGCAGGGGAAGCCGTTTTTGCAGACCATCTTAGTGTATTGGTAAGATGCTCGCTTATCATTTCGGAGTGAAAGAGAGATTGTACGATCGGTTCGCAGGGGAAGCCGTTTTTGCAGACCATCTTAGTGTATTGGTAAGATGCTCGCTTATCATTTCGGAGTGAAAGAGAGATTGTACGATCGGTTCGCAGGGGAAGCCGTTTTTGCAGTCCATCTTAGTGTATTGGTAAGATGCTCGCTCCTCATTTGGGAGTGAAAGAGAGATTGTACGATCGGTTCGCAGGGGTAGCCGTTTTTGCAGACCATTTTAGTGTATTGGTAAGATGTATTGGTAAGATGCTTTAAAACTTACGTAATGCCGCACTTGGACTATGCTTCGAATATATGGAATCCATACTATGGAAGAGATTGTGATGATATAGAGAAAGTTTTAAGGAAATTCACTCGCATAGTTTATCATCGATGTTTCGCAAATGAAGTTAATACGAGGTCTCTTCCTTCTTACCCCAATCGACTTGCCCGCCTTGGATTCGTTTCTCTCTCCAAGAGGAGGATATTTTCTGACTTAGTTATGGGTTTCAAGATCTTCCATGGACTGTCGATAATAGATAAAAAACGATTTTTCAAAGAGACTATTCCAACGCGAACTAATATAAATGGCTTGTTAGTTCAGGGTAGCAAGAATACAGCTAGAAACAACTCTTATGGAATGCGAATATCCCGCCTTTTCAGCAAACTACCTCGAAACTTGATTAATAGTATGAACCTGAAATATTTTAAATCCCAATTAAAAAGTGGTGTTCTATCTACTCTTCTCTCGTCATGAATTCAGAACTAAATTTTTTTTGTCGTTCAAATTGTTCTACTTATATAGTTTTGTTTGTTTGTTTGTTTGTTTTTTTCCCCCGTTCAATTCGCTAAATTAAAGTCAAATTGATGTATTGCTTTTGTTATCGTATTTGACAATTGTTTAGCTGATCTATTCATTCCTCATTTTCAATTGTAATCAAATTTGTGCGTTATTGCATCGAAAGATGTAGATAAAATATATATATGCTTGCTTATCATTTCGGAGTGAAAGAGAGATTGTACGATCGGTTCGCAGCGGAAGCCGTTTTTGCAGTCCATCTTTGTGTATTGGTAAGATGCTCGCTTATCATTTCGGAGTGAAAGAGAGATTGTACGATCGGTTCGCAGGGGAAGCCGTTTTGCAGACCATCTTAGTGTATTGGTAAGATGCTCGCTCCTCATTTGAGAGTGAAAGAGAGATTGTACGATCGGTTCGCAGGGGAAGCCGTTTTTGCAGACCATCTTAGTGTATTGGTAAGATGCTCGCTTATCATTTCGGAGTGAAAGAGAGATTGTACGATCGGTTCGTAGGGGAAGCCGTTTTGCAGACCATCTTAGTGTATTGGTAAGATGCTCGCTTATCATTTCGGAGTGAAAGAGAGATTGTACGATCGATTCGCAGGGGAAGCCGTTTTTGCAGACCATCTTAGTGTATTGGTAAGATGCTCGCTAATCATTTCGGAGTGAAAGAGAGATTGTACGATCGGTTCGCAGGGGAAGCCGTTTTTGCAGTTCATCTTAGTGTATTGGTAAGATGCTCGCTCCTCATTTGGGAGTGAAAGAGAGATTGTACGATCGGTTCGCAGGGGAAGCCGTTTTGCAGACCATCTTAGTGTATTGGTAAGATGCTCCTCCTCATTTGGGAGTGAAAGAGAGATTGTACGAAAAGAGAGATTGTACGATCGGTTCGCAGGGGAAGCCGTTTTTGCAGTCCATCTTTGTGTATTGGTAAGATGCTCGCTTATCATTTCGGAGTGAAAGAGAGATTGTACGATCGGTTCGCAGGGGAAGCCGTTTTGCAGACCATCTTAGTGTATTGGTAAGATGCTCGCTTATCATTTCGGAGTGAAAGAGAGATTGTACGATCGGTTCGCAGGGGAAGCCGTTTTTGCAGACCATCTTAGTGTATTGGTAAGATGCTCGCTAATCATTTCGGAGTGAAAGAGAGATTGTACGATCGGTTCGCAGGGGAAGCCGTTTTTGCAGTTCATCTTAGTGTATTGGTAAGATGCTCGCTCCTCATTTGGGAGTGAAAGAGAGATTGTACGATCGGTTCGCAGGGGAAGCCGTTTTTGCAGACCATCTTAGTGTATTGGTAAGATGCTCCTCCTCATTTGGGAGTGAAAGAGAGATTGTACGAAAAGAGAGATTGTACGATCGGTTCGCAGGGGAAGCCGTTTTTGCAGTCCATCTTTGTGTATTGGTAAGATGCTCGCTTATCATTTCGGAGTGAAAGAGAGATTGTACGATCGGTTCGCAGGGGAAGCCGTTTTGCAGACCATCTTAGTGTATTGGTAAGATGCTCGCTTATCATTTCGGAGTGAAAGAGAGATTGTACGATCGGTTCGCAGGGGAAGCCGTTTTTGCAGACCATCTTTGTGTATTGGTAAGATGCTCGCTCATCATTTCGGAGTGAAAGAGAGATTGTACGATCGGTTCGCAGGGGAAGCCGTTTTTGCAGACCATCTTAGTGTATTGGTAAGATGCTCCTCCTCATTTGGGAGTGAAAGAGAGATTGTACGAAAAGAGAGATTGTACGATCGGTTCGCAGGGGAAGCCGTTTTTGCAGTCCATCTTTGTGTATTGGTAAGATGCTCGCTTATCATTTCGGAGTGAAAGAGAGATTGTACGATCGGTTCGCAGGGGAAGCCGTTTCGCAGACCATCTTAGTGTATTGGTAAGATGCTCGCTTATCATTTCGGAGTGAAAGAGAGATTGTACGATCGGTTCGCAGGGGAAGCCGTTTTTGCAGACCATCTTTGTGTATTGGTAAGATGCTCGCTTATCATTTCGGAGTGAAAGAGAGATTGTACGATCGGTTCGCAGGGGAAGCCGTTTTGCAGACCATCTTAGTGTATTGGTAAGATGCTCGCTTATCATTTCGGAGTGAAAGAGAGATTGTACGATCGGTTCGCAGGGGAAGCCGTTTTTGCAGACCATCTTTGTGTATTGGTAAGATGCTCGCTTATCATTTCGGAGTGAAAGAGAGATTGTACGATCGGTTCGCAGGGGAAGCCGTTTTTGCAGACCATCTTTGTGTATTGGTAAGATGCTCGCTTATCATTTCGGAGTGAAAGAGAGATTGTACGATCGGTTCGCAGGGGAAGCCGTTTTGCAGACCATCTTAGTGTATTGGTAAGATGCTCGCTTATCATTTCGGAGTGAAAGAGAGATTGTACGATCGGTTCGCAGGGGAAGCCGTTTTTGCAGACCATCTTTGTGTATTGGTAAGATGCTCGCTTATCATTTCGGAGTGAAAGAGAGATTGTACGATCGGTTCGCAGGGGAAGCCGTTTTTGCAGACCATCTTAGTGTATTGGTAAGATGCTCGCTTATCATTTCGGAGTGAAAGAGAGATTGTACGATCGGTTCGCAGGGGAAGCCGTTTTTGCAGACCATCTTAGTGTATTGGTAAGATGCTCGCTAATCATTTCGGAGTGAAAGAGAGATTGTACGATCGGTTCGCAGGGGAAGCCGTTTTTGCAGTTCATCTTAGTGTATTGGTAAGATGCTCGCTCCTCATTTGGGAGTGAAAGAGAGATTGTACGATCGGTTCGCAGGGGAAGCCGTTTTTGCAGACCATCTTAGTGTATTGGTAAGATGCTCCTCCTCATTTGGGAGTGAAAGAGAGATTGTACGAAAAGAGAGATTGTACGATCGGTTCGCAGGGGAAGCCGTTTTTGCAGTCCATCTTTGTGTATTGGTAAGATGCTCGCTTATCATTTCGGAGTGAAAGAGAGATTGTACGATCGGTTCGCAGGGGAAGCCGTTTTGCAGACCATCTTAGTGTATTGGTAAGATGCTCGCTTATCATTTCGGAGTGAAAGAGAGATTGTACGATCGGTTCGCAGGGGAAGCCGTTTTTGCAGACCATCTTTGTGTATTGGTAAGATGCTCGCTTATCATTTCGGAGTGAAAGAGAGATTGTACGATCGGTTCGCAGGGGAAGCCGTTTTTGCAGACCATCTTAGTGTATTGGTAAGATGCTCCTCCTCATTTGGGAGTGAAAGAGAGATTGTACGAAAAGAGAGATTGTACGATCGGTTCGCAGGGGAAGCCGTTTTTGCAGTCCATCTTTGTGTATTGGTAAGATGCTCGCTTATCATTTCGGAGTGAAAGAGAGATTGTACGATCGGTTCGCAGGGGAAGCCGTTTCGCAGACCATCTTAGTGTATTGGTAAGATGCTCGCTTATCATTTCGGAGTGAAAGAGAGATTGTACGATCGGTTCGCAGGGAAAGCCGTTTTTGCAGACCATCTTTGTGTATTGGTAAGATGCTCGCTTATCATTTCGGAGTGAAAGAGAGATTGTACGATCGGTTCGCAGGGGAAGCCGTTTTGCAGACCATCTTAGTGTATTGGTAAGATGCTCGCTTATCATTTCGGAGTGAAAGAGAGATTGTACGATCGGTTCGCAGGGGAAGCCGTTTTTGCAGACCATCTTTGTGTATTGGTAAGATGCTCGCTTATCATTTCGGAGTGAAAGAGAGATTGTACGATCGGTTCGCAGGGGAAGCCGTTTTTGCAAACCATCTTTGTGTATTGGTAAGATGCTCGCTAATCATTTCGGAGTGAAAGAGAGATTGTACGATCGGTTCGCAGGGGAAGCCGTTTTGCAGACCATCTTAGTAGTGTATTGGTAAGATGCTCGCTAATCATTTCGGAGTGAAAGAGAGATTGTACGATCGGTTCGCAGGGGAAGCCGTTTTGCAGACCATCTTTGTGTATTGGTAAGATGCTCGCTAATCATTTCGGAGTGAAAGAGAG
This sequence comes from Allodiplogaster pararmata, assembly GCA_964056735.1. Taxonomy (NCBI): domain Eukaryota; kingdom Metazoa; phylum Nematoda; class Chromadorea; order Rhabditida; family Diplogasteridae; genus Allodiplogaster; species Allodiplogaster pararmata. The sequence continues at coordinate 29,946,970 of OZ057403.1, read as the reverse complement.
ATTGTACGATCGGTTCGCAGGGGAAGCCGTTTTGCAGACCATCTTTGTGTATTGGTAAGATGCTCGCTAATCATTTCGGAGTGAAAGAGAGATTGTACGATCGGTTCGCAGGGGAAGCCGTTTTGCAGACCATCTTAGTGTATTGGTAAGATGCTCGCTAATCATTTCGGAGTGAAAGAGAGATTGTACGATCGGTTCGCAGGGGAAGCCGTTTTGCAGACCATCTTTTTGTATTGGTAAGATGCTCGCTAATCATTTCGGAGTGAAAGAGAGATTGTACGATCGGTTCGCAGGGGAAGCCGTTTTGCAGACCATCTTAGTGTATTGGTAAGATGCTCGCTAATCATTTCGGAGTGAAAGAGAGATTGTACGATCGGTTCGCAGGGGAAGCCGTTTTGCAGACCATCTTAGTGTATTGGTAAGATGCTCGCTAATCATTTCGGAGTGAAAGAGAGATTGTACGATCGGTTCGCAGGGGATGCCGTTTTGCAGACCATCTTAGTGTATTGGTAAGATGCTCGCTAATCATTTCGGAGTGAAAGAGAGATTGTACGATCGGTTCGCAGGGGAAGCCGTTTTGCAGACCATCTTAGTGTAAGATGCTCGCTAATCATTTCGGAGTGAAAGAGAGATTGTACGATCGGTTCGCAGGGGAAGCCGTTTTGCAGACCATCTTTGTGTATTGGTAAGATGCTCGCTAATCATTTCGGAGTGAAAGAGAGATTGTACGATCGGTTCGCAGGGGAAGCCGTTTTGCAGACCATCTTAGTGTATTGGTAAGATGCTCGCTAATCATTTCGGAGTGAAAGAGAGATTGTACGATCGGTTCGCAGGGGAAGCCGTTTTGCAGACCATCTTAGTGTATTGGTAAGATGCTCGCTAATCATTTCGGAGTGAAAGAGAGATTGTACGATCGGTTCGCAGGGGAAGCCGTTTTGCAGACCATCTTAGTGTATTGGTAAGATGCTCGCTAATCATTTCGGAGTGAAAGAGAGATTGTACGATCGGTTCGCAGGGGAAGCCGTTTTGCAGACCATCTTAGTGTATTGGTAAGAAAAAGCGTGATAAAAGTATTGAAAAGAAGAGCGAACATACTTACTATGTATTATGTTATTAAATAGTATTTAAACCATATTTTATCATACTTTCCCATCAAATTTTTTATTAAAACGAATTCCTTTTCAATTTTTTTTGTTTTTTTTTCGACTTGTTTTGAAAGTTTTTTTCAGAATTGATTCTTAAAAAATTAAAAAGTTTGAAAAAGGAAAAAAACTTCCTTTTAGAGAGTATTTTCAATTATTGTGAGTTTTTGGGCGTAAAAGATATTGTGTGTTCAGGTAATAGGGTCTTCAATATAAATATAATGTATGTTTATGCAAACTATGTTGGTCGCAGTGCGATTCGCATAATCAGTCAAGAGTACATAATCAGTCAAGAGTACACGTGTATTCTAAATGAAATCATTTGTGTGACAAGGAAACTCTTCTTGCTAAATAATCGGAACATCAATTTCTTCTATAAAAAGTTAATTTTTCAACATACTTGGAACATTTCATCACTATTTCTTGCGAGCAAGCGCATTACTACCCAAAACGCGTGACTCTGCTAAATCATTCAGCTATATGAGAAGCATATGACCTGTTTCTCTTAGTTTGAGCATGCTCATCAAGTGATCTCTTAGTTTGAGCATGCTCATCAAGTGATCTCTTAGTTTGAGCATGCTCATCAAGTGATCTCTTAGTTTGAGCATGCTCATCAAGTGATTTTGTCGTGAATGAAAAGTTTTTCTTAAAACATATGATGAAGATCGATAAATGGTAGATGAAAGTACAGAAAAAACTCATAAATCAACCCAAATTTTTTAGTGTTAAAAATCAATTTGGGAAACAAATAGAGTGATTTTCAGCATATAAATAAACCATGATAAAACCAATTATTTATTCCGTATGCTTCAAGGAGTTTCAGGGTTACAATGCTCGCACCTTGGAAACTGTTCATTGATATGCTTCTTGAGCGAGGAGCAATTTCGAAGGTTCCACGTGTTTTTAAAGCAAACTTAATTTATCGTGAAAGAAATGCTTCAAGTGAAATTGACTTTTTTCTAATGCTATTTCTCTTCTTCTTTCCTAAACTTTCAATGAAATGATTCATGTGAACAATATGAGAGAATGAGTTGTTGTGGTTGTTTCGTTCAACAACAACAAAAGAGAGTTTGATAAATGAGACTGAATGGAAGTAACAGAAAAATATTTTTTAAAAATACGAAACTAAACAATATAAATACAAGAAGTCGCATCTCAGTTGCCAGTTCTGAACATTTTCCTTGACGAAATTAACTAGGTTACAAGAAAAACGTGTTTTTAGTCTCAGACCTAACAAATAATGTATTTCAGTTTGTTCTAGAGGATAAACTGTCATTTTTCAATGGCGATTCTTTTTTTTTGATGTTTTTTTTTTGAAGAGTTTATATGCATAAATTTTTTAAAAATTGCTTCAAAATAGTTAATATGAATGTTAAACCATTGTGCGAAGAGTCCCGAGTTCGACTCCCACCCCGGACAGATCCACCCAAACCAAGGGGGTTAAGATATGTTGGTAATGTTCACGCACGAATCTGACTCTCCCCACTGCTGCTAATCACACTAGCAGTGATCTAGCAGGCAGCCACTGGTTCTACCAGGATAGGTCTGTCCTGCATCTCAGGGGAGCGCGTACCCTGCCGCGAGGCGGGAACAAGCGCGAGGAAGATTAGTTAATATGAATATTAACGTACAAATGTTTCACTCAATTGTTGTAGATTTCTGATGGCGTTTAGTGTGGTATCGCGACAATTTGTTACAAGACACTTTGTTACACGACAGTTTGTTACAGATTTTTTCGCTTAGGCTTATTTAAAATGTATGCTGACAAGGCTGTACGGCTTAGGAAAGAGACCGCATGAAAAAATTTCTCCCTTTCTTGACTTTTTGTCGATTCATACAGTAGTTAAAACACACTAAAAACAAAAGCCCCTGTAACAAATTGTCGTGTAACAAACTGTCGTGTAACAAAGTGTCATGGATCCGTTTAGTGTTCATACATTTTTATGAATCAGAAAACTTTCTGCAAAATCTTTCGACTGAAAAGACGAATGTAGGTTTTTCTTTCGAACTAATTAGAAAATTTGTTGGAATTTAATTTCTAAATTGAACACTCCATGGCTGACGTGTTAATTTCTTCAATTAAATTTTGACTGGTGATTTCAATTGTGACACTCTCTCTCCTCCTTGTTCTTCGTCCGATCGATTGTTAGTAGACATGATTACTCTCTTTGATTTGACCCAATTCTGCCGTGAACCAACACGTCTTAATCGTTGCATTGATTGGCTACTAACTTCTCTGCCCTCGCTATTGTCTAATTGTAGAATTGTTCCCTCCTTCCCCTCGCTTGCTGCCTTTCAATTGTGACCGACTCGCTTTTAGCCGAACCAGTTCTCGACTATTCAAGAACTGACTACGATGAACTTAATAAATACTTCAATTCAGTTAACTGGGAAGCCGAATTTGATAACTTCCTCTCGATTGACGATCTGTACGGCCGTTTCCTCGCCGTTATTGAATACGCTATTTCTGAATTCGTTCCAATTCGTAGACCTCGAACCCTCACGGCCACTTATCCTCGCCATATTCAGAGAATAATTAAATATCGTAACTCTCTGTTTCACAATATTGACGATCCTAATACCCGTTCTCTTTACGAGAAAGCTAGTAAAGATCTACTGAAGCAGATAATGAAATGGACTAGGCATTGTGAGAAGAAGAAATTGTCTCGCTCTCGGGACTTGTTCCGACATATCTCATCCCTCACTCGGCCTAAACCTGTGCCTCCTCGATATCTATTGAATACTACAGGGGACATAGTATTGAAAAATAAACTTAAATGTTCTTTCCTTTTACCGAATTCGCTTCTCATTATACTACGGATGATAACCAACGTATCGCATTGCAAACTGAAGCGGCCCCTACTATGAGCCCCTTTCCTATTTTTCTCCCCTCTTCTGTTCTTAAAAGCCTCTCGAAGCTTAAACCAACGGGTAGCAAAGGTTCAGATGGTATCCCTCAGATTGTCCTCAAGAAATGTGCTAAGTCTCTTGCACTTCCTCTTTCCCATATTTTCAACTATTGTATTATCTGTGGTCAAATACCGTCTTACTGGAAACATTCTCTGGTGACCCCTATTCTGAAACCAGGCAAGGAACCTCACTTGGTGTCCTCCTATCGTCCGATTTCCATCCTTTCTCCCTGTTCTAAAACGATGGAGCGACTTGTTAGAGCTTTCATAATCAATCATCTATCCGAGCACTCTATTATACCTATCAATCAACATGGGTTTAGGCGTGGAGCGTCCACAGTAACCAATTTATTAGTATGTGAAGATGATTGGACCTCTTCGTTAGCCAAAGGTCTTTCAACGGATGTCATCTACCTTGACTTCTCTCGTGCATTTGACACCATTAGTATAAGTAAGCTTTTGTCTAAATGCACACATTATGGAATTACTGACCCACTCCTTTCTTGGCTTGAGTCTTTTTTAACTAATAGATCTTTCTCTGTGCGTATGGGTGATGTCACTTCTGATCCAATGAATGCCACATCGGGTGTGCCCCAAGGGTCTGTCCTGGGGCCACTTCTTTTTACTCTGTATATATCCGATATAAATGAGGTATTAGAGAACTTTCCTAATATTCGTTATCAAGCATACGCAGACGATCTCAAGATTTATGTTTCTTATGATAAGAACCCATACGGCGAACGAACTCGAGAGCTGCAATCAGCATTAGATTCCGTATTCGATTGGTGTTTAGTTAACCAACTATCTCTTTCTCCATCCAAGTCTCTCCATATTCACATTGGAGGTCGATCTTTATATTCCTCATACAGTATAAATAATGTTTCCATTTCATGTGTATCTCAGATACGTGACCTGGGCATACAAATAGTTTCTTCTTTGCGTAGGAAAGAGGCTGTAGCAGACCGAGTTAAAAAGGCATCCAAAGCAATGTATGCTATGCTCCGTGCGGTAACTGTTAATGATCCTGGTATACTGGTCAAGTGCTTTAAAACTTACGTAATGCCGCACTTGGACTATGCTTCGAATATATGGAATCCATACTATGGAAGAGATTGTGATGATATAGAGAAAGTTTTAAGGAAATTCACTCGCATAGTTTATCATCGATGTTTCGCAATTGAAGTTAATACGAGGTCTCTTCCTTCTTACGCCAATCGACTTGCCCGCCTTGGATTCGTTTCTCTCTCCAAGAGGAGGATATTTTCTGACTTAGTTATGGGTTTCAAGATCTTCCATGGACTGTCGATAATAGATAAAAAACGATTTTTCAAAGAGACTATTCCAACGCGAATTAATATAAATGGCTTATTAGTTCAGGGTAGCAAGAATACAGCTAGAAACAACTCTTATGGAATGCGAATATCCCGCCTTTTCAGCAAACTACCTCGAAACTTGATTAATAGTATGAACCTGAAATATTTTAAATCCCAATTAAAAAGTGGTGTTCTATCTACTCTTCTCTCGTCATGAATTCAGAACTAAATTTTTTTGTCGTTCAAATTGTTCTACTTATATAGTTTTGTTTGTTTGTTTGTTTGTTTGTTTTTTTTTCCCCGTTCAATTCGCTATATTAAAGTCAAATTGATGTATTGCTTTTTTTAAAATCGTATTTGACAATTGTTTAGCTGATCTATTCATTCCTCATTTTCAATTGTAATCAAATTTGTGCGTTATTGCATCGAAAGATGTAGATAAAATATATAAATTGAAAAAAAACTGCAACTTTATTGATAGGTTTGTTTCTTGTATGGTTGTGTATGGAGGAATTTTTCACTGTATGTTTTCCAAGTAAGAAAAAAATTCCTGTGTTGTGAAACTCAAACCAATATTCAACCGCTTGCATTTTTTTCCCAAAAACTCAGTCTAATTGTATAATACAAGGACTCATGTAGTACACAGTTTTTTAGTATCAAATTTCTCTAGAGACATGTATTCATACGCTTTGTGAGCGATTAAAACTTATTGAGTGCCATTTTTGTATAAATACTCACCATTACATCTACCACCTCTACCATTACCATTACCATTACCTCAAGCGCTTCTCATGTTTCAAATCGAGAATTGTGACTATGGTTCGCACGAAACATTCTTAAGGTTCCAAATCTCCTTGAGACATGCAAAAAAATCCACCCTGATCCAAGAACTATTATATTTGCAGAACAAATGCTTTTTCTATACGATCAGCTCGTATATTCACCGAAATTATTAGAGTTAATGAATGATATATTTTTGCCTGAATGTAATGTGCATTGTTTTACCTATTTATGTAATTTAAACTATTCAATTGTTTAATCTCTTGTACCACGTAATTAATTTATGCGTTTCTACATGTGATGTTTTCACGTAATAAAATTGAAATTGAAATAGCTTTTTTTCAAGGAACTTAATCTTTGAAGAAAAAGAATTAATTAAAAGAAATCTGTTAATCTTTTTTTTTAGATCGTTCACAATACATTCCAAGAAAAAAGAGTATCAAGAAAAAATATTTACTAATCCTCGTCCACTTATTACGTGGGTAGCCAATACTGTCAACCTTTACTATAAAAATCGATTTTGTGACTTTCCCGCTCCAACTTCCTAACATCTTCCAGGAAAAGATCAAGAGATGAATGTTCGAGCAGTGCTTCACATTGCTCTGCTGGTGGGCGCATTTTCATGTCTTGTGGTAGGTGATTCAAAGCCGCCTCGCTTTCGCATCAACTTGGACCTTCCACCGATCAAACGGTGGAACCACGTCGTCGATATATACAAACCGTATCTCACTGAAGAGTATAAGAAGGCTGTAAGGTTCGTTTTTCTACCGCTTGGTGGTTCTTCTATACATTTTGACAGTGCTATTCATATATATATATGTTGGCAGTATATATATATATAGTATATATATATATGTTGGCAGTATATATATATATACATAGTATATATATATATATCCAGTATATATATATATGTTGGCAGTGAAGATTAACATGTGATACAACAATTGACGACAAGAGAGCAGCTACCGACTTTAGCCTTGAAACTTGGTACCGTGACCGTTGTCAGTCTGAAATTAGAGTTTTTATTGGTAGAGCTAGAAGCGGCCTTAAGTGATAAATGAATAGAGTTCTTGTGAAGACTCCGAATCATTGTGAATGTTCAAAAGTTAATGTCATAATAAGCACTTTGCAGTGAGAAACTGTTCTCTCACATGTCCAAAGTCCAAAGGCAATACATGGAGAAAGTGGTACGATCGCCGACTGCGTACCTGCCTAGAGAGCTGACTGAAGAACTTCGTGGTGAGTCCATGACGTTTCTCAGTTTCTTCACTATAGTTTTTTCCTCTCTTAATTCTTATAGGTCAAATTTCTATTACTTCAAGTGATTTCTCACTTGTTTTGGGTCGATACTATATCATTTGAGGAAAACAATAAAAAATCGAAACATATTAGGATTTTTCTAGTGTTTGCTAGATTTCGCTGAGTTTGAGTGCAGTTCCACCACTCGCTCCCTAGTGCAGTTCCACTACTCGCTCCCTAGTGCAGTTCCACTACTCGCTCCCTAGTGCAGTTCCACTACTCGTTCCCTAGTGCAGTTCAAAAACTCGCTCCCTAGTCCAGCTCCACTACTCGCTCCCTAGTGCAGTTCCACTACTCGCTCCCTAGTGCAGTTCCACTATTCACGCTCTAGTGCAGTTCAAAAACTCGCTCCCTAGTCCAGCTCCACTACTCGCTCCCTAGTGCAGTTCCACTACTCGCTCCCTAGTGCAGTTCCACTATTCACGCTCTAGTGCAGTTCCACTACTCGCTCCCTAGTGCAGTTCCACTACTCGCTCCCAAGTGCAGTTCCACTACTCGCTCCCTAGTGCAGTTCCACTACTCGCTTCCTAGTGCAGTTCCACTACTCGCTCCTTAGTGCAGTTCCACTACTCGCTCCCTAGTGCAGTTCCAATACTCGCTCCCTAGTGCAGTTCCACTACTCGCTCCCTAGTGCAGTTCCAATACTCGCTCCCTAGTGCAGTTCCACTACTCGCTCCCTAGTGCAGTTCCACTACTCGCTCCCTAGTGCAGTTCCACTACTCGCTCCCTAGTGCAGTTCCACTACTCGCTCCCTAGTGCAGTTCCACTACTCGCTCCCTAGTGCAGTTCCACTACTCGCTCCCTAGTGCAGTTCCACTACTCGCTCCCTAGTGCAGTTCCACTACTCGCTCCCTAGTGCAGTTCCACTACTCGCTCCCTAGTGCAGTTCCACTACTCGCTCCCTAGTGCAGTTCCACTACTCGCTCCCTAGTGCAGTTCCACTACTCGCTCCCTAGTGCTGCTCTACTACTCGCTCCCTAGTGCAGTTCCACTACTCGCTCCCTAGTGCTGTTCTACTACTCGCTCCCTAGTGCAGTTCCACTACTCGCTCCCTAGTGCAGTTCCACTACTCGCTCCCTAGTGCAGTTCCACTACTCGCTCCCTAGTGCAGTTCCACTACTCGCTCCCTAGTGCAGTTCCACTACTCGCTCCCTAGTGCAGTTCCACTACTCGCTCCCTAGTGCAGTTCCACTACTCGCTCCCTAGTGCAGTTCCAATACTCGATCCCTAGTGCAGTTCCACTACTCGCTCCGTAGTGCAGTTCCACTACTCGCTCCCTAGTGCAGTTCCACTACTCGCTCCCTAGTGCAGTTCCACTACTCGCTCCCTAGTGCAGTTCCACTACTCGCTCCCTAGTGCAGTTCCACTACTCGCTCCCTAGTGCAGTTCCACTACTCGCTCCCTAGTGCAGTTCCACTACTCGCTCCCTAGTGCAGTTCCACTACTCGCTCCCTAGTGCAGTTCCACTACTCGCTCCCTAGTGCAGTTCCACTACTCGCTCCCTAGTGCAGTTCCACTACTCGCTCCCTAGTGCAGTTCCACTACTCGCTCCCTAGTGCAGTTCCACTACTCGCTCCCTAGTGCAGTTCCACTACTCGCTCCCTAGTGCAGTTCCACTACTCGCTCCCTAGTGCAGTTCCACTACTCGCTCCCTAGTGCAGTTCCAATACTCGATCCCTAGTGCAGTTCCACTACTCACTCCCTAGTGCAGTTCCACTACTCGCTCCCTAGTGCAGTTCCACTACTCGCTCCCTAGTTCAGTTCCACTACTCGCTCCCTAGTGCAGTTCCAATACTCGCTCCCTAGTGCAGTTCCACTACTCGCTCCCTAGTGCAGTTCCACTACTCGCTCCCTAGTGCAGTTCCAATACTCGCTCCCTAGTGCAGTTCCACTACTCACTCCCTAGTGCAGTTCCACTACTCGCTCCCTAGTGCAGTTCCACTACTCGCTCCCTAGTGCAGTTCCAATACTCGCTCCCTAGTGCAGTTCCACTACTCACTCCCTAGTGCAGTTCCACTACTCGCTCCCTAACCCAAACATACTTTTTCATTCAAACATATCATAGATTTTCTCATGAATTTTTAAGAGAGTGAGATTTTAAACCAGAGTTCAAATAAAAAAATTTTGTTAGTAATTATTATGGGAGCGATTTGAAAGTGCTTGTAGTAATACTGGTTTTTATCGTAACTTGTACTGGGTTTCCAAAAGTTCTATTCAATCTTGAAATTTGTTTTCAAATTTTGATTCAAAAGTTTTCTATACATATTTCAATGACTTTAGCAATCGGAGAAGTTTCCATTAAGGCATCGCACGGCGGAGTGGCTTGAACCTCCGACTCGTCACCGCCCTCAATGTCTTTTACGACTTCTCCATTCATATGTATAACTTTGAGTGAGTGAAAATATCCTTAGAGACGTTATAGGTACTTGTGCTTCCATCTCAGACCAGCCTTCACAAGTCTTTTAAACTTTTATTCTATGTACATATTCACTTACATCAGTTGCATACAGTAATGTGCCAGATTCACCTTTGCTAAAACAGTATACTAGACCGATTTCTACCCTTTTCACTTGAAGATTTCGTCTGTTGAGGAAAAGTCGAGCTTGCACATCAATAATAGCACAAAATGCCAAAGGAGAGATTTTCCACGGACGAAACTTGGACTATTTCAACAGAGATTTTCTCAGTTCACTCACCTTCATTGCTGACTTTGTTCGCAACGGAACGGTTCGCTCTCATGACTATAATTATTCGAAACCACTTCCATGGCTATAATCATTCGACTTCACTCTCATGACTGTATTCATTTGGCTTCACTCTCATGACTATAATCATTAGACTTCACACTAAAGACTGTAATCATTTAGCTTCATTATTTCTTGACTCCGATGAATTAGCTTCACTTTCATGTCTATTATCGAGTGTGACATTCATGAGTATGAGTAAGTACCTGCACTTTCATGAATATGATTGAGTTATTTTCTTTTATGATTAATCAAGAACGTAATCAAGAACAGGGATAATCAAGTAGTGTATGCACATCACATAACCTAACGCTTTATCAACATTTTCGGCCGAATCAACAGCTCAACCGCTGAATGCATTACTGTCTAAATACAACTGTGCAAATCACTTGATTTTTATAACTTTCTCATTTGACAATATCTTGATTTTTTGAGAGTAAGTTTTAATACCAATTGGGGTCATATGAGCAATTTTGCACCATATGAGCTCTACCAAAATACAAAAACTAAAATCAAAGTACATGTACGAAAAAGCCTGTCATAACAAAACGGTGTGCGCTGAAATGATTTTTTTCTTAGGTTCAATACTCGGGCCCAACCATGTTTTTACACGTCGGATTGATGACAGGCCAGCGGCCAAACGCCTTCTCCGTGTCTCTCAACGACAGAGGTGAGTGCCCTTTATTGTTAGAAAGTAACAATCGTTTTTGCCTGAGTTTGGATGCCGTTTGTCAGTGTACGATTGAGAACGTGAAAAAATGACTGTGTGGCTTGAAAAGTTTTTGACAGTGCCATAAACAGTTCGTGGGCCTTTTTTATGAGAATCAAAATAATTCTACATTTAGTGTGATATATCGATCGGTTTTCTCCTGTAATGACCTAATTTTGTTTTGAACCCATCATTAATCGAAAATTGCTTTTGAGAACCTAATTTGTAAAAAAAATATTTTAAATTTTTATGTGTTTTTCAGCTTTCGGTAATACATCTATGGTGAACGAGGCGATCAAAAACACCCGTAAATACAATCCAATTGGCTTCGTCATTCGGAAGGTTTTTGTTTTGCACTAGGCTTGTAAACGCATTGCTAGTTAGCAGCTATGTTGAGCGAAAGCTCCAAAGTAGTTTTTTTTTTCAATCTCTCTTCAGCTCGTTCCATATCTCTCCACTTCCCCTCCCCTCTCTTCGCAGGAGGACCCGTGTCTCTCCACTCCCCCTCCCCTCTCTTCGCAGGAGGACCCTTGTCTCTCCACTCCCATCCCCTCTCTTCGCAGGAGGACCCGTGTCTCTCCACTCCCCCTCCCCTCTCTTCGCAGAAGGACCCGTGTCTCTCCACCCCCCTCCCCTCTCTTCGCAGGAGGACCCGTGTCTCTCCACTCCCCCTCCCCTCTCTTCGAAGGAGGACCCGTGGGCTTTTGTATGATAGTACTTCCATACAATCCGTATGCTAACCCACGAACATCTAGCGACTTGACGCACCATGATATCTAACTATCGCCTGAGAGAAGTTTTTATATTGCCCTTGCTCCTTTTTTTTGAGAACGCTTCCCCTTAACTATTCGCAATCAACAGAACTGGTCAATATTCTCTCGTTGAGTAATATTCTCTCGTTGGTCAACACTGAGTAAATATCTAACAGTTAGAATGAAGCTGCTTTCCACTTTGTAATTTTTTGAAGGCTCTGGAAACAAATGTGAAATGGCGAGGCGCTGTCCAGATACTCAAAGAAGGCTCTGGAACAAATGTGAAATGGCGAGGCGCTGTCCAGATACTCAAAGACGTTTTTTGAAGGCTCTGGAAACAAATGTGAAATGGCGAGGCGCTGTCCAGATACTCAAAGACGTTTTTTGAAGGCTCTGGAAACAAATGTGAAATGGCGAGGCGCTGTCCAGATACTCAAAGACGTTTTTTGAAGGCTCTGGAAACAAATGTGAAATGGCGAGGCGCTGTCCAGATACTCAAAGACGTTTTTTGAAGGCTCTGGAAACAAATGTGAAATGGCGAGGCGCTGTCCAGATACTCAAAGACGTTTTTTGAAGGCTCTGGAAACAAATGTGAAATGGCGAGGCGCTGTCCAGATACTCAAAGACGTTCGCCTTACATGCGCTGCTTATCTGATTGTAGCCGGGGTCGGAAAAGGGGAAGGAGCTGTGATCACGAGGTTTCTCTTATTTTCTTCAGCATCATAAAACGCTTTCTCATGTTTCAAAATCAAGAACATACGAGATGATTTGTGCTAATCGGATCCACCTTATTTTTAAGTAGAAGTAGACAAAATCACAATTGACTTAAGAATATAAAAAACTTGGAGTAGAAGTGAATTCCCTCTTGAATGAACAAGGTAATTTTTTTTAAATTTTCCTCTGCGTCCAATCTTTTCGATTCTGGTTTTTGAATGTAGCGTATTTACACATTCATATTAAAACTCCTAACTGATACAGACTGATTTCATTACTCAAGCAATTTACGAAACTATTTGCGAAAAACATTAAAGTTGATTCTGTACATTAAGGTAGTCATAGGTCAAAACAACACCCAGTAAATAAGTAGATGGATAGTTCGATATTTAGTGAATGACTAACTTTAAAGCAAAAAAGCACAAATTTAACTTTTTTTGCAGAAGCTTCAAGAAACCACACGACATTCAGTACTTGAGTGAGAAGAACAAATGGTTCCTGGTTCAAACCAACGATGATCATTGGGTCTCTGACACAGATGGCAGGAAGTTGGTTTCACATCATTTTACTTTGAACAAGAAAAAAAAGAATTTATATAAACAGAGTTTGAAGACAGTGTGACCAACCTTTAGTCGTGCGAAAATTGAATCATATTCAATTTCTCAGTTAATTGAAAGGTTCTCATTCTTCCATATCTGATTTTTGGTAAGAGTTTCAGAACGCAATTTCGAGTACGTCCTTGAGTCTTTCATTCTAAACAAATCCGAGACTATAAATTCTAGTCTCGAAAAACGTAATGATACCTTTTAGGACAGCAGCTTTCACGGCACTGCAGAAAACCGGAATCGATAACATTAACGAGACAACTTTGATGGATGCTCTGTCCCAAAAACCCGTCAATAACGAGTGAGTTCACAAATTCCTTTCATTTTTGGTTTATCAATGATCGGTTCCCATCAAATCACTTATTTTCGCACAGGTTTTCGAGCTCAGTAAACCGTCATTATGAGTGATAAATCTTTAAAGTGTTGTTTACACCGTTTAAAGGCATTGACGCCTGGTTGAAATTAGGCATCACACGGCAAAAAGCGACTCTCCTCTAACCGAGAGCGAGTGCATTACAATTACACGACTGTGAAATATATATTGCTATTCCGTTCGATAGTGCTACTTGAAATGAAAATTGTAATTGAAGGATGACAATATTTTCTACCGTGATGTCTGCCGCCGATCCTAACATGATCTACAGAAGCACCATCACTCGTGGAGAGTCCCTTTCCAATACCTTTCAAGAGAACAAAGAAAACAATGTGATCAAAAAGAGACCTAACTAATACTTCTTAATGTGAAGATCTTGGATCATTAAAGTAAAGGCTCAAAAGTTCATTCTTTCCGTTTTTGTGCAATGAATGTATGATCTATTTAAATAATATTAAATAAGATTCCATTTAAATGTTATTAAAAATAAAATTTGATGTTTCTAATTGAGAAATTTTATTTTCATGTTTATTGCACTGAAAAGGTTCACTTTTGTGAAACTTTTTTGTGCAATAAACCTGAACATGGTAGAGTAGCTCAACCTTTATTACCATGTCCTGAACATGGTAGAGTAGCTCAACCTTTATTACCATGCCCTAGTATTCTAATAGCATTATCAATACTATTATTGAAGAGCTTCTTTTCACAACAATTATCAAATAACTTCTTTTGTATTGAATAACTTCTTTTGTACTAAAAAAATCTTTTATCTGTTTTGTTTGTTTGTTTTGTTTTGCGTCATGTACTCTCGAGATATTACTCGGTGGCAATGCTAACCCAATAACAAAGCTCCTACAATGACTGAGATCAATATGGCAATCAAACCCTAGGGAACCTAATCTTTTCGAGCGATGCCTTCAAACCTCAAAAATTCCGTTGGCCGTTCAATGATTTAATGTATTTCGGTCTACCCAGAAAACCTGATTGTTAGACTAAAAACCAGACTGATGATTCAGAAACGTTTGCGTCGCTTCTATATAGGCAGTTGGAGAAAAAAGATCTTAGGGTATTCGCAAAAGCCAATTCACTGAAAGAAACGTATAAGGTAAAACTGAAAGTTAATTTCGCTCACTTCATTCAGGAATTCGCCTTCCCGAAAGATGTGAATGTGAAATAGCATAATTGAAACATACATGTATGTGATTGATTACACCTACTATGATTATACTCTAATTACACCGTTCCATATATCAAAGTCGTATACTTCTTCAAGTCAGCAAGGTCACACACAAATGAGACAAAACACGAAAAAACAATGAAAGAGCTCGTGAGAAATTTATAAAAACAAATTTATAAAAACAAATTTATAAAAACAAATTTATAAAAACAAATTTATAAAAACAAATCAAAAGACAACTAAATACGATTTTGAAACTACATCGAAAACCAACAAAAACTACATCGAAAACCAACAAAAACTACATCGAAAACCAACAAAAACTACATCGAAAACCAACAAAAACTACATCGAAAACCAACAAAAACTACATCGAAAACCAACAAAAACTACATCGAAAACCAACAAAAACTACATCGAAAACCAACAAAAACTACATCGAAAACCAACAAATGAAAAATTGAGTGGAAAGACTATGAATTATAATAGTTGCATCATACCTTTACCAGATACGATAGAAAAAAATTGTTCATTGAGACGAATGAATGAATGAATGAATGAATGAAAGAAAGAAAGAAAGAATGAATGAATGAATGAATGAATGAATGAATGAATGAATGAATGAATGAATGAATGAATGAATGAATGAATGAATGAATGAATGAATGAATGAATGAATGAATGAATGAATGAATGAATGAATGAATGAATGAATGAATGAATGAATGAATGAATGAATGAATGAATGAATGAATGAATGAATGAATGAATGAATGAATGAATGAATGAATGAATGAATGAATGAATGAATGAATGAATGAATGAATGAATGAATGAATGAATGAATGAATGAATGAATGAATGAATGAATGAATGAATGAATGAATGAATGAATGAATGAATGAATGAATGAATGAATGAATGAATGAATGAATGAATGAATG
Source organism: Allodiplogaster pararmata (assembly GCA_964056735.1). Classification (NCBI taxonomy): domain Eukaryota; kingdom Metazoa; phylum Nematoda; class Chromadorea; order Rhabditida; family Diplogasteridae; genus Allodiplogaster; species Allodiplogaster pararmata. The sequence continues at coordinate 29,931,506 of OZ057403.1, read as the reverse complement.
AATGAATGAATGAATGAATGAATGAATGAATGAATGAATGAATGAATGAATGAATGAATGAATGAATGAATGAATGAATGAATGAATGAATGAATGAATGAATGAATGAATGAATGAATGAATGAATGAATGAATGAATGAATGAATGAATGAATGAATGAATGAATGAATGAATGAATGAATGAATGAATGAATGAATGAATGAATGAATGAATGAATGAATGAATGAATGAATGAATGAATGAATGAATGAATGAATGAGTCAGAAGGCGGCTTCGCCCTCTTCTCAGACAGACTAATTTGCTTTCAGATTGGAGCTGAAGTTCCCAGAGAATTAGACAATTTTGAGATATATGGTTCGAGGAAGGTGTATGGAGTTTATGGTACACGGACAGATGAACTGGTGAACATTGGTATCCCCGGGAGCTAGTACACGGACAGATGAACTGGTGAACATTGGTATCCCCGGGAGCTAGTACTCACAGTCGGTAGCTGTTTTCCATTTCTTTCCAACCCATCAGAACTTCTGCTGCCGAAAAAAGCCGAACTTAGCCCTTTTCAGGGCCCGCAATAATTGTTGCAGTCGTTCACTTCTTCGGTCGTCTGCAAGTATGTATGAACGTAATACTCAATCATACTTTATTTTGAATGTTTGCTTTTATCTGATACTTATGAGATTTCTTAATCATCAGGTCATTCATGAGATCTCATGAGATTCTTAATCATTGCTTACATTGATAGAAAAATAATAACGTACGGTGATCGATTCTTCACATTAACTCCGCCTCCCTTTGACGAAGAGCAGCACCGCCGGGATTAGCAATAGGTTCGATGTTGGGTTAATGCGATCGCATCCGGTAAAAAGAGACGGCTTGGTTAGACCTCAACTAAATGAAAAGTTGTTCTCATACGACTGATAACTCTGTGATTTTGTTATAATTTTAAACTAAATAAGGTTGTAGTTGTTTGAACTACGATTGCTTGTTTCTCCGCTTTGATAATGAAACACAGTAAAACCATATGATGATACTTCATTGCTTTGTGAGTGGCAAATGAATAGTTCAGTTTCCAAGCTCAATAAACATAGAATGGCCAACCTAATAGTTGTGTAGAAATCGAGAAGTCATCGCAGTTGACGATTTCTTGAATTAACTGCAAAAATTCTTTTTTTAAAAGTTTGATTACTGAACGATTTTCTGAATACTAAGTCAACATATCTTTGATGAACTCTTCTCGAAACGCTACATCGTCTTAGATTTTTTATCAATGCGAGCACATCATCGAAAAATTTTACTTATGCAACCGGGAAGACCGAAGATGCCGCAAGAAAGCACGAGCGGGAATCGCAGAGCTCATTTCGAGCTTTTCTCAAGCTCGAAAAGCTTTTCTTGAGCTAAAAAAAACTTGTTTTGAGCTCGGCGAGCTTAAAGTAAACAACGAAGACCCATTGTTTTTTTCTCAAAAAACATCAGTGCTTGGAAAATAACCGAAACCTTCATCAAATCACCTGAAATTCAGTCAAATTCCTGATTGCTCGAACTTCGATGTTTTTGTTAAGAAAGGGCAAGTACTGTAATACAACTTAAAAAAATTAAGGAAACCTCTAATTACCTTTTTTTTCTAACAGGAAAAACTAATTTTATGGGGAGAGTATTTATCTTTGTCTTCAACTAACAATAATTAATAGTTCAGCGTCTCTGCATCTCTTAAGAGAACAACTCCCCTGTTCGTCGACTGCGAACTCGGGCGATGTTGAAAGTGACCGTTCTGGAGTGCATACTTCCGATCTAAGAAGTGGAATTATAATATAAAATTACTGAGTTTATATTTCGAAGAAAGTCGATCATTTTTGAAGTTTACCGTTTGTGATGTTAAGAAAATCGATAAGTTTACAAAGACTCGAAGTTTTTCGTTTATTTATTGTTACCTAAAAAAACTACTGAATCGTGCAAAGTTTTTTTAGTCATGGAATTCAGCATTGAAAAGTGATTGAAAGTCACTGACAAAAAGCATGGAGAATGCGATCAGCCCACATCTGCGGCAGAGAAAAAGGCTGTTTACTGTAATTACTGTAGCAAAGGTTTTGTAGAACCGTGAAGAAAATATTATAGACGGAGAGAGTATCGATTTAAACATTTAGATTCGAGTAAGAGATAAGTTATGAGCCAAAAACTCACGACAGAGAATTTTTCTCGATTAAACGCTTTCAAATGTTTATCAATTTATCAATTTTAAGAGAAGATTACAGAACCAAATAACAACATAGACCATAAAAACAGTGAACAACGTCAATACAAAATACACAATAAAAAACGCAAAAGGTATACAACACATCATAATTGAACTAACATTGTGTGAGATCAGTTAATCAAGCTAGGAGAAAAAAAAAATAAACTGGTTGAAAACATCTTTTTCAAACTAGAAAAAATCAAAAACACGATGAGAGAACATGGATGAGCCGATGATAAACGATAGGAAAAACTTCAATAAAAACTTAAGAAATCAAAAATGGAAATACAATTAAAATAATGGTTTCGTTTTCTCAACTCAGTGAATTTGTGTTGGGAAATTCGGGGCGAACCGGATTCTTCCCAAAACAAACTCGCTGTAACCCTGCGAACACACACAACTTTCTCTGAACCATTCTGCTTCTTTATCTCTCATTCAAGTTATCCGAACCCGATAATGATTTCTATCCCGATTTATAAGACTGAGGTTTTTGGGCGAAGCTGTCTAATCATCCCATTGACCAGTTTTGTTCTGATCTCGTCATGTAAGAGCTTCGTTTTTTTGAGGTTTTCATTTTCAAATTCAATCTTTTGAGTACATGAATAGAACATGCGACGTAAAGTCCTCTGTGTTCAATGCTGGCTTCCTTCAAACTACTTGATTTCAGTTGCATTCCGAAAACGCTATCAAATTTACCTTTTGAAATTGTTCTTGAAAAAAATTAATTAAATTACAAATTTTTAATTTTTAACAAGTTTTCATACGTCTAACTATAACTGAAAACCTATGAAGATAATTTTTTTGAGAAATTTTCTTTGAGTTAAACAATTTTTTTCAAGTTTTCATTTCTCTTTCTTTACTTTTGAGACTCCAGTTAATTCCAGAAAAATCATAAATCTTAGTTTAAACTTTTCTCAAAACTCAGCATAAACCCTTCAACTCAAAACTCCCATCGACGAAACCTCGACCGCACTTGTGTTGGTCCGAAGTCGTTGGGTTATCAATTATCAATGAAATCAAACTTCAAATTTCAATGCATTATGATGTCTGTAAATCGCTTTTGATAACCGCAAAGTATGAAAACTTTATCTATAGGGGTCAAAAAGTCTCGCGCTTTGGTGAGGCCATTCAAAAAACTTTAACCTAATAAGCACTCAACGGAAAAGAGAGAATAAATTGAATTTCCTGGTTCTGTCAGGCAACTCTGGAGAAGAAGTGTATCTCAGGAAATTTAGCCCAACAGTGAATAAATCGAGGCAAATACTGACCTGCTATGTTTAACCAGATGAGGTTCCTTTTTTTCAGCCAGATGAGGTTCCCTTTGTTCAGCCAGATGAGGTTCCCTTTGTTCAGCCAGATGAGGTTTCGGTCGTCAAAAGTTGAAATGAGTACCAACCTTTCCTTCGGAACAGTTTCAAACCTAGCCTAACGAAGTTAACAAAAAACTTTTTATAAATAACTCCAACTTGGGAATACACTGAAAATAAGAGGCTGAGGTGCTTCCATGCTTGTGAGTAGACTTGGAGAGAATGCCAAGGTTCTCTTTTGTGTTTCTGAGTATACTAGGAGAGAGGAGCTGAGGTCCTCTTCCTTGCTTGTGAGTAGACTTGGAGAGTCTGAGGTACTCTCCCGTGCTTGTGAGTGGATTTAAAGAGAGAGATCCTTTTCCGTGCTTGTGAGTAGACTGGGAGAGAGGAATGAGGTCCTCTTCGGGCTCGTGACTTGTTTCGGAGAGAGGGGCTGATGTCCTTTTCAGTGATTGTGAGCAGACTTGAAGAGGGGCTCTCCGGGCTTGTGAGTTTTTCGAAGAGGGGGATTGATGTCCTCATCCGTTCTTGTGAGTAGACTTCGAGCGGGGTTTAGGTCCTCTTCCGTGCTTGTAAGTAGACTTGGAGAGAGGGCTGAGGTACTATTCGAGCTTGTGAGTTGTTTTAAAGAGGGAGGTTTATGTCCTCATCCGTTCTTGTGGGTAGACTTCGAGAGAGGGGTTTAGGTCCTCTTCCGTGCTTGTGAGTGTACTTGGAGAGAGAGTTGAGGCCCTATTCTGTGCTTGTGAGTAGAATTGGAGAGAGGGGCTGAGGTACTATTACGTGCTTTTGAGTGGAGTTCGAGAGAGGGGCTGAGGTCCTCTTCCGAGTTTGTGAGTAGACTCAGGAGAGAAGCTGAGGTCCTATTCCGTGCTTGTGAGTAGAATTGGAGAGAGGGGCTGATGCCCTCTTCCGTATTTTTGAGTAGAATTGGAGAGAGGGGCTGATGCCCTCTTCCGAGTTTGTGAGTAGACTTTGAGAGAGGGGCTGAGGTCCTCTTCCGAGTTTGTGAGTAGACTTTGAGAGGGGCTGAGGTCCTCTTCCGTGTTTGTGAGTAGAATTGGAGAGAGGGCTGATGCCCTCTTCCTAGTTTGTGAGTAGAATTGGAGAGGGGGACTTAGGTCATCTTCCGAGTTTGTGAATAGACTTTGAGAGAGGGGCTGAGGTCCTCTTCTGTGTTTGTGAGTAGAATTGGAGAGAGGGGCTGAGGTCCTCTTCCGTGTTTGTGAGTAGAACTGGAGAGAGGGGCTGAGGTCCTCTTCCGAGTTTGTGAGTAGACTTTGAGAGAGGGGCTGAGGTCCTCTTCTGAGTTTGTGAGTAAACTTTGAGAGAGGGGCTGAGGTCCTCTTCCGAGTTTGTGAGTAGAATTGGAGAGGGGGGCTTAGGTCCTCTTCCGTGTTTGTGAGTAGAATTGGAGAGGGGGCTGAGGTCCTCCTCCGAGTTTGTGAATAGACTTTGAGAGAGGGGCTGAGGTCCTCTTCCGTATTTTTGAGTAGAGCTGGAGAGAGAGGCTGAGGTCCTCTTCCGAGTTTGTGAGTAAACTTTGAGAGAGGGGCTGAGGTCCTCTTCCGAGTTTGTGAGTAGAATTGGAGAGGGGGCTTAGGTCCTCTTCCGTGTTTGTGAGTAGAATTGGAGAGGGGGGCTGAGGTCCTCTTCCGAGTTTGTGAATAGACTTTGAGAGAGGGGCTGAGGTCCTCTTCTGTGTTTGTGAGTAGAATTGGAGAGAGGGGCTGAGGTCCTCTTCTGTGTTTGTGAGTAGAATTGGAGAGAGGGGCTGAGGTCCTCTTCCGTGTTTGTGAGTGGAGTTCGAGAGAGGGGATGAGATCATCATACGTGCTTGTTATACGACTTTGAGAGAGGGGCTGGGGTCCTTTTCCGCGTTTGTGAGTGAACTTTGAGAGAGGGGCTGAGGTCCTCTTCCGTGTTTGTGAGTAGAACTGGAGAGAGGGGCTGAGGTCCTCTTCCGAGTTTGGGAGTAGACTTTGAGAGAGGGGCTGAGGTCCTCTTCCGAGTTTGTGAGTAAACTTTGAGAGAGGGGCTGAGTTCCTCTTCCGAGTTTGTGAGTAGAATTGGAGAGGGGGGCTTAGGTCCTCTTCCGTGTTTGTGAGTAGAATTGGAGAGGGGGGCTGAGGTCCTCTTCCGAGTTTGTGAATAGACTTTGAGAGAGGGGCTGAGGTCCTCTTCTGTGTTTGTGAGTAGAATTGGAGAGAGGGGCTGGGGTCCTCTTCCGTATTTTTGAGTAGAATTGGAGAGAGGGGCTGATGCCCTCTTCCGAGTTTGTGAGTAGACTTTGAGAGAGGGGCTGAGGTCCTCTTCCGAGTTTGTGAGTAGACTTTGAGAGGGGCTGAGGTCCTCTTCCGTGTTTGTGAGTAGAATTGGAGAGAGGGCTGATGCCCTCTTCTGTGTTTGTGAGTAGAATTGGAGAGAGGGGCTGAGGTCCTCTTCCACGTTTGTGAGTGAACTTTGAGAGAGGGGCTGAGGTCCTCTTCCGAGTTTGTGAGTAGACTTTGAGAGAGGGGCTGAGGTCCTCTTCCGTGATTGTGAGTAGAATTGGAGAGAGGGGCTGATGCCCTCTTCCGTATTTTTGAGAAGAATTGGAGAGGGGTTTAGGTCCTCTTCCGTGCTTGTGAGTGGACTTGGAGAGAGAGTTGAGGCCCTATTCTGTGCTTGTGAGTAGAATTGGAGAGAGGGGCTGAGGTACTATTACGTGCTTTTGAGTGGAGTTCGAGAGAGGGGCTGAGGTCCTCTTCCGAGTTTGTGAGTAGACTCAGGAGAGGAGCTGAGGTCCTATTCCGTGCTTGTGAGTAGAATTGGAGAGAGGGGCTGATGCCCTCTTCCGTATTTTTGAGTAGAATTGGAGAGAGGGGCTGATGCCCTCTTCCGAGTTTGTGAGTAGACTTTGAGAGAGGGGCTGAGGTCCTCTTCCGAGTTTGTGAGTAAACTTTGAGAGAGGGGCTGAGGTCCTCTTCCGAGTTTGTGAGTAGAATTGGAGAGGGGGGCTTAGGTCCTCTTCCGTGTTTGTGAGTAGAATTGGAGAGAGGGGCTGAGGTCCTCTTCCGAGTTTGTGAGTAGACTTTGAGAGGGGCTGAGGTCCTCTTCCGTGTTTGTGAGTAGAATTGGAGAGAGGGCTGATGCCCTCTTCCGAGTTTGTGAGTAGAATTGGAGAGGGGGGCTTAGGTCCTCTTCCGTGTTTGTGAGTAGAATTGGAGAGGGGGCTGAGGTCCTCCTCCGAGTTTGTGAATAGACTTTGAGAGAGGGGCTGAGGTCCTCTTCCGTATTTTTGAGTAGAGCTGGAGAGAGAGGCTGAGGTCCTCTTCCGAGTTTGTGAGTAAACTTTGAGAGAGGGGCTGAGGTCCTCTTCCGAGTTTGTGAGTAGAATTGGAGAGGGGGGCTTAGGTCCTCTTCCGTGTTTGTGAGTAGAATTGGAGAGGGGGGCTGAGGTCCTCTTCCGAGTTTGTGAATAGACTTTGAGAGAGGGGCTGAGGTCCTCTTCTGTGTTTGTGAGTAGAATTGGAGAGAGGGGCTGAGGTCCTCTTCTGTGTTTGTGAGTAGAATTGGAGAGAGGGGCTGAGGTCCTCTTCCGTGTTTGTGAGTGGAGTTCGAGAGAGGGGATGAGATCATCATACGTGCTTGTTATACGACTTTGAGAGAGGGGCTGGGGTCCTTTTCCGCGTTTGTGAGTGAACTTTGAGAGAGGGGCTGAGGTCCTCTTCCGTGTTTGTGAGTAGAACTGGAGAGAGGGGCTGAGGTCCTCTTCCGAGTTTGGGAGTAGACTTTGAGAGAGGGGCTGAGGTCCTCTTCCGAGTTTGTGAGTAAACTTTGAGAGAGGGGCTGAGTTCCTCTTCCGAGTTTGTGAGTAGAATTGGAGAGGGGGGCTTAGGTCCTCTTCCGTGTTTGTGAGTAGAATTGGAGAGGGGGGCTGAGGTCCTCTTCCGAGTTTGTGAATAGACTTTGAGAGAGGGGCTGAGGTCCTCTTCTGTGTTTGTGAGTAGAATTGGAGAGAGGGGCTGGGGTCCTCTTCCGTATTTTTGAGTAGAATTGGAGAGAGGGGCTGATGCCCTCTTCCGAGTTTGTGAGTAGACTTTGAGAGAGGGGCTGAGGTCCTCTTCCGAGTTTGTGAGTAGACTTTGAGAGGGGCTGAGGTCCTCTTCCGTGTTTGTGAGTAGAATTGGAGAGAGGGCTGATGCCCTCTTCTGTGTTTGTGAGTAGAATTGGAGAGAGGGGCTGAGGTCCTCTTCCGTGTTTGTGAGTGGAGTTCGAGAGAGGGGCTGAGATCATCATACGTGCTTGTTATACGACTTTGAGAGAGGGGCCGGGGTCCTTTTCCACGTTTGTGAGTGAACTTTGAGAGAGGGGCTGAGGTCCTCTTCCGAGTTTGTGAGTAGACTTTGAGAGAGGGGCTGAGGTCCTCTTCCGTGATTGTGAGTAGAATTGGAGAGAGGGGCTGATGCCCTCTTCCGTATTTTTGAGAAGAATTGGAGAGGGGTTTAGGTCCTCTTCCGTGCTTGTGAGTGGACTTGGAGAGAGAGTTGAGGCCCTATTCTGTGCTTGTGAGTAGAATTGGAGAGAGGGGCTGAGGTACTATTACGTGCTTTTGAGTGGAGTTCGAGAGAGGGGCTGAGGTCCTCTTCCGAGTTTGTGAGTAGACTCAGGAGAGGAGCTGAGGTCCTATTCCGTGCTTGTGAGTAGAATTGGAGAGAGGGGCTGATGCCCTCTTCCGTATTTTTGAGTAGAATTGGAGAGAGGGGCTGATGCCCTCTTCCGAGTTTGTGAGTAGACTTTGAGAGAGGGGCTGAGGTCCTCTTCCGAGTTTGTGAGTAAACTTTGAGAGAGGGGCTGAGGTCCTCTTCCGAGTTTGTGAGTAGAATTGGAGAGGGGGGCTTAGGTCCTCTTCCGTGTTTGTGAGTAGAATTGGAGAGGGGGGCTGAGGTCATCTTCCGAGTTTGTGAATAGACTTTGAGAGAGGGGCTGAGGACCTCTTCTGTGTTTGTGAGTAGAATTGGAGAGAGGGGCTGAGGTCCTCTTCCGTGTTTGTGAGTGGAGTTCGAGAGAGGGGCTGAGATCATCATACGTGCTTGTTATACGACTTTGAGAGAGGGGCTGGGGTCCTTTTCCGCGTTTGTGAGTAAACTTTGAGAGAGGGGCTGAGGTCCTCTTCCGTATTTTAGTAGAATTGGAGAGAGGGCTGATTCCCTCTACGGATTTTGTGAGTAGACTTTGAGAGAGGGGCTGAGGTCCTCTTCCGTATTTTAGTAGAATTGGAGAGAGGGCTGATTCCCTCTACGGATTTTGTGAGTAGACTTTGAGAGAGGGGCTGAGGTCCTCTTCCGTATTTTTGAGTAGAATTGGAGAGAGGGGCTGAGGTCCTCTTCCGAGTTTGTGAGTAGACTTTGAGAGAGGGGCTGAGGTCCTCTTCCTAGTTTGTGAGTAGACTTTGAGAGAGGGGCTGAGGTCCTCTTCCGAGTTTGTGAGTAGACTTTGAGAGAGGGGCTGAGGCCCTCTTCCGAGTTTGTGAGTAGACTTTGAGAGAGGGGCTGAGGTTCTCTTCCGAGTTTGTGAGTAAACTTTGAGAGAGGGGCTGAGGTCCTCTTTCAAGTTTGTGAGTAGTATTGGAGAGGGGAGATTAGGTCCCATTCCGTGTTTGTGAGTAGACTTTGAGAGATGGGCTGAGGTTCTCTTCCGAGTTTGTGAGTAAACTTTGAGAGAGGGGCTGAGGTCCTCTTCCGTGTTTGTGATTAGAATTGGAGAGAGGGGCTGATGCAATTTTCCGAGTTTGTGAGTAGACTTTGAGAGAGGGGCTGAGGTACTATTACGTGCTTTTGAATAGAGTTCGAGAGAGGGGCTGAGGTCCTCTTCCGAGTTTGTGAGTAGACTTTGAGAGAGGGGCTGAGGTACTATCACGTGCTTTTGAGTGGAGTTCGAGAGAGGGGATGAGGTCCTCTTCCGAGTTTGTGAGTAGAGTTTGAGAGAGGGGCTGAGGTCCTCTTCCGTGTTTGTGATTAGAATTGGAGAGAGGGGCTGATGCCCTCTTCCGAGTTTGTCAGTAGACTTTGAGAGAGGGGCTGAGGTCCTCTTCCGTGTTTGTGATTAGAATTGGAGAGAGGGGTGATGCCCTCTACCGAGTTTGTGAGTAGACTTTGAGAGAGGGGCTGAGGTCCTCTTCCGTATTTTTGAGTAGAATTGGAGATAGGGGCTGAGGTCCTCTTCCGAGTTTGTGAGTAGACTTTGAGAGAGGGGCTGAGGTCCTTTTCCGAGTTTGTGAGTAGACTTTGAGAGAGGGGCTGAGGTCCTCTTCTGAGTTTGTGAGTAAACTTTGAGAGAGGGGCTGAGGTCCTCTTCCGAGTTTGTGAGTAGAATTGGAGAGGGGGCTTAGGTCCTCTTCCGTGTTTGTGAGTAGAATTGGAGAGGGGGGCTGAGGTCCTCTTCCGAGTTTGTGAATAGACTTTGAGAGAGGGGCTGAGGTCCTCTTCCGTATTTTTGAGTAGAGCTGGAGAGAGAGGCTGAGGTCCTCTTCCGAGTTTGTGAGTAGACTTTGAGAGAGGGGCTGAGGTCCTCTTCCGAGTTTGTGAGTAAACTTTGAGAGAGGGGCTGAGGTCCTCTTCCGAGTTTGTGAGTAGAATTGGAGAGGGGGCTTAGGTCCTCTTCCGTGTTTGTGAGTAGAAATGGAGAGGGGGGCTGAGGTCCTCTTCCGAGTTTGTGAATAGACTTTGAGAGAGGGGCTGAGGTCCTCTTCTGTGTTTGTGAGTAGAATTGGAGAGAGGGGCTGAGGTCCTCTTCTGTGTTTGTGAGTAGAATTGGAGAGAGGGGCTGAGGTCCTCTTCCGTGTTTGTGAGTGGAGTTCGAGAGAGGGGATGAGATCATCATACGTGCTTGTTATACGACTTTGAGAGAGGGGCTGGGGTCCTTTTCCGCGTTTGTGAGTGAACTTTGAGAGAGGGGCTGAGGTCCTCTTCCGTGTTTGTGATTAGAATTGGAGAGAGGGCTGATTCCCTCTACGGATTTTGTGAGTAGACTTTGAGAGAGGGGCTGAGGTCCTCTTCCGTATTTTTGAGTAGAATTGGAGAGAGGGCTGATTCCCTCTACGGATTTTGTGAGTAGACTTTGAGAGAGGGGCTGAGGTCCTCTTCCGTATTTTTGAGTAGAATTGGAGAGAGGGGCTGAGGTCCTCTTCCGAGTTTGTGAGTAGACTTTGAGAGAGGGGCTGAGGTCCTCTTCCTAGTTTGTGAGTAGACTTTGAGAGAGGGGCTGAGGTCCTCTTCCGAGTTTGTGAGTAGACTTTGAGAGAGGGGCTGAGGCCCTCTTCCGAGTTTGTGAGTAGACTTTGAGAGAGGGGCTGAGGTTCTCTTCCGAGTTTGTGAGTAAACTTTGAGAGAGGGGCTGAGGTCCTCTTTCAAGTTTGTGAGTAGTATTGGAGAGGGGAGATTAGGTCCCATTCCGTGTTTGTGAGTAGACTTTGAGAGATGGGCTGAGGTTCTCTTCCGAGTTTGTGAGTAAACTTTGAGAGAGGGGCTGAGGTCCTCTTCCGTGTTTGTGATTAGAATTGGAGAGAGGGGCTGATGCACTCTTCCGAGTTTGTGAGTAGACTTTGAGAGGGGGGCTGAAGTACTATTACGTGCTTTTGAATAGAGTTCGAGAGAGGGGCTGAGGTCTTCTTCCGAGTTTGTGAGTAGACTTTGAGAGAGGGGCTGAGGTCCTCTTCCGTGTTTGTGATTAGAATTGGAGAGAGGGGCTGATGCCCTCTTCCGAGTTTGTCAGTAGACTTTGAGAGGGGGGCTGAAGTACTATTACGTGCTTTTGAGTGGAGTTCGAGAGAGGGGAAGAGGTCCTCTTCCGAGTTTGTGAGTAGAGTTTGAGAGAGGGGCTGAGGTCCTCTTCCGTGTTTGTGATTAGAATTGGAGAGAGGGGCTGATGCCCTCTTCCGAGTTTGTCAGTAGACTTTGAGAGAGGGGCTGAGGTCCTCTCCAGTGTTTGTGATTAGAATTGGAGAGAGGGGCTGAGGTCCTCTTCCGTATTTTTGAGTAGAATTGGAGAGAGGGGCTGAGGTCCTCTTCCGAGTTTGTGAGTAGACTTTGAGAGAGGGGCTGAGGTCCTCTTCCGAGTTTGTGAGTAGACTTTGAGAGAGGGGCTGAGGTCCTTTTCCGAGTTTGTGAGTAGACTTTGAGAGAGGGGCTGAGGTCCTCTTCTGAGTTTGTGAGTAAACTTTGAGAGAGGGGCTGAGGTCCTCTTCCGAGTTTGTGAGTAGAATTGGAGAGGGGGCTTAGGTCCTCTTCCGTGTTTGTGAGTAGAATTGGAGAGGGGGGCTGAGGTCCTCTTCCGAGTTTGTGAATAGACTTTGAGAGAGGGGCTGAGGTCCTCTTCCGTATTTTTGAGTAGAGCTGGAGAGAGAGGCTGAGGTCCTCTTCCGAGTTTGTGAGTAGACTTTGAGAGAGGGGCTGAGGTCCTCTTCCGAGTTTGTGAGTAAACTTTGAGAGAGGGGCTGAGGTCCTCTTCCGAGTTTGTGAGTAGAATTGGAGAGGGGGGCTTAGGTCCTCTTCCGTGTTTGTGAGTAGAAATGGAGAGGGGGGCTGAGGTCCTCTTCCGAGTTTGTGAATAGACTTTGAGAGAGGGGCTGAGGTCCTCTTCTGTGTTTGTGAGTAGAATTGGAGAGAGGGGCTGAGGTCCTCTTCTGTGTTTGTGAGTAGAATTGGAGAGAGGGGCTGAGGTCCTCTTCCGTGTTTGTGAGTGGAGTTCGAGAGAGGGGCTGAGATCATCATACGTGCTTGTTATACGACTTTGAGAGAGGGGCTGGGGTCCTTTTCCGCGTTTGTGAGTGAACTTTGAGAGAGGGCTGAGGTCCTCTTCCGAGTTTGTGAGTAGACTTTGAGAGAGGGGCTGAGGTCCTCTTCCGTGATTGTGAGTAGAATTGGAGAGAGGGGCTGATGCCCTCTTCCGTATTTTTGAGAAGAATTGGGGAGGGGGGCTTAGGTCCTCTTCCGTGTTTGTGAGTAGAATTGGAGAGGGGGGCTGAGGTCCTCTTCCGAGTTTGTGAATAGACTTTGAGAGAGGGGCTGAGGACCTCTTCTGTGTTTGTGAGTAGAATTGGAGAGAGGGGCTGAGGTCCTCTTCCGTGTTTGTGAGTGGAGTTCGAGAGAGGGGCTGAGATCATCATACGTGCTTGTTATACGACTTTGAGAGAGGGGCTGAGGACCTCTTCTGTGTTTGTGAGTAGAATTGGAGAGAGGGGCTGAGGTCCTCTTCCGAGTTTGTGAATAGACTTTGAGAGAGGGGCTGAGGACCTCTTCTGTGTTTGTGAGTAAACTTTGAGAGAGGGGCTGAGGTCCTCTTCCGAGTTTGTGAGTAGACTTTGAGAGAGGGGCTGAGGTCCTCTTCCGTGTTTGTGATTAGAATTGGAGAGAGGGGCTGATGCACTCTTCCGAGTTTGTGAGTAGACTTTGAGAGAGGGGCTGAGGTACTATTACGTGCTTTTGAATAGAGTTCGAGAGAGGGGCTGAGGTCCTCTTCCGAGTTTGTGAGTAGACTTTGAGAGAGGGGCTGAGGTACTATTACGTGCTTTTGAGTGGAGTTCGAGAGAGGGGATGAGTTCCTCTTCCGAGTTTGTGAGTAGAGTTTGAGAGAGGGGCTGAGGTCCTCTTCCGTGTTTGTGATTAGAATTGGAGAGAGGGGCTGATGCCCTCTTCCGAGTTTGTCAGTAGACTTTGAGAGAGGGGCTGAGGTCCTCTTCCGTGTTTGTGATTAGAATTGGAGAGAGGGGCTGAGGTCCTCTTCCGAGTTTGTGAGTAAACTTTGAGAGAGGGGCTGAGGTCCTCTTCCGAGTTTGTGAGTAGAATTGGAGAGGGGGGCTGAGGTCCTCTTCCGTGTTTGTGAGTAGAATTGGAGACAGGGGCTTAGGTCCTCTTCCGTGTTTGTGAGTAGACTTTGAGAGAGGGGCTGAGGTCCTCTTCCGTATTTTTGAGTAGAATTGAAGAGAGGGGCTGAGGTCCTCTTCCGAGTTTGTGAGTAGACTTTGAGAGAGGGGCTGAGGTCCTTTTCCGAGTTTGTGAGTAGACTTTGAGAGAGGGGCTGAGGTCCTCTTCCGAGTTTGTGAGTAAACTTTGAGAGAGGGGCTGAGGTCCTCTTCCGAGTTTGTGAGTAGAATTGGAGAGGGGGGCTGAGGTCCTCTTCCGTGTTTGTGAGTAGAATTGGAGACAGGGGCTTAGGTCCTCTTCCGTGTTTGTGAGTAGACTTTGAGAGAGGGGCTGAGGTCCTCTTCCGAGTTTGTGAGTAAACTTTGAGAGAGGGGCTGAGGTCCTCTTCCGAGTTTGTGAGTAGAATTGGAGAGGGGGGCTTAGGTCCTCTTCCGTGTTAGTGAGTAGAATTGGAGAGGGGGGCTGAGGTCCTCTTCCGAGTTTGTGAGTAGACTTTGAGAGAGGGGCTGAGCTCCTCTTCCGTGTTTGTGAGTAAACTTTGAGAGAGGGGCTGAGGTCCTCTTCCGAGTTTGTGAGTAAACTTTGAGAGAGGGGCTGAGGTCCTCTTCCGTGTTTGTGAGTAGACTTTGAGAGAGGGGCTGAGGTCCTCTTCCGAGTTTGTGAGTAAACTTTGAGAGAGGGGCTGAGGTCCTCTTCCGAGTTTGTGAGTAGAATTGGAGAGGGGGGCTTAGGTCCTCTTCCGTGTTAGTGAGTAGAATTGGAGAGGGGGGCTGAGGTCCTCTTCCGAGTTTGTGAATAGACTTTGAGAGAGGGGCTGAGGTCCTCTTCCGAGTTTGTGAGTAGACTTTGAGAGAGGGGCTGAGCTCCTCTTCCGTGTTTGTGAGTAAATTTTGAGAGAGGGGCTGAGGTCCTCTTCCGAGTTTGTGAGTAGAATTGGAGAGGGGGCTTAGGTCCTCTTCCGTGTTTGTGAGTAGAATTGGAGAGGGGGGCTGAGGTCCTCTTCCGAGTTTGTGAATAGACTTTGAGAGAGGGGTTGAGGTCCTCTTCTGTGTTTGTGAGTAGAATTGGAGAGAGGGGCTGAGGTCCTCTTCCGAGTTTGTGAGTAGACTTTGAGGGAGGGGCTGAGGTCCTCTTCTGTGTTTGTGAGTAGAATTGGAGAGAGGGGCTGAGGTCCTCTTCCGTGTTTGTGAGTGGAGTTCGAGAGAGGGGCTGAGATCATCATACGTGCTTGTTATACGACTTTGAGAGAGGGGCTGGGGTCCTTTTCCGCGTTTGTGAGTGAACTTTGAGAGAGGGCTGAGGTCCTCTTCCGAGTTTGTGAGTAGACTTTGAGAGAGGGGCTGAGGTCCTCTTCCGTGATTGTGAGTAGAATTGGAGAGAGGGGCTGATGCCCTCTTCCGTATTTTTGAGAAGAATTGGGGAGGGGGGCTTAGGTCCTCTTCCGTGTTTGTGAGTAGAATTGGAGAGGGGGGCTGAGGTCCTCTTCCGAGTTTGTGAATAGACTTTGAGAGAGGGGCTGAGGACCTCTTCTGTGTTTGTGAGTAGAATTGGAGAGAGGGGCTGAGGTCCTCTTCCGTGTTTGTGAGTGGAGTTCGAGAGAGGGGCTGAGATCATCATACGTGCTTGTTATACGACTTTGAGAGAGGGGCTGGGGTCCTTTTCCGCGTTTGTGAGTAAACTTTGAGAGAGGGGCTGAGGTCCTCTTCCGTGTTTGTGAGTAGAACTGGAGAGAGGGGCTGAGGTCCTCTTCCGAGTTTGGGAGTAGACTTTGAGAGAGGGGCTGAGGTCCTCTTCCGAGTTTGTGAGTAAACTTTGAGAGAGGGGCTGAGGTACTATTACGTGCTTTTGAATAGAGTTCGAGAGAGGGGCTGAGGTCCTCTTCCGAGTTTGTGAGTAGACTTTGAGAGAGGGGCTGAGGTACTATTACGTGCTTTTGAGTGGAGTTCGAGAGAGGGGATGAGGTCCTCTTCCGAGTTTGTGAGTAGAGTTTGAGAGAGGGGCTGAGGTCCTTTTCCGCGTTTGTGAGTAAACTTTGAGAGAGGGGCTGAGGTCCTCTTCCGTGTTTGTGATTAGAATTGGAGAGAGGGCTGATTCCCTCTACGGATTTTGTTAGTAGACTTTGAGAGAGGGGCTGAGGTCCTCTTCCGTATTTTTGAGTAGAATTGGAGAGAGGGCTGATTCCCTCTACGGATTTTGTGAGTAGACTTTGAGAGAGGGGCTGAGGTCCTCTTCCGTATTTTTGAGTAGAATTGGAGAGAGGGGCTGAGGTCCTCTTCCGAGTTTGTGAGTAGACTTTGAGAGAGGGGCTGAGGTCCTCTTCCTAGTTTGTGAGTAGACTTTGAGAGAGGGGCTGAGGTCCTCTTCCGAGTTTGTGAGTAGACTTTGAGAGAGGGGCTGAGGCCCTCTTGCGAGTTTGTGAGTAGACTTTGAGAGAGGGGCTGAGGTTCTCTTTCAAGTTTGTGAGTAGTATTGGAGAGGGGAGATTAGGTCCTATTCCGTGTTTGTGAGTAGACTTTGAGAGAGGGGCTGAGGTTCTCTTCCGAGTTTGTGAGTAAACTTTGAGAGAGGGGCTGAGGTCCTCTTTCAAGTTTGTGAGTAGTATTGGAGAGGGGAGATTAGGTCCTATTCCGTGTTTGTGAGTAGAATTTGAGAGGGGGGCTGAAGTCCTCTTCCGAGTTTGTGAATAGACTTTGAGAGAGGGGCTGAAGTCTTCTTCCGTGTTTGCGAGTAGAATTTGAGAGAGGGGCTGAGGTCCTCTTCCGTGTTTGTGAGTGGAGTTCGAGAGAGGGGCTGATATCATCATACGTGCTTGTTATACGACTTTGAGAGAGGGGTTGGGGTCCTTTTCCGCGTTTGTGAGTAAACTTTGTGAGAGGGGCTGAGGTCCTCTTCCGTGTTTGAGATTAGAATTGGAGAGAGGGGCTTATGCCCTCTACCGAGTTTGTGAGTAGACTTTGAGAGAGGGGCTGAGGTACTATTACGTGCTTTTGAGTGGAGTTCGAGAGAGGGGATGAGGTCCTCTTCCGAGTTTGTGAGTAGAGTTTGAGAGAGGGGCTGAGGTCCTCTTCCGTGTTTGTGATTAGAATTGGAGAGAGGGGCTGAGGTCCTCTTCCGTGTTTGTGAGTGGAGTTCGAGAGAGGGGCTGAGATCATCATACGTGCTTGTTATACGACTTTGAGAGAGGGGTTGGGGTCCTTTTCCGCGTTTGTGAGTAAACTTTGTGAGAGGGGCTGAGGTCCTCTTCCGTGTTTGAGATTATAATTGGAGAGAGGGGCTTATGCCCTCTACCGAGTTTGTGAGTAGACTTTGAGAGAGGGGCTGAGGTACTATTACGTGCTTTTGAGTGGAGTTCGAGAGAGGGGATGAGGTCCTCTTCCGAGTTTGTGAGTAGAGTTTGAGAGAGGGGCTGAGGTCCTCTTCCGTGTTTGTGATTAGAATTGGAGAGAGGGGCTGAGGTCCTCTCCCGTGTTTGTGAGTGGAGTTCGAGAGAGGGGCTGAGATCATCATACGTGCTTGTTATACGACTTTGAGAGAGGGGCTGGGGTCCTTTTCCGCGTTTGTGAGTAAACTTTGAGAGAGGGGCTGAGGTCCTCTTCCGTGTTTGTGATTAGAATTGGAGAGAGGGCTGATTCCCTCTACGGATTTTGTGAGTAGACTTTGAGAGAGGGGCTGAGGTCCTCTTCCGTATTTTTGAGTAGAATTGGAGAGAGGGCTGATTCCCTCTACGGATTTTGTGAGTAGACTTTGAGAGAGGGGCTGAGGTCCTCTTCCGTATTTTTGAGTAGAATTGGAGAGAGGGGCTGAGGTCCTCTTCCGAGTTTGTGAATAGACTTTGAGAGAAGGGCTGAAGTCCTCTTCCGTGTTTGCGAGTAGAATTTGAGAGAGGGGCTGAGGTCCTCTTCCGTGTTTGTGAGTGGAGTTCGAGAGAGGGGCTGAGATCGTCATACGTGCTTGTTATACGACTTTGAGAGAGGGGTTGGGGTCCTTTTCCGCGTTTGTGAGTGAACTTTGTGAGAGGGGCTGAGGTCCTCTTCCGTGTTTGAGATTAGAATTGGAGAGAGGGGCTTATGCCCTCTACCGAGTTTGTGAGTAGACTTTGAGAGAGGGGCTGAGGTACTATTACGTGCTTTTGAGTTTAGTTCGAGAGAGGGGATGAGGTCCTCTTCCGAGTTTGTGAGTAGAGTTTGAGAGAGGGGCTGAGGTCCTCTTCCGTGTTTGTGATTAGAATTGGAGAGAGGGGCTGAGGTCCTCTCCCGTGTTTGTGATTGGAGTTCGAGAGAGGGGCTGAGATCATCATACGTGCTTGTTATACGACTTTGAGAGAGGGGCTGGGGTCCTTTTCCGCGTTTGTGAGTAAACTTTGAGAGAGGGGCTGAGGTCCTCTTCCGTGTTTGTGATTAGAATTGGAGAGAGGGCTGATTCCCTCTACGGATTTTGTGAGTAGACTTTGAGAGAGGGGCTGAGGTCCTCTTCCGTATTTTTGAGTAGAATTGGAGAGAGGGCTGATTCCCTCTACGGATTTTGTGAGTGGACTTTGAGAGAGGGGCTGAGGTCCTCTTCCGTATTTTTGAGTAGAATTGGAGAGAGGGGCTGAGGTCCTCTTCCGAGTTTGTGAGTAGACTTTGAGAGAGGGGCTGAGGTCCTCTTCCTAGTTTGTGAGTAGACTTTGAGAGAGGGGCTGAGGTCCTCTTCCGAGTTTGTGAGTAGACTTTGAGAGAGGGGCTGAGGCCCTCTTCCGAGTTTGTGAGTAGACTTTGAGAGAGGGGCTGAGGTTCTCTTCCGAGTTTGTCAGTAAACTTTGAGAGAGGGGCTGAGGTCCTCTTTCAAGTTTGTGAGTAGTATTGGAGAGGGGAGATTAGGTCCTATTCCGTGTTTGTGAGTAGACTTTGAGAGAGGGGCTGAGGTTCTCTTCCGAGTTTGTCAGTAAACTTTGAGAGAGGGGCTGAGGTCCTCTTTCAAGTTTGTGAGTAAACTTTGAGAGAGGGGCTGAGGTCCTCTTTCAAGTTTGTGAGTAGTATTGGAGAGGGGAGATTAGGTCCTATTCCGTGTTTGTGAGTAGAATTTGAGAGGGGGGCTGAAGTCCTCTTCCGAGTTTGTGAATAGACTTTGAGAGAGGGGCTGAAGTCTTCTTCCGTGTTTGCGAGTAGAATTTGAGAGAGGGGCTGAGGTCCTCTTCCGTGTTTGTGAGTGGAGTTCGAGAGAGGGGCTGATATCATCATACGTGCTTGTTATACGACTTTGAGAGAGGGGTTGGGGTCCTTTTCCGCGTTTGTGAGTAAACTTTGTGAGAGGGGCTGAGGTCCTCTTCCGTGTTTGAGATTAGAATTGGAGAGAGGGGCTTATGCCCTCTACCGAGTTTGTGAGTAGACTTTGAGAGAGGGGCTGAGGTACTATTACGTGCTTTTGAGTGGAGTTCGAGAGAGGGGATGAGGTCCTCTTCCGAGTTTGTGAGTAGAGTTTGAGAGAGGGGCTGAGGTCCTCTTCCGTGTTTGTGATTAGAATTGGAGAGAGGGGCTGAGGTCCTCTTCCGTGTTTGTGAGTGGAGTTCGAGAGAGGGGCTGAGATCATCATACGTGCTTGTTATACGACTTTGAGAGAGGGGTTGGGGTCCTTTTCCGCGTTTGTGAGTAAACTTTGTGAGAGGGGCTGAGGTCCTCTTCCGTGTTTGAGATTATAATTGGAGAGAGGGGCTTATGCCCTCTACCGAGTTTGTGAGTAGACTTTGAGAGAGGGGCTGAGGTACTATTACGTGCTTTTGAGTGGAGTTCGAGAGAGGGGATGAGGTCCTCTTCCGAGTTTGTGAGTAGAGTTTGAGAGAGGGGCTGAGGTCCTCTTCCGTGTTTGTGATTAGAATTGGAGAGAGGGGCTGAGGTCCTCTCCCGTGTTTGTGAGTGGAGTTCGAGAGAGGGGCTGAGATCATCATACGTGCTTGTTATACGACTTTGAGAGAGGGGCTGGGGTCCTTTTCCGCGTTTGTGAGTAAACTTTGAGAGAGGGGCTGAGGTCCTCTTCCGTGTTTGTGATTAGAATTGGAGAGAGGGCTGATTCCCTCTACGGATTTTGTGAGTAGACTTTGAGAGAGGGGCTGAGGTCCTCTTCCGTATTTTTGAGTAGAATTGGAGAGAGGGCTGATTCCCTCTACGGATTTTGTGAGTAGACTTTGAGAGAGGGGCTGAGGTCCTCTTCCGTATTTTTGAGTAGAATTGGAGAGAGGGGCTGAGGTCCTCTTCCGAGTTTGTGAATAGACTTTGAGAGAAGGGCTGAAGTCCTCTTCCGTGTTTGCGAGTAGAATTTGAGAGAGGGGCTGAGGTCCTCTTCCGTGTTTGTGAGTGGAGTTCGAGAGAGGGGCTGAGATCGTCATACGTGCTTGTTATACGACTTTGAGAGAGGGGTTGGGGTCCTTTTCCGCGTTTGTGAGTGAACTTTGTGAGAGGGGCTGAGGTCCTCTTCCGTGTTTGAGATTAGAATTGGAGAGAGGGGCTTATGCCCTCTACCGAGTTTGTGAGTAGACTTTGAGAGAGGGGCTGAGGTACTATTACGTGCTTTTGAGTTTAGTTCGAGAGAGGGGATGAGGTCCTCTTCCGAGTTTGTGAGTAGAGTTTGAGAGAGGGGCTGAGGTCCTCTTCCGTGTTTGTGATTAGAATTGGAGAGAGGGGCTGAGGTCCTCTCCCGTGTTTGTGATTGGAGTTCGAGAGAGGGGCTGAGATCATCATACGTGCTTGTTATACGACTTTGAGAGAGGGGCTGGGGTCCTTTTCCGCGTTTGTGAGTAAACTTTGAGAGAGGGGCTGAGGTCCTCTTCCGTGTTTGTGATTAGAATTGGAGAGAGGGCTGATTCCCTCTACGGATTTTGTGAGTAGACTTTGAGAGAGGGGCTGAGGTCCTCTTCCGTATTTTTGAGTAGAATTGGAGAGAGGGCTGATTCCCTCTACGGATTTTGTGAGTGGACTTTGAGAGAGGGGCTGAGGTCCTCTTCCGTATTTTTGAGTAGAATTGGAGAGAGGGGCTGAGGTCCTCTTCCGAGTTTGTGAGTAGACTTTGAGAGAGGGGCTGAGGTCCTCTTCCTAGTTTGTGAGTAGACTTTGAGAGAGGGGCTGAGGTCCTCTTCCGAGTTTGTGAGTAGACTTTGAGAGAGGGGCTGAGGCCCTCTTCCGAGTTTGTGAGTAGACTTTGAGAGAGGGGCTGAGGTTCTCTTCCGAGTTTGTCAGTAAACTTTGAGAGAGGGGCTGAGGTCCTCTTTCAAGTTTGTGAGTAGTATTGGAGAGGGGAGATTAGGTCCTATTCCGTGTTTGTGAGTAGACTTTGAGAGAGGGGCTGAGGTTCTCTTCCGAGTTTGTCAGTAAACTTTGAGAGAGGGGCTGAGGTCCTCTTTCAAGTTTGTGAGTAGTATTGGAGAGGGGAGATTAGGTCCTATTCCGTGTTTGTGAGTGGACTTTGAGAGAGGGGCTGAGGTCCTCTTCCGTATTTTTGAGTAGAATTGGAGAGAGGGGCTGAGGTCCTCTTCCGAGTTTGTGAGTAGACTTTGAGAGAGGGGCTGAGGTCCTCTTCCTAGTTTGTGAGTAGACTTTGAGAGAGGGGCTGAGGTCCTCTTCCGAGTTTGTGAGTAGACTTTGAGAGAGGGGCTGAGGCCCTCTTCCGAGTTTGTGAGTAGACTTTGAGAGAGGGGCTGAGGTTCTCTTCCGAGTTTGTCAGTAAACTTTGAGAGAGGGGCTGAGGTCCTCTTTCAAGTTTGTGAGTAGTATTGGAGAGGGGAGATTAGGTCATATTCCGTGTTTGTGAGTAGACTTTGAGAGAGGGGCTGAGGTTCTCTTCCGAGTTTGTGAGAAAAATTCGAGAGAGGGGCTGAGGTCCTCTTTCAAGTTTGTGAGTAGTATTGGAGAGGGGAGATTAGGTCCTATTCCGTGTTTGTGAGTAGAATTTGAGAGGGGGGCTGAAGTCCTCTTCCGAGTTTGTGAATAGACTTTGAGAGAGGGGCTGAAGTCCTCTTCCGTGTTTGCGAGTAGAATTTGAGAGAGGGGCTGAGGTCCTCTTCCGTGTTTGTGAGTGGAGTTCGAGAGAGGGGCTGAGATCATCATACGTGCTTGTTATACGACTTTGAGAGAGGGGTTGGGGTCCTTTTCCGCGTTTGTGAGTAAACTTTGTGAGAGGGGCTGAGGTCCTCTTCCGTGTTTGAGATTAGAATTGGAGAGAGGGGCTTATGCCCTCTACCGAGTTTGTGAGTAGACTTTGAGAGAGGGGCTGAGGTACTATTACGTGCTTTTGAGTGGAGTTCGAGAGAGGGGATGAGGTCCTCTTCCGAGTTTGTGAGTAGAGTTTGAGAGAGGGGCTGAGGTCCTCTTCCGTGTTTGTGATTAGAATTGGAGAGAGGGGCTGAGGTCCTCTCCCGTGTTTGTGAGTGGAGTTCGAGAGAGGGGCTGAGATCATCATACGTGCTTGTTATACGACTTTGAGAGAGGGGCTGGGGTCCTTTTCCGCGTTTGTGAGTAAACTTTGAGAGAGGGGCTGAGGTCCTCTTCCGTGTTTGTGATTAGAATTGGAGAGAGGGCTGATTCCCTCTACGGATTTTGTGAGTAGACTTTGAGAGAGGGGCTGAGGTCCTCTTCCGTATTTTTGAGTAGAATTGGAGAGAGGGCTGATTCCCTCTACGGATTTTGTGAGTAGACTTTGAGAGAGGGGCTGAGGTCCTCTTCCGTATTTTTGAGTAGAATTGGAGAGAGGGGCTGAGGTCCTCTTCCGAGTTTGTGAGTAGACTTTGAGAGAGGGGCTGAGGTCCTCTTCCTAGTTTGTGAGTAGACTTTGAGAGAGGGGCTGAGGTCCTCTTCCGAGTTTGTGAGTAGACTTTGAGAGAGGGGCTGAGGCCCTCTTCCGAGTTTGTGAGTAGACTTTGAGAGAGGGGCTGAGGTTCTCTTCCGAGTTTGTCAGTAAACTTTGAGAGAGGGGCTGAGGTCCTCTTTCAAGTTTGTGAGTAGTATTGGAGAGGGGAGATTAGGTCCTATTCCGTGTTTGTGAGTAGACGTTGAGAGAGGGGCTGAGGTTCTCTTCCGAGTTTGTGAGTAAACTTTGAGAGAGGGGCTGAGGTCCTCTTTCAAGTTTGTGAGTAGTATTGGAGAGGGGAGATTAGGTCCTATTCCGTGTTTGTGAGTAGAATTTGAGAGGGGGGCTGAAGTCCTCTTCCGAGTTTGTGAATAGACTTTGAGAGAGGGGCTGAAGTCCTCTTCCGTGTTTGCGAGTAGAATTTGAGAGAGGGGCTGAGGTCCTCTTCCGTGTTTGTGAGTGGAGTTCGAGAGAGGGGCTGAGATCATCATACGTGCTTGTTATACGACTTTGAGAGAGGGGCTGAGGTCCTCTTTCAAGTTTGTGAGTAGTATTCTTTTCTTTTTCAAACCCATTCTTTTCTTTTTCAAACCCCGGAGATGGTCGGGTCTATCATTTACTCTTCACACTGACTTCTACTCGTCTCTACTTCATTGAATTACGAGATTTCTCTTCTGTTTTCTTGAAACTCAAGACTTCGTGAATCTCTTCGGTATGAGGTTGAAACGCTAAGTTGTCTACCAAGACTCTTCAGTGCAACGCCACAGTTGCTTATTCCTCTTCCGAAGATTTTCTACTTTTTCATTTTCTCATTGTCAACCATGTTAGCGATGACCCTGAACCAGTTGTCCTTTGGCGATAAAGAATATCAGTATCAGTATTGGAGAGGGGAGATTAGGTCCTATTCCGTGTTTGTGAGTAGAATTTGAGAGGGGGGCTGAAGTCCTCTTCCGAGTTTGTGAATAGACTTTGAGAGAGGGGCTGAAGTCCTCTTCCGTGTTTGCGAGTAAACTTTGTGAGAGGGGCTGAGGTCCTCTTCCGTGTTTAAGATTAGAATTGGAGAGAGGGGCTTATGCCCTCTACCGAGTTTGTGAGTAGACTTTGAGAGAGGGACTGAGGTACTATTACGTGCTTTTGAGTGGAGTTCGAGAGAGGGGCTGAGGTCCTCTTCCGTTTTTGTGAGTAGAATTGGAGAAATGGGCTGAGGTCCTCTTCCGAGTTTGTGAGGTCCTCTTCCGAGTTGGTGAATAGACTTTGAGAGAGGGGCTGAGGTCCTTTTCCGCGTTTGTGAGTATACTTTGAGAGAGGGGCTGAGGTCCTCTTCCGTGTTTGTGAGTAGAATTGGAGAGAGGGGCTGAGGTCCTCTTCCGAGTTTGTGAGTAGAATTGGAGAGAGGGGCTGAGGTTCTGTTCCATGTTTGTAAGTGGAGTTCGAGAGAGGGGCTGAGGTCCTCTTCCGTGTTTGTGAGTAGAATTGGAGAAATGGGCTGAGGTCCTCTTCCCAGTTTGTGAGTATAATTGGAGAGAGCGGCTGAGGTCCTATTCCGTGCGTGTGAGTAGACTTGGAGAGGGGCTGAGGTCCTATTTTGTGCTTGTGAGTAGAATCGTAGAAAGAGGCTGAGGTCCTTCTCCGGCTCGGTAGTTGTTTTGGAGAGTGGGGTTGAGGTCTTCTTCCGTTGTCCTCTAACGCGGTCCCCTTTCCTAAGGTCCTCTAACGCGCTTTCGAGTGCACTGGTAGAGAAAAAACCATCTCCTTTGCTTAAAACGGATTAACGACAGCTCGGAAGAACTGCAAGCTATCACTGAAAAGACAGAGGAAGCAAAGGCAAGCAAGTTTCCTTATGAAAGCTACAACTTCAGTGCTTAAAAAGTTGAACAATTCTCTCAGTAGGCACGCGCTGAACTGCTCTAATAAGCCCTAGACAAAAAAACTACTAAAAAATTCGGTTTTCCCTTAGAAATCTCGCCTTGAAATGAAGCCGGCGTACTAAAACCCAACTGAGCGCGTCCTGAGAAGACGTATACATAAAGTTTTGAGAAATAGCGGAATAGCCCAGTCGTGCTCAAAAAAGATATCAATAACAGGAGCCTGATCATACCACGGGGATCCAATATGAGTCAAAACTCCACCATAGTTTAAATGACGAGGTAATTAAGCATGGTAAATAACCAGTAAGAGCCTTCTGTCCTTCTAGGGTTACCGAATGGTTCTGGCCGAATATGCGAGGGTGCACGTAGAAATTTTATCCGAGATTATTCTCAAATAATCCTGCCAAAAAAATTCCCTCGTAACTACTTCAAATAACATGAAGAACTATGTAACCAAGCCTTTGGGCTAAAGACGAAACGAAAGCGAGAGCGACAGCAAAATGGAGGGAAAGACAGATAAAAAGAAGGAGAGAGAGAGAGTGATTAAGGAAAAGAGAAAAGAGGATGAGAAGAGAAAGTTGTAGTTAGAGAGTGAACGAGATATAGAAAAAGAGAAACAAAGAGAGTGAGAGAGTCAGAGAAAGAAAGAGAGAAAGAGATGGACTTACCCGAGGACGTCTCTGAGCGACGCCCTGGCTTCCTTTTCTGCCGTCTCAGCCTCCCTCAGGCGGGCGAGCGCTCTCACCATCGCGGCGGTTAGATTGTCGCGATTTTCATTCGCTTCTGCTTGCCGGTTGCCAATCTTCAACATTATTTCCACAATGCTAGAAGGCAGTTTTGGTTTCAATTTTTTTACATTGACTTTTCCAATTCTCTCTTCTCTATTAACCTCTCATCTTTTCCCTCTCTCGCTCTGACTTGCTCTGTTTCTTGACTTCTCCTACTTCATCTTTCTCTCTATCGCTTTCTATAACATATCAAAACGTAGAACTTGCACAAAAAAGTTGTAGGGGGAAATGAGCAGTGAATTCTGCTATAGTCATATTTATTAATCTTCTAGCTCTATTTCTATTTCATTATCTATCTCTCTCACTCTTAGTGTGTCTCTCTCTTTGTCTTTCACTCTTTTTTCAATTCTTCCCTTCCTTATTTCTCTCTCTTTCTCTCTCTTTCTTTCTCTTTCTCTCTCTATCTCTCGCTCTCTGTTCATTGAAATAAGCTCAATTAAAAGTGTTACAAGATTGATTAAAGAATCGAAAAAACAATTTGAAAAAAATTTGTAAAAAGTGAAGAGAAACACTGAGAGAAGCAGAAAAAGTACGAATTATTGGAAGGTTTTCCGTGCAAGATTAATTGAGAGAAAGTGTGAAACTAATAGCCAAAGGGGGGTCTAGAAATGACAGAGGTTCTGGTGTGAGGTACAAATCACATCGGAAAAGCAAACCGATATGATGTCCTCCGCGGCTTCTTTCAAATCAGCTTGGCGTTGGTGGAGTTCTTCGAGCAGCGTGGACTCACGCATAAGCCTCCGCTGCATCGGCAGCGCTGGTGCGTCTCCCGCGAACTCAATTCGCTTGCAAAGTATGCCCGACAGCTCGGCCTAGAAGTTCTAATGTAGCGGCGTGAAAATACTGTGCGATAGTTCAATCATTTGTCATCTTAATCAGGCGTCACGCGATAGTCCAATCATTTGTCATCTTAATCAGGCGTCACGCGATAGTTCAATCATTTGTCATCTTAATCAGGCGTCGCCTTTAAACTGTGTAACTTAGAAGTTGAAGAGTATTTTTATTGTTTTTCTGTGTCTCCCTATTCCTCTCACTCTCTTCCTAAACGTCTGGTATGCGGGGTATGAAGGGTGATCTGATAAAAACTGGGTCGTCTGTCAAGTAAAGTTATAGCCTCAAAATTCTGGCGCTTCAACATCACAAACTGTTTTTGCCCAGTTTTGCTAGCAATGACTAATGTAGTGGCCGGTTCTATTAACTTATATAAATATAGCTTCTTAGAAGAATTCCGTCACGACGCGGGAACAAGCGCTAGGAAGATCATGACCAATGAAAACTCTACTCGGATGTTACCTAAAATGATAGCCTCAGAAAGAATAAAGAAATAATAGGCTTTGATTATTAAGAAAATTATACCCGTTGATAATCAAGCACAATCGAGATTATATATATTTTTTAACTAACTGATATTCTTTGCGATGCGGCAAATAATGCGTACGCGCAACGCGTAGGTTTTGGCCCACGTGGACCTACTCGAGCTGGCATCTTAGACGAGGAATACGGAAAGCCCTTAGAAAGTCCCTCTCGCCTCGTCTTCACTTCTCCAGCTTCGAATCTGATAGATATGTTTATTTATTTTTTTTAAATTCTTCAAATTGCCATTCTCGTTGAGAATAGTTTTCGTTTATTTGTGGAGGATTCCAAAGCGAAAAGGAATAACTGTCTTTATTCATGGTTGATTTATTTATTCAGATACATTTTTGAAACAAAAATGCGACAACACTCGGAACATGGTGAACACATGATAAATTCTCTACAGGTTAGGTAACTGCAGATTGAGTAGTTCTAATACATCGAGAGAACTCAATCTTGCTTTCAGAGCAAGTACAGTGGGAGCAGAAACAATATCGTAGGCAAGCTTACAATAATATCTAGCGGAACGAAAGGCGAAAGAATTGAATAATGGTAATCTACGCGTACGGGAAATGTGAAATGAATACTTAGAAGTACGACCATTACAAGGCTTAAGCCTATACATTTTACTAATTGGAATATCAAATAATCCATTCAGTATTTTATAAGAGAAGATGATATCTGTCTTAGTTCTACGCAACAATAAAGTATCTAATTGGAAGCTTTTAAGTCTATACTTGTAGGAAGGTCGGGTTTTCGGTCTTTCAGAAAACACTCGAACCAGCAAAACAATTTGCCTCGAAAACCTACACTTTCGAGAATATGTAACAGCTTATCATGTGAAACTGTATCAAAAGCTTTCGCTAAATCGTAATATAGTATGTCTACAACATTATCACAGTCTAGTACACGCTGCCATGATTGAGTAAATTCTAGAAGATTTGTTTCAACCGATTTACGAGAGCGAAACCCGTGTTGACAGTTCGGAATGAGATTGAAGACATTGCACCAATGATTTATTTAAGGCTTAAGACAACATTCTTAGAACTTTAGAAGCAACAGGAGATATTGTAATTGGCCGAAAGTGTTCGGGAGAACTTGGGGAAGCAACTTTATTAATCGGTACGACAATGCCTTGTTTCCAGATGTCAAAAACCTTACCCAGTATTAAGGAAAAGTTAAACAGAAACGAAAGGGGCTCGGCCAGTACTTCTGCACAATTTTTATGTACAATAGACGGAATAGAGTCAGATGGCGCAAAACAAGATGATTTCAGTTTCTTCAAATGATGTAATACTTGTTGAGGCATTATAATACAGTCTGACATGGAATAACTATTTCGAGAACTGAGAATAGGCAAGTTTCCATTATCTTGAGTGAAGACAGAGGAGAAGTAAAAGGCTAATGCATTAGCCTTTGCCTTTTCAGTCAACTTGGATGATCCATCGACAGTTATACAACCAATACGAGTTGTTTGTTTTAATCTGCTATTCACAAAACTGTATAGGTTCTTTGTGGAATTTAAAAGTCTGAGTTCGCGATTTCTATTCAGTTTCTCAATCTCAGATTTTATTTTCATACATATTCTATTGTATTCGGTCACAACTGGAGCACAGTTCAGTTTGCGAAAAAGACTAAACTTATACATGATCATTTTCTTTATATGAGGTGGGTAAGAGTCGAAAGGTAGTTTACGTCTGTAAAAAGGAGTGTGATCAGTGATAAGAGGAAGTAGAGTGTTTAAGAAGCGAGAATATAGATCATTTATATCGATGAAATTATCGAACAAAGTGGTCCATGAAGTACTAGATAACGCAGCAGACAGAGAAACATAGTCGCAATGTCTATAATCAAGGCTAGGCTCAAAAAGGCTAGAAGAGCTATCATGGAGGATAGTGAAACAAACGGAATTGTGGTCACATGATAGAGAGAAAAGCGATGTTACATAACAATTCGATATCGATCCAGGAGGCCCAACAACCAAATCAAGAGTGTTGCTCAAATGAGTAGGTTCCTTAACAAACTGCGTGAAAGAAAGATCAGCCACTAAGTCACTCAATACTTTGTGCTGGCCAGTAGCTTAAGATGGATTAGACCAGTCAAGTGCAAGATTTAAGTCGCCACAAAGTACAGCTGTATGAGGCACACAAAGTAAATCACTAACAAGTTCGAATAACTGGTTATTTTGATCAGGATTCGTATTAGGAGGTCTATAAACGAGTATAATCCGAACAGTATTTATCGAAGAAGGTGAATGAATATCTAGTGAAATTAATTCACTAGAAACATCGTGCAGAGTTTTAATAGAGGACACGGAAAGAAAGTCACGGCAAATTGCAACTACACCACCCCTTTTCTTCTCAAACGATCAGAACGAAAAACAACATATGGTAACCTAGCAACGAGCTCAGAATCAACGATCTTAGAATTAAGCCATGACTCACAAACAAGAAGAATATCAGGTCTACAAACACAAAGAAAGGTGTGCAGCTCACTTAATTTATTAACAATGGAGCGTGCATTGATCAAAACATATTTCAAACCGGTGGAGCAGCCTAGCAGCTGGAGTTTGACGGAAGCGGTGTAGTCGGGCTGGAACGCGTAGGTGTTGTCGTGGCTATCGGAGGTGGAACAGACGTTCTATTCTTCGAGGAAATTTCACATTTCTTCCATAATTGATCGCGGTAAATCACCCAGCCGTCGGCCGGATGAGTTTTCTTCAATAGGGCAAGCTCTCAATTTCCTCCATTCGTCTCTTTCCTCGTTCGTCATACTTTTGCGGACATAAGTTCTACTCCAAACGACGTTTTCTCTCAAAGTCGGTGCGTTCTTTAGTGCTATTAAAAGATGCCCTCTTGTTGGAAGAAGCACTTTAAGAAGTCGAGGGCGATCTGTTTCTTTGCCTAGTCGATAAACAGATTGGGCACGAGCATCGATTTGGAGAGCGCCGAGAATTTGGGCAACGTTTTGTTCGTCATGCTGCATACGGTAGGTAGGCATACGGTAGGCGGAACTCGGGTTGAAACTTTCAGGTACGCCATAGATAATTAAGGACCTGATGCGGTTATGCTTTTCAATCAGTGATTCTGACTCGGAAGATGGAAGCGTCATCTCCAAGTTTTTACTCACCAAATCCGAAGAGCATTTCCAAGACCAGGCAGTGGAAGATAGTTGTTCGATTGTGGTAGATAGAGTGATTAAAAGACGAGAGATTGTGTCCCAGATTCCCTTAGGTACTCCAGGCGGAGGAGAACTATTCGCGAAGGAAAGAGTTTCAGCAACGATAGTTGGCATGTTCTTATCGTTGAGACTTCCATTTAAAGTGGGTTTAGGAAGGACTTGTACTGGACTTTGTCGCTTATGGGCCCTTGTGATAGCCATTAGAGAGAAGAATCGATAGGTCACCTCACTCAACGAGCACACAAGACAAGAGTGATCTGAAGTCTTGTGTGTTCACTCCAAAATCGCAGCAGTTTTTACTCTTTTGTTATAAAAATTGATGGCTGAATGGACTCACCGATCGAAGAGAGCGGCGTATTCAGCAGATACGGCATTCTCTGCAGAAGGAGCGGCAGGGGGAGGTGCAAGAACTGGCGGACGCAGAAGAATCGGCGGACTTGGATGAATGGGCAGACGCGGTTGAGCTGGCGGACGCGGAGAGTTGGGAGAAGCCGTCGCTCGCCACCTTTGCAACTCGGGAGAAGCTGTCCAGCGTCGTCTCTGCAAAGTAACTTTCTTAAGCTCATAAACTTCTTTGTTAAACTGTCTGAGTGTAACGGGAATTTAGAACACAAGTTACCTTCTCCATGATCGGTTAGTTCGCCACCAATTCGCTCGTACGAATGACATACCCTACTCTGAACCCCTCGTGTTTTAAGTTCAAGCGCTAAACGGTTCACTGGGACTCTTCAGTTTAACATTACTTTTGCTCGTTCCTCTTTACAAGTTTACTAAGCTAATCCTTTTTCGCTATGTATACATGAGAAGTGATTAGTTTTAATTCCAACCAATTTCTACGACCTTCAATACTTTGCAACAAAAATGTGTGGACATTTGTAAAGCACGCCAGCCATAACTATAATGAAACAAGCTATCATTTGCCAATAATTCTATCAACCACATGCTTCGACCCTTTGGTCGCTCTTCTCACTATTTTCCCATCTTTTTGATCTATAGTAACTCGATGCTATCTGCTTCAGCTGAATCTTTTAAAGATAAATTTCCCCAGTTTCTATGATATGTAATTCTCTTTTTCTACTTTATCCCCTTTTTCCAACACTAATATGTTCAGATTGTATACTTATATTGAAGAACATCACTGCTCTGACGTATGACCTATTACACGTTAATGATGCCTCACCATCCTTTGAAGATGAAGAATGTCCAAGTTCATGGAACCTCACTTCTAACCTTGAGATCGGTCTCGGTCTTTGTTGGGTTTGCCGGCCTTTTCCGAGAAGCAACTCTATGAGGCTCTTGGGCCTCTTTCGTTGGCTCTCCGGGCTTTTTCGAACACCCTGAAAAGAATCTCTTCGAAATGTTTCAACTCCTGTGGAACTCAGAAATAAACAATATACATACCTATAGGGTGCGTCAAAAGACTTTGTCATTTTGTATATTTTTTGTTTGCTGTAGTGGACCTTTAGTTTTCGGATTGTATATTAATAATAACGTTGCAAACCTAAAAAACTCAGAAAGATAACTATTTTTTCTTCCTGGTAATGTTCTGTGATTTCGACCGAGTCTGTATCCTTCGCACTTGTCTTTCCCGAAGAACAATTAACAACACTGAAAGTCATTCTCCAGAGACTGGTTCAACAAAAGACCGTTTCAGGAGCAGAATACCAGCGACCGCGACACTTCCATCAACATGAGAAGCACCCGGAAAAAGATTCGTTATAACCCAAAGCGGAGTCACAGAAAGGTCTCGAAGGGGCTGAACATCTCCGGTGATTCTGTTCGTAGGATCGTCGAATCCCACATGGGACTTCGCCCCTATCAAGAAGATTCACGCATTGACGGACCAGATGAAGGGAACCGTCTTTCGAGATGTCGTGAACTGATTAGGCGGTTCAAGCCGGTGGACACTTCGGATATTCTGTTCACCGATGATAAGTTGTTCAATATGTCCTTCAATCACTGAAAAAGTAGAATTTGGTTTGTATCGGTTAACGAGGCCAAAGAGGGCCGCTACGTCTCAAGAAAGGGCCACCCCGCTTCTGTCATGGTGTGGGCCGGGGTGACCGCGACCGACAAGACTCCACTCGTTTTTAGTCGAGCAGGGATTCAAAGTGAATGCTCACAAATATCTGAATGACAATCTTGTGGATGGAGCCTGGCTTTTTTGCGGGACGCAAGTGGAAGTTCCAACAGGACTCTGCACTCCCACACTAGGCTAAATTGGTGCAAGAATGGGGCAAGACCAATTTGGTGCAAGAATGGGGCAAGACCAATTTGGTGCAAGAATGGGGCAAGACCAATTTGGTGCAAGAATGGGGCAAGACCAATTTGGTGCAAGAATGGGGCAAGACCAATTTGGTGCAAGAATGGGGCAAGACCAATTTGGTGCAAGAATGGGGCAAGACCAATTTGGGGCAAGAATGGGGCAAGACCAATTTGGTGCAAGAATGGGGCAAGACCAATTTGGTGCAAGAATGGGGCAAGACCAATTTGGTGCAAGAATGGGGCAAGACCAATTTGGTGCAAGAATGGGGCAAGACCAATTTGGTGCAAGAATGGGGCAAGACCAATTTGGTGCAAGAATGGGGCAAGACCAATTTGGTGCAAGAATGGGGCAAGACCAATTTGGTGCAAGAATGGGGCAAGACCAATTTGGTGCAAGAATGGGGCAAGACCAATTTGGTGCAAGAATGGGGCAAGACCAATTTGGTGCAAGAATGGGGCAAGACCAATTTCCCCTCGATTATACCCAACCTTTGTACTCGCATGATTTGATTTAACTGGACTTCTTTGTGCGGTCGGTTCTTGAGAGCGTGCGCTACTGCCAACAAGAATTTGAAAAAAAGCGCGCGCTCCACAAGGCGTGTGATAATCTTGACGTCGCATACTTACCTGTCCACAATGGGTGACTTCCACAAGCGACTTCGCGCCTGTGTCAAGGAGAAGGGAGGACTTTTTGATATTATAAAGTGCAGTTCTATTGCAAACTATCTGAATCAAATTTGATAGAAATTTAGTTTGATTTGCTCGATCCCTTCGGTTTCATTAGAAAGAAGTACTTTCCACCTGAACTCTGTTATGATCTCAGTGAGTTTTAAACGTTATTTTCTTCCCTTTTTCCTTCATTTAGTTGACTGTGTATGAGAAATTCCAATCTAAGTAACGGAATTAAACACAAACGTCTTCACTTTACCAGGAACGGGCACTCTATCACTTTACTAATGGAAAGACTTCGCAAATCCGTGCGTTATGGCTATATCAAGCGCTCAATGGCCTTGCTCATATCCCATTTTAATTCAGAGTCACTGCCTTCGAGATATGTATCTAACAGAGTAATTGTGTATATCTGATGAGAAGTTGAGAATACTTACCTTTCACCATTTTCTCAAACTCTTCGAAGTCCTCCAGGATACGCTGTAAAGTTTAAAAAATATTTCTGGTTACAGAACAATATTGGTAAACAATATCATTTAAATAGTTAGTTTCATTTTGTTAGGAAAAGATGATAATTACTAATTAATTATTCTTTGATCTAGGGACTTTGAGGGCATGACGTTCAAGCCCCATGATCGGCATCCAAGAGCCGGAAAATCAAATTAAACCGCTTAGCTCCATAATGACATCAATTATAAAGCGTTTGAACTCGAGCATAAACACATCAAATAACTCAGTCCCATAAGCTTACTTGATCTCTAGCTTAGAAACTTGAATATACACAAGGAGATTGAATTTTTGTTTTCTGTGGTTTAATGATTTTATATTCTTTACTAAACTGCTCAACAGGCCAAATCAAAACGTTTATAGCATTCAATGTATAATATAGTCCGCGCTTTTGTTCCTGTTTTTGTGTAGGCATGAAACCGAGTCATTGCATGAATGGCTCACCCCTTTGGCAACTGCAACCGCGTGAGCTGCGCGGGCGACACGGTCCTTCCGCCGGATGGCTGACAGAGCAGCTGCGATGACCTCCTCCAACTGAACTTCTCTTTTTCAAAATGATGCTTAGCAGTCAATACATATACATGCGAAAATAATGATAATGGCCAGGATCATCATCCAGCGTCAAAGATAATAACCATGGTCGTTATCAAAATCTTCTTTTTACAAGCGTCCGAGTCGAGGGCTTCGACGAATCTCATTTCTATTCGATACATCTCATTCGTCAACCACTAGTACTCGTCAATTTTCATCATCTCTTTATCAATAAAACATAATTCTTTGGCATTAGGTCATCGCAATGTTAATTATTAGGAATGAAAAGATGTCATGAATGCTCTTATCAAAAGCAGACTAAGTGCCCTGCATATTTTTTATATATAGGGTTGTCACATCCGTGATGACAGAGCAAAGGTAGGAAGAAAGAGATGCATATACATAGAAACAGGATAGAGTTTGAGAAAGGGGAGAGAGATTAAAGACAAAAAGTAGAAAAAGGAGAGAGGGGGAAAGAAAGAGAGAGAGAGAGAGAGAGAGAGAGAGAGAGAGAGAGAGAGAGAGAGAGAGAGAGAAGAAAGCACCAACTCGCTCAGATTTGAGAGCCTTCATCGCAACGACGTCTTCCGTGCCCTTCATCTTCAACAACAGGGAGACGAGGAAGTCATTGATCGGCTGCGAGGGACTCGCCTCTTTCTCGAGGTTTTCAGTCGCATCGGGAACTCGCTCTTGAAATCATATGTATTCATTCATCTCACCCTTCAGTCATTTATTCATTCCGTCAAAATGCATTTTTAAAAAACTTTTTTCGGATGTTCGGATAATTTTTTACCTTAATCAGTTTTCTACTCCTTTTATTTATTTATTTATTTATTCATACATCAATAATGATGTGACAAAACATAAGATAACTCATACAATAGTGAGCGTTGTTCTTGACAATAACATCTGAACAATGATTTTCTAGAATAAGAAAGGAGAGAGAAAGCAAAAAAAGGGAACAACTCAGAGATTAGGTAAGTGCAGATCGAGAATTTCAAGAACATTTAGCATCTTGAGCCTCTTTTTGAACACATTAGAGTTAGGAGAAGTCATAACTTGAGCAGGTAAATTAATCATCCACCTAGACGTTCTTACTCCAAAACAATTGAAAGTTAACCTCTTATTTGTGAAAGGTATGTGGAAATTAAAGGCGGATGTTCTACCATTACACGGTTTGAACACATAAAAGGTACTAACTTTAAGATCAACTTCACCTCGGATTATTTTGAAAGCGTAAGTGAGATCATTAATGATTCTCCTACAATATAGAGAGGTCAAATTTAAAGTATTCAAACGATTCTCATAACTAATATTAGGAGAGCAGTTTAAATTACATCTAAAATAGAGGAGTTTAGTAAATATATGCTGGACCTTCTCTATTTTCCTAATATCATTTTTTAAATGAGGAGACCAAACCGATGAAGAAAATTCACAAATCGGTAGAACATATGATTTGTAACATCTTACATATATATCTGGTGTGATACATGAAATAATTCTGAATAAGGCATAAACTGTTTGTAATGCCTTCCGACACAAAAGCTCATATTGTGATTTGAAAGACAGGGAATCATCTATTAAAATACCTAAATCTCTAACAGAGGTTGATTTCGTGAAAAGAGTATTTGGACTTACATAATAGGTTGAGCATGGGTTTTTATTACCTAAAAATAGAACAATGCATTTCTTTTCAGCTATTGCCAACTGCCATGTATCGCAATACCTATCGATTTGATTTATTGCTAAACAGAGTTGGGATTTAGCAATTTGAGCACCTAGTTCATCATAAGAAATATACAACTTAATGTCATCAGCGAACAGCTGAATACTAACTGAGGGTAAGTTGGAAAAAATTCGAGGCAAATCGTTGATATAGATCAAGAAGAATAGCGGCCCTAAAACCGATCCCTGTGGGACTCCAGATGATATTTCTCTAGTGTCACTAAATGTTCGGTTGACCTTAACACTGAAACAACGTCCTGTTAGAAAACTTCTAGTCCATCTCAAAAGATTTCCACGAATGCCTAAACTTTCTAGTTTGTGGAGAAGTTTACAATGCGAGACAACATCAAAAGCCTTAGTCAAGTCATAATAGAGACAATCGACAGATTTACTTTGGTCGAGGGCTCTCGTCCAACTATTAGTTACCGAAAGAAGCTGAGATTGAACTGATCTTCTAGGAACGAAACCATGTTGCTCTTCAGAAAATATAGAATGCATGTCCATCCACTTTGTTATCCTATCACGAACTATGCGTTCGAAAACTTTAGAAGGTGTGGGCGTGATTGCGATAGGTCGAAAGTTGTCTACATTCAAGGGTGGAGATTTTTTTGGAATAGGAGTGATGTAAGATATTTTCCAAAGAGAAGGAAAATGGCCAAGTTTAAGAGAGAAATTGAAAATATAGCTTAGTGGTTCTGCAAGCGACGAAGCGCATTCTTTGTAAAATTTCTGAGGAATAGAAGCAGATGTCTGCGTAAGAGAAGGAGACAGCTTTTTTAAATAGTACTTGACGTCTCCGGGAAGAATAAGCATATCAGTTAGGGAATGATCAATAACTCTATCAACATTCGGAATCAAACCATCATCGATTGAGAAAGCGGAACAGAAAAAATCGGATAGAGCACTAGCTTTAGCTTCATCCGTGTGAACAAAAGAACCAACTAAATCTGTGAAAGATGGAATCGAAGAATGGGATTTTAGACGATTTCCTACGTATTGATAGAACTTTCTAGGATCGGAGAAGAAAGCCTTCTGTCGATTTATTTCAAACTTCTTGATTTCCTTGTCAAGTTTTCGAGAAGTGCGTTTGAATAATTCTAGAACAGTGGGAACATGAATTTTAGAGAAAAGGGCTAATTTATGCTCGAAGAGGTTACGGATGTGCTCAGGATAAGTTTCAAAAGCAGCTTTCCTACGTTTTCTAGGGATAAATTTCTCAATTAAAGACTTCGCAATAACATTCAATCGATCAACTAGGTCATCTACAGAAATGAAATCATCGAAAACAAGTGTCCAGTCCATATTTGATAATAGCTTATTGATATCTTCATAACTGGCCCGGTTGAAATCAAAAACTTCTACAACAGGTTGTGGGTTCGAAAGTAAAAATAAGAAAAAGTAATCGAATTGTGATCAGAGTTAGAGAACGGAGGACAAACTTTACAATTAGAGATACAGTCAGCTTTAGCAAGAACATGATCTATTATTTTCTTACCATGTGTAGGCTCAGTTACAAATTGATGAAGAGAAAAGTCTGTACACAAGTCGATAAGAGGCTCAGTTGAAGAACATTTTTTGTCAACAACAATTTCTAAGTTGAAATCACCACAAAGTACAGATTGTTGAGGTACCGCTAACAGTTGAGTAAGAACATCGAAAAAGGCATTATTCTGATGCACAGTAGTGTTTGGCGGTCGATAGCATATAATGAAACGTGTTCTGGAGAGTGATAAGTTGCATAAGAGATCGAAAGCTAAGACATCAGCTGATATTTTAGTCTTGAGAGTTACAACAGAGTATATTAAATGATTACGGAGAAAAGCACAGACACCACCACCTCTTTTTGAAGTTCTATCACAGCGGAGCACACAATAAGGCAGATTAGCTGTCAATGAGGCATCTACTATGTTTTTATTTAACCAAGTCTCACTACATAATAGAATATCTGGTTGTGTTGATGACAAATAATGGTAAAGTAGATCAATTTTGTTTTTGAGGGAACGTGCATTGAAATAAGAAACAGAGAAAACTGAACTAGATTTATTGGAAGTTGAAAATAAAGATCTATAACATAGTCCTTTCTGGATCAGTTTCCCTGATTAGAAGATGTTGGTAACCGCAAGGGGGGCGGTAGAGTTCTTCGTGCTCCTCCAATTTCTTCTTTCAGCCACAGATCATCCTTGTAGAGAACCCAAGTCGACGATGGATTAGACAGACGGAGTTCTTTCAGTTGAGCTCGCTTTGCATTCCAGGTCATCAACTCATCAGGCGTCATTGACTTCCTGATGAAAACCCCCTTCCAACGGGGGTTTGAACGGATGGAAGAAGCTGAACGAAGTCCTGCCAACATGAAAGAACGAGCAGGAAGCATTAGAGTAACCTACGATTACCTTTGAGTAACCTACGATTACCTTGACCCATTCTGAAAACGGCTTCTGGTCTAACTTGAATATTGAGATCATCCAGAAGAGACTGGACGATAGCCTCGTCATGGACGACCCTCTCGCTTGCTGCTGGAGAGAGACTTTCTGGAAGACCCGCGATGACCAGAGAACGTGCCCTTCTGTGAGACTCTTGATCAGAAGTAGTTGACAAGAAGGCGGAAGGCGACCCAGATGATTTCAGTGTCGCGCTAGGGGGAAGGGATGTTGAATTGCAATGACATGTCTTGGAAGATATGGCTTCGAGTGTAGACGAAAGCATGGTTATGATCCGAGAAATGGATTTCCAAATTGGAATCGAGATTCCGTCTGGAGCATCTAATGTAGCGAAGGCGATAGCTTCGGCAACTGTTTCGGAGATTGAGACACTGGCGGAGGGAGATTTGGTCGAAGGAGAAGACTTCGGAGATTTTGGGGAGGAATTCTTTTTGGTTCTTGGCATTTTCGTGTTGAGTTAACGAAAATCAATATCAGAGCGAATTGTCCAGTCACCACTCACTGTGAGGGAAAGGAAGATAAGTGAGGGAAAGGAAGATAAGTGAGGGAAAGGAAGATAAGTGAGGGAAAGGAAGATAAGTGAGGGAAAGGAAGATAAGTTTACAGTGTTTTAATATATTTTCTTTTCACAATGATCGCTTCATCTATGAGTTCAGCGATCTTAAAAACTATATGTCCAATAAAAAACTATCCAATAAAAACTATATGATGTTGACTTGAACTTTACCTCAAGCTCTGTTTAATTGACTTTGAAACTCGAAAAAAGTGATTGATTCAGTAAAAATATATTCAGTCTCTAGCTCAACTGATTTTAATGCACACTAATCAAGTTATCCGTGGTTTGACTTCAAAGTTTCTCTCCTGTAAAAGTGAAGGTGAATCTCACCTTCTTCGTCCATTTCATGCAAGCCACCTTGGCTGTGCTCCCGTTCACTGGCTCCGCTGCCTCGTGAGCCTTCTTCTTCTTCTGCTCTTTTCTGAGAGTTCTCGGCTCTCTTTTCATTATCTCCCTTATTTTCCTCCATCTCTTCTTCCGGACCTCCTTCCGCTTCTTCTTCCTCCCCTATCTTTTTTTCCGGACCTTGCCCTCCTTCCGCTTCCTCTTCCTCTTCTACCTCTTCTTCCGGACCATGTCCTCCTTCCGCTTCCTGTTCTGGGAGATGTTCTCCTTCCGCTTCCTCACCCTTCTCTATCTCGTCCTCCTTTTCCACTCCGTCTTCATCTTTCTGTTCCTGCTCTTCTTCTTCACCCTCCTTTTCCTTTCTTTCACTCTCTTCAACATTCTCTCCTTCTTCATCCGCCTCTTTTTCTTCCCCTTTCTCTATTTCTTGAGTTGCCTCTTCCTCCTCTTCCTCAACATCCTCTTCTTGCTCTTCTTCCTCATCCTCTCTTACTTCCTCCTCCTCCCATTCTCCGCCCTCAAATATCTCATTCTCCCATTCCTCCAATTCCTCATCTTCCTCTTCCTCCTCCACCTCATCTCCTTCCATTCTAAAATAGCTCTCCTCCTCCTCCTCCTCCTCTATCCTCCCCCTCAACAATCCTTCGGGCCTTCTTTCCTCTTCCTCATCTTCATCCAGGCGCCGCAAACTGGAGAGCGGGGAGAGGAGGTTCATGCGGGGCCCTCTTTCGTAAGCCCCGCCCTCTTCCGCGCTCTCCTCCTGCCCTCTCTCTTCTCCATCTCCTTCCACTCCAGCCGCACTCTGCCCGCCCTCTCTCTCGCCCTCTCTCCCTCCTCCTTGCCCCTCCACTTCCTCCTGCTCATCTCCTTCGAGCAGGACAAGGCTGTCCTCCTCCCACAGCCCCTCCTCTCCCTCTCCTTCCAATCTCCCCTCTTCCACCGGCACCACTTAAATAGAAAAATCAATTGCGATCAATGATCGAAATCAAATGCAATCAACATCATTGTGGTTAAGTGCATGTATTTCACGCAATGGTTTCAATTCTCCACCCCTCCTCAGACTAATTGTGGGTATTCATCTTAAATTAGAGAAGAGCGTATCCTGCCTCGAGGTAAAACTAAACGTGAATAGAAAACATTGGAGAGTCGAATACAGCCATTTAAAGATGATATGAGCAGATAAGATACATATACATATGTCTGTAGCTAGCATCGACCAATCAAAGATCTTACGTTCCACATATGACGATTAATCTTCATTATGTGTTGGCATTTCTAGTAAACCAAAACACGAGGTTGACAGGTAGCATAACACATGAAAGTTTGGATGATTCCGGATACAGAAAGAACAATCCTTTTACGGAAAGGAGCTTTCAAAAGAACTTACCGGACGTCTTGGTTCCGTCCGAGGCGCCTCCTTCTCTCTCCTTCTCCACTTCCTCCTTCTTCTTCACTTCCTTCTCCTCTTCCTTTTCTCTCTCCACCACCTCTCTCTCTGCTCTCTCCTCTGAAAATATTGTCTCATTTTTCTTGGGTGGTGTGGCGGGAACCGAACACGTGACCTCCGCTTTTGAGCGATGCTCTCAACCACTCAGCTACAGACGTACACAATATGTTGCACATTTAAAGGCCGATACAACACTAACATTAATAATCAAATAATAGAGATTACTAAAGTCTTTCTTTGAAGAATTGCTATTTTGAGTTCAGAATTTGAGAGAGGTCCTTTGACACAGTTCAAAAGCAATGACTCTTGGTTGAGACAAAGTGTGATCAAACGACCGCATTGACAAAAAATTATCGAAGGCGCGGGGTTTTTTTTTCTCAAATGCCTTTCAAACCCAAATGCCTTTTCTAAATCATCTTCATTTCCCAATGTTTTCAGCGCTTTCATATTGTTTTTGTTTGTTTGTTGTTTTTTTTTGCTGTAAAAGTGGTTATTTTCCGATGAATTGAAAAAATTTATTGAAGAATCAAAAATATTGTTAAAGAATTTCAAAAAATCGAATGAGAGAGATAAATGGCTGAAAAAAGTCAGAAAAATCGAGTTATAAAATGGTACAGAAAAAGTAACCTTTTTTTGAAAGTTTAAAAAGTTCGGAGCAACCGAGAAATTGAAAGAGAAAAATTGAAGAGAGAAGAAAGAGTGAAAGAGAGACTAACCGAGGAATAAGGAACCGTCTGAAAGAAAAAGAAAAAAACATGGGCGCACGACGTTCATTTCCGAATGGGCGCACGACGTCCGAATTCTCCTTCAGGTTCTAATGCCAGGATGCTCAAAGTGATGTTTCCAGGAAAGTTTCTTCAAAACAGTTTCTCTCCCGATGTGCTTCACTAAGGAGCTCGGCCCCTCTCAAAGGTATCTTCGTCCGGCCTTGTCTTACCAGAGAACAGCGGGAGGCAGAATTTCTTCTTCGCCATGAAAAACGCCGACTTGTCGCACAAGGCAAAG
Organism: Allodiplogaster pararmata; assembly: GCA_964056735.1. Classification (NCBI taxonomy): domain Eukaryota; kingdom Metazoa; phylum Nematoda; class Chromadorea; order Rhabditida; family Diplogasteridae; genus Allodiplogaster; species Allodiplogaster pararmata. Next base: position 29,890,574 of record OZ057403.1, on the reverse strand, counting down.
ATGTTGTGATCTACAATAACTAAATCATGCAACGAGCCGATGTTGACGCCAAACGCAGGTCCGGAACCCAAAGACGAGCCACTGGTCCCAATTCAATTCCTCTGTCCTCACCACGATTCAATCAGCACGGCAGCCAACCAACGTCCGTGGGCGCTCTCCGAAGAACTCATCTGGCTACTCTCCGCTCAAGTCTCCTTTAAACTGAAGGGATGTCTTCGTCTTCTCTCACCTCCAATCATCCAATTGAAGTTAACCTATTTTAATATTCGTTCTCTTCGTAATAAATTTGTGTCTTTTCGTTTTTATTTAGAAAATGAACAACCAGATATAGTAACCTTATCTGAAACTTGGCTCAATTCTCGTATTTCTGATTCGGAAGTTCTTGGTTCTCTTCCATACTTTATTGTTCGCTGTGACCGTAGTTCCCGTGGTGGCGGGGTTGCCATTGTATTACGATACCATTTAACCTTTTAAAAATCTAATCAGTCAAGTTCTTCCGAAATTATTCATCTAGATTTGCTCTGCTCCAATGGTTATGTACGTATTATAGTGTGTTATAGACCTCCGAATTACAATAACGATCAGACGAGACTTTTTTGTGACGTTCTCTCCGATACTCTCAGATCCACTCATTACCCCGTAGTCATCATTGGAGATTTCAACTGTGACTCTCTTTCCCCTCCCCGATCGATACCTGACCGGGTACTATTAGAAACAGTTTCTCTTTTTGACCTGACACCCTTCTGCTGCGAGCAAACCCGTCGTGAGCGATGTATTGATTGGCTACTTACTTCCTTACCGTCGTTGCTCACAAATTGTAGGATCATTCCGGCATTCCCTAGTTCCGATCATCTAGGTATAACATGTAGTCTTACTTTACCTAAAGCCTCACCTCAAGTCATTCAAGTGCCGGACTATTCTAGAACCGACTATTGTGCACTTGATAACCATTTCGATTCTGTGGATTGGGAAGCGGAGTTTGCTAACTTTTCATGTGTTGATGATCTTTAAACACGCTTTACTTCAGTTATCAAGTCAGCCATATCCAAATTCGTTCCTATGCGAAGTCCTCGCAATCTCTCCACCGGTTACCCGACACACATTGAGAAAATGATCAACTACCGCGATAAGCTTTTTCTCAAGATTGACATCCCTGCAGTTCGTTTACTTTATGATAGATCCAGCAAAGAACTTCTCAAGCAGATCTGAAAATGGAATAGACACTGTGAGAAAAGAAATTAATTCGATCTCGCGACTTGTTTCGACATATTTCACATCTCTTACTCGACCCAAACCACAACCTCCTAGATGTCTACAGGATTCGGATGGGAACTTCGTATTTGATAGTCTTAAGAAATGCTCTCTGTTGTCTTCGGAGTTTGCATCTCACTTTACAATCGATGACGGTTCAAGTCCTCTCCTGATTAATAGTCTTACGCCCACAATGGCCTCTTTTCCTATTTTCTTGCCGCATACTGTACATAAAAGTCTCATGAAGCTGAAACCGAATGGTGGTACTGGCTCTGACGGTATCCCTCAGATAATACTAAAGAAGTGCGCAATGTCTCTTTGTCTCCCCCTCTCTCATATTTTCAATGTCTGTATTATGTGTCAACAGACCCCCTCAAGCTGGAAAAATTCTTTAGTGACTTCGATATTAAAATCAGATAAAGACCCTTAATCAGTCACGTCCTATCGTCCGATTTCCATTTTATCTCCTTGTTCTAAAACAATGGAGCGTTTAGTTAGGTCCTTCCTAGTTGATCATTTATCAAAGTTCTCTGTCATTCCTCCAAACCAGCATGGTTTCAGAAGGGGGGCATCCACAATTACCAACCTTCTAGTGTGTGAAGACGATTGGACTTCTTCACTTTCTAAAGGCCTCACAACAGATGTTATTTATTTAGACTTCAGCAGAGCATTCGATACAATAAGCATACCTAAGCTTTTGCATAAATGCCATCACTAACGGAATTGCCGATCCACTACTTTCCTGGTTAAAATTGTTTTTGGAGACAGAACTTTCTCTGTTCACATGGGAAGTGTAATCTCAGATCCACAATTAGCTACCTCGGTGGTTCCCCAGGGATCTGTTTTAGGGCCCCTTTTGTTTACCATATATATTTCCGACATCAATTATATCCTTCAAGATTTTCCCAATATTCGTTGCCAAGCCTATGCGGATGACTTGAAGATTTACATCTCTTATAATAAGGATTCGTATGGGGAACGGACTCGTGAATTACAATTAGCTGTAGATGCAGTATCAGTTTGGTGCAGGGAGAATCAATTGTCTCTTTCGCCGAGTAAATCTCTGCATCTTCACATCGGTGCACGCGACCTTTCTTTCATCATCTTTATCTCGTGATCATTACAGATGTTACAAACAATCACAAAGTATCCAGCAAAAGGCATTGCACTCACATTGCTTTCGTATAAAATAAAAATATAATTGAATGAAATGAAATGAAATTCCAATTAAAGTTGTAAACAAAATCTTATCTTAAATACTGACGTGGAATTATCAACAATACACGGTTAGAGAATGATTCAGAAGAAATGCTAAGAATGCTATCATCCATATTGTTGACTATTGCATACGTACGATTAGAAAACGAATGAGCAGTAATGTTGTCACTAGCTTTAACAAGCGGAAAAAGCTTATTTGAGAGACCACGAGTATTTGATTCTTTGATAGAGAAAAAATCAGTGATCAAAACATCGGATGAGCCGATCAAAATAGAATGTAGTAATCGAAAAGTTGCTATTTGTCTTCTATCCAGTAAAGAATGCAAATCAAACATTTCACAAGCTAGTCTATAACAAGTCCATGGTATATTACAGCGGAAGAAAAGGCGTCTTAAAAACAGATATTGGACATTTTCAAGCATACGCTTTTCGTATAACAAGTGTGGATCATATACAGGGGAAGCATACTCTAAAATAGAACGTATGTAAGCTTTGTAAACATGTGTCAAAACTATGGGATTACACGATTTTATTGCTATAAAAATAAAGTTTACACGTTTAGTTGCTTTATTAACTATGTCAGTAATATGATTAGAAAAAGAATGGTTCTCTGAAATTATCACTCCAAGATCTTTAATAAACCCGGGTGTGTGCAATGGCTGCCCTAAAAAAGTATAGGAGGTGCGTGGATTCGATTTTCCGAAATGTAATACAGCGCATTTAGAAACGTTAACAGTCATTTGCCACGCAGTAAGCCAGTTTTCTATGATTCTTAAACAATCGAAAATTTTAATATAGGACGAATTATCATGAACGACTACCAAGAGTTTCAAGTCATCTGCAAAAAGAAAAGGTGTAGCAGGTAATGAGTCAGCAATGTCATTGATGAATATAAGAAAGAGAAGAGGACCAAGAACACTACCCTGGGGCACTCCCGAGATAACCGGAACAGAAGAAGAAAGTGCATCATCTACTTGTACACTTTGCACTCTATCAACAAGCCATGCATTGAGCCAATTGAGCAATTTGCCGCTTATACCATAAGACGATAGTTTTTGCAGAAGTTTTATATGGCTCACTGTATCGAAAGCTTTAGAAAAATCGAAATAAAGTACGTCACAGCAAACGTTTTGTGAGTGAAGTTTGTGCAAAAGATTCTGAAAAGAGAGGAGTTGGAGGACTGTGCTTCTATTTTCACGAAAACCATATTGATACGGCGAAAGCAGAGAATTTTCGTTCAAAAATTTAGTGATTTCATGCTTAATCATCCGCTCGAGGCATTTACCAATACTACTTGTTATTGAAATGGGTCTGTAGTTTTCTGGATTTTTTTTTACTGCCTTTTTTGAATATTGGCTTGACTATTGCTTGTCTCCATGCATTGGGTAAATGTACAGATTCGAAAGAGGCGGAGAATATTAGCGAGAGAGGAAATGCGAGTGATGTGCAGCACTTTTTCAATAAGATGGAAGGAATTTTATCAAAGGATAGAGAAGTTTTAGAAGCCATGTTTTTGAGAAATTTTTCAACAATAAATGGGGAAAAATCTATGTTTTCACAAACACTGTTAGTTCTATTCACAAAGAGAGGAGTGCAATTATTATCATTCACAAAGATTGAAGAAAATTGATCGGAAAAAGTTTCAGCTTTCTCTAATGAAGAAATAGCCAAGGAATTATCGTGACGTGTTAATGAAGGGATAATGATTTGTTTGTTATAGACCGAGCGCATATGTTTAAAAATTCCATTTGCACCTTTCTCAAACAATTTTTTTTCTTTATATACTATCTCACGCCTGATTGCACGACGAAGTTTTTTGCATGTTTTTGAGTAATCCGAAAGGTTTGAAATATATGCTCCAGCTTTCCATAAAATATGCTTTTTCTTCATTAATTTTTTAACTTGTGAAGAGTGAGTTTTTGTTGAAAAGTTGACTAGCGGAACGCATGAATCAATTACTGTGTGAATAGCATTGAGGAAGCGATCATACATGTTAGTTACATTGTCTCCTAAGCCGAGTGCTTTGACCCAATCTATGTTAGCTATCATAATGTTGGCAGTTACGTAATCTCCTCTCTTCCATGCACGTGCTAGAATTTTTCTGTCTCTTCCAACATTATAAGAAAGGGAAAGAGAAAGATAGACGTCAGCATGATCAGCTAGGCCTGCTTTTACTTCGCAATCAGAGACAAGAGATGAGTCACTAACAAACATGAGATCTAAGAGATTAGAGCCGCGAGTGGGACTTGAAACGCATTGAGAAAGGCCGTGAGAGATTGCAAAGTGCAAAAGGTTTCGGCATTGAATGCATGCAGTCTTGAGAGAAAGAGTGTACCAGTCGATATGCGGGCAGTTAAAGTCCCCGGATATGATACAAGGCAGAGAAGAAGAAGAAATTAATTGAGAGAGACACTGGAGCAATTCCAAGTTACTTGAACTGTGATTAGCATGATAAATTGAAACAAAGCGAATAGCAATAGGAATAGAAGTTTCAATGGCTAATATTTCTAGTTTTTCATGAAAGGGAATTCGAGAACAGGGAATTTCTGCAAACATGACATTTTTATGGAGATAAATAGCAACACCTCCGCCTTTGATGTTGCGATCATTTCTAATAATGGAATAATTATTCGAAGAAACAAACGAGTCAGGAACAATATCAGAGAGCCATGTTTCACATACTGAAGCTATAGAAACATTTTGCTGATCTAGTGAACAAAGAAAAGGGGAAATTTTGTTACGGATAGATTGAACATTTGCTTGTAATATAACAAACTTTTTCAAAGAAGGATGGGAGCTTCTTTCTGTCTGGATTTGATGCTGTCTCTCGTTCGTTCTTCTTTCTTCCAGTCTTCTCTCTCCGTCGGCAGCTGTGTCAGTCGCAAATTCCTCACAGTGAATATCCTTTTCCCTGCTTCGTCGTTTCGTTGGATGGCTTCCGCCCATGCTTGTTTGTAGACTAGCAGATCGGCTGCATTGTAGTCTGGTCGAGCAGTGATTGCTGTGGAGTGCTCTCGACGATGAATGTGGAACTTCTTCAGGAAGTTGAGTGCACTCTCGCGGGAGTGGAATACCACTACAAGTGGTCTCGGCTCCACTTCTCCATGCCTCTCCTTGCCAATCCGAAAAGTTTTGACTGCTTGGTCACCACTACAGTTAGCAATCAAGTTCGACACAGTTTCAGCATCGTCTCCCTCGGGGACTCTTCTTAGGAAGACTCTTCTCTGGCGTTCGCTGTCATTCTCTCGCTCACGGAATGCTTCTCTGACGGCTGTTTTTACAGGAATCCATGATTGAGGGTTGGTACTTGGAATAGAACATTGCTCCGAAAGTGCATCTACTTTGACTTTCAATTCATTGACGACCGAATGAAGTTTTCCATTTTCTTCCATAAGCTGAACGATTTTTTTGTTGATTCTGAGCAGCATGGTCTGGAGATCAGCATGAACCGTTGCCAAATCCAGAGTTGTTGGTGTGGGGAACTTCTTCTTCTTTTTGTCAAGAAGTATAGTTTTGCTCCAATCCGAGCACTGATATTTTTCTGTATGACGAATATCAGTGGTATTTAGCGCTGGAGATGAAGATTTAAAAGATAGATGGCTGGGAGAGATAAGAGAGCTTTTAGAATCATCACTGCTCATGATGAAAGAAAAGGATGGGAATGAAAAAAAAAAAAATTTCTCCTACTCTATTGATAGCCTCTCTATCAAATCAATCTCCCAGTTACGTGACCTGGGCATACAAATTGTCCCTTCCCTCCGCAGACATGTCAATATCGTAGATCGTGTAAGAAAGGCAACTAGAGCTATGTACTCCTTTCTACGCGCAATCTCTTTTAATGACCCCGGAATTCTTGTCAAATGTTTTAAAACATACGTTATGCCCCATTTAGATTATGCGTCAAATGTCTGGAATCCATACTACGCTAAAGATTGTAAAGATATTGAGAAAGTATTGATGAAATTTACTCGCATTGTCTATCACAGATGTTTTCCTGATCCTAGCTATCCACAATTGCTTCCCACATACTCCGACCGCCTCGCGCGCCTTGGTCTCATTCCTCTCGCAGAAAGAAGAATTTTCTCCGATTTGATTATGGACTATAAAATATATCACGGACAGTCCATTATCAATAAGAACAGATTTTTCAAAGAAGCAACTCTGACAAGAACTAATACGCATGGAATTTTTTTGGAAGGGACACGGAATACATCAAGACACAATTCTTATGGACTTAGAATCTGTCGATGGTTTAGGAGATTACCTTTTGAGTTGATCAATGCTAAATCACTGACATCATTTAAATCACAGCTGAAGAAAGGAAAAATTCTTTCCAATCTTAAATAGACCTTTTTTATATCGATGTTAGAATAATTTTGAGGTTTATTACAAGTTTATGTCCATGTTGTATAAATATTGCGGTCACAATACATGCTCATCTTGATAAAACGTGTTTTATTTGTATTACCATTAAAAGAATTGCATATTTTGGTTTTCTTGTTTCGTGAATGTTCTCTTAATTTTGTGCTTATCGCCATAATTTTGCATTGAAAAATGTAGATAAATTATTATCATGGCTAAAAAAAGAGAAACAGAGCGAAAGCTAGAGTTGTTATAATTGACTTTAAAGCATATTTCGTAAAGTTTCACCGTAGTTAGGATGAAAACGTTCGACATGCTTACTCCAATATCCTTACTTCAAAGAAGCATTTAAAAAAATCAAGATGATCGTGAAATATTTCGTGGAATTCTAACCCCGAAATGTATCTTCTATCTTCTGATTACATTCCTTATCAACTAAGAGTCTTGCCAAATTGTGTAACTGAAAACATTAGTTAAAGACTAACCAGAGCTCCCCTCAGCTCTTTTCTCACTCTGATCGCATGGAGCTTGCTCCGTGGATGGGGTGACCATCCTTTAGCCAGCTTGCTCCGGGGATGGGGTGACCATCCTTTAGCCAAATCGAGTTTCCTAAAGCATATGTATTCTTTAGTTACTCCTTCATTCATTTATAAATTACTTAAAGAGTGACGAAACGTGGAAAAATAAAACATACGGAAAAAGAAGCGAGTGCAAATACGATAATTCATTAGTACAAATACATAATATTTCGAAGACTCGAGATTTGTTTAACTAGAAATTTCGAAGATCAACATCATTACACCTTTTCCACGCTCTTAGCGTCGTTTTGAATTTGCACATTTATTATCTTGCTCTTGTTTTGTTCTTAAACAACCTGAACGCGGTATACTATTGTTATTCTCAATAACATTATTAATTTAAGTTTTATTCAACTAAGTAAACTTATTATCATATCAGAAAACTAAACTAATCAAACTAATCATCATATCAGAAACCCGTTTTTTTACTTGCAATACAGTTAAAAACTTCAAGAACTTTTATTACTCAGATTTTTTTCAGAAACTTTTCGGTATTCATAATCAAAAATCAATACTTTCTCTTTCCTAGTCAAAGTTTGTGAAACTATGTATATATTATTAGTATAAGAGAACTGGAGTAGGGAAAGTGTGTTTCAATACTACCATCAGGCCTCTGGCACTACGCTTGCAGAAGCAGACATTAAGTAAGATTAAGTAAGAAATTAACTGAAATTGATTGGAGATTTCTAACAAATTCAGGAGATATACGCGGCAGGTAGTCCTCAATTTCATAACTTCATCCCTCTCAAGATACCTAACACTATCATCAAATACATATGTCATTGGGATCTCTAAAGAAGTTGTATTTAAAGATGATTATTTCAAATGTACCGTATTATACGACAATTAAGAATGAGAAGCTTCGGATGACTTCTGTGACTTAGACAAACTTCTACGAGTCTCAACCAGAGAGCTTTTATGTTTCTACGAATTACTTTAAGCTCGAGTCAAAACAATTTGACTAAAAAATTTAGAATTTCGTCATCGCTTGAATGCTTTTTGAATGTACACCGCTGAAAGTTTCAGGAAAATGAATTTCAAAGCAACATCTTGACTTTTTCATGGACAATGTTAATCGAATTCAAGTTCCAATGATCTGTCTGTATTTTGGCAATGAAAATGTCTAAAACAACAATTGAGAGCTCGATAATCAAAACTGGGATGCTTAGGTAACGAACAGTTAGACAAATAGAGAATAGTATAAAAAAAGATCGAGTATAGGCGTCTTTGCTTTAAAAAATACGCGAGGGATTGTTCGGATAGGTGAAGAGGGAAAAGAAATTAACCGTCTTGTGTTAAGACACTGTATTCTATTTTCCCCAGTTGTTTTCTCTTTCTCTCTCTCTCGCTCTGACTTTAACGAATCAGTCAGTTTTTAAACTTCTCTTTTACTCTTCCTTGTTTTTTGCTCTTTAATGCTCTTTCTAAGTTCTTTCCCTATCTTTATCTCTATATCTCTTTTTTGAACATTATATGTACAATTTTGCGGCTTTGAAAAGGGGTTTCAACCTCAGGCTTTGAAAAAGGGTTTCAACCTCAGGCTTTGAAAAGGGGTTTCAACCTCAGGCTTTGAAAAGGGGTTTCAACCTCAGGCTTTGAAAAGGGGTTTCAACCTCAGGCTTTGAAAAGGGGTTTCAACCTCAGGCTTTGAAAAGGGGTTTCAACCTCAGGCTTTGAAAGGGGTTTCAACCTCAGGCTTTGAAAAGGGGTTTCAACCTCAGGCTTTGAAAAGGGGTTTCAACCTCAGGCTTTGAAAAGGGGTTTCAACCTCAGGCTTTGAAAAGGGGTTTCAACCTCAGGCTTTGAAAAGGGGTTTCAACCTCAGGCTTTGAAAAGGGGTTTCAACCTCAGGCTTTGAAAAGGGGTTTCAACCTCAGGCTTTGAAAAGGGGTTTCAACCTCAGGCTTTGAAAAGGGGTTTCAACCTCAGGCTTTAAAAAGGGGTTTCAACCTCAGGCTTTGAAAAGGGGTTTCAACCTCAGGCTTTGAAAAGGGGTTTCAACCTCAGGCTTTGAAAAGGGGTTTCAACCTCAGGCTTTGAAAAGGGGTTTCAACCTCAGGCTTTGAAAAGGGGTTTCAACCTCAGGCTTTGAAAAGGGGTTTCAACCTCAGGCTTTAAAAAGGGGTTTCAACCTCAGGCTTTGAAAAGGGGTTTCAACCTCAGGCTTTGAAAAGGGGTTTCAACCTCAGGCTTTGAAAAGGGGTTTCAACCTCAGGCTATGAAAAGGGGTTTCATTCAACCTCAGGAACCGTAAAAAATTTTCGAGGTCATAAATTTTTGTGTAACCGATTCCTTTGAAGCGAGTTAGAGTGGTCTACAATGTGACAAAAATTTCGTTAGTTCATGTATTATAATTCTTAAAATTGTGGTTTTCTTCCTGCATTCAACAAAAAATTTATCAGGCGTGTGACCTACGGAGGAAGGCTTTAAAATTTTATTCGTTAATAATGTTTATTGATCCCGTTATTTTATTGATCTAATATTTTATTGATCCCGTTATTTTTCAATCTCAAAAGAATGCCTTACTATAGCAAATGGCATGAAAAAAATTTTCAGTAGAAAGAAGGTGTCGAAAGCTTACGGTACATTACATACAGTATATTATTCTGTCACAGTGAGGTAAAAGAGTGAAAAACATTTTAGACTAACGAGTCAAGACAAGAAAAAGAGAGAAAGAGAGAGTTTAAAAGAGCGAGAGAAAAAGAGAGAGAGAGAGAGATTAGTGAAATATCGATATGAGAAGCCTTTGTCAGCGCTCCAAGACTAGCGAAATATTAGATTCCTTCAAGTTGTTCAAAAAGTGCTCACTCTCACAGCTTTTCATTTAGTTCAAGCGCAACATCAGTGAAGTACAGAAAAAGCCAGTCCACCGGGCGGGATCGAACACATCTGGGTTCGATCCCGCCCGGTGGACTGGCTTTTTTTCTGTGCGATAGTTCAATCATTTGTCATCTTGGCCAGGCGTTGCTGCCTTTAAACTGTGTGACTTAGAATTTAAAGATTCATCAGTGAAGTATGAGCACATTGAAATATATTCGATGTTACAATGAATCATTTACTTTGTTCAATCTGTTTTGATCAAGAGGATTTTCGTAAATCAGTGATTGCTTCGAAAACTTTTTGTGTAACTACGTCTCTGCATCCAATAGCGAGTGTTTGTCAAGGAGTTAAATTATGATCCAGTGCTGCGAAAAATGGAATAAAGCAATTTTTCTCATGCTTATTCCTACTTCGCGGCCGCGCACGCACTGCTATACTATGTAGAGAAAAATCATAATTCTAACCTTACCATTTACCTAGTTACTTCCAGTATGTATAGCAGGGGTAGAGTTCCAATTTCATCATCATTTCTTGACTACTTGGTTCGAGTGTATTTTCCTGAGGGGAATAGCACTAGAAACCATTCGCTTGGTTTCCAAATCACACTACCATTATGCCATCCCTGGAAATCAGGGTGTCAAGAATAGATTCGAACATTCCTATAAGCTAACGGTGGCTTTTACTTCGGTGAGGACACTCGGAAGTTTCCAATGATAATCAGTTGAAAGTATAATAAAGTAACTTTGTTAATATATCTTTAGTTTTCCTGATAATTTTTTGTTTAAGAACTGGAAGATCAAGTTTTGCTTTATCCGCCGAATGACAGTTTGTTATCTTTTTTCGGTGGTAGGAAGTCAAGGATGATAAATTATTCATCTTTGAAAAAGGACGCTATTTTCAAGATAACCGGATGAACAAATCTTTAACATGATGGTTGTGAGCAAAATGCTTTTTCTAGTTTGGTCAGAACAAAATTAAAAAATCATTCCGTTCCTTTCTCATGCGCATCAAAAGTTTCTCTTAAAACACTTGTTGAGGAGAAAAGATTGAATGATAAATAAAGAGAGAGAGATAGAGAGAGTATGTACGTAATAGTGTAATTAATGACTTTTCACACATAAAGGAACGATAACTACTAAAGCAGTTTTTTTCTCTTTAACTCTATCTCTCTCTATCTATCTAGACCTCTTTCTCTCTCTCTATCTATCTATACCTCTTTCTCTCTATCTATCTAGACCTCTATCTCTCTCTCTCTCTATCTATCTAGACCTCTTTCTCTCTATCTATCTAGACCTCTATCTCTCTCTCTCTATCTATCTAGACCTCTTTCTCTCTCTCTCTCCGAACCCATCTCAACTTTTTTTTTAAATCTCACCGTTCCGCTTACAATCTCGAGGCGCTGACATCGTCTGTTCCAAAAGGACTGCCTGCCTTTCTTTTGAAATTGACCCGAAGATGTCATGGACGTTCGCGCTAGCGCTAGCGGTATTGACTGCTAGCTGTGTGGCGTTTCAACCTATACAGGTTGATTCCATTAAAAAATATTGTTATAAGCTTTTCTATTTAATTGTGTCAGGTTGAACTAGGCAGTTAGCTCTTTGAAGAAGTTGAAGAAGCTCCCAAACTATGAATTAACTTTTGAACTCTCAAACATGCTATATTTAATACAACGTTACCTTAATTTTTCAATGGTTGAGTACATTACTGGACCTATTTTACTTACTTTTTTCTTCAATAAAACATAATATGTAGTTGCTCGAAAATTGCGCTGTAGACTTTTTTGTATTATTTGTATTAATTTAAACTTATTTCTATTTTACATTAACATCAGGGTATGACAGTGACGAAAAAAGCGCAAAATATATGCTGGTGATTATCATTCACTGTTACTGTGGCTTCGTCTAAAGCCCTTGCTCTCTCTTTTTTCAACATTAGTCCTTTTGATCAAAATTTCCTAAGGGTGTTAAAAACAGCCGTATAAATCATCTATGTTATCTAATGCAGTGTTTTTATTTGCAAGAAGCCTAATGAAACATAACTACATCCCGTTTTTTTCGCATTGCGTGAACCTCTTGTTCCAACCTAAAACGTGTACAATTTTTGTAATCTCTTACCGCAAGAAAAAAGGATATCGCTGCTCATGTTATATATCTCTCACCAAATCTACAAGTTTTAGGTTAGAACAAGACGTTCACGCAATTCTGAAAACAGGATGTCGTTATTTTTCATTATGTTTTCACAATTAAAAATACTGTATTACTCATCAAAATGTCAGCGTTATTCTCGAGAGAAATTGGCAGGAGAACGAACTAAGAGAGCGCCGTTCCCTCGATGGTCTTTGGAATTTCGTTCGAGAGCAGAACAATGGAGGAGACATTGGAATTAGAGCCAACTGGAACAAGATAGACTTGTCCAAATTTGAGGTGAGAACTATAAGCTTCCATGCTAAAAATTGGAAGTCATAAAATAATAAGATTTAAAAAAAATTAAAATAATAATTAATGATTAATTGTTAAGCTGACTAGTACAAAGGTTTGTGAATGGTTTTTAATAAATATTAGGAAACTTCCATAGAGTGTGAGCTAATAGCAAAAAGCAAAGCAGAGGAAGAACTAATATAACAAGAAGAGACGTCAGACGGTCAGAGCTACTCTACACTGCCTGACACTGTTGTCGCACCACGGAAGCAATAAGAACCAATAGCAAACAGTTTTTTTTTAATCTGAGACTTTTTCAACTAGCTATATAGCAAATTAAACTTTATAATTAAACAAACTGAACAGAATTCGAGGATAGCTATCGAACTGTTTCCAACTCTGACAATAAGGCTTCAATGCTAACGAATCGTTCGATGTAAAAACCGGGTTTTTTTTGTCTATGAAATTAGATAACCACACAAATTCGCTTAAAACATTTCAAGGAAGAAAAGTGATTTTAATACTAAAAACTTGCTCATGAAACAATGTGTTTTATCGTAAACCCCTATAGGGCTAAACCGGGAGAAAATAAACAGTAAAGTATAGAATACATAAAGTCAATAAATTGAGTCATATAAGTGAGGATCATAAGGATTTCCTTCAGAATGCTTCTGTTATGCCTGTTCCTTCTGCGTACAATGACATCGATGACGAAGCTACCAATCATATAGGATGGGTTTGGTACCAGAAATACGGTTGGTTTTTGTAAATTTAGATATAATAATATCTTCATCTCCATATAAAAAATTTTTCAAGTTATCAATGATATGGGAAAGGCATTTGAGACAGATCCCAATTATCATGCTTGATCTAACCCGTTATTCGTAGAAGAAAACTGAACCCCGTTACAATTACTCTCTTCCTCTATACCTTCTCATTCACCTTAGCATCCATCCAATGCGATGATAAAAAGATAATAATAATAACAATAATAATAATAATAATAATAATAATAATAATAATAATAATAATAATAATAATAATAATAATAATAATGATAATAATAATAATAATAATAATAATAATAATAATAATAATAATAATAATAATAATAATAATAATAATAATAATAATAATAATAATAATAATAATAATAATAATAAAAATAATAATAATAATAATAATAATAATAATTGAAATAATAACAATGAATGTAAAGAAAACTTCGAAAAAATGACCTAAATTCACTGAATAGATGGGAGAAATGGCTTCGAGCAGTTCATAGCTTATGGGATTCTGAACGTCTTTCAAAATCTAGTATTTCTAATTACTAATTGAAACACTAGTTTACGGAGTGTAGACTAATGTTTGAGCTGGCTAGAGCATCTTGGATAGTATTATTTTAATTTATGTATTTGTTTTTCTTTTTTCTAGTGTGTTCTTTTTCAATCGAGTTTTTGTTTTGTTTTTGATTTTGTGTGTTTTGAGTTTTTGTGTGTTTTGATTGACGATATTTTATCTTTACATTATTTTTTTTACAACCCGCTGTATAGATATCAGCTAATAGTATTTTCAGATAGTCAAGCTAGTGATTAAAGCACCCGAATTCCAACTCTAGCAAGGATAATATTCTACTTGATCGGTATCTTATGTTCGAAAAAAGGATTATGTTAATTTTTCTGTTCTTGGGGCCTGAAAAAGATCAAGATGAATGCACATGAAATATAATAGTATTTCCAGATAGTCAAGCTAGTGATTAAAGCACCCGAATTCCAACTCTAGCAAGGATAATATTCTACTTGTTTGGTATCAGATATCCGAAAAAAGGATTATGTTAATTTTTCTGTTCTTGGGGCCTGAAAAAGATCAAGATGAATGCACATGAAATATAATAGTATTTTCAGATAGTCAAGCTAGTGATTAAAGCACCCGAATTCCAACTCTAGCAAGGATAATATTCTACTTGTTTGGTATCAGATATCCGAAAAAAGGATTATGTTAATTTTTCTGTTCTTGGGGCCTGAAAAAGATCAAGATGAATGCACATGAAATATAATAGTATTTTCAGATAGTCAAGCTAGTGATTAAAGCACCCGAATTCCAACTCTAGCAAGGATAATATTCTACTTGTTTGGTATCAGATATCCGAAAAAAGGATTATGTTAATTTTTCTGTTCTTGGGGCCTAAAAAAGATCAAGATGAAGCTGTCTTTCAGAGCGCGTTCCTACTCGCATTAAAGGCAATCAGCGAGTTTTCCTGCGATTCGACTCAGTCAATTACTATGCAATTGTGGTAATATTATTTCTATACTCTCTGAACTGAATTTTCGGGGTTTTTTTCAAACTAATTGAACCAATTTGAGACTTTTTCGCGAATTAATAGACTCTCAGAAAGTTCAAAATAAGGAAGTCTTGTACTTTTTGTTAAAAAATGAAGGTGAAATTTTACAACTTTATAAAGCTATCGAGTCAAAATAAAGGTTTTAAGAAAAAGTTAATTTTTAGATTCTGCCTGAATTGTGAAACTTATTCTTCGTAAATTACTCGAAATTGAAAAAAAAGTGTCTCGTAGCTCATGCATACATGATACCCTCGTATGACGTAAATTTCACTCAGTGAGCTGTTAATTACAAAACTTGTCTCGAAATTTGCTGGGGCCACTTGTTACGCACGCCGGCATCAAAAAGCTTGGCTTTGTGGACTTGCGAAAATTATGGAGGGTTAGAATTCAACTTTTCATTTTGTCAAATTAATCTCTGCAAAGTAACTTCGTTGAACGCTAAAATGTCTCACCACGAATTGTCGTGAGAAGGGAAATGGACTACGGTTATTTTTATATAATAACTTTTACTGTTGGGCGTATTTTTATATGAATATGAAAAAAACCGTAAATAATTTTCCTTCTCATGGCAATTCGTGGTGAGAGATCGAAGCATTCAACGAGATAACTTTGCAGAGATTACTTTAACAAAGTGAAAAGTTAAATTCTAACGCTCCATTAGACTTTAGTAGACTAATAAAATGATCGTATGTTTCTTCAGTTCGTCAACTCACAAGAAGTCACTCGCCACGAGGGAGCCCACATGCCATTCGAATGCGAGATAACAGACGTCCTCAACTACGGCAAAGAGAACAAGTTTACAGTAGGTCAGAAAATTATACCTACCAGTCTTCAGAAGATTTTATTCGAAAATATTACCAATGTTAAGTATAAAGTTCACATATTTCACTCTTTAATGTTAAATATATACTTTACTGATAAAAATTTATCACATTGAAGCTAAGTATAAATATATCATTTCACTCTTATGCTATAGAAGAGGGTTTAATGAGATTATAATGAGATTGTGTTTTCAAGTTGGTTTGCAAGCAAAGTTTGAAAAAAGATCATTCGTCAATATCGATTGCAGCTGTCAACAACACCCTATCGTGGTTGACTGTACCGCAGGCGGACTTCGTTTACACTGATCGGAAGCCAGAGAATCTATCGAACATTATGGTATGTTTACCTAGAACTTTTTACATGAGAACATGGCGAGACTTGTATATTCGAAACTCTATCAAACTATCGCCCGGGGAATAAGCTTGTCCTAGGGTGGGGATCAAATCAGCCGTCTCTCTCTCTCTCTTTCTCTCTCTCTCTCTCTCTCTCTCTTCTCTCGCTCTCTCTCTCTCTCTCTCTCTCTCTCTCTCTCTCTCTCTCTTGTGGTTCCAAAGCTTCACTATCTTTGAACAAAGTATTTGCTGCTCACTACCAATCCAGATCGTGGTTCCAATGCTATCATTCCAGATCGTGGTTACTGTGGTTCCAAAGCTTCACTACCTTTGAACAAAGTATTTGCCGCTTACTATCAATCCAGATCGTGGTTACTGTGGTTCCAAAGCTTCACTACCTTTGAACAGAGTATTTTCTGTTAACTATCAATCCAGATCGTATGTACACACATACAAAGGTCGTTAAAGCGGGGTCGGATGAGCACTCTTCCTCTCGATATTCTTTCAAAAACTACTGAACCTGCTTCGTCAAAATGGGCTCATCAGTCTCGTGCACTTGTTGACACTGGGCTTGGCAGTCGAAAGTTGCATTTGTCATTCAATAATCGATTGATTCGAAGATGCAACGGTACCCTCCTGGACACTTCACCTCCACTCCCGTTATGGACTTCTTCAACTACGCGGGTCTGCTCCGACCAGTCAACCTACTCTTCCGCCCCAAAGTCTTCTTCGACAACTACGAGATGGAAGCGCATCAAAACGGTAAATAAATATTTGTTTTTTTCCGAAACTTTCTATGTGGTTTTTTAACGACCCGTTTAAAATTATATTGAACAAACAAGTCAACCACTGTTGAGGGAACGGTAAGATGAAAGAATAAAACAAGTGTTTGCGTGTAGAAGAAGCTCACGTATCTGCAACAGAATACTATTTTCCCAGTCCTCAGGTTCTTCACCAGGTTCCGCACTGCGGGAAAAAGATCCTGGTTTAAATTTTGCATTGAAATAACGTTTTCTGATGAACTTCTAAAAGTTTATTCTAGATGTAAATATAAGATCTTCTAGCGGCATATGCCTTCAAAAACTGTAGTAAGGGTTTTGCAATTATTTTTTCATTATACTTTTTTTCAAAAAGTTTACCTTCATTGAGTCAAAGAAAACATTCTTACATTCTGCCCTTCGAAATTTTGCAAGCATAGTGTCACCGTTAACTGAAAGAATGTTAATTCCGATTGCGTATACCTTTGAAAATGAAATCATCGATATTTCGAGAAAATCGCTGAAGTGCGTGAGATATTGATTAAATTAGATATTCAAAAAATGAGAGAATTTTGAAAAAAGTATTGATAAAAAAATATTGCTGTCTTGAGGATCGTTCAAGTATTCCCTGCACTTGAATGGCGAGGAGACTGCGAAATTAACTCCCAATGTTCGGATTCTCGACCCGAATGGTCGGAATTTGCATTAAAAAACTTCGTATAATTGAGACATTTGATAATGAGTTGTAGGGAAACTGGTTGTGTTAAAACCTAGTTTAAAACACCATGCGAAAAAAGCAGATCCTCAAGTTGTTTAACGAAATTATTTTTTTAACGAGTTTTTAACGAAATTTTTTTTTACAAAAACGAAATTTATTTGTTTTTTTAACGAAGTTTTAACGAAATATATTTAACCTATAAGCTTTTTAGTACTTCAATTACCGAAAAGATTTCTCGGGATTAATAAAAGCACTTTCGCTATGCTAATATTGACCTTTTTACTTTCGCTAAAATTCTGAATAGTCATGAATAAATGTTCCAATCAATCATGGTAATCTTTGAATGAGATTTTTGAAAAATAATTTTAAGAATCGATGTTTCTTTTAAATTTGTTTCACACTTCTCAATGAGTTGGAGAAGAGAAATTGTCGATGCTATGAAACTGTTTTCTACAGCTATACAGTTTCTGATTAGTTCCCCATTATAACAAAATTCGCTTTCCAGGCAATGTTGTTTACTCATCCAATGCTCTTAAACAAGCGGCGACTGTCGAAAATCCTCTGCTGTGGTGGCCGAGAGGGCTTGGTCGGCCCAATTTGTACACTATAGAGGTTATTAAATGATTAGGCGAGTTATTAAAAAGAATGAAAAAATAATTGAGATAAAAACACTTAGTTTTTTTTTTCTACGATCCTGGCGTAGTATCATAGCTGAAGGTTAGAAGCTGTAAGAAATATCACTATATTTAACAGCACTGTTTAGATAGAAAATAATACCTAGGAAGAAACAAGAAACGCTTTTCACTAATTTTATTTTGCAAGAGTGTTATATTTCTGAAATTCAGAAATGATGAACAGATGAAATCTGTTCGAAGTTTATCAATATTTCATAATTGATCTGAAGTTTAGTTTCATATTTATATCTTAGTTGCAAAAGGATAAAATGTTCAGTGTTATTGTTAACAGCTGGGGTTTTGATATTGACTTTCCTAGTTTATTTATTGGAGAAGTTTTTAAAACTCTAAGTGTTGTGAAGTACAGTACTGTATACAGTCGATATTCAAAGAGCAAAAGTTCAAAAATGTTAGCCAACAACTGTATATTGAAATAAACTACAACCCTCTAAAATTAAATATTATTGGATTATTGATAAGGAATTAGATTCTTCCAAGACTGCATGTCATCCGAACTGTCCTCAGGCGAAGTTGATGAGTGGAGATAATGACGTCGTAGACGTCTTCCGGACTACTCTCGGATTCAGAAGCATCACATGGGACATCGATGGGGTCTACTTCAACGGGCAGCCCTTCTACTGTAAGGGGACTGGCTGGCATGAAGAGTCACCCGTTAGTGGAATTTTAACTTTTTCTTGAAGTTTTTTTTTCTATTATAGTTCGAAATGCTCTATGTCATGTAATTGTCATGATCAGAAAGGGACTCAAAATAAAAATTTTGGAGATGTTGATGTATTCTTAAAGATAAAGTTACAAGGTGTCTAATTCACAGCTCAAACAGGTCAACCATTTAAAAATGTTGATAGAAGAAGAATAAAAAGCTGTCGAGAGTTAGAAGTTATTCTCGAACTGTCGATTAATTACGAAAAACAAAGCAAAGTTGACTCCTGTAATTGATTCAAATATCATAAGTTTTGTGAATTTAAGTTAAAAAATTTTCTTTAACTTCTCACTTGCAGAAAAATACTTTTAAAAAGCTTTTTTCAGTTAATGATTTTTTAAATGACCGTTACAGATGAGTTGTTATTCGGTGCGGTACTCGTATCGCGGAAATTCGTTAAATCCTTCTTTTATCTCCCTTTTCCTTCTTTACTTTTTCTTTCGGTACTCGTATCGCGGAAATTCGTTAAATCCTTCTTTTATCTCCCTTTTCCTTCTTTACTTTTCATACATAACTTTTTTTACCTTTTGGCTTGATCTTCGAAATTCAATTTTTGATTTAAGTCTAGTGCCTTTATTGTTATCAAGGATAATTTTTCATTTTTTAATAGATTCGGGGCCGCAGTTATGACCGTGTTATGATGGCGAGAGATCTAGCTCTGCTGGAATGGCTCGGAGTGAACTGCTTCAGAACTACACACTATCCGTCAGTTTATTAAGCCTCTTCCTTTTCTTCCGCCTTTTCTTCTTCACCTCATTAGGACACAAACGCGTGAATAAAATCATACATGTATGAACATTCAAGGTTTGCTGAAGAAACTATGTTTGAAGCTGATCATCGGGGGTTTGCTGTTATTGTTGAAGCTCCGTCAGTTGCAATAAGGTCAGTTTAGATTAATAAAGAATGAAAGAGATAAATAAAGAGAGAGAGAGAGAGAGAGAGAGAGAGAGAGAGAGAGAGAGAGAGAGAGAGAGAGAGAGAGAGAGAGAGAATGAGAGAAGAGAATGCGCGAGAGAAAGAGTGAGAACAAAGGGCAGAGAGGCCTTGAAAAGAGAAATAGTGGTAGAATGAGAGAAAATAAGTAAAAATATGAAGACAAAGGGAGAAAAAAAGAGATAACAGGAGCAAGGAACGGTAAATGAGAGAAGCATTTTACAGGCATTACAAGACAGTCGGCCTCCAAAAGCACATGGAGCGAGTCCGTGAAATGTTCACTGCCAATCGCAATCATCCAGCGGTCTTCATGTGGAGCATGGCTAACGAGCCGCACACTTATCTGAAAGGGAGCCGAGCCTACTTCAAGTGAGTCAAGGAGACGAATGCCGCATCAAAACGAGTCTTTATCTACTTTAAACATTAAAAGTATTGCATAATATGTATATAAACTTTGTGCAGCATTACTCAATTATCTGTAAAGAAAACTTCATTTCTAAGGTAATTGATGATGAAACAGGAAGTAAGACGTTTAGAGATCTCATTAGCATGAAAACAAAATTGTTCAACTTTTTATATCTCGATTATTTGATACGTTTTTAATTGGGGCTTTCGGTAAGGTAATTATGTTTATTTATTTTATATGTATGTATATACAGTAACTCTTTTATTCTTTTTGTTTTTTTAGTTCTGCGTCAATAACTAATATATGTATGTGTATAATACATGGTTTGAAGTTTTATTACGTGAAGTGCTTTAAAACATCTCGTAGTCTTAAAAAAAAAGAATTGACAGAGGAGAAAAGAGATATAATATATGTATAGGGGTTCCGAAACGCAATTTAATGGGGCTTGGAGGACGAAATCAGAGTGTGATGATTGGGAGTGTAGAGAGCTTTCACAGTGCAGCCACTCAGGTGGATGAGTAAAGGGGAGAATGGATTATAGTAGGGACATAGTTATAGAACTTCGTATTCTTGTCCTCTTAAGAGACAATACTTTACACAACAACAGAGATGAAACTAGACAGTCATAGATCATTCAGAAATTCTACACGAACCAAAAAATAATAACCCGCCGATTCGATAACCGCCTCAGTGAGCTTGTCCAAAAAGCTTAGATCTAAAAAATAACTTCAATTTTTACTTGTAGATTTTTATAGTTTAGATGGATTAGTTCGGTGTGAAGGTTGGACTTGGGACTAATAGCTCAATATAATGACACATAACAAGCATACAATAGTGTAGCGCCGTATCCATATATAAGGTCAACAATTGATAGTTGTTTCATCAAGTCACAGCTTCTACAAACGACTGCTTTGTGACTATGTTCATTAAAGGTTTTGCGGAATTAGTGTACGTTACCTATTCAATTTTTGATTACATTTATTAACATAATGGTTGAGGCCAGTTATTGATTGAATAAGGCCATTTATTGAATGATTGAGGCCAATCATAGAACTGGCCCATAAACTGGACAGTAGCCGCCCAATCACTCTCGTGCATGGTCAAGCAAGATATCACAACGACGAAGTGGTTAGTTGACATTTAGGTCTATGAAGCTGTAACTATGATCTCTTCAATAATATCTACAATGTTTTTTTTTAGAGATTTGGATATAATTATCCTACTAGCATGTATGATCTACCTCGATTACCCATGATATAATAGAGGTAACCAGTATGCGTGATTTACTATTTCAAAGACCTTCCTTGCGCTTGTTATCGCCTCGCGACAGAGTATGCACTTTTTCTTAGTTGCGCGACAGTGGGAGGGGGTCGAAATTGGGACCTTTCTCACAATACTCGAGTAAAAAATGATTTACCAGTTACATGATCTACATTACTGATTGATGCTCAAGACGAAGCTCAAGATCGTTGAGTTATCCTTCGTAAAAGAGACCTTTCAAACGCGCGAATGTGTACACTCAACGTCACTCGTTTGCTAACTATCAAAACATGCGTTGTCATTATTTTTTTAAAAACACACTTAACTTACTGAGAAATTAGATGAAAACTTAAACAGTAATATGAAATAAGTTCAAAAACGAAAAAATGTATGTTCTCGATCGGTACTGTTTATGTAGTGAAAATGTTTCAAGCTTTTTGAAAAATTGAGTTTTAATTTTTTATCGCATTAATAATCAAATTTTAATTCGTTAAGTCAGACCTACTGGACGTCATCTGTGTCAATCGGTACTATGGATGGTATATAGGGATGGGGGACTTTGATCAGGTCAGTTTAGCTCGTGTTTTTGGGTGGTATATAGGGATGGGAGAATTTGATCAGGTCAGTTTAGCTCGTGTTTTTTTTCGAAAACATGTGAATATTTACTTTCTTGGAACAAGGAGTTCTATTTATTCTCCAATTTATAAAACGTGAGTACATGAGTATTTATTGTTCGCAGTCAGTTTCCCAGTATCTTTGAAATGAATGAATGAAAATTTGTTTGCCTGCCTGTTGACGAATAGACCACAATAACAAACCAGCTTTTTGCTCGAGCTTTAGTTGTTGTTGTTGTTGTTGTTGTCTTACTTACCCAGCGGGTATTCTTCCTCCGCGAGACACTGGAGAAAGTAGTCGGAGCTCTCGACCCTCCACTGTTTCTAGCCCACTCTCTCTCTCTCTTTCTATTTTTTTTTACTCTCCTTTTTTCTTCTTTCTTTCTTTCTTACTCTCTCTCTCTCTCTCTTTTTGTTGGAGAGATTTAATTGAACATAAAATCAACACCCGAGTGCGGCCTACGCCAAAGGTCTCTCGGGCTAAGTGAAGTGGGGTTAAAGCGACACGAAAAGATATGTTTCGAAGTATGAGGCTCTATCTTACACAGTGGGCAGAGGGAAGATTCACTTCAGGTAGATGTTAAGGAAACTGGAGTGGCACCTACGTAATTGGGACAGAGTTATCTGATTTTATCATGTGTTCACCATGTTCCGAGTGTTGTCGCATTTTTGTTTCAAAAATGTATCTGAAAATATGAATAAATAAATTTTCTCTGGATAGTTGGGACGTGGGCATGTGTATTCTATGGGGTTTAGTGCCTAGAACTGGGTTGGGTCGGCTTTTTCTGAGAAAATTTCTAAAAGTCTCCGAGTGTATTTTTTCTGAGGGCCACTTTGTAGTCCGAATCACTTAATGCTGTCTATATCTTTGGCGTGCTTCCTGATTGCCCTGGAAAGATGACTTCAATGCAGATGCGGTGAGAAGGATGATTGGGCTGGAGTCTGACCTTGGCGGTGAATTGTTTGCTCAGCATGAGGTTGTGTTCTTTAACTGGAAGAAGTTTGCTTTCATATGCCAGGTGTTGAGTGTCCGCGATTGCAAGGTTTCTAGTTGAGACTCGAATGGCTTTGTTTTACGCTGCTTGCAGGGAATTCCAATGTGATTAGATTGGTGCCGCGTAGGACAAAGACTGCTCTGGTAGTTGCTTTGTAGGTTTTCAGCATTGTTTCGGTCTTCTGTCCCCATCTTCTTCCTGCGATTGCTCGGAGGACATTCAATCTTTTGTTCGCCCTTGCCTTTAGTCCTTCAGCATGTTGACGATAGGTTCCCATCTGGACCAAGATGACACCAAGGATTCTGGGGATTATGCTTGGAGGAAGCCGTTGACCACAACTTCTGGTACTTCTCGACATCTCTTCGTGTTGGTGGTGAACAGCGTTACACTGGATTTGGTTTCCGAGATGTCCATCCCGAGCTTTAGTGTCAGCTTGACTCATTTTTCACAAAATGTACCCATTGAGTTCAACAGCCTGAGAAAGTGCATACTTTCCAAACAAAAAAAAACACCTCTGCTATTTCCCATGAGAATCCTGCATTAGAATCTAAGGGTTTTGTAACTTCACATGAAAACATGAAAGTCATTAAGATCCAAAAGTCATCGATATCCAAAAAGGGGGGCCTCAAATTCACCGATATCCGAGAAGGGGGCCTCAAAGTCACCGATTTCCGAGAAGGGCCCTCAACTCATAAACTTTCGTTGAGCTCAAGAGAGAGACGGGAATTCACAATCGAATCTTCAATCCAAGAGAGTTGAAAGAACGCTAAAACTATGTAGGCAGTCCTTGGAACCCGCTGCGACACATGAGTTGCCGGTAATGGCGAATGCCATTGAAATCTAAAAAAGAATACAACAGAGAACCCTTCAAGGCTTTTGAAACAGAAGGAGATTTCAGTACATTGCTTTCTCCTGACAACTGGGACTCTAATAATTTAGTTATCGCAACTTATGTCCTGGTTGGGAAAATCTCAAGAAAAAAACATCTCGATAAACTTTAATTTTCCAATTCTGAAGATCAGCCGAAGTTTGGACTTAGACCTGCGCATGTGGAAGCAGACATTCAAGAAGCCGCTGATGTTCACCGAATACGGAGCTGAGCATATTGCGGGAATGCTATCGGTTGGATTTCCTTCTGTAAAATTTTATGGCTCTTCTCTCTCTCTCTCTCTCTCTCTCTCTCTCTCTCTCTCTCTCTCTCTCTCTCTCTCTCTCTCTCTCTCTCTCTCTTCAAAATAATTTCAAAGTTTTCTATGTAGGTAGGTTTCCTCTACAACTCAGGACGCTTCGTAAAGAATCAAGAAGCTAAGATTGACATGATTCGGCTAAATTACAGTTGATTTCAACCTCATAGATTGAAAGTGTGAAGGCGAATATGAACCATTTAACATAATCTTTATTAGTTTTTCCTCAATTGCTATCAAATTGACTTCTTTCCTGATTATTTGGTGTAAAAACTGAGTGATAAAATTCATGAATAGGATTTGACTTTAACTATGCTTTTTCGACTTTGGTCCGGGCGTGTCATAATGGTAGTGTGTTCGACTATTGTGCGAAGAGTCCCAAGTTCGACTCTTACCCCGGACAGATCCACCCAAACCAAGGGGGTCAAGAAATGTTGGTAGTGCTCATGCACGAATCTGACTCTCCCCACTGCTGCTATTCACACTAGCAGTGATCTAGCAGGCAGCCACTGGTTATACCAGTATAGGTCTGACCTATATCTCAGGGGAGCGCGTACCCTGCCGCGAGGCGGGAACAAGCGCGAGGAAGATTATATATGCTTTTTCGACTTTATGATTGATTATTTAAGTTCAAGCCTATCAACCGACGTTTTCAGAGCTCGGAGTTTCCTTTCTCCTCTCAGTTTCAAGAGCATCTCTACGCAGAGACTCACAAGGCGCTTGATAGGTTACGGAAGGATAAGATTATCGGAGGAGAACACGCGTGGGTCTTCGCTGACTTCATGACTCATTGGGGTTATCCATTACGAATACTTCCAATGACTTTTAGTTGTAATTCACGAATGGTGAGTCCTTTTGTTTCTGATCCGATGGCTCACATTTGCTAGAAACTTCACTGCTCATAAGTTCATGTCTCACTTCTCTCATATGTTTTAGCTTTTTTATCATCTTTGGCGAGATTTCAGAGGCTTTGCCGGAAGTTTATGTCAATGGATGAAAATAACATTTTAGAGAAGACCCGACCGCTTGGCAATCATAAAGGACTCTTCACTAGAGACCGTCAACCGAAGCCAGCGGCCTATATAATCAGAAAAAGGTCACTTTCTTTGATCTCTGAAGTTTTGTTAGTTCTGATTAATGATATATTCGGGCGCATTTCCCCCTCCCCAATGAACGGTACACGCTGCTTTCAGTTGAGAACTTACCAATTAGGCCAGTGGCTGCTACCGAAGTATCTTTTAGTGTATGGTAGCAATGCGTAAAGTCAGTGTTTTTAAGCGCTTTTAAAACCTCTTGACCCACACCCTTAAATTGAATGGTCTACTCCAGACTGTTTCTTACTACCCGCAGGTCATATATTATATGATCATGAGGAAACGATACGCCTCTAGAGTAAAGAAGAGAGCGCAAGAGCTTATGATGTAAAGAGCTGATGCAGATGAACAGAGCATTTTTATCACTAGCTTTTTTGACAGCTCACAGATTTGCGCATAGAAATCATACGCAGTGCGGGTTAGAGAAACACATTGGTCAAGTGAGGGGTGTACATCGAACTAGAGACTCTTCTCACAATAGTCTGCGCGCGCTCAGAGAAAACATGCCACTGTCTGAAATGACTATTTTAGTATTCTCTATGTTTTCGAAGATTTCAGAGTGATTACTCCGCTAAAAGTGAGTAAGATTTCGCAGTTTTTTTCAAGATTAAAAAAGAAAGCCGTCAGTTTTTATTCATAAATATCATAGCCGTCAGATAAGCTAAAGACACATGAGATAGAAGAAGGGAAACAAATATAAACTCTAGCATGCCTCAATTAAACGTTCCCTGCATTTCAGATATCATATGATCGACGCTGAGAGTTTAAGCAACAAAACTTCCAAGGCGACCATACACGGATTGTTCCAAGATTCTCTTGTTCCCTACGGAAACGATAGTTGATCAAGGAGAGTACTCACTCCCGGGTGATTTCGGCTTCAATGTACCGTAAATCAAATGTACCGTAACTTCAATATACAGTATCACTCTTGCGAAAAACCGGTACTTCATCATACCGTAACTACCTGATTGAAATTAAACCGTGATGAATCCAATCAGGGTTCTAGTGCAAATTTCATAGAACAGAAAAAACTGTACATGGAAGAATATTAGTATTCAAGATGATTTAGTTTTATGCTCATGGTTTATTCACTACAATAAGGGTTACTTCATCATAAACCGGTACTTCATCATACCGTAACCCTAAGGCGGATGTATTCAAACAGAGGTTATATAAGACGACTCATGGAGTTTACGACAGTAGGAGTCAATATAATATCCTTTTTCTCATACTATTTTTGAGTCCTTAATTGTTAAAATGTGTAGAGAAATCTCAGTATATGTTGTGGTTTTCCGTTTACTTTTCTTCAACTTTTTGCGGAAAAAAAATTAAGATAGTATTATTGACGTTTGATTATTGAAATTGGATGCAGCTCTTTCTCAAATGTTTTATCACAACGCCGGTATATAATCGAAGTTTGTTTTGAAAAATAAAGTTTGAGGGATTGAGTTGCATTCCGCATTATTGAGATTTTCCATTATAAACTTTGTTTCTGGTTTACATCTTCAATGAAAGAGAACATACGAAAGCACATCATAAAAACTTGATGGCTCTTACTATTACAACTCAAAGTGCCACGATTCGCTCCACTTATCTCCGATAGAAATAAAGATAAGAAACCGCTTTCTATCAAATGAAGTCCAGTTTCAAAATCTCCGAGTCGGTAGGGATAAGGTTTTTTTTCCTTTAAAAACTCTGAACACACGAGAAAATCGGAAAATATATTTATAAATTTGCATTTGGAATCAAAAATATTCTTGAGCGGAGTGCTAGAAAAGCATGCTTGATTATATTTTTGAGAGCAATGACTCATTTATTTTGGTAAATTTGCCATTTAAGCTTGATATGGCAGGGCATCTGACATCGTCAAACATGGAAAAAACCTCACAGACATAGCAAAAAAGATATCTAATTGTAGTTTGCTTTTGTACTTAAATCTTATCACAAGATGTAACGCTGAAGTCTTGCTTCATCTCAGAAGTTTTAATGTAAACATAAAACGCATTACTACTGCAAGAACTATAAACGACCCCGTGAAGAAATTGCGTCAGGTTACTTTCCAGACGCTCCTCTGGTGCTCTGACGCAAAGTCTGAAATCATATTGCCATATTCAAATGACGCAAAGGTAGGTTCACTTATTCGCGCGCCGCGTCGGAGAAGAAGTCATGGCTTTCACAGACCTCGATTTTGATAGTCTGTACGCTACTTCTGAGAGTTTTGTTTTTAAACCGTTTAAAAAAGTTTCAGAAGTTCATTGTGATACTAATCGTTGTTTTTTATAATCATTCATAGCTCCACGTCCTTTAACAAAAAGTTATTGGAGAAAGTATAGCAGTATTTTTGTTTTTTTTTGTTTTGAAAGCGTTAACCATTTTAGAAATATCTCCAGCTCCCAATATAATTCGCACGTGATTAATCAGGAATTCAATCACTCCTATTAAACGACCTTGTAATTCAAAAAACATTCTAAATTTCTTTTCAAGTACATCTCCACAAAGGTTATGAATTTGTTCGAAGTTTGTGTAAAAAACAGCTTCCACAGAGACAGAGTTTGAAATAATGGGGAATGAGTTCTAGGTAAAGGGTACACATAAGATATTTTCATTTTCTTACACTCCTTTGCTCAAATATTCGTAAATTTTTAGAATTATTAGCAGTGCTGGTGACCTATGCTCGACTTTAAAGTAACCACTTTGCTATTGAAGACGTTTGTTGACAGATGCTCAGTTGAAAAATCGGAAGGCAGTAATGTATGGTTCATAATAAAATTGGATAACAAATCATAATTTGCCTGAACCTTTTGTGATTTAATTAGAGCACTTTTTCCCTTTAGTGGTCCCCCCTCCCAGAGTTTCAATTGGGTCATACTTCTGACTTATTTACATTTACAAAAAAAAATTATTTTTTTTATAAAAAAATATTTTACATAAAAGAAATTGTTTTTACATTAAAAACACTTAGGCTTAGGAAAAAAGTTTAAGCTAACGAGGTCGTACGGCTTAGCTAACGAGGCCGTATCAAGAAAATAACTCAATTGAACTGACCCAATTGAAGCTCTGGTAGGGGGGGGCACTAAAAAGAAAAAGTGCCTTAATTAGTTTTCATTGGTTTTTTTAATGATGAGCTTATGTGTACAACATTGGTTCAGCTCGGTTCTGGTTTTTCTTTAAAGAACAATTCTTCCGAATACACAATAGTCTGTGAGAATTACTTTGAGACGTAGAACGAATTCAATCAGTTTGTAAAACCTCAACAAAAAATACTAATTTCTGTGGTTAAAACTTCGGTACAATTTCTGTGGTTGAAACTTCGGTACAATTTCTGTGGTTAAAACTTCGGTACAATTTCTGTGGTTAAAACTTCGGTACAATTTCTGTGGTTAAAACTTCGGTACAATTTCTGTGGTTAAAACTTCGGTACAATTTCTCTAATTTCTCTAATGAACCACGTTGTTTTTTACCGATAACTTTTTTTACAAGCGTCATTTTGCATACTTTGTCTTATTCTTTCTATCTAAATTTTTAATAGCATCACCCTAATGTATTCATAAATAAAGGAACAAACAATTAAATTTGAAAACAATTGTTTTCAGTTGTTTTTAATGATGATGGTCTGAATTGGGACGCGATAGATGGGGGAGCGATCGCCTTCTGCCGGCCGTGGCGGGATCGGTCAGACGCTGCCTCAGCTCTCTCTCCCCTCGATCACCCTTCCAACCAGGCTGCCCAGCATAGCGACCTTGTCGCCCTCTGCCTCCCCATACTCATCCGCAGCTCAGCATCATAATCAGCACATGCATTCATATCAGGTTCAAACCAGGGGTTTTAAAATGTTCAAACCAGGGGTTTTAAAATATTCAAACCAGGGGTTTTAAAATGTTCAAACCAGAGGTTTAAAATGTTCAAACGAGGGGTTTTAAAATGCGCCCAGAAAAAACTCAGATTGCTGCCGAGAGAAAACATTCGCCTGAACCATAGGTTACCTAAGGGTACAAAAAAACCCCTGCCCCCCATAGCTCACCAAATTTGTTAAATTTCCTTATAAAAAAATTTACAGTGAAAAAATTATAACAGTAAAGGATGTCTTAAGTGAACAAAAAAAGGCCCCTGCTACGCAAAACAAAAGATCAATTGGCTCCGGAATACAGACAAATTTTTTTTTATTTCTTCCTTCCCCCACTTTCTTGGTCGCCAGGGTCACACGTTCATTCGCCCGAAAAAGAAGTTTTCAACAGATCCTGTTGAGCTATGCCCCCCCTCCAAAAAAAGCAGTCCCCCTGATGAAGAATTTGCTTCCAATAACGCTCCGCTGCAAACTGCATTTTTTCTTCATTACTTACCTTGAAGTTAAATCTAAGGAAATACAATAAGTAATTTAATGTATTTACAAAACCCGAAAAAAATTTCATCGCTTGGCTCCCCGCACACGAATTTTGAAATTATTATTTTAAGTGACTTGTGGGAAGAACAGAGACCAGTAAGTGGCAAAAAAAGTTCGTTTCGTTTAGAGAAAACAGTATTTTACCTAAGGGTTCTGCCAAGGAATGGGATTAGCGACTCGTAAAAGTTTGAAGCAGATGCTAGTCAATAAGGTGTTTCTTTCACACGCACTGCGGATGAAAAAATCTATGCGCTTTTCAAAAAGTCCGAAAAACTCAAATCTATGCACTCGTAAGAAGGAAGTTTCATTTTTTACCTAGGAAAATTCTTAATCTTTGAAGAAGAAAATTCCAAAGTCTTTCGAAGCAAAGCTCACCAGGACTTGCTGGAAAATATATTTTCGGGCGGGCGACCGAGCGACCCAATAAGAAAATTTTTGGTTTCACCCAATTTTATATCCTGCCGTTATTACAATTCGTTGAACATTTAAAAAAGGCAGTCATTATGCACACAAAGTTTAAACCTTGCATTTATGGGCAGGGCGTAAATAGTGACCGGATCGCTCCCGTCGGCGGATACATGTACACACACTATTGACAAAAATCTCCCTGTTTTCTTACCCTATTCCTTCATCTTCTTTTATTTTTTCCTCCGAACTTTAAGTGGCGGATACATGTAAACCCAAATTGGGCGGCTCCATTTAACCCCTGTTTATGGGGCATTCTCTAAGCATCACTCAAATGCGAAGAGAGTTAGCCCGTTTTTAGTGACAAGAGCTAAGTGAAATAAAATTTCTTTCTCGGAGATCAGACGGGCGACCGGGAGAAACTTAGCACGTTTGGTGAGCTATGTTTTAAATTCTGGAAATCTATGCGCTCGAGAAAAATTATGCGGTTGGTAAGAAACACCCTGCTAGTCAATAAACTCGACCATTTTACCTCTTGTTATAACATAGCTCACAACCTCTTGTCGAAAAATAAGGAAGTGACCGCTCTGTCCAGAACAATGAGGAGCTAGCGAAGGGAAGTAAAAGAGAGATCATAGGTAAAATATGTGTTGACTTCTTAAAAGGTCGATCGATAAAGTAGACTAAAATTTTACTTTTAACTCTACAAAACCGGTTGAGGCCGAATGAAACGTTATATTTATGTAAAAAGTGAAGATTTTTTTTCAATTCTAGCTGTGAAAACTTGATACATTCATTCTGAGTGAGAGGGTTAGGTCGGTCTACCTTGAAACCCTTTTTTGCCAGTTGGCAGTTTACCTAAGAGAGAGATTCAATTATTCCGAGCGTTAGGTCGGTCTACCTTGAAACCCTTTTTTGCCAGTTGGCAGTTTACCTAAGAGAGAGATTCAATTATTCCGAGCGTTAGGTCGGTCTACCTTGAAACCCTTTTTGCCAGTTGGCAGTTTACCTAAGAGAGAGATTCAATTATTCCGAGCGTTAGGTCGGTCTACCTTGAAACCCTTTTTTGCCAGTTGGCAGTTTACCTAAGAGAGAGATTCAATTATTCCGAGCGTTAGGTCGGTCTACCTTGAAACCCTTTTTTGCCAGTTGGCAGTTTACCTAAGAGAGAGATTCAATTATTCCGAGCGTTAGGTCGGTCTACCTTGAAACCCTTTTTTGCCAGTTGGCAGTTTACCTAAGAGAGAGATTCAATTATTCCGAGCGTTAGGTCGGTCTACCTTGAAACCCTTTTTTGCCAGTTGGCAGTTTACCTAAGAGAGAGATTCAATTATTCCGAGCGTTAGGTCGGTCTACCTTGAAACCCTTTTTTGCCAGTTGGCAGTTTACCTAAGAGAGAGATTCAATTATTCCGAGCGTTAGGTCGGTCTACCTTGAAACCCTTTTTTGCCAGTTGGCAGTTTACCTAAGAGAGAGATTCAATTATTCCGAGCCCAACGCTTTTATGAACGGACATTTTCCAACTTTTTGTTGAAAAAAGCAGCTCGCGTACTCTTGAGTCCGTTCAATGTCTTCTCTTGAACCATGAGTCCGTTCAATGTCTTCTCTTGAACCATGAGTCCGTTCAATGTCTTCTCTTGAACCATGAGTCCGTTCAATGTCTTCTCTTGAACCATGAGTCCGTTCAATGTCTTCTCTTGAACCATGAGTCCGTTCAATGTCTTCTCTTGAACCATGAGTCCGTTCAATGTCTTCTCTTGAACCATGAGTCCGTTCAATGTCTTCTCTTGAACCATGAGTCCGTTCAATGTCTTCTCTTCATAACTTGTGAAATAACGAATAACCCGAAGGCCTCAAATCGATTGTAAATGGTTTTTCGAGCAGGTTTCATTCCTAAATTTCAGTTTTTTTTCGAGAAGGAAAAACCATTTCATGAAGCAAATAGTCGGTTTTAAAAATTTGCTGATCATTTCGTGATCTACAGGATGTTTCTTACCAACCGCATAATTTTTCTCAAGCGTATAGATTTCCAGAATTCATAGGTAAACTGCAAACTCGCAAAAAATATTCTAGGGCTACCGACCTACCGACCCTCTCCTTTTT
This sequence comes from Allodiplogaster pararmata, assembly GCA_964056735.1. Classification (NCBI taxonomy): domain Eukaryota; kingdom Metazoa; phylum Nematoda; class Chromadorea; order Rhabditida; family Diplogasteridae; genus Allodiplogaster; species Allodiplogaster pararmata. The sequence continues at coordinate 29,858,187 of OZ057403.1, read as the reverse complement.
TTCGAAATGAATATATCAGAGTAATCACAGCTGAAATTGAAAGAAAACATCTTCATTCCTCTTCATAAATAGAGCAGTTCAATAGTCGTAACTCAGCATCAACCAGTTTCGTGAAGTTGAAAGTGAAACTTTTAACCTTGAGCGATCGACCTATTGAAAAATCTAGATTTATTTAACCTTTTCAGAATTTAAAAGAGTTTGGAATTTTTTCTTCAAAGATTTGGAATTTTTGTAGGAAAAAATCGAAACTTTCTTCTTTCGAGTGCAAATATTTCGATTTTTTCGGACTTTTTGAAGCGTGCATAGTTTTTTTTCACCCGCAGTGTGGGTGAAAAAACACCCTGATGATCTACCGTGGCAGCGGAGTCATACTATGACATGCAAGTTATGATGATAATGATAATATCTTTGAATAGTATGGTTTAGTCATTGAAAATATGTTTTTCATGAGCACAATTGCAAAGTCTTCTTAAATGAGCGAAAGCTACGGAAAAAAAGAAACATCCAAACCAGGAGGTTTTTTTAACCCGCACTGCGGGTAAAAAATCCTCTATGCGCTCTCCAAAAACTCCGAAAACATTGAAATCTAGGCACTCTAAACAAAATTTTCTCGGTTTTTTTCTTAGGGAAAGCCCGAATCGTTGGAAAATCGAATGTGGTTTTGAAGTTTTAAAAAAATCTATGCGCTCGGAAAAATTTATGCGGGTGCTAAGAAACAACACCCTGTTCCAAAAAAATCTATGTGCTCGGAAAAATTTATGCGGGTGCTAAGAAACAACACCCTGTTCCAAAAAAAACAATGCGCTCGGAAAAATTTATGCGGGTGCTAAGAAACAACACCCTGTTCCAAAAAAATTAGAGTTATCCACCATTTCCAATGGTTACCTGTCAGTCAATATTTTACTTTCGATAAAATTTTCAGAAAAAAACAAGTTTTATTCCAAAGACTAGTCTGAGAAGAATAGTTTTTGTTTTTTATACTTAAGTCAGATCCATTTTAAAAAAAAAACAGAGAGCATAATCGAGAATTGAAGATGTGTTTCTTTCCAGAAAAAGTGGGATAAAATGAAACTTTAAATAACGCGCTTTTCTGTTCATAGTTCTGCAGAAATATATGCTTCAATCAGTTTGGAACTACAATTTAGATAGTTATTGTTTACAGAAGATATTTATTGTCTACAGAAGATGGTTATTGTTTACAGAAGATAGTTATTGTTTTCAGAAGATAGTTATTGTTTACAGAAGATAGTTATTGTTTACAGAAGATAGTTATTGTTTACAGAAGATAGTTATTGTTTACAGAAGATAGTTATTGTTTACAGAAGATAGTTATTGTTTACAGAAGATAGTTATTGTTTAAAGAAGATAGTTATTGTTTACAGAAGGTAGTTATAGTTTACAGAAGATAGTTACTGTTTAAAGAAGATAGTTATTGTTTACAGAAGATAGTTATTGTTTACAGAGGCTAAACTTGAGATAGACAGTGTTCATTGAAGATGATGTAGTTATTGTTCACGAAAATATCAAAAAAGGTTATTTTTATCTAAACTCCAATCGAACGTTTTAATTCAGTTTTTTCCACGATATCAATTAAATTTAATTTTTTAACTACGTTTGGCCAAAATTTTTGAATTTTTTTTAAATATAAAAGATTTTTTTGTTGCAGCATTCGCCGTTGATGTCAATGAACTCGCCCATGTCTTCATCGGATGTGATGTCTCCTCACACCCGAAAGTTGGTATTTTTTAACGATTGACAATTGTTTTTGTTAATTAACTTTTTTCTTCTGAGAGATGAGTGTGCGACCGTCAAGAATGGTTTTATGTTTGAGTTAACCGACGTTCAATGTCCAACTTGGTTGTGATGACTTTTTTGACTTAGACTTTTTTCTCTAAAGTTTGTCAACAAGGGATTGGCGCTTTGTTATCTTAGAAATTTTTTTAATTGATTTTAGATGATTTGTTTCTCTGAAGCATTGTGGAAGCAGTTGTACGATTTTCATGAGAAAGAGATAAAAAAAATCTCAATAAAATTCTCGTCTCATGAAGAAGAGTAAAAAGAAGATTGATTTTGCTGATTTTCATCTCGATTTCACTCAACAGTTGTTTTCAGCGCGCACTCTCCGTATATGCAATATGGGCAGCAGCCCTCGCTGCAACAATCAACTTCCATGCAGCAATCCTTACATCAGCCTCACACAATGCAGCCACAATCGTCAATGCAGCAGCACCATACGATGCAGCAGGCTATGCAACAGCCTCAAATTATGCAACCACATCAATCTGTGCAGCAGCCTCAAATGATTCAACAGCATGAATCGCGGCAGCAGCATCAAACGATTCAGCAGCTCCAGACAATACAGCAACCACACCAGATGCAGCAGCTTCAAACTTTGCAGCAGCGTGATTTGCTACAGCAGCCTCAATCTGTGCAGCAGCTTCAGGCGATGCCGCAACCTCAAACGATGCATCAGCATCTGTCCATGCAGGAGCCCAAAACGATGCAGCAGCTCCAGTCAGTGCAGCAGACTCAAAAGAGACCGCAATCTTCGATTATGCAGCAACCCCGTTCGATTCAGCAGCATCAATCGGTGCAGCAGGCTCAAACTATGGAGCAGCTTCAATCGGTACAGCAGCATTCATCGGTACAGGGGTCTCAAAAGATGACACAATCTTCGACTATGCAGCAACCTCGCTCAACGCAACAGCCTCAGACGGTCCCGCAAAAACAAGCAGTACAACAGGGGCCAAGGAACGCCAGTTCACCGAAGATTTTGTCCAGGTTATTTCGATTTATAATTCCATCGCTATAAGTGAACGAAATTACTTCTCTTACCGACTATCTATGTTTTTTTTGTTGTTTTTTTTAAAGGTTAGGATGTAAAATAAATTGAATTTTATTCAAATCAGAGTAAAAATTTCCTTAAATGCAAAAAGTGTCAGTAATTTGTTCCGCTGATTTTCGCCATCTAAATTGATCAAATCAAAAAGTTTTTTTTTCAGTCCGCAGCATACAGAGAGCTCGGCTGCTTCTTCACACACTCCGGTGCCCGCTGAAGATTTTATGCAGATTCCGGCGAAGCCTCCCCCTAAAAAACGGCCTCCGCGTCCGAAAAAGCCCAAACAAACATCTTACACGATGAATCAGATGCCTTCGACAGCGTCCAGTCAACTGAATAATGGTTCGAAAAGTGAACTCGAATAGAGTTCAAGGTCTTGAAAACAATTCACAATTTCGGGAAAGAAAATAGTGTGAGGCCTCATAATCATCAAAAAGAGGAGGCATAAGAAAGAGTGAGTGGAAAGAGAGAGGCGGAATCGGAAAGTAACTAAGAAATGAGAAGGGGTGCAAAGAGATGCTGAGCGTTTGAAAGCAAAGTTTTGCTATTATATATACGGATCGGGCTGTTTCCTACCAACCCCGTTTTGCTATTATACGGATCGGGCTGTTTCCTACCAACCTCGTTTTGCTATTATACGGTTCGGGCTGTTTCCTACCAACCCCGTTTTGCTATTATACGGCTCGGGCTGTTCCCTACCAACCCCGTTTTGCTATTATACGGATCGGACTGTTTCCTACCAACCCCGTTTTGTTATTATACGGATCGGGCTGTTTCCTACCAACCCCGTTTTGCTATTATACGGCTCGGGCTGTTTCCTACCAACCCCGTTTTGTTAATGTACGGATCGGGCTGTTTCCTACCAACCCCGTTTTGTTAATATACGGATCGGGCTGTTTCCTACCAACCCCGTTTTGCTATTATACGGATCGGGCTGTTTCCTACCAACCCCGGAAACGGGATTGAATTGCCTGCGTTCAAGGAATGGGTTTTTTGCAGTTCGACTTGGTAACGGTGGTGAGAATGGCAACAGCCATCATATCAACTACGGCCTGGGCGAAGATGGGGAGATGACAGTGGGCAGAGCCCTGGCGGAGCGACTCGGTCTCGATCGCCCACACACTGCCCAGAATGGCGTCCATGATTCACCCAATGTGGGTTTTCCGGGGGATTCTCAAGTATCACGGTTCTTAGGGTTTGTGATACTTGGCATGGGGGGTCTTCGCAGTATTCTATGTGAGGACGCGTTCTTGTAATATCCAAAATTTCCATTTTCGAGAAAAACGATCCGATTGTGGATAAATATCTGAAAGGAAACTCTAACATAGATCGGAAAGTATATTTTATGTAAATTCAATGGTTTGTAGCGTGAATTACCCAAAAAGAAAAGTTTTTTCTTTTAATGTCGAAGACAAGAGAAAGAATTTTCTACTTCAGAAAAGACATCGTTTCGAGATGACTGCGCAGTTGTGGGAAGCAGCGAACACAGGGAAGTTTTCCACTTTGGACTCTGATCCTCAAATGTCATCTCCTTCACTTCTCCCCAGCCATGCACAATATGCTTCCTCTAAAGCCGCATCTTTCTCGAAACCGCTGTCACCATTGTCAGCGGCGCCGGCTTCGCCTACCAAGCAGTCTCTGTACTTGAAAGCATCCACCGCCACCTCGAAGCATTCGACGCCGCAGCAGTTGAAGTCGTCATCCGGTGCTCCAGTGAGCCATCCGGCACTCCGTCCCTCATCCGGCGCTCCGTCCACATCAAGCGTCACGACGACCACCACGCGAACTCCGCTTGTGTCCACCGTCGAGCATCATCCGCTACCTCGGGTGCCGCCGCGACAAATCGAGCAGCAGGTGCAACCTCCGAGTCAAGAAGTTTCGCTGCGGACCGCGTCGCCGAGTCCGTTGCCGAGTGCCTCATCCAGTCAGCAGCGGCCGTTCATTCACGCGACAGCATCGACGCCGCTAGGCGCGGCAATCTCCGTTCCGACGAGGGTGAACGCGCGCGCTAATGCGAGGATTGTGAGCCAGAGCTTGAACGGACCGTATACGACAGGAGAATTCAAGCAGGTTGGGAAGAAAGTTGGAATGAGACCGTTAGACCGGTCAAAGAGTGTTTGTTCGCACCGAGCAAGTTTGAGAAACTGAAAAGCAGAGAGAAAGTTTCGGAGGTGAAGTAAAATAGAACGAAAAGAGAAGATAATGTAGATTGTATTCGGCGCCAACATGTATGCGTCAACACAGCTGGACCGGTGGGGAGTTGAGAGCAGGCAGTGTTTTACGACCCGCCAGAGAAGCGTTTAGATCAACATCACTAATCATGAAGGAACTGCAAACTATGGAGAGAAACCTAAAGCGTTGGATGAAAGTTAGACAACGCATAAATCTCGTATCCGATACGATAGCGCATAGATTTCTCGTGCAGTGCGGGTTCAGAAATTTCATCCATTTGTGAGTATCTTTATCGAAAAATTTAAATGAATGAGCAAGTAACTTTCTGAAGATTCTTTGTGATAAGATTTGTCTCAGTTGCGGTTGATTGATTTCCATATTAATATTCTATTTCTCTCAATCTCAGAGTTTACACGTAAAAATGTGCTAAGGATAAAACTAAGGGCTCTTTTTCATTGGGGGAAAGCTGCAGGAAATATATAGAGTAGATCCTGGAAGGACGACGGAGGAGGTTGAGCATATACTTGGCCGGTTCTGTATTGATCGATGGACGACTGAAGAGTTATTATAACTTCATGCTAGATGCCGAAGAAGCAAGAAGCAGAAATTCCGGAAGCAGATGGAATCGTAGAGACGGTAGCAATGGATTTGCAGAAAAACTCATCGCAAATGAAGGTTTGCAGACTTTGAGGAGCGGTCGAAGAAAACAGAACCGCCTAGAGCGACTGAAACTATGACCCGCTTGCTGGAGACATTAGTGTTATTGAGCTAATGTGGTTTTCAGTGTTTTGAACTAGAAAAAAATGCCCACCTTAACTTGAACAATGACCCGCTTACAGATGATTGGACCCAAAAATTGAATTCCTTTTTCGAGTATTTGTCTTCTTCTATACCCAAATGAGTCGTTACAGATGTTTGTTCAAATGATAACCCTTTTAGAAGCCTGTAAAAGCGTTAAAAAAAAAGTTCAATGCGTTTTGTGATAAGAAAATTATCTCGAGTTCTCAAAATTTAACCTGATTGCGGATAAGCCAAGGGTTAAAAAATACCTTTTCTAAATTCAAATTACTATTACTTAAAAACTCATTATGATTCCATTTTCCAGTTTTCTCCGGCGGCGCCTTGTTTAGTGAAGATTCTGAACTCCTCTGGTTCGACAAACGAAAGGAAAAACTCGTTTTCACAAGCTTCTCGACCAATGCAGTCGCCTTCAGTACAGTACTCCGCATCGCAGACCGCTTACAGTCAAATACCTGCCAAGAATGGTACAATTAGTTGGGAACATTGAAATTATTTGGATATTAAGTATATTCTTTCATTAATATACATATTATAAATATAGTCGGGCGTGGCATAATGGTAGTGTGTTCGACTATTGTGCGAAGAGTCCCGAGTTCGACTCCGACCCCGCACTGATCCACCCAAACCAAGGGGTTTAAGAACTGTTCGTAGTGCTCACGCACGAATTTGACTCTCTCCACTGCTGCTATTCACACTTGTTGTTGTTGTCGTTGTTGTCTTGCCCATAGGTCCTGTCGAGGGGAGTCCTTTTGGGATAGGTTGGTGGTGAGGATCCTTTTGAGTCCGGAGAGATTTTTTCCGTGTACACTCGCACCGCAGTCGGCGATCCTCTTGGCGAGACCCATTCGTTAACCGGAGAAGGGCAAGAGGTTATTTTACTGGCGCCTCGACTCGCCATTGAAAAGTATAGCGGAGTATCGGCTGATGTTTTGTCCGGTGGCATGCCCAGGCCGGTCCGGCATCGCCCTCCTTTGACGAGCTATACTACCCAGTTTTGGTCCGCGGCGGGATTTCTCCCGCTACCTCCCAGCACGAATTCTTCGTAGGGAGGCGTCCCTCTATCCGCCACCTGAGGTCGCGCTCGATTCTGGACTGGATAATCCGGCTCCATCCGCGACAGGCTCTTAAGGCTGTAGAGTCACGAATGGCCACTGTTGCCAGTGTGTTTCGAGGCTATTCACACTAGCAGTGATATAGCGGACAGCCACTGGTTCTACCAGGATAGGTCTGTCCTGCATCTCAGGGGAGCGCGTACCCTGCCGCGAGGAAGATTATAATATATTATAAATAGAAAAATGTTTTCAAACTCGGAAATAATTTTTTTTAATTCTGAAGCAAACAATTGCTTTATTTTTTGAGGTTCTCGAAGTGCGTCGCGGGTCTCAAGGCCGGCGTCGCGGCTGGCCGAGCCACAGGCTATCGCGAATGCCTATAGTACAGAGTCTCTCTCGCCCTCTAAAACTCCACCGTCACCCATGACACAACCAAGCACTAGTCGATACCACAATTTTCCAACATCTGGCTCTAGTCCCGCAGTGCCAGCTCCCGTCGTATCTCTCAGCTCTCCCGGGTTCTCGTCTTTCTTGTCAGCTTCTCAATCCTCCTCATCGGCGCCGAACACGCAGGCGTCCTCGGCGCGCCACTCGCCATTACAAGAGGACCTGGAAGCGTCTTCTCGACTCAGTGATACGATATCCACTGTGGCGCAACGAATTCCACCTGTGAAGATCGTGACAAAGCCTAAGTCAAAGGCGAAGAGCGCAGCGGGAGTCGTGGGTGCGAATCATCGCAACTCAGAAGAACAGCAACCATCTACAATTCCCATCCGGAATGCGGGGCTTTCAAAGCTTCAAGCGCAATCGTATGCGGTGCGCTTCAGCTCCGAGCCGTCGACATCCAGAGGCGCTCCTTCTCCGCGGAGTCAAGCGCACAACTCGATAGGTCCTCCGCAGGCGCTGTCCTCAGTGAAAGTGGAGCAACCGGCATTAGCACCACCGCAAGTGGGCGTATACAAAGAGCCGCACATCTACAAGAGCGTACAAGCTCAAAGAAGCGCAGTGAGTGGCGGGCGAGTGGTTCCGGCGGCGCAACTGCTTGCCACCGGCGCTCCGTCCACATCATACCATGCCCAGCAGCAACAAGCGATGACGATCCACTCGCAAACTGTGCCGAATCACGCTGGACAGGGCAATAATATGCAGAGCGCGCCGATGATCTCGGCACATATGAACAGCCGACTCGTCCAGACGCCCTCAGGCTACTCATCCCATCCATACGGCGGCCATCAGCAGATCGGCGGTGCTGAGAGTTCGTCTTCTTCAGCAGAGAGGGGCATGCATCAGCAGCAACTCTTGCAGAGAGCTCAACTCCAGGCTGGAACATCGAGAGCGTTGGGACCGCAGATTGGTGAGAGATTTCAGCTTTGCTGGGTGTTCTTTTCATTGTTTGATTTGTGCAAACAGTCTGGTGATTAGTTATAATCCTAGGTAAGCTACCAACTTGCAGAGTTGATTTTCTAGAGTGGTCGAACTACCGACCCTCTCCCTCCAATAACCTCAAAAGCTGTTTCTGAAGCTTTTTCAGAGTAAAAAACTGGGAAAATATATAGTTTTCTAACTGAGAAGCCTAATAGCTGTAACTAAGTCCAAACAGTTCTTTTTAAATTGAAATTGAAATCTTTAAATCTACTCGGGCAATTGATCTGTTTAAAATTAGGTCATGTGAGTTATATTATCTCCATAGGATAATTTGAACAGAGTTAAGTCTGAAATGATGCTGGTAAGAACCAAAGAGAGCCAAGAAAGTATAGTATCCTAACAAAGTTCAAAAGTTGAGATTATTCCAACTGATTCCAAATGACGCCTAGTTCAAATTTTGTTTGTCTTTTTCAACATAATTCACAAAATTTACAAAGTTGTCTTCTTGTTCTCAGCCGGTACCTCACACTATGTTGCTGGCTCCGCCCATCCACCAGCAGCCTCTGGCGTGACTGCAGTGTCGTCAGTCATGACGAGTATGCCTTACGGCGCTCAAGGTCCGTCGACACAGGTCATCTCGGCGGGCCCTACGACGCAATGTCAGATCATTCTTCTTGCAGCGAATCGCATCTATACCGGGGGATTGAAATTGAGTCCGAAAAATCAGAGGCCCGCCGAAAGCTGAAATATGTCCAATCTTAAGTAGGTTTTTATAGAGATGATGTGTTTACTGTGAGTGACTGCCTTTTTAATAGTGACAGGGACGCGTAATAATTCGAAACGAAGGATCGTCAACATACGGTACGACTTGACCGTTCAAACCTACTCTGAACTGTCCGAAGAACAGTTGCATTCTATCCTGGGTTATCAGAGAGACTGGACAGAGTGCGTGACGTTAAGGTATATACTGTATATACTGTTTAGAAGAAAAAAGGAAAGGGTTCATTTTAAAACTCGAATTACTCATTGATCAGGCACATTTCTATCTTTTGTCTGTCTTTCGTCATCCTGGCGAATACATACAAACTGTTTACTCAAAAAAAAACTCATATAATATCGTCTTTGGTCTGGTTTAGGTGTTTTCACAACTACAAAAGACATAGTGAGAAGGTGAGTGTATTTTAATACATGAACTTGAGATTGGAAACTGAAAGAAAAATCGAGCGGAGAAAGGTAGTTACAAGCAAGAGACCGGAGGAACTTTGTGACTCCCCTCAAGCAAGAGGCCGGAGGAACTTTGTGACTCCCCTCAAGCAAGAGGCCGGAGGAACTTTGTGACTCCCCTCAAGCAAGAGGCCGGAGGAACTTTGTGACTCCCCTCAAGCAAGAGGCCGGAGGAACTTTGTGACTCCCCTCAAGCAAGAGGCCGGAGGAACTTTGTGACTCCCCTCAAGCAAGAGGCCGGAGGAACTTTGTGACTCCCCTCAAGCAAGAGGCCGGAGGAACTTTGTGACTCCCCTCAAGCAAGAGGCCGGAGGAACTTTGTGACTCCCCTCAAGCAAGAGGCCGGAGGAACTTTGTGACTCCCCTCAAGCAAGAGGCCGGAGGAACTTTGTGACTACCCTCTTCCCGATCATCTAAGCATTTAAGTACTGAAAGTCAATGTCCGTTTTCAGTGTTGCCCAGTCTTCTTCGAGGTGAAGTTGTTCAGCTGCCAACGCAGAACGACCGAGGACGTTTTCACACAGGTTACTCTACAGTCTTTGCAATGTTTTCAAGAAAGTGTTCTGCCGACCGCTTGGAAGGAAGAGCCCTTCGAAAAATAGTTGGTTGGAGCAACTTCGAATAGTCAACCACAAGAAATGAGAGGCAGCAGAGCTCACCATGATGTGCTCAAATTTTTTTTTTTGTGTAGTTGACCAGGTGGCTTGTGGCTTGGTGGCTGACGAGGGGGGATGCGATAAAGGAAGTCGTCGAATTTTCCGTCTGTTCTCCTCATGTTGTTGTTTGCCCATAGGTCATGTCGAGGGAAGTCCTTTGGGATAGGTTGGTGAGGATCCTTTTGAGTCCGGAGAAATTTTCTCCGTCTACAGTCGCACCGCAGTCGGTGATCCTCTTCGCGAGACCCATTCGTTAACCGGAGAAGGGCAAGAGGCTATTTTACTGGCGCCTCGACTCGCCATTACTAAGTATAGGGGAGTATCGGCTGATGTTTTATCCGGTGGCATGCCCAGGCCAGTCCGGCATCGCTCTCCTTTGACGAACTATACTATCCTGTTTTGGTCCGCGACGGGCAAGCCCGCTATCTCCAATGCACTTGTGCAACGAGACATCTCTCTATCCGCCACCTGAGGACGCACTCGATACCGGTGAGGATGAACCGTTCCCTTGTGATGGTGTGAACTTGTGGGCTGTAGCACCATCGGAGGCGAGTTCTCCTCATAGGTAAACTGCATACTGTTACAAAAATTTCTAAAGCTTCCGAACTCCCGACCCTCTCTCTTGCTCGAAATGAATAAATTAGATTTTTCTCAGCTAACGTTATAGTGGAAATCTTCAATTTTCTAAATAGAACGTTACATTTAGTTATAACTCAGCCTCAACCAGTTGCGTCAAGTTAAAATGGAAATTTTTAAACCCTATTTCAGCGATCGAGTTATTGAAAAATCGAGACATATTTTACATATGGTTCTCGTGAGTCAATTGCCCTTTTAGTTCGCTTAGCCCGGGGGGAAGTTTAACATTTGACATTTTGTTCACTTATCAACATTTATATCTTTCAAGATCATTTTTGTTATACTTTTAAAACTTCTGGAGACCAGGCGAGTGACCGGGAGAATTTTAGAAGTTTGGTGAGCTATGAAAGGCAGCGACAAACACTGTCGAAGAGTTGGAAGTTATCTCTCTCCCTTTACTTGATGCCTCTCTCTTGTTCATTCATTCATTTATACATGGAATGAATAAGTAGAGGAGAGACAGGCAGATAGTAAAGGGTGGAATAAGCGGGTGATTGGCAGGGTGTTTCTTAGCACCCGCACAACTTTTTTAGAGCGCATAGATTTTTAAAATTTTCGAGTTCAAAATTCAATTTTCCAATGTTTCGGACTTCTACGAAAAATCCGGGAATTTTTTTTTCAAGCGTATAGATTTCAATGTTTTTCGGGGTTTTTGGAAAGCGCATAGATTTTTTATCCGCATTGCGGGTAAGAGAAAAACTCCTGGTGATTAGGTGTAAGGGATAGGCAGAAATGGTGCTGAAACGCGAGCGAGCAATGAAATGTTATTGGATCATTATCTGTTCTGAGGAGATCCTCATGGCTCTAATTTTCCTTCCTCTAAAATCGCATCACATGTTTTTCAGAGGCTTTGAGCTATACGATGTGAAGTTACCACGCGAACATTCAGTTGATAGTCTGCAGCAATTTCAGTGATGGTGCCTGCCAATGTCGCGGCCCGCGCAGCACAAATGCAGCCTGCACAGCAGCAGCAACTGCTGGCTGCAGCTGCTGGTCATCAGAGGCTTCAGACTCTTTCCGCGGTCCCAGCTCATGTCAGTTGGTCCATGCTGACCAGGATTGAATTTTGATTTGTTCATCACCAAACGATAACGTTTTCAAGATTATTCTAAGTTCTCGCTTATTTATTCTCTTTTCTATCTCTCTTCCTCGGAGTGAGTGTACCTTCTCGTCGCTACAAGCTGTTTTGTATCACATCGAACGAAATGATTTGTTTTTCTTGCAGAATTACGCTTACGCCACTCATTTTGCCCGAGGCAATCTGGCTCCGCATACCAAAAAGGTACACATTTTCTATTGGACGTTACTTTAAGCACTCTATTCGATCAGTTTATCATGAATGAGGGTGTTCTTGTAAATAGAGATGGAAACAATGTAAAATAAGCAAGGAATATTGCAATCGAAAAGGAAATTTAAGAAGGAATGTGAATGCGATGGTATTGGAAACAAAGACTAATTTAAAATTGGTCGTTCCTGGCGGAGAATAGCTTCGCGATCATTTCTGCCTTGTGGCAGGACATGCGTTTATTTGAGATGAGATACTGACCTGGGAGAACTAGAGGCTTCTTGATAGAACGTTTAGAAAGAAGAAAGGATGAGGGAAGGTAAAGAAAGGAGCAAGACCCATCGGCATTTCTGAGCCCGTCGGTTCGAGTAGATAGGCCTTGGGCTGCCTTTGAGTTTGGTAACGTCCACGCTGCAGTTAAACTAGACAGACTATTGATTAGTCACTCCCGGCAAGGTGTGGAAGTAAGATGGAATAGTTTTGCAGCTGGCAGCGGAAATTCTAGCAAGAGGTTCAAGAGGAGGCGTAGAGGATTTAGAAGCGGCGAAGTCCGATTACCGTCAACTGAAGCAACGCTTCAAGCACCTCTGCTATGTCAGTCTGCTTCCTCTCTGTCTTCGGACAAAAGGGGCGGGGCTGAAATGATGCTTTTGTAGAATCTAAGATTGTCGAGTGATTGAATCGACCGCAAAAACCGGGAAGGAATAGGATCTAAATTTGAAAAGGCGATAGAGAGGGTGGAGAGAGTCGATAGATTGAGGAGTAAGTTGCTATAGGTGTTTATCAAGAGTAAAGTTTATAGAAATAAGCGAGTGTTGGGCTGAAAGCCGAATATGCCTTCAATCTTATTGATCTGAAGTGTTTGCTATCTGCACAGCGGAACTCTAACTTGAAAAGAACAACGCTGGGAAGAATAAATTCGGATTTGGAGAGACGAGGGGGGGAAGGAGTTGAGAAGAAAAAAAAAGGAGATTTTTTAGTGGTGAGTGTTGAGAGGCCACCAGCACTGTTGAGAATTTGAAAATAATCAATCGTTATTTGAGAGGTAGAGTCTTGAACAACAATGATGAGCTCTTTCTTTTCTACCTTTGACTCCAACTTCATCATTCTATTCTCCCCGCTCAGAGAGCGGTCGTTTCTTCAACCTTTGTTGAGCTACGTGGATGTTCAGGAGCAAGAGAGTTACGCGGCAGAGCTGCGAGAGATGCATCGACAGCATAAACGGCTGATCTACCAGAAGAATTGGCTGCTGGAAAGAATAGCTTGGTGTGAGGGAGAGGATTCCGACGACGACGATTCTGATTCTGGTTAGACTTTTGAGGCCGATCGAATTTATTTCGAGAATGCTATTAAAGTTTTATCTATAGTCTGAATATTTGCTGCGAATTTCGTGTTTTTATGTTTCTCTGACCCGCACTGCGGGTGAACTCTATGTACAAATCTGTGCGCTTTCCAAGAAAGCTACGGATACAAAAGCTCTTATCGTCTGCATCCTCTCTTTTTACATCACAATCATTATCATTAGTCTTGTTGATATACACGCTTTTAAACCCTCATCATTAGTCTTGTTGATATACACGCTTTTTATGTGGGGGGGGGGGGAAATCCGAGTACCAGGAAATCGGAGTGCAAATGACGGGAACTGTTCACATCAGCGGTGAACCGCTCCCGAAGACCTCCGAATTCAAGTACCTTGGTTCTGTCATCTCCTCAGACACGTCAACAAATGCAGCGGCACGCCAAAGAGTAAATGCAGCTTGGATGAAATGGAGAGAAGCTACAGGTGTCCTCTGTGATAGGAATATCACAGCTGGCATACGCGGAAAGATGTATAAAACAGCGATCCGTCCCATGCTTCTCTATTCGACGGAGACCTGGCCTACAACGCGTGTAACCGAGAACATTATCCACACGAATGAGATGAAAATGTTACGCTGGACACTAGGACTGACTCGCCTAGATTGTGTGCGTAACACAATTGTGAGAGGGAGACTCGGCGTGGCTTCAATACAAGACAAGATGCGAGAAGGGAGAGTTAGATGGTATGGACACGTTATGCGGAGAGACGCGACCAACATCGCAAGACACGCCCTTGACATGGAAGTACCAGGCAAACTCCCGCGAGGCAAACCGAAGACAACATATATGGATACGCTCAACCAAGACCTGCGCCTGGCAAGACTCCACTCGGAAGACGCAATGGACAGATGTTTCTGGAGAGCTAGAAGCCGTACAGCGGACCCTACTCCGACCTCGGCCGGCGCGGAACAACGCTAAGAAGAAGATGTGGGGGGGATGAGGAACGGCCGGCAATCTAGTGGGCTTTATATGAAACTTCAGTTATTTTCTATCTCACCCGATCTTTCTCTTTTTTTCTGTTGTCTAGAAAGTTCCTTGGTAGAATCGTTTGGTCCTGTTGTTGTTTTTGTTTGCCAATACGTCCTGTCGAGGAGAGTCCTTCGGTTTAGGTTGGTGAGGATCCTTTTAAAGTCCGGAGAAATTTTCTCCGTCTATAAAAACCGCAGTCGGCGATCCTGTTCGCGAGACCCAATCGTTAACCAGAAACGGACAAGAGGCTATTCTACTGGCGCCTCGACTCGTCAGTACAAAGTATAGGGGAGTATCGGCTGATGTTATATCCGGTGGAATGCCCATGCCAGTCCGGCATCGCCCTCCTCTGTCGGAATATACTTTCCAATTTTGGTCCGTGACGGGCAAGCCCGCTATTTCACTTGTGCAAATAGACAATGCACTTGTGCAAAGAGACATCCCTCTGTCCGCCACCTGAGGACGCACTCGATAATGGTGAGGATGAACCTGTTCCTTGGGATGGTGTGAACTTGTGGGCTGTAGCACCATCGAAGACGAGTTCGATCGTGTATACAAAGGTTACGCGAGCTTTCCGGGTAAGGAAGGGGCTTCTCAGTTCGATACTTCAAAGTTGATCATGTTTTGTCTTCAACAGGCTTCTTACTATTTTTAAATTGTAATCGATTATTTATTTCATCAGATTCTTCTATTGAATTAGTTCTCATAATTGTTCTTTGTATAAGCTCAAGGGTTTTTAGAAATTTTTAATATCGAAAAAAAACAACAAGTTAACAGTATTTTTTTTTGTTTCGGAGTTACGATTCGGTGAGTGTTGTTTCTTCTTTCTTTCTAATGATCCCCTTGATCTTGGGTCAAATTTTCAAATCTCATCGTCTTTTTTTGCGCTTCTGATGTGTATGTTCATCTAAACCGCGGTGCGGGTGAAGCTCATGCGCAAACGCTGTGCATTATATGCAATAAAGCTGTTGATACAAGTGCTCATTTCGTCTGCATCCTCTCTTTTACTCACACGCTCTTGGGCTCTCCCAGAGGCGTGCCTTTCCCTCTTAATTATCCACTTTAACCTGCGCAGTCTTTCTGAGGATGGTAAGAAACAGGTCTCTGCTTCTATTTCAATTGTAGACACTCACGTTAGAAATTCTTTTTGCTCGACTCAAACACTCTCTACTGCGACGGCGGGGTCTCGTTTCCTGAAGAAGAAAGTTTCCGCTCCGGCGGGCCTCCTCGTTCCCTTCGGGCTCATCATAAAAGCCCTAATCTCAAAGCAAATAAAGTTCTCGACAAGTTTAAGTCAATCCACATGTTGATTTGCAGAGAGCTACGAAGACTCAGAAGAAGAAGAGTCCGAGGATGAGTCTTCTTCTGCGCAAGAGACTGAGGAAGAGGAAGAAGTGAATCCTCAAGGTAGGTTTACAGAAATATTCTATGACGTCATAGGCTCATATTTTGATGACGTCATCATTTGAATCATCATCTTAAAGTGGCAAAAAAAGATGAGTACAAACACAAAGTACTCATAGGTCATCTGCTCTGATCAAAATATTGATAAGCGAGCGCTCATTCAAGGAGAAAGAGGGGCGGGGCTTGAGTAATGATAATCGAACGAGTCTCAACAGTATTTCTCCCTGCAAAACACTGGCAGTGACCCAGGATTAAGCCACTGATTACTTTGTCTCAGTAGTGTTCATAGCTCACGAGCACTGCTGAAAATTTAGAAGAACGAACTTTCTTTGCTCGGTAGTTTGCCTTTAGCACGCTTCTCATTATGCCAGGCTCACACGCTAAAGAGCGGTCGCTTTTTCCTTTTCAATATTTGCTAGTGATCTCTGTTGAGCTTTTTTATCGATTCAGAAAACACGATGCTAGAAGAAAGTGTGCTACTGGAAGAACATGAGGGAGAAGGGGGGAATGGAGTGAAAGGGAATGTTGCGGAATACAAGGATGAGGAGGTAGAGAGAGGCAGAGAGGTGGATGAGTCACGAGAGCACGACATGTGCGTCGAAACGACGCCAATGGGGGTACAAGGTCGAGAGAAGAGACGTCGTTTTCCCAAGGACTACATTCAATGCGAGGAAGGAGAGGAAGGTTGGTTGATGAGTAAATAATATTCTTTAAAAATTGAATATTATTTGAATATATAATTAGAATTCGGAAATATTCTAAAGGTGTCTCGATCGTGAATGATTCAATGTCAAGAGAATTTCGTTCCGGAGAAAAAGGGGGAAAGTTGACCTGAGGTCTCTGTTCTGAACCTGATACTCAATTATAGCCTCGAAAGTTGACCTGAGGTCTCTGTTCTGAACCTGATACTCAATTATAGCCTCGAAAGTTGACCTGAGGTCTCTGTTCTGAACCTGATACTCAATTATAGCCTCGAAAGTTGACCTGAGGTCTCTGTTCTGAACCTGATACTCAATTAAGGCCTCGAAAGTTGACCTGAGGTCTCTGTTCTGAACCTGATACTCAATTATAGCCTCGAAAGTTGACCTGAGGTCTCTGTTCTGAACCTGATACTCAATTATAGCCTCGAAAGTTGACCTGAGGTCTCTGTTCTGAACCTGATACTCAATTATAGCCTCGAAAGTTGACCTGAGGTCTCTGTTCTGAACCTGATACTCAATTATAGCCTCGAAAGTTGACCTGAGGTCTCTGTTCTGAACCTGATACTCAATTATAGCCTCGAAAGTTGACCTGAGGTCTCTGTTCTGAACCTGATACTCAATTAAGGCCTCGAAAGTTGACCTGAGGTCTCTGTTCTGAACCTGATACTCAATTATAGCCTCGAAAGTTGACCTGAGGTCTCTGTTCTGAACCTGATACTCAATTAAGGCCTCGAAAGTTGACCTGAGGTCTCTGTTCTGAACCTGATACTCAATTATAGCCTCGAAAGTTGACCTGAGGTCTCTGTTCTGAACCTGATACTCAATTATAGCCTCGAAAGTTGACCTGAGGTCTCTGTTCTGAACCTGATACTCAATTATAGCCTCGAAAGTTGACCTGAGGTCTCTGTTCTGAACCTGATACTCAATTAAGGCCTCGAAAGTTGACCTGAGGTCTCTGTTCTGAACCTGATACTCAATTATAGCCTCGAAAGTTGACCTGAGGTCTCTGTTCTGAACCTGATACTCAATTATAGCCTCGAAAGTTGACCTGAGGTCTCTGTTCTGAACCTGATACTCAATTATAGCCTCGAAAGTTGACCTGAGGTCTCTGTTCTGAACCTGATACTCAATTATAGCCTCGAAAGTTGACCTGAGGTCTCTGTTCTGAACCTGATACTCAATTAAGGCCTCGAAAGTTGACCTGAGGTCTCTGTTCTGAACCTGATACTCAATTATAGCCTCGAAAGTTGACCTGAGGTCTCTGTTCTGAACCTGATACTCAATTAAGGCCTCGAAAGTTGACCTGAGGTCTCTGTTCTGAACCTGATACTCAATTATAGCCTCGAAAGTTGACCTGAGGTCTCTGTTCTGAACCTGATACTCAATTATAGCCTCGAAAGTTGACCTGAGGTCTCTGTTCTGAACCTGATACTCAATTATAGCCTCGAAAGTTGACCTGAGGTCTCTGTTCTGAACCTGATACTCAATTAAGGCCTCGAAAGTTGACCTGAGGTCTCTGTTCTGAACCTGATACTCAATTATAGCCTCGAAAGTTGACCTGAGGTCTCTGTTCTGAACCTGATACTCAATTATAGCCTCGAAAGTTGACCTGAGGTCTCTGTTCTGAACCTGATACTCAATTATAGCCTCGAAAGTTGACCTGAGGTCTCTGTTCTGAACCTGATACACAATTATAGCCTCGAAAGTTGACCTGAGGTCTCTGTTCTGAACCTGATACTCAATTATAGCCTCGAAAGTTGACCTGAGGTCTCTGTTCTGAACCTGATACTCAATTATAGCCTCGAAAGTTGACCTGAGGTCTCTGTTCTGAACCTGATACTCAATTATAGCCTCGAAAGTTGACCTGAGGTCTCTGTTCTGAACCTGATACTCAATTATAGCCTCGAAAGTTGACCTGAGGTCTCTGTTCTGAACCTGATACTCAATTATAGCCTCGAAAGTTGACCTGAGGTCTCTGTTCTGAACCTGATACTCAATTATAGCCTCGAAAGTTGACCTGATGTCTCTGTTCTGAACCTGATACTCAATTATAGCCTCGAAAGTTGACCTGAGGTCTCTGTTCTGAACCTGATACTCAATTATAGCCTCGAAAGTTGACCTGAGGTCTCTGTTCTGAACCTGATACTCAATTATAGCCTCGAAAGTTGACCTGAGGTCTCTGTTCTGAACCTGATACTCAATTATAGCCTCGAAAGTTGACCTGAGGTCTCTGTTCTGAACCTGATACTCAATTATAGCCTCGAAAGTTGACCTGAGGTCTCTGTTCTGAACCTGATACTCAATTATAGCCTCGAAAGTTGACCTGAGGTCTCTGTTCTGAACCTGATACTCAATTATAGCCTCGAAAGTTGACCTGAGGTCTCTGTTCTGAACCTGATACTCAATTATAGCCTCGAAAGTTGACCTGAGGTCTCTGTTCTGAACCTGATACTCAATTATAGCCTCGAAAGTTGACCTGAGGTCTCTGTTCTGAACCTGATACTCAATTATAGCCTCGAAAGTTGACCTGAGGTCTCTGTTCTGAACCTGATACTCAATTATAGCCTCGAAAGTTGACCTGAGGTCTCTGTTCTGAACCTGATACTCAATTATAGCCTCGAAAGTTGACCTGAGGTCTCTGTTCTGAACCTGATACTCAATTATAG
Source organism: Allodiplogaster pararmata (assembly GCA_964056735.1). NCBI lineage: Eukaryota > Metazoa > Nematoda > Chromadorea > Rhabditida > Diplogasteridae > Allodiplogaster > Allodiplogaster pararmata. The sequence goes on along the minus strand of OZ057403.1, from coordinate 29,839,058 downwards.
CCTCGAAAGTTGACCTGAGGTCTCTGTTCTGAACCTGATACTCAATTATAGCCTCGAAAGTTGACCTGAGGTCTCTGTTCTGAACCTGATACTCAATTATAGCCTCGAAAGTTGACCTGAGGTCTCTGTTCTGAACCTGATACTCAATTATAGCCTCGAAAGTTGACCTGAGGTCTCTGTTCTGAACCTGATACTCAATTATAGCCTCGAAAGTTGACCTGAGGTCTCTGTTCTGAACCTGATACTCAATTATAGCCTCGAAAGTTGACCTGAGGTCTCTGTTCTGAACCTGATACTCAATTATAGCCTCGAAAGTTGACCTGAGGTCTCTGTTCTGAACCTGATACTCAATTATAGCCTCGAAAGTTGACCTGAGGTCTCTGTTCTGAACCTGATACTCAATTATAGCCTCGAAAGTTGACCTGAGGTCTCTGTTCTGAACCTGATACTCAATTATAGCCTCGAAAGTTGACCTGAGGTCTCTGTTCTGAACCTGATACTCAATTATAGCCTCGAAAGTTGACCTGAGGTCTCTGTTCTGAACCTGATACTCAATTATAGCCTCGAAAAATTCGTTAATATGACCCCTCACCAATTTATATATGCATTTTGAAAGAGTTATTCGAGCCGAGCTACTTTAAGGCCCATAAATAAGTAATTAAATATCGATCAATTCATTTTTTTCAGTTGAGCTTAGGAAAAGCAATATATTCAGGTCGACGAAATAGTGAGAAAGTGTCTCGAGAAAAAGTGAGAATTTCTACTTAATAATATGCGAAGCACTTATTTGTTTGAAAAGAGAAAGTCATTAATTCCTTCTCTATTCCTGTTTGTTGGCTCATTCTGTGCATTTCAGAGCATACATATCAGCTTTTCGAACCTTTGTTAAGTTCTAGAAGTGTCCTTAGAGTTTATAAGCCCTTTTGAGACTTCGAGATGGAAGATGATAAGGAAGACCAAGATTACGTGGAAGAAGAACCAGAGCTCCAAGAGAAGACTGTGGAGATGTGGAAGGCCGAAATCAAGAAAGAGCTTCAGCAGGTTAGAATATTCTATAAGACGGGCAGAAGTCTGAAGATTCCTTTTGATTGTTTAGGGAATATTGAAAGAAATCATGACTTTTTAATACTTTTTTTGGAATAAAAAAATAATAATTCAAAAGGTAATTTTTTTTAGATAATTCAATTTTTTTTTACCTGGAATCTGAAAGATTTGATTCTACTTCATAGTTGATGTGTTAAAAACTAATCTGAAATGAGTTCAGGAAGAAAAGGACTTTTATGGAGGAAAGAGTCGGAGGAAGCGGAAGATTGAACGAGTCGGAGCGAGAAAAGCAGATAACAGCAGCATTAAAGACGATGGTATCAATACTCACGATAATGAGATGTCTGAGACTGTAAGTGTGGCGTAAAGGTAGAAGGCGCGACTATTGTGCGAAGGGCCCCAAGTTCGACCCCCACCGGGAAAGAACCGCTCAAACCAAGCGGATAAGAAATTTTGGTAGTTCTCTTCCAAGAATATGACTCTCTTCACTGCTGCTACACACACTAACAGCGATCCAGCGGGCAGCCTCTGGTTCTATCATGATAGGTCTGTCCCGCATCTCAGGGGAGTGCGTACCCTGCGGCGGGGCGAGATCAGGCGAGAGGAAGATCATTATGATTCTTTTGATAAGATGTCTTACTAGTTTGTATGTATGGTGAAATTTGAGGGAATAGTTCCAAATTCAATACCCATTCGGTAAAGATTTGAGGGAATAGTTCCAAATTCAATACCCATTCGGTAAAGATTTGAGGGAATAGTTCCAAATTCAATACCCATTCGGTAAAGATTTGAGGGAATAGTTCCAAATTCAATACCCATTCGGTAAAGATTTGAGGGAATAGTTCCAAATTCAATACCCATTCGGTAAAGATTTGAGGGAATAGTTCCAAATTCAATACCCATTCGGTAAAGATTTGAGGGAATAGTTCCAAATTCAATACCCATTCGGTAAAGATGAACGCAAGCCAAGAGATTGAGAAGAGAATCGGAGTCTTTGTAATGCTAATATATGCGCTAGCAGTGACCGAAATGGTTTATAGCAGGTTACCGATGTTTCTTAGTGAGGTGGAAATTAGTGCGAGGAAGATTTTCGGGAGGCATGACCAAAAAACACCCCGAGGTACTAACATACTTTGCTTCCAAACCATTCACCTTAACGCTATGTTCTTACTCACAGTTTATGAGTCTCTCTGCTATTTGCACTGTAGAGAGCTATTTAGCATTCGATTTTTAAAAAAGAAGTTTTTAGCGTTGATGAAGGTTCTAAAAACTTGGAAAATGGGTTTCTGGGGGAACAGGTTACCACGCTTTTTTAGAGGAAGATTATCGTCGTTTAAAGTTCAAACATGAGTCTTCATTCTCAAAACGGAGATCTCAATACATTATTTACATGGAAGATTCAGATTGGATGATGGATGGAGTGAACATGGGAGAAGAGGCAAAAGAATGCGAGAGGATGGAGAAAAGACAGAAGAGGAAGAGGAAGAATAGGCAGGTAAACGAGGAAGCGGAGGATGATGCGATTCTCCGCATTAGAAGGTTGGGTAGATCATATTTACACGAGGATGATGCGTTCCTCATCGTCGAAAAGTTGCGTCGATCACAGGAGGATGCTGCGATCATTATTATGATAGATTTGAGTAGATCAATGAAACACATGATTAACAGATTCTTCAAATCAAAAGATAAGGTAGATCTAATGAGCGCATTAGTGTGTTGCGGTCCTTGAGGGGGGGAATCGGGTTGATAGAGTTTCTAAGAAGATTAAGCTTGAGTTTTATTAGAAGCCATCCTTAAAAATCTGAGAGGTCTGGAATTTAAAGAAGCTTTATGCACCGTAACCAGTGAGGAAGATCTATTTATAATAGAAAGTAGGGGTGGAAAAATGGAAGAGAGTATCGATCATTTTCGGACATGGTTTTCCATCCCTATTTGTGGTTTTTTCTTCTTCTGGAATTTAAAGAAGCTCAAGAAGGAAGCTCACTACATCACTATGTTATAGTATAGTGTATTGAAGATCATCAGCAATAGCCCGGCAGATAAGAAGCTCGACGTTTTTTTAAAACAATTTGGCATCTTATCGCTGTATTGTATGTACAGGGTTCTGAGAACGAGAGCTCTCGAAATGAGATATACCGTAACACTGTTACCATTAGCATTGGAATATGGAAGAGCAGTAGAATGAGAAAAAGAGTATTTAATGCTGGGAATTTCAGGCTCAGTAAGCGTAGCAGAAGAGAAAAGGCGGTGGAAGAAGACATGAACAGTGGCGAGGATGAGTTTCTTGTTGCATCAATACGACCTGGTTCGCTGAATTAGATGGAGGGAGAAGGGGTCACGGGAGATCCACCAGTTTGACGGGAAGGCCATCAAGAAACAAAGATCCGGAGTAATGGCTAAGAACATTATGTCAAGAATTAGTCAATTTGTGGTTTTGGGTGGCTATTAAATTCTCCTTTGGTTAAAAAATTTTTTATATGGTGTTTAGGAGGTTTTCGTTGATAATTAGAATTTAAGTCAGGGTTAAGTAATTAGATGCAAAATTTTCTTGGAATTTTAGTTTTGATGGTAACTGACTAATTGCTAATCGTTGATAACGGCTGTTTGGGTACATCTTGTTTATAAAAAAATTTCTACTTTACATTCTTTATCATTGTAGGGCTCACGAATGGTATGGGTAAAAGGTACAAGTCTTCACTAATCTTTTTATTCGATTACTTTCACCGTGTTAATATGAACCATAAGATGTTTTTTGTGGTTGCTCCAATTTATTATTTTTATATGAATAAAAGTGGCACTCGATAGGTTCACTGATGAGCGAAGAAGCTCCGAGGCGAAATGGAGACATGGGAGCCGCCGATGTCAAAGAAGAGGAGGAGTCGGAGTCGGAAAGGAGGAGTCGAAGATGAATCGGAAAAGGAGCGAAGAAGAAGGTCCTAGTCGATGGCTGGAAGCGGATGCCAGAGTGTCCTCGCTCAGGAGGCAAAGCTGAATGTGGGCATCAGAGCTCCCTCTCCCGCTTTTCCCTTCTCGTCTCAGTCAATGCCCTAGTTTTTTTGATACCCGGTTTATTCCAAGTTTGACCCGCGAAAGATCCATATAAACCAAGCCGGTTGAAAGTGTTTTAGAGGTTGTGCAATTATGACTCTGCTATTCACACCAGCAGGGACTGAGGTAAAAAAACATTGGTTGTACTGGACCTGTACCTCATTTGTACCTAATGACAGGGGAAGCCGTTATTTGTAACGAGACGATAATAAGCGAGAGATTTCTGATGAAAACTTCCATTTTGATGTCAGCTCAATGTTTTTTTGCTCGTCAAAAGACATAATCATTCACGTTCCTTTTGTTTTCAGTGTTTTTTCTGCTGTTCTTGCCGCATACTGTATACACTTTGATTCATACTGTATACACTTTGATGCATACTGTATACACTTTGATTAGGAATTGTTGGTAATCAAGTTGTTAATGTGGTGTTCCGGTTGTTCTTGTAATGGTGTAGGTTGGTGACTATTGATTGCTTGAAGCAGCTTGTATGACTTCACCCCATTTTGTTAGAAGTTTTCACCCCCTCAGGTTTCCCGATGTACTTCGTTTTCTTTCTTTCTGTGAAACGTATGTTTTTCGATTGAGAAAATCAAGGTCTAATTTCTTGTTGAATTCGTACAGCTCTTCAAAAACTCCTTTCTAATACGAACTTTAACATTAAAAAAATATTGAAATAGTTGCATGCGTATCGAATTACAATTCACTTTTTGCGGTGTTAAAATGTGAAAATGCACCACTGAACTCTGGAATCAAATTGTAGCTTTTACATCAATGTGTGAATATAATAGCTTTTCATTCAGTTTTCAAAGTTGCATGTTTTTATCGCGTTGTACATGCATGTTCCTGCTAATTAAGAAGATCGGGTATCGTCTGGGTGAGATATACATATTCCCTCTTTTCTCTCTGTCTTGCTCTCTCTTCTTCTGTATCTCTATCTTTATCTCTCTTTTCTTCTTCTTTCTCTCAATCTCTCTTTCTCTCTGACATACAAAATGCACTCATTTGCTTCTTCTTCTGAAAATCTTAATTATCTCTTCTCTTTTTGCAATTCACGAGGTACTTCCCTGTCAGACAATAGTGTATGAACCCAAAAGGTACTTCCCTGTCAGACAATAGTGTATGAACCCAAAAGGTACTTCCCTGTCAGACAATAGTGTATGAACCCAAAAGGTACTTCCCTGTCAGACAATAGTGTATGAACCCAGGTACTTCCCTGTCAGACAATAGTGTATGAACCCAGGTACTTCCCTGTCAGACAATAGTGTATGAACCCAGGTACTTCCCTGTCAGACAATAGTGTATGAACCCAAAAGGTACTTCCCTGTCAGACAATAGTGTATGAACCCAGGTACTTCCCTGTCAGACAATAGTGTATGAACCCAGGTACTTCCCTGTCAGACAATAGTGTATGAACCCAGGTACTTCCCTGTCAGACAATAGTGTATGAACCCAAAAGGTACTTCCCTGTCAGACAATAGTGTATGAACCCAAAAGGTACTTCCCTGTCAGACAATAGTGTATGAACCCAAAAGGTACTTCCCTGTCAGACAATAGTGTATGAACCCAAAAGGTACTTCCCTGTCAGACAATAGTGTATGAACCCAAAAGGTACTTCCCTGTCAGACAATAGTGTATGAACCCAGGTACTTCCCTGTCAGACAATAGTGTATGAACCCAGGTACTTCCCTGTCAGACAATAGTGTATGAACCCAGGTACTTCCCTGTCAGACAATAGTGTATGAACCCAAAAGGTACTTCCCTGTCAGACAATAGTGTATGAACCCAGGTACTTCCCTGTCAGACAATAGTGTATGAACCCAGGTACTTCCCTGTCAGACAATAGTGTATGAACCCAGGTACTTCCCTGTCAGACAATAGTGTATGAACCCAGGTACTTCCCTGTCAGACAATAGTGTATGAACCCAGGTACTTCCCTGTCAGACAATAGTGTATGAACCCAGGTACTTCCCTGTCAGACAATAGTGTATGAACCCAAAAGTATTCTCTAAATGTTGTTTTCATTCCTCAATTCTCTGCGCTCTTCCATTTGTTTTCATCTATAAAAAAAATATATTCCTCTGTCTCATTTGGGAGAAGGCATGGGCTGAGTAATTGAGTCATTGAAAGAAGCAGGTCTAGAGATTTTGGTCCAAGAGTTATTCCATACACCTCCTCAACCTGAGAATAAGAAACTAGAAATTATTGTACCCGGAATGCATCCCAACTTTAATTGAGATATCTCACCAGAAGATGAATAAGCAAAGTTTTAACACCTGTCGAAGCCAATTTCTCGATGTCATGCGATAATTATACCCTTTTCCTTCTTGAATGTTAATGTATCTTGAGTATGAGTATAATAGGTCATGTTAAGGATTGACTTATCGAATTTTCATATCAACGGAAATATATATATAATTGGAGCATTTTTCATCGTAGAGTCTGAACCACGAGTACACCTTATGTTTTTTTTTAAATGAGAAAGACAATTGGAAACTTTCAAACCTTTTGAAAGTTTCAGGCAAGTAAAGTGTTGGAATGGAACTTTTAGGGGCGTTAGTTGAGCTAGAAAATAAGTAGATATTAAGTTGTTTTACTACGAAAAATGAGAAAAATTCCAGAGAAGATGTAATCTCAATGTATTAGTTCTTCCATTATGCTCGTTCCAATGTTACGATCTCCTCCATTGCGGCGGTTCTCTGATTGTTTACAATGACGATTGGGTAATGAAAATCTTTTTGGGTCTAGGTACCAAATGGAATATCTGTCACCTCTGAAATATCTTTTGAGTCCTGCAAACAAAAGTTTAAAGGCCTGAGAAAGCCGTCGGTCAATTTTTTTGCGTGAGGAGGTTACCTAATCGCTAGATGCTGCGGTACTGATGATTTTTCTGATTGCAAAGTAGCGCTCCAAATTCGATTGTATAAACCAATTAGTGTTGGCTAGACTCATGTCATGTCTCCTGTGACATGTTGTACAATGCTGGTCATGTTTAGAAGTGTTTTTCGATCATTCAATATCATTCATTCGATGTGGATACGATGTGGATACACCGAAAGATCCTTCCTCGTTTTGCAGTGCTGTTGTCAAACTTATTTTTGCCTTACAGAAACGCCAGATTGGTCTGCAGATGTAATAAGCGATAGGAAAATTGATTGTGAGAAGGTTTTTTTAAACACTGTGATCTGGAATGGAACAAGTGTTACTTTTAACCAGTTGTAAGAATTTTGTTTGATAGAGATTGTGTTGTTGCTGAAAAGTAAAGTTTGTTCTTTATCAGTTCCGACCGCATGATAAATGACATAAACGTTTACTGCCGACATTTACATTGAAGAGCAAATTGTTGTATCTCACTACGACGAAATATGGCCATTGCCGAAGAATCAAAGGTTGCTGAACACTTATGTTCATATTAAAATTCGTGAGAGAAGTTTGCTTCAATAAGAAGTATGTCTAATAGTAGGTACAGTATTCGTTTGATATTACAGTAGTATTATTGCAGTGGTGAGATGTCCTGGTATAGTTGAGGTACATATATGACACAGCAGGCACTAGTAGACTATCATGTCAATGAGTAAGATCTAGTTAAGTAAAATCTCAGATGAGTCAGAATGCCGTACGGATCCCTGCCATGTTTCTGAAAGCAGTGAAGCGAAAAAGTGACGGTAGGTCAATTCAATGAAATTTTAAGACACGAAACATTCAGAAAGAACACGCTTGTTGTTGTTGTTTCCCCTTGGACCGCCATTCTTTGATAGTAGACGTTCGAGATCCTGCTGCATGGCTCTTTATGCATCCTGTTCTCTCGAATTCTCTATTTCTTTTTGTGATTTTGCCTTCTTTTTCCTTTCTCTCTCACTCTTTTTTGGGATTAGCCTTTTCTTATGGCTTCAACTTCATCTGAATATTGACAACATCAAGCATCAAGAAAATTCACAACATCAAGTGGTCTATACCAAAGGTCTATGGGCTACGATTACAAATACAATAAAAAAGATGAGCTACCGTGTGAGGTTCCTTATTACATTTCGGACACATCGATGATGGTGAGACTCCTATCCTATGAAGGTAACTCTGTAACATACTAGAGTGTCCGCTACAAAGGTGTGAAAGTAATATGTTTGTCTCTAGGAAGCTGATACACTGACCTATACACCAGTGGTGCCCTAGCATTTAGGAATATTTTCTTACTGCAAAGAACACGCTTCACATTATTTGGTTTGAGTCAGAGAGTCAGATAGCATAGACGTCGGTATGTCTACCTAAAGTTATAGTGAGTATGTAAAAAGGCTTATGGTTAACGTGGAATTTGACCTTTTACATAATTTTTATTAAAAAATTTTTTTGATACATTGAAATTTTTTTTAAAAAATTCACATCAAAGTTGAATTTTCCATGAGGGAACTGACTAGTGGCGCATAAAATGGTAGAAATGACGTATAACATCAACAGTCTGAAAAAGCTTTCAAGTTTTCCTAAATCAAAAATTTTCTCTAAACTGATTTGCGAAATTCTACGTTGAGGTATTGTCGCTGGTACATCTTCTGCCAATGAAAAGAAAATCAAAGAGGAAGAAAAAGAGAATTCAGAGCTGTTGCTGCCAGCTAAGGTTTATAATCTACTTTATACCCAAATATTCGCATTTGAATGTGCTATTTACATATTCGAAGATTTACTATGAAAATCGCTTAATTTTTAGAAAAAATTTCACATTAAGGTTGTATATAATTATTTATTTACGCGCTGACTGAGCTCGATTTCAGGAAGAAGCATCAGATGAATCGAGTTGCTGCCAACACATAAAAGCTGGTAATCAATACATTTGAATTAATTTTAAAAGTTTTATTGGCAATGTATTGGAACAGGGAGGGAAATGGTTCTGAAACAATCATTCAGTGTCACACGTGTAGTGTATTGATATGGAAATGTTTTTTGAACTTTTCGAAGGTTCGAAAAAAGTTTTTGTATTTTATTCACAGAGGTGATTCGCAGGTTACGAGCGAATCTACATCTTAAGACATGGAAATGAACCACAAACGAGAGTTTTTCTTTCAATTTTTTAGAAACACGTTTTCTTGTCAGTAAGTAGTTGATACGATGAAAAAATCGGATACGGTTTCGTGGTGCTCAACTTTGGCTAAGTTGTTAGATTAAGAACAACAGAGAACACGACCACACAATGGCTAATTTCGAAGATAAGTGAGTTGGATAATAAATGGCGCTCTTTTATCTTAAGGAGTCTTAGATTGCTTATATTTCAGTAGAACCACTTAATTCATGCTTTAAATTTCTTCTCGAGAATAAACAGATTCTGACTTATAATAATAATAATAATCTTCCTCGCGCTTGTTCCCGCCTCGCGGAAGGGTACGCGCTCCCCTGAGATGCAGGACAGACCTATCCTGGTAGAACCAGTGGCTGCCTGCTAGTCTGACTTAGTAGTCTGTTAAGGAAAAATTATGACTTAGTAGTCTGTTAAGGAAAATTAGTGCATTAACTGATAACGTTGTTAATATTTATGTTTTTCCACATCCGATTCGATGTATGAATACATGAATACATCAAGGTTTTAGACTGATATGTGAACCTAAGAATTTTTTGAAATAAATTAGTGCATTAAATTATTTCGTTTTGAATATTCATGGTTTCTTCCACATTTAATTTGATGTATGCATACATGGAAAGATTAATTTTGAAGACGCTGAAGATTTGGATTTCTCCTCGCTATTGGCTGAAAAGGAATGGTCCAAAGCGCTTGAGGGAGAGCTCAAGAAACCTTATGTGCAACAAATACAAGTCTTTCTTGGGAGAGAGCGAGATGAGGTTTCTTCAGAGCTTTAACACAGTTCAACTATTTTTTCCCGGTTTTTCAAGCCCCGGTTAGGCAGCGAAGGTTCGGTTCCCAGCCGAGTGCCAATTTTTGCCCGTGCGATGGATTTCATTCATTACAGTTCAACTACTCATAAGCAATCTGGGGTGTTTTGGAAGGAAACAAAACAGAGACGTACATACGTAAGTAAGTCGAAACAGCATTGCGTCGTTTTCCTTTGTCTACGTTACCCACGGCCCGAAATACAAGGTAAAGATTTTTGAATATGGGAAAGAGTTTCGTGACATCAGATCCACATTTGAATATAATCATAACAGGGGTCTTTTCGGTTATTAGTGTTTTGAACCAAGTCTTTTAGATTACTGTGGTGTATGTAAGCCTTTCTCAAAGTTGCAGAACAAAAGGGTCTATCCACCGAGAGAGGACATTTTCGCCGCACTGAACCTCACACCGCTCTCCGATGTTCGAGTCGTCATCATTGGTCAAGATCCCTATCACAACGTCCGCCAGGTAAGAACTGGCCGAAGGTTTGATGAAACTGCATGTTTCTGAAGGGCTTGTAATTGCGTATACTGGTAGTGAGTATATATTTCGTGTGGTAAACAACAGGTCACATGTTCGATTCCGGAAAGCAGTGACAAACTTTTGCCGCTAGGTTCGGCCTATTCGCTCATCGCAAGCAGCCTTTGAGCAGAGGTTTAATGATGCATCTGAGAAGTACACAGAGGAGCGCCGGAGATGCATGACACGCCTGAACTAAGACCCGCCGGTGGCAGAAAGCGTAGTTTTATCAAGAATTACGGGGTTGCAACGTATTCACCCTCAAATTAGAAACACAAAGAGCCGCAAAAGTTCGAGTCAGATGTCCGCCAAAATATGGTAGGATTTCACGATTTAAACCTTGCCTTTGAGGGAGGGAAGTATGATTCTGTTTCAGGCTTGCGGATTGTCGTTTTCCGTGAGGAAAGATGTGGCTGTGCCGCAATCCCTCAAAAACATGTACAAAGAACTCGAAGCAGATATCACTGGCTTCAAGGTGGATTGTAGTTGTTTTCCAAGAGCTTCCCTCGAAGAAAGTTTTTTGGAGTATTTTGGTGACGATCTTTCATCTATGTTCGCGCAGCATTCGGCGATTCCGTTGCTAAACCAAGTTGTTGACCGGAGAAGCGCAAAATTCAATTTATTTGGTGGAGTTTGAGTTGGAGTTTATAGTTTATTACGCATGGAAAATGTGTGGTAAGGTATAAGGAAGGGGTCTTTCATGTGAGGGGAAACATGAGGTCGAAGGAGTTGATAACATATGACGTCGAAGGGGTCCACGTTGATAACGGAAAGAACTTGTGAGTGATTGGTTGGTCCTACTCCAGTGGTAGCATTTTGTGTGAGGGCGGTGAGGGACTAGGACAATACAGCTTCAAGGTGTCCAATTCCTCGTTAAAGCCGAATTGCATCTTGTCCACTAGACGAAATGAATAGAGAAGAGAGCGGATGGAAATTCGACCACTCCAGTCATGGTGAACAAGAAAGAATGGTGCCCCAAGACAGAAACAAGACAGAATGGTGCCCCGATTTGCCACTACTGGCAAATCGGGGCGCTGTTGAAAGTGGTATAACTTTTGATTCTCTTTTTTTTAGGTGATGATGATGATTGTTGCCCGTGCGGTTCCTTTGACGTTGAAAGGGGGTCCACGAGCTCTCGGTAAAAGCTCAAGCACACAGTCACACTCACTCACTTCTCTCTTTCTCTCTCTTTCTCTCATTCACTTTTTTTTTGCCTTTTTTCTTTTCGCCTTTTTTTTTGGTTTCGGGCTCTGGCTTTTAAAAAAAAAGCTGATTCCATCCTTCCATTCATATTATTCAACAATCCAACCTACACAGACAACAGCAAGAACAGCAAATAACTATTTAGACTGGCAATGAAAACAACATTCATTGGGCAATGAAATCTGCAACGTCGACAGGTCTATACCATAGGTCTAGCGGTGTAAGTCTAGTAGGGTTACAACGGCAGTTAAACAAGTGTGCACTAGTATGATCTACCTCTCTACATAAAGGAGAGAGAGGAGAATCAGTGGCACCTATCCTATGAAGGTAACTATTTAACGTGCTCGAGTAACCACTTCTAAGTTGCGATAGGGTAACCTGTTGTTCCCTGTAAAGTAATCTAGTAGACTTATGGACCATGGGTGGTTTGAATCCTAAGACTGTGTTTGGTTCACAGTTTCTAAGAAATTTCCTAACGGCTTCTGTGTGCAGAGATTTCTAAGAGTTGTCTTACAGTCACTATCCCCCAGACTGAGGTCCATGTTCATCACGTGTCGGCGGATGGTTCTTGCTGGTCGTTGTCGGAGGGTAAGGTTGTAAGATGGGTGATCTTCTTGCATTCTGGCTTTAGCTAGGTATTGGTTGGTTAACACCTCATTGTGCTCTTTTACTGGTAGAAGTTTTGATTCGAGAGCGAGATGTTGTGTTCCGGCCATTTGAAGGTTACCCGTGGCTGCCCTGATTGCTTTGTTTTGGCAGGCCTGTAATCGTGTCCAGTGCGTGTTTGCGAGTGGTGGAGTGTATACGGGTGCTGCGTAGTTAATGATGGATCTCGTCGTTGCTTTATATGTCGCGATGAGTGTTGTGGGACTCTGACCCCATCTTCTGCCTGCTAATGCTCTGATGATGTTGAGACGTTTGGAAGCCTTCGTTCTGATGGCCTCTGCGTGGTGTCGGAAGGTTCCTAATTGGTCTAAAACCAAACCCAAGATCTTTGGTGTTTTGGTGATTGGGAGAAGATCGTTACTGAGTTTGATTTCAGGATTTTTGTTACATTCCGCTGTGCATGTTGTGAAGAGGGTCACCGAAGATTTTTCTTTGGAGATCTGCATCTTTAGGTTGTCCAGTTCATTAACTAATATGGGGAGGTACTCATTCATTTTGTCCCCGCATTCGTTGATCTTTGCACTCGATGACATTATTGAGATGTCGTCCGCATATGCAACAATGTTGGTGCTTCCCGTGGGTACTGGGAGATTGTTTAGGTAGGCATTGAAGAGAATGGGGCTTAGCACACCGCCCTGTGGAACGCCAGCCCGACTCGTGAAAAAGCTGCTAGTCGTGTTTTGGAAGGTCACACTCACGGATCTTCCCCGAAGATAGTTAGACAACCATCTCACGACGCCTCTAGGAATATTGGTCTCTGCCAATTTTCTGCAAAGTTTCGGGATGTGGACTAGATCGTACGCCGAGGTCATGTCCAAAGCAACCATTATCGTTCTCTTAGGGGGAGCTTTTTGGTTGAAACCTTCAGTGATCTGGCCAGTTATTTCTAGGAGAGCTGATGTTGTGGACTTGCCTTTTGAGAATCCGTGTTGCCATTTGGCCATTTCGATCCCATCTGCGATGAAAGGGAGTAGGCTTCTTTCGAAAAGTTTGGCAATGGGAGATAAGATTGAGATTGGGCGATATCCTTTAATCGTCGACGGGTCCTTTCCTATCTTTGGGAGCATAATAACTCTGGCTGTTTTCCAAGCATGTTGTATGATACCGGATTGCAGGGAGAGTACTGTTGTAGAGGAAAGCCAAGCATCTTTTGAATGAGCTTCCTGCGTTTTTGATCATGAGTGGACAGATACCTTCGCTGTCGATTGCCTTCGAGCCTCTGGTTGCTTTGCAAGCTTTTTCAACGTCATCAATCGAAAAAACGGGAATGTCTTCTCTGGAAAACCCTTTTATCCATCGGGTTGTCTGTCGATTTGTTTTGTCCGGTGTTTTAGGGGCTTGTTTGGCCAGGTTTTTGGCAAAGTCGTTTGCAGCTTCCAGGGAGGATAGTTGTTTTCCGTTTTGGATGATGACATTGTGAGATCGGTTGTGTCCTCTACCATCAATTGCTTTGATAGTTTTCCATAGCCGATTGGTTGGTTCATTATTTCGAAGTCCACTTACGTATTCCTCCCAGGCTTTTTGCTTATCCTTGCGAATTTGAGTTGTGATTTCGGCCATGATTGTAGGGAGATCAGGATTCAGAGGATCATTGGTCCTTATGTAGTCTCTTTGTTTAATCAGGGCTTTCGCTTTTTCGCTCAGGTTGGGAGTGTAGTTGAGCTTTCTGCCTTTAGGGATGTTGTTCTTCGACGCTGCAAGAATGACTCGTACCAGGAAATCGTGCATTTCATTGGTTTTTCCTGTGAAAGGAAAATCAACAATTCTTTTGTTTATCTCCTTCTCGAAACCGCTCCAATTTGCTTTGTTGTAGTTCATGAAGCACTTCTCATTCGATATGTTAGACGGTTGAAGATCAACTTCGACGATGATGGGGAGGTGGTCGGAGTTGAGTCTGTTGATCGGTGTCCATCTGCATTCTGTTGACACGTCGGAGGAGATGAGTGTTATGTCTGGCGAGGCGTCCTTTCTTGTGTGCTGGCGGGCGTTGTTGAGGCAGACCAGGTCTAATAGTCTCTCAAAGTTAGTACTATAACCGAGTGAGCATGAGGACCGGGGAGGTATGTATACATTGGAGATGGAGAAGTTGCCTCGTTTGGTGGGGACATTTATGCACATAGTTTCCGCTACCTTATCCGTTGAGGGAAGGGTTATATTAGTGAACTGAGTGTCTTCCCTTATTAGTATGGCTACACCACCGCCAGAATTGTTACGATCTATTCTGAGCATGGTGTAGCCGGGGATAGTAACTCTAGCGTCTCCTTCCATCTTGGTCTCTTGAATGAGAGCTATGTGAATGTTCAGTTCGTGTAGGAGGCCCTCTAGTTCTGACGCTCTAGCCCTTAAACCATTCGCGTTCCATTGAAGGATTTTTAGGTTCTCTGAGGGCTTAGTGGGCTTAGTTCTCGTGACAGGTGGTCTACTACAATCGAGAAATCTCCAATTCGGGGACCATTCATTGAACGATGACAAATTCGAGCACTTAAGGTGTACCCATGAGGAGCATCTACCTCATCTTATACTGTTTGATGCAGCACTTTTAGAGCAAACGGGACACGGCCATCTTGGCGGACCGGGGTTGGATTCAATACCAGCACTAAGTAAGAGAGTTCGGACCAGGGAGGCTGGTAACGCCTGGTCCTCTAATGAAAAAACAAAGTGAGTGGGTTGTGACTGCGTACGAGCAATGCTCGTGTAGGCCCTTTGAAGGGTTTCTTTCCTTTGGGATAGTATATTTGGAGGTCCATTGGGGCCGATGCCTTCCAGCATCGTCCACAGTCGCACCACGAGTAGGTGACCTCCTTCGCGTCCTTTTTTTAGGTTGGCAAGTGGTATAAAGTTCTAATGAAAGCGGTCAAGATTCATATTAGGAAAAATTTAGGGTCAGTCTTGAGCAGTGTCTTTCTCTAACCCGCACTGCGGGTAAAATCTATGCGCTTTCCGAAAAATGCTCTGTTCGTCTGCATCATCTCCTTTACATCACACGCTCTCACGCTCTCTACCATTCT
>OZ057403.1:29714345-29823501 GCA_964056735.1 Allodiplogaster pararmata | reverse complement strand
AAAGTTTTCACATGCTGTTAACGCTTGATTCGGACTCCTTGACGTATATCGGATCCACAAAGTGTACCGTAGATTGGTGGACTGTAATATGTATGTATGTGGCATGTGCATAGCAGTGAATCATGTACAATATGTATATGGTAACAGTGATGCTTTCTTGGTGAAGTATGCATATAATAGTGATAGGTGCGCAACACACAGCGGACAAATGCACATCAAGCTCAATTGTTTATGTTATAATATACGTTTGACACATGTTAATCACGTGATTTATATACTCTTCATTTTGTGTCGGAATTGTTTGTGATTGCGGACTTGATGTACTGTTATAATGTTTTCTATCTGAAACATATCTGTATTTTTTCGTGTTTTCAGCTTTTCTACTTACTATTGATTTACTCTCCTGCTAATGTTAATTTCTATCAATAAATGATTCAGCTCAATTGAAAGGGTTCTTATGCACAATAGAATCCGATTTCAAAGGTGCTCCATCATTTAAATAAAAAGATGATGGGTCAGAAAAAGTTATGATTAGTAAATAAATATACCTGAGTGCATAATTTATCAACAAAGCGTCCGCTCATATTTGTGATTTATAGGTGAAAGGTATAGGTTCTGAAGGCAATTACCGAAAAGCGTGTTTGTTATATGCACTACTCGCACCAAATACAAAACTTATACAGTGTTTATGACTATACTTTCTACTCACAACTACTACATATGACTAATTTTCATTTTAAAGTTTTTTCATGCCAAGATTATTTCACACAGCTTTCGAATTTGATTTACAAATAACAGGGAGAGGGATGAGAAAGAGAGGAAAATGAGAGAGAACAGGAGGAACATCGAGCATTCAAATGCAGGGCGGAGCCTACGTCGAACTATACAAGTGCCGATTCAATTTGCGCCTTCTGCAAAGTCTTATTTCTAAAACTCGCCATCCCGCTCAGTCGTTCTGAATTCAAGCGAATCATTCGAAAGCTGTGAAAGAATCTTGGCATGAAAAAACTTGGAAAAAAAAAACTGAAAATTAGGCTCCCCTTATGGGGCGAAAAAAAAGTGAAAAGAAAAGAGGATAAAAAGAGAGAGAGAGAGAAAGAGAAAAAAGAGAGAGAAGTGAGTGAGTGTGAATGTGTATGCGAGCTTTTTTACCGCGAGCTCGTGAACTCCCATCGACGTCAAAGGAACCGCGCGGGCAAGAAACAACAAAATCCCCTTATTTCATTTCATTTCATTTCATTTATTGTTCCACGCAACATTATAAACAATATCACGAAGTCAATACGACAA
This sequence comes from Allodiplogaster pararmata, assembly GCA_964056735.1. Classification (NCBI taxonomy): domain Eukaryota; kingdom Metazoa; phylum Nematoda; class Chromadorea; order Rhabditida; family Diplogasteridae; genus Allodiplogaster; species Allodiplogaster pararmata. The sequence goes on along the minus strand of OZ057403.1, from coordinate 29,822,211 downwards.
ATTAGAGCGTGGACTATGATATATAATCGAACAGAAAGGAAATTAATTTAAGCACTGATGCTGGTGACAATACGTTTAATTTTTTCTTTAAATAGAGCTGAGTTTTGCAAAGACTTGAATTCACTAGGAAGGCATTCCCATATAGAAATCGATCTAGATACAAAAGTAGACAATCTAGCAGGATAGAGAGCGGGAAGTCTAATGTTCAATTGGTGACCATGCCGTGTATTGTACTGATGAGGATTAAGTGTATACAAATGAGAGGTGTCTATGGATAAGTTGGAATGAAGGCTCTTATGGAGAAAACAAAGATCTCTTATAGTGCGACGGAGTTCAAGCGATTCAGTACCGAGAAATTTCAATCTTTCGGGATAGGAAGCATTGCCAAGGCCACATCTATAGAAAACCCTTCTAGTGTAATTACGCTGCACATATTCAATATCATTGACTAGTTGTTTGGAGACAGGAGACCAAATTTCCGTACCATACTCGAGTATCGGACGAACATAAACATTGAATGACTGCATGAGGAGAGAATGGGATTTAGATTTAAATGCTCTGAGGATCATATTAGCTAGAGAAGAAGCTTTTTTGCAGATAATCTCTATATGAAGCTTGTAACTCATATTACCATCAATCGTTATACCTAAATCTTTAACAGAAGAAGATTTGCTCAGGATAGAATTATTGATTTCATAATTGAGCTCAACAGGTTGTTTACCAAGGTGCAAAACAGTACATTTAGTAGGAGATAAGGTTAAGTTCCATTCAATACACCAGTCGCAAATGTTGTTAATGGCTAACTGCAAGTCACTGTGACGTGATGGAACTTCGGCATACAACTTTAGATCGTCGGCAAAAATGCTATATCGAATCGTCGTAGGAATAACTTTTTTAATATCGTCAATGAACAGCAGAAACAATAAAGGGCCAATAGAAGAGCCTTGTGGAACTCCACTGGATACTGCTGCGGGTTGAGAATATACGCCATTTAAAGATACAGATTGTTTACGATTGTCTAGAAAGCCAGTAATCAATTTAACAATGGACTCGCTGATACCTAAACATTTAAGCTTATATGTTAAAAATCTATGATCAACGCAATCGAAAGCCTTGGAAATGTCAAGAAATATAACGTCGACAGGAGATCGTTGAATTAGATGGTTTATCATGAAGGAATGTGATTCAGCGAGTGAGGTTATGGTTGAACGCTTAGATCGAAACCCGCATTGGAATTGGGACAGTAGATCATTATTCTCAATACACATGTATAAGAAATTCGCTATAATTTTTTCGAAAACTTTGGACAAAGAGCACGTTAGAGAAATGGGTCTATAGTTGGAAGGACTCGACGATCCTCTAACTTTAGGAATGGGTTTGACAATCGCGAACTTCCATGAATCAGGTATTTGTCCGGTTGTAATGCAGTTATTGAAAATAATTCTGAGAGGCGCTAAAATAGCAAATTTACATTTCTTGATAAAAATGTTTGGAATAAGATCGGGAGAAGTGTTAGCCTTATTCTCGAGTTGCGAAATAGCTTTCAGTATCATGGAGTCATCAATGGAATCGAGGTTCGATAAATTGCTTCGAACATAAGGAGCCGGTAATACATTTGTGAAGGAATGGAATAAACGGAAGAAAAGTAAGAGGAGAACATCTCGGCTTTCACTGAAGTATCAGTTATTGCTACATTGTTGTTATCAGAAACATTATACGATTCTTCGAAATTTTTGAATCGGCTCTTACAATACGAAAAGAATTTATTGCGATTTTCTCTTAACACAAGTGATGCTTCTTTAGATGTCTCAAAGGCATATAATTTATCGGAAAATTCTTTCGAAACCTTTCTACAATATTCAGAGTGAGGAGCTCTAGCAGAAACTTCTTGTTATTTCTTGAACAGCTTCTGTAGTTGGTAAGGATAACGACTTATCAGGGGGGCAGGCAATGCGTTAGGAACGTATTGGTCAATCAAACTACAAAGATAATCGCACGTATATGCATATGCTTGATTAATGTCTAAACAAGATAGAGCGAGAGTCCAGTCATGTAGATATATCGACATTTCGATACTAGACCAATCAGCTTTAGAAAATATTCTAATTGGCTGACTTTCGGGATCATGATTTGTAGAATGTGAAATACTAAACGATATGGCATTGTGGTCACAACTTGGAGTAAACGGGGCTATGACATTGCACGAAGAAATAACTGGGTAATCACATAGAAGTAGATCGAGGATATTGTTACCACGTGTCGGGTAGTGAACCGATTGAATAAAATGATTATCACAAGAAAAAGCGAGAAATTGAGAAGCTGATAAATCATTTGAAGACGTCAAGTTTTCCCAGTCGATACACGGCATGTTCATGTCCCCTACAACTATTAAAGGAACGTTCGAGCATTTATTAGACGCGATAAATTCCATCAATGGTGCTATAATTGAATCGCTAGCACTCGGAGATCGGTAAACGCACATTAGGCGTACTCGAGGGTAGAGAGAATTGATAGAAAGCTCAATAGTAACGGCTTCACATTCATAACAAGAGAAAGAAGATACGAGAAATGGACATAAAATGGACGCTGATAGAATAGCTACTCCACCGCCTCTATCACTGGCAGCACATTTCCGATCTGATCTAAATAAGGAATAAGGTTGACCTGAGAGTAATAGCAAATCGGAATCAGAATCAAGCATCCAAGTCTCTGATAAACAGACACTTTTGTACAGAGAAGAAGATAGAAGAAATTGTAGTTCGTACAATTTGTTACGAATAGAGCGACAATTGCAGTAATAAAATAGAAGAGGATCATTGACCAAATGTACTGATAAATCGAACTTTAAAGGCTCACTAACACCAGCATCATCGATATCCTATTTGTCTTCCCGTCCCAAAGAACTGTTCTCACGCATGTGAAAAGGACGTGGATGAGAAAAATGAACAATTCTAGTACCTTGGACTCCCCATTCGACTGCTCCAGCTTTGTCGTTTCTTTCTCGAACGGTCCTTTTGCAGTCTCTTTCAAGCTGAAGTCCTTCCCGAGTCAAATCTTCGCGAGCGTAGGCCCGAGGGTGTTGCCGGAGCGTGTTGGGACGAAGAGATCTGATTTTCCGAAGCATTTCTGTACGAAGAGATGGGACCGGTAGGTGCACTTTCAGAATTCTCCGTTTGCTGTCTGGATTTCCATATCGGCGATGAGTGATGGACTTGTCCTTGAGCGCAGCAGAGAGAGTTGGAATGCCTTATGGGCATTCTTGACGAAAAATTGGCTTTAAACACTACGGTTTCGAAAATTTTCTTCATAGGTGATCATTTTGAGCAACACAGGAAACAGCTAAAGATCGATCGATATTTAACCACTGGTCAGTCAACCGTTGTCATAACTTCTTCTTCCTCGCGCTTGTTCCCGCCTCGCGGCAGGGTACGCGCTCCCCTGAGATGCAGAACAGACCTATCCTGGTAGAACCAGTGGCTGCCTGCTAGATCACTGCTAGTGTGATTAGCAGCAGTGGGAAGAGTCAGATTCGTGCATGAGCACTACCAACATTTCTTAACCCCCTTGGTTTGGGTGGATCTGTCCGGGGTGGGAGTCGAACTCGGGACTCTTCGCACAATGGTCTATCACACTACCAATTATGCCACGCCCGGACATCCGTTGTCATAACTATGCGAACATAATCAACTGGAATAAACGAATTGAATTATCCGAGGTCACATACGATATGTATAGTACAAAGTGGATCAAAGCGGAGCTCAGCCTTGGTGATACAGACAAAAACAGAATGTAAAAAGGTGAAATCGTTCGTCACGGTCACTAAAGAGTCAATGTATAAATGCGGTGATTTTTCTCAGATATCGAATTTTTTTTTTTCTTCGAATGCAGGGAAGGAAGGATACAATTCGAGGCTTGAGTAAAAGAGGTCATATGACTTTGATGCTTCATCCTAAAGAAGAGAACAGTTGCTCTTGCACATTCACATTGAACTACCTATCACACCGTTCGTCTAAACGCCGCTGCTCTTATAAACTCAAGCTCAAACTTTTTATTCCAACAAAGCTGGATATGAATTGTCATTTTTACGAACCAATTCTTGAACTCTAATCCAGTTCACAGTTTTGTTCCCACTTTCTCCAGCGATCGACTTTCTATCTTCTTTACACTCAATAAGTAACTCATTTTCGCTGATCAACACGATAACGGTTGGGTTGGCATATAACACCCTGAAACCGTATTGTAAAAATTTCAAGGTTCACAGTGCCTTGTACCATATTAATACCAACATAATTGAAGTGGAGACAAGGTAGGAGGCTCTACACTTGGTGATTTTTCTCATGGTTCTCTGTGGGATTTTTAAATAAATTCCTTCCTTATGGTAATCGTGCTGTATCTGCAACCTTGGGAGTCGGCATATTCTGAGAACCCATGAGAAAAATCATCGAACTGGGAATCTAGAGCATTATATCCATCCAATCAATGAGCAGGAAAACTTGCATCACGTACCATAGAAGATTGCATTTGGTACAGAATTCATATGGTGAAAGACTGTCTGGGCTCGGGGGCGAAACAGACTTTCGCATTTTTTATTCATAATTTAAAGCAGAACTTAATCTTTTAAATACTACGCAATTTATCTTTAAAAATAAACCCATTATTCACCTTCACAATGTTTCTCTACTCTAATACTTTGTTCCAAATTTTCATCTTGATAAGGTTGAGTGTACAGTACATGCAAAGCTATTATTGCGGATGAATAGTTCTTAATTATTGCATATGAATAGTTCTTAATTGCTGATGAATAGTTCATAACTGAAGATACAAGCTTTGCTTTCTTTGCTTTTTTTGTGTGCTTTCCTATTTTCCTAAAATGAAATGTTCCTCATTGTTCTTGTCATATTTAGATCTCACTTTCCATAACCTTCACCGAATTCACTTTTTTTTGTGACAGTGTCATCTGTTTCGTCACTTAACATTATGTTTTGTTTCAAGCGGAATAAAGAATTGAATTGAAAGCTACGTAAACACTTTATTATATGTCTCGCAATACATTGATAGTACTGGGAATCTTCAACACTAAACATAGTTGTAGTTTGGAATCTAATATAGTCTAGATGTATTGCCGAAACGCTAATCGAGTGTGTTATGCCGGAGTGCTATAAACAGCTCCATGATATTTCCCAGGTCGACAATTCGCACCCGAAACTTTGCAATATTTTTGTCTCAAGCAGTAATCATGTGACTGGTTCTTCCATTCGATCTCGTACTAATACGCAAGGCCTTGTTAGCGTAAACTTAACCAAGCCTCAGTAGAGATTTCAATGAAAATTACATGGAAATGATTCAGTTGCAAGAGCAGATGCAAATTTTCGCGTTCCGAAATGTCGCGTAATCGCTACCTACATACGTATATACAGTCAGTAAATTCTGTTATCAGATGGCTCGCAAGATGAAAAGACCGTGCAAAACCTACCGGAATTGTGATGATAACGTGAATGATGAAGATTAAATCATCAAACTTCAAAGTTTGCTGCCAATTTCTACGCACGAGTTTAAGATTTATTGGATACAACTGTATCTCATATTTTTGAAGTTCAAAAATACAATCGTTCACATGAAAATAAACTTGATGTCCATTTTGGATCACTCCAATCGACGCTTTTCACCCGGAACTATCTGCTACTTCTATGTTACACTTATGTATATGTGTTTTGGCAAAGTCAGTAAAAACGGCAAAAAATAACCAATATTTAATGAAATTTTCTTATGCTTCTTCGTTTTTAAGCCTTATGGCCTCGTTTACATAATCTTCATCTAAGTCTTTATGAAAGGAATTTTCATGAGCGTGCAAGTGACATACATATCAACAAAATAATATGACAAAGTTTCCAAGCATTTCTTTTATAATTATCTTTCTTGCGCTAATTCTCGCTTCAAAGAACGTTAAGCGATAGCCTAGTTTGAGAACATAACTAATCTACTTAAACCGGTGGCAGCTTTCTGGACCCATATATGTCGCAGAAGTAGAGTTAAAACTTGAGCTAGTATTATCCGATAATGGAATACTGGAAATAATTAATACTGTAAGGTAATAATAATAGTGATATTTCTCGCCCTTGTTCCCGCCTCGCGGCAGGGTAAGCGCTCCCCTGAGATGCGGGAAAGACCTATTCTAAAAGAATCAGTAGCTGCACGCTGGGACACTGCTAGTGTGCAAAGCAGCAGTGTGGAGAGTCAGATTCGTGCCGGAGAGCTACCAACATCTCTTAAACCCCTTGGTTTGATTGGATCTGTCCGGTGAGAGTCGAACTTGGGACTGGCCGCACAATAGTCGAACACCCAACCATTATGCCAAGCCCGGACTTCATCATTACTGTATAGTAATCAACAACAAAAACTAGTAATTAATATTAATACTGTAGAGTAATCAACAAAAAACAAGTACCCGTTCACTACATATGTACATATGTTGATATGAAATCGTGCAGAAGATAATTACCCGGTGGACATTGATTTGTTCGTTTCTTGTGATTCACTCCGAATTAAGCAAGCAACGAAAAATTTAAACCCAAAGATTTTAAACACCCAAGCCCGGGCTGAATTTGATGGCTAAACCATTTTAATGGCTAAAGTCCCAAACCCGTTCTACATAGACAAGCAACCTTGTATAAAGAAAAGCCTCAAAACAACCCTCTCTCACTCGCCCTTTGCCTAAGTTTTGCCTTGAAAAATACTACTTTTAAGCGTAAAAACGGAGTGAGGACTGTCCGATAAAGATGTAAACTCAAAAGCTACTTGATATTTGTCGTGTTTGATCTACTTGTTGATACTCCTAGGCGGAATTATGCTCAACACAACGGGCAGAACGAGAATTCCATGGAAGAGACCAAGAAAAACGACGGCAAAAATCGTCTTCGCGAGGGCGAGTATCGCATATGTTTGCACGAAGATCAGCGGAAGCATGCAAATGAGAGTAGACATTCCGGCCTGTAAAACAATTTGTTGTTTCTCGAAGTGCGGCACAATGAGGAATCAGTAGATGATCAGTTACATAGTTTATGGCAGTTACGCTTGGTTGAGATGATAGTATAAGAAATCAAAATCACTAGTTTGATTACGAATCAGTAAGCCAGTAAATATTCGAAAATTTGATCTCTTTCATGATATAAGACTTGAAGGACGTCGAAAAACCCTGGTAATTTTTTAACGGAAAGTTTATTAGAGAAAGTGCAGCAAAGCTATCATTGGATTATTTATAGAACGGAGAAGATGAAATAATAATGAATATAGTTTGTTAGACCTCAATCAGTGGCGCGCTCATCTCAGTCATGGATACCTCGATCCTCTCCGCGGTCGTTCCCACCGCTCGACAAAAGTGAAAGGCGATGTGGACCGTGTAGTCGACAGAGAAACCAGTCGCCATCAGAATTTCAACTTGAGTGACGGGGTCCAAATCCAGACCCCACCACGAGAGAACGCCCACCAGACCTGGGTGGATGGAAACGTTTCAGACCCTGATGATGTTTTCTACAATACATATTTGACAAAAAGGAAGGGATAAAATAACCTTAAACCAAAGAAAAAGCATAGCAAAAAAGATGAAAGTAGTAGATAACAGAAGCCCATATAAAGCTGCGATTTGAACCCATCAGTCTTTCAGTCCCTACAAAAAGGAGCGATGGGAACCCATCTATAGCTCTTTATCTCAGGTGAAGCCAGTGAAAACTGCTAACAGTAGCAGATGGACGCGATTAGAGAAGTAATGATCAGTATTGCCAGAGGACTTTGCACAAAGAAGCAGCAGACGGCGGTCATCGAAATTATCGTCACCAGAATGGAGCCGACCTGCGCATCATTACAAATTATCGTCACTAGAACGGATTGCATTTGAACATCATCACAATTCATCGTCACCAGAATGGAGCCCTCCTGCGCGTCATTACAAATTCACCCAGCTGAAATACATAGTTTATGGTGTTTCTTCAAAGCTTTTTACCCCTAGTTTCAGTGGCGATTACCGAATAAAGGCCAAGAGGACTCGTTTTATACACTATTCGAGGCCAAGAGGACTCGTTTTATACACTATTCGACTCAACACTCTCTAGATGTTGATAATTTGAAATAAACCGGAAAATAGCTATCAAAAAACTGAAGATCGCATTGATAAGTTGGTACCAGTTATGATAAGCTAATGATTTGGAGTAAACCAGGGATGATGAGTTGATGATTTGGAGAAAACCAGTGATGATGAGCTAATGGTTTAGAGAAAACATGTTAGGTTATTGGTGCAAATTACGAGGCATAATTTGTACTACTCACTAAACATTTCATTGTTTACTTATTATTATATTTTATTTCGTACCTATTTTATTCGATGCTGTGTATTTGTAGAGAATGTTTGCGTTCTTTTAGGGCATTGTGCTCGTGTGTCTAATTTATATATTTCAATCTTTTTTGTTTCCAATTGAAGTTCTATTCTATGGAAAGTTCAAAAAGCTGTTTCCTAGTGAGAGTTGACCAACTTGAGACCGAATCGAAGCTGTCATCTTCATCTGTTGAGAGTTTTCATGAGAATACAAATCTATTAACTATACTCGAGCATTTGGGAACCCCAACACATTCAAAGCGTCTACGTTAATAAAGAAGCGTTTGAAGATATTTGAACGCAAGATATATCAGAAAAGCCATACCAATTCGCGGCTGACACTCAGAACAAGTTCCACTATGGATGAATCCCCGTCGCCAAGCGTTGCGTTGAACTGCGAGAACTTCTAAAAGATAATAAATAACTAACCTTCATAAATTTTGTGCTTTTTGAATAAAAATTATTCAAACTTATAATTCTTAAACTCGTACAGCAGAACGGTTACCAGCTGTGTATTCCATGGTTCGCATGATTCTAATCTTACATAATACGTCCCTTACATTGTTACTGGAAAGCCTAATTCCTTGCCTGTTATTGAAAAAGTCTTCCATGTGTAATCATTAGATACCCCAGTCTTTTGTGTTTTATCACCAGGACCCTACTTTTTCTCGCATTTCAAAATACCCTGCGTTATTCGTGTTTTCAAAATACATTCATTTCATTCAAATATTCAAAATATCGTGTGTTATTACGGAGTATTACAATATTACGTTATTACGGTTATTACCGTAATATTTAGTTATTACGTAATTAGTTATTACGGAGTATTAAAATACATTCAAAACACAAAAAAAAATTCATTTCAAAATACCCTGCGTATATCGTGGGTTATTACGGAGTATACCACTCTCTCGTGAGTAATCATGAGATACCTACCCTCAATGTGTGGCTTTTTTCCACAAGGTACCTCGTTTCATGTACCTAAACGTCCGGGGATGAAGTATGAAAATGAAAACTACGTTAAGTATGCTGCGAGCTTGTTCGTAAATCCTTGCCCGAACATCCCACTGAGTCATTCCCTTCGCGCTCAGAGCCATCACGAACCGCGTTACTGTGCCTTCGCTGCAAAGAGATCACCATATTGTAGCAATAACACTAAAAAGCGCAGGGCCTCACGAAATGTTTCTTCTCTCTCTCTCTCTCTCTCTCTCTCTCTCTCTCTCTCTCTCTCTATCTCACTCTCTCTCTCTCTCTCGCTCTCTTTGCATAGCTTTGTCTCTCTTCCTTTTTTCTTTTTCACCCTCTCTCTCTATTCCAAAACAACACATTCCAAACCCGATATCTGGAACAGCTCGCAATACGAAAAAAGGGTTTTTTTCATAAAGCAGAAACAATTAAACAATTTCGAATAAAGCTAGAAGAAAATAGTATATAGAAGAAAAGTATATAATGAGGAATGTGTGGATCTCTATACGCAATCCGGTTTACTCACCCGTACGGGTCATCAGGATCGTTCTCGTACTGGATGGTGATTGGATTGTCGAGCATTCGCAAGAAGTGAGGAACGTTGTGATAAGATGGCGTGTAGTTCTTGTCTTCCGCGAAGAAAAGGCTTCTTGTGAATGATGTGATGCGGCGGTCAAACTGCTCGTACTCCTGTACACTTCAGAGGTCACGAAAGCAGCCGAGTCTCTATTCTCCTCCTACGAGATCGTGATCAACTTATACTTAATGATAATAAGTTGATCACGATCTCGTAGGAGGAGAATAGCGCTTCCTGATCACGCATTGAGTGGTTGCTCTCTCATTGCTCTGTTCTTGATTGATTTTCCCATTTCGCGTGTTATTTCCTTCTATACCGGTCAGGCCTTTCATTTCAGTCTGGTGGCTGGTTGAAACTGCTGATTACGATTGAAGGATTTTCTTTCACATAATCGTACTTGTGACGTGGTTTCGAGCACTTAAGAAGGATTTGACTCGTTGAAGGGTATCAAAAAAGCACAAGGAAGTGCAGTTCGGCTGCATAAGAAACAAGAGCTTCTTCTAACTTGATGTCTACCTCTATCACTGCTTTCAAAAGTCTCCACCAGAAGATTCGCTTCAGTTTCTTTTCTTATCCCGTCTGTGACTGTGTTCACTCACTTCATTCTTCTCGAGTTCTTTCTTCTTTTGTGATTGGACACAGGACACATCTCTCTTCGCGCAATGAATAAGAAAATCGATACGTCCTCGCTCTCGCCTATGGAATCTCTACTGTTCGGGACAATCAATGAGATGGTTAGAGAACAGCAAGCAGCAAATGCTGCCCAAATGAATATGATGAACAAAATGATGGACACTTTCACTAGTCTCGTAGCCGAGTTCCGTCAGCTATTGCCTACAGGTCAAACAGTTTCATCTCAAAACCAGCAACATGTAATGAGCTGTGCTCAGGTGGCATCTGCAGTTGCTTCTGTGGTCTATGCTGAAAAAGACGTTTATTTTGAGAAATCACAGAGAGCAGTCTTGAAAGGTTACCCAGAAAAAAGTACGGCAGAAGAGACAGATAAGAACGATATGCGTTTCATTTCATCAATTATTCAAATGTCGGATAAGCAGGAGTTGAAAGATGCGCTCAGAAGCGGTAAAGTGAGTGCACATCGCCACGGGAATTCAGTGATGTGAATTCTAAAAATCCAATTTCCATCTAATTCTCTCAGAGAGCTTTTCCTTTCTTTCGCACGTTTCAAGAAGCATCCCGAACTCCGCGACCTTCCTCACGCATACTTCAGACGTGACCTTACACCAGAGCAGATCGCTCAAGAGACTGCGGCGAGGAGAGAGGCCGGTAAGATGAACGCGGAGTGTGGCGCACTGAGGTACGTTGTGAGAGACGAAAAGGTTGTAAAACTCATGAATCCACGACCATTGCCTGAAAGGTCTGTTAACAATATACAGAAATTTTCGGGGCCCGCGGCAAGCGGTGCCCCTGTGTTGACTGATGCACCATCTGCTTCCAGATCATCAAATAAAATTTCTCTCAGCCGATCGAGTCAGGTCTCCCAGAAGACGCACAGCCCTACTCCGAGTCGTGGCACCTCTAAGCCCAAAAGCAAGACGATTTCCACACGCCAGCTGCGCAGTTCAACTCGCGGAGCTTCTGTGAAGAGTACCGGTAGGAGCTCGAAGAGTCTGGCGGTTCTACATGAAACTTCCGATGAGAGTGAAGGCGACGACACCGATAATGCTAGCAAGAAGGAGAAGCCTCCAACATCTTCTGAGTCGGTGAAACATTGAGACAAACCGATAAGGCCTGCTTGCCCATTGAATGTTAAGCTTACTACTGTTGATGATGTCTGCCTTGATTCTTCTCCACTTTCTTGCTTTCTCGTCAATTTCCGTTCTCTGCCATTTAAACTAGATATTCTAGACTTCTTCCTCTCAACGAACCGTGTTGACATGCTCTGTATTACCGAGAGTTGGGCTTCTCCTGAGAGACTTCATGATTGTTCTTTGTCTAAAGGAGGCAATTACTCTGTCTTCCGTAGTGATCGGATCGATAGCTTCCCTGGGGGTGGAGTACTTCTACTACTGGGTTCTCATTTGACTGCTTCGCTCATATCTTCTCGCTCCTATTCCGTTTTCTGTCAACTCCTCATATGTGAAGTTAAATGTAGAGATTTCATTTTTCTTCTCAGTTTGGTTTACCGTAGTCCGTCTTGTTCTATCGATTCCTTCGATGAATGCCTTTCAGAAATCTCTTCAGTTATGTCTGCTTCAAATCATCCTCTTTTTGTCTGTGGCGACTTCAATTGCAAAGAAATTGATTGGTATACTCATTCTCTTTCTACTCCTCATACAAAACATTCCGACTCTCTTCTCTACTTCTCCAATTCTCTGGGACTAACGCAGAGAGTTGATGTTCCAACCAGAGGTAACAGTGTTCTGGACCTTGTCTTCACTACTGACAGTGCACTCATCCCAGAGTGTCTCGTTCTTCCACCCCTACCTACACTGGACCATAACCTTGTTAACTTCGAGCTCCGTGTCCCTAGAAGAATTAAACACAAGAAGACCTACTTAGATTTCAAACGCTGTAACTTTGATCTCGCCAACTCTATTCTATCTTCGTACATATGACTGGACCTCCACACTCTGTTTTTCCTCTGATCCAGATTCTCTATATGATTCTTTTCTTTCAGTTGTTCAGGACGTGATTTCTAGAACAGTTCCTCTGAGAGTAGTTTCTCATAAGCAGACTCGCTACTCTAAGCATATCCTGAGTCTTCTACGTTCCAGTAGCCACCTATACAAACAAGCAAGGCGGATAGGCTTTCAACCCTACCTCAGAAGATCGATTGAGCTGCGCAGAGCAATTCGAAAGTTTCAAGCTGACCAAGAAGCACGAGTTGCTACTTCTAAGAATAAAAAACATTTCTTCTCCTTTGTCAGCAAGCGTTTAAAATCTCCTTGTCTGGTTGGTCCTCTTAAGGACCCTGAAACAGGAAGTACTGTAACTTCAAACGCCGAAATAGCTGAAATTCTAGCTGCTGTGTTCTCAGCATCTTTTACGGCAACTGGCCCTGATGCTTCATTACGCACAGTCTTGCCACTTACTGACCAACAAGTTGACTTTATAGATGTAAGTGCTCCAATCGTGTTTAAGTGTCTTTCTAAGTTGAAGAATGTTAACTCTACTTCTCCTGACAACATTCCATACTCTTTTCTAAGAGGGACAGCTACAAGCATTGCATCTCCACTAGCTATCTTATTCAATAGTTTTCTACTTCATGGTACATGCCCAACCATAAGGCGTCAAGCTTGGGTCAAGCCTATCTATAAGAAAAAGGGGAACATGAGAGATCCAAACAATTATCGGCCGATCTCTCTTACTTGTTGTACCAGTAAAGTCCTAGAAAAGATAGTATGTTCTTCTCTCCACTCTTATCTGGACAGAAACAACTTGTTAAGCCCATTCCAACATGGCTTTCGCTCACAAAGATCTTGCTCTTCAGCACTGATTATGTCAATTTCTAAGTGGCACAAGACTCTTAATCAGTCCAGTTCTTCATATATTTCCACTGTCTTCGTAGACTACAATAGAGCGTTCGACACTGTGTCCATCAACTCCTTGCTTTTAAAACTGTCTTCTTTTGGTATAACAGGATGCCTGCTTAATTTCTTCAAAGCTTTCCTGACTCAAAGAACGCAAGCTGTGATGGTAGCTTCATCTTTCTCAGCCTCCTATCCTGTTCTCTCTGGGGTTCCTCGAGGATCTGTCTTAGGGCCCTTATTGTTTCTACTTTATATAAATGATCTTCCTCAGTCACTTCCAGCAGGCGTTCATTGCACTCTTTATGCCGACGATGCCAAACTGTTCACTATGAATGACGCATCTCTGCTGCAGAGATCATTAGATGTTCTCTCTACTTGGTCTTCCTCATGGGGTCTTACTATTTCTCCAAATAAAACGCGCTACATGCGTTTGGGAATTAAACATCCTGATTTCAATTTCTCTGTAAATGGTCACTCTCTTCCGGAAGTGAAACAGTTTAGAGATCTAGGGGTTTTAATTTCGAGTGATCTTTCATTCAAAGCCCATGTAAAGAGTATGTGTAGTAGAGCCTCTTCTATAACATTCCTGATACTAAGATCTTTTCGCACTCTGAACGTCAACATTCTCATGAATCTTTTCAAGATTTACGTGAGACCAATACTGGAATATGCTTGCGAGATCTGGAACACTAGAAGCAAATAGAAAAAAATCAGCAGAAATTTACTAGAGAAATTTTCAAACGTGCCTGTATGAATATCCCTTATAGTCAACGATTGAAATTATTAAGAAGCTTGAGCCTTAGAAAACGTCGACTGACAAACGATTTGATGCTACTTTATAAAATAGTACATCACAACATAGACATTCCTATTGGCGAGATCCTTCCTCTTGCTCCTAGAAGTAGATTCACCCGTGGTCATACATGGAAACTTCGTATGCCTATTTGCCGTTTAAATCGATTTCAATCATTCTTTCCTTATAGGATAATTAGAGAGTGGAATGATCTTCCTGTTTGTTTTTTTTAGCTTATCACTTCCCAAGGCCAGGAAGTTCTTAAATGAATTGAATTTTTGATTTTTTTCTCGTCAGTTGTTTAATTATTAGTAGCCCAGTTGCTACTTCTTATTTTGCCATTGTAAATTATATTTGTTTTCGATTTTTACTGTGCAATCAATTGTATAATCATGTAACGATGACAATAAAATAATTATTATTAATATGACTAGTCTTATACCAAAAAAGTGATCTAGCTTCCACTAAGGCATGATAGAAAAAAGCAATTAACAAAAAAGAAAAATCAGCACATGTTTTTTCTTCATTTTCTGTAGTGTTTCACTTGAAAATGTTATGGCACACTACAAAAGGAGGTGGAGTATCAATTTTTTTCAGGAACGTTTTTTTAATAAACTTTTACCTTAAATGATGTTTTAACTTTTGTGAGCCCAAGCAAAGGAAACCAATAATCCGTTTTATTGTTGATAAAAAATTGCAATAAACTGATTCATAACATTATTGCATTGAAACATAAAGTTATCAGATTTCTCCGCAGAAAACATATCAAAAAGTAGTTCAAATTGTCTGTTCTCACTCACCACTCTGTTCTCAATATCGAGCGGTGACCTTTCTACTTGCTCCAATTCATTTCCATTTCTACTGCCTATTCGCAATTATGTCGGCCTCGACAACAAATGAAGACGCAGCTCTCCTACAAAAATCTCTGAAAGACTTTCTTGACGCGGAAGAGAAGACACCTTCTCTTCCACTCCACGTCGTACTTCTCCTGAGAACCTGCAACGCTCTTTTCGACAAGTTCTACACAAGCTCCGTCAGTCAAGAGACCATCCGAAAGGAGATCGATGAGGAGAAAAGGCTTCGCTCCGTCGTCATCGAGAGGGCTCCTGAAAACACCGATGCTCGTCCTTCCGCACAGACTCAGCACGATTCTCAACTCATTACCAGTCTTCTAGACGCATCTGGTATCGCCGTCGGTGGAATCTCTCACTTCAGAATGGGAAAGCCGCCGAATACGCCAGGAACGAGTTCGTCTAGACTTCTCAAAGTAATCTTCCCCACCAAAGGACATCAAAGACTGTTTCTTTCAAAGAGTGCCTTACTACGCAAGAATAATCAATTCCAAGGAATCAATGTCCGAACCAGTCTTACTAAAGAGCAAAGAGAGAGAGAGAGTACTTGCTAAGACAAGAGAAACGTAAGTTATAATCGGAAGGAAAAGACTACGTCATCTTCGATGGTGAATTGATGCCCCGGAATGAAGCAGACCAAAAGCGACGATCTCCAGCACAGCCGCGCCACTCCGCCTTTCCAAATGCTCGAAGCAGTCAGAACATAACAGTACGAGCTCCGAAGTCGACACGAACAAGCAGCGCCCTCATTCGAAGCCAGACGAATCCTACGCCGAAGACGTCGAACTGAGATCATGTACCGGTCTGAAAGCTTTCTATTTCAATATTCGTTCAATTAAAAATAAACTTTCATTGTTCCGTTCCTTTCTTGAAATAGAGCAACCAGATGTAGTAGCTCTTAGTGAAACTTGGCTTAACTCTAGAGTAGCTGATTCAGAAATTACCGGTCTTCTTCCTTACAATGTTATTAGAAATGATAGAGACTCTAGAGGAGGAGGTGTGGCTCTCATAATGCGGGATCATTTAACTTTCGCTAGACAATCATTTTGTGATACATGTGAAGTTGTTGCGGTTGATTTGTTCTTAGCAAACTCATTCTGTCGTATAATAGTTTGCTACCGTCCTCCAAATTACAATGCTGAACTAACTACTACATTATGCGATTTGTTAGTAGACTTAACAGCATCTTGTAACTTCCCAGCTATCGTAGTAGGAGACTTCAACAGCGACTTTTTAACTAATCCGTCAACTGTTTCTGATACGATTTTACGGTCTTTCGTAGACACTGCTGGCTATAATCTTATGCTTAATGATCCGACTCGCCATACCAAATGTATAGACTGGCTTTTGACAACTGAGAAGAATATTGTATCTAGCCCTTGCATCATTCCACCGTTTCATTCGTGTGATCATTCTGGAATTCAGTTCACCTTGCAAATTTCCTTTGCACTTCCTGAAAGCGATGTTATTCTTGATTTCGCTAGAGCTGATTTTGAAGCACTGAATGAATATTTTTCAAGTATAGAATGGGAGAATCGTTTTGACTATTTTCATGATATTGATGATTTGTATAATCGTTTCTGTAAAATAGTGCATGATGCGATAGAATTACATGTTCCGAGACGACTCCCTCGTTCTCCATTTGCCTCTTATCCTTCCTATATACATAGACTCATCAAATACAGAAATTCACTTTTTCTTGATATTACAATACCCTTCATTCGCACTATTTATATGAAAGCTAGTTCAGACCTTCTCAAACAAGTTAAGAAATGGAATAAGTATTGTGAGAGGAAAAAACTGAAGAGAGCAGCTGACCTCTATCGCCATATTGCTTCCCTCACTAAACCTAAATCAGCTCCCCCACGCTGTTTGAAAACTGCTACTGGTTGTATTGTTGTTGATTCTCTCTCGAAATGTGATTTATTAGCTTCCGAGTTTGCATCTTCTTTCACTAAAGACGATGGCTTTCCTCCTCCAATCTACGGTGATTCTATTCCTCCCCAACCAGATGATCATTTGTTCTTGCCATGTAATGTTTACCGAGTTCTCTCCAAGCTCAAACCTACTGGTAGCGTCGGTGCGGATGGAATTCCTCAAATAGTTTTCAAAAAGTGTGCCAAATCACTCGCTCAAATCACAGCGGAAGCTCACTCACATTTTCAATTTCTCTTTATGGCTTGGTAAGACACCTTCCGTATGGAAACATTCTCTGATTACTGCTATCCCTAAGTCAGCGAAAGACTCTTCCCTACCGTCCTCGTATAGACCAATATCCATTCTCTCCCCTGCTTCTAAAGTCATGGAACGTTTGATAAGAGCTATCATCGATGAACATTTAGCGAAATTCGAATTGTTACCTCAAAATCAACATGGTTTTCGCTCCCGTGCTTCTGTTGTTACTAATCTTTTAGTCTGTGAAGACGACTGGACACAAGATATCAGTAAAGGCCTATCTATCGATGTGATTTATCTAGACTTTACCAAAGCTTTCGATACGATAAGTATACCTAAGTTATTGACAAAACTTGTACGTTTCGGTTTGTCCCTATCTTTGATGTCTTGGCTAGAATCTTTTCTTGACGGTCGAATTTTTTCTGTACGAATGGGCAAGACAATATCTGCTCCTCAACCTGTGACATCTGGCGTGCCACAGGGTTCCGTATTAGGACCACTTCTGTTTTCTCTATACATTAGCGAATTGAATTATGTGCTTAGCCCTTATCCGAATATACGCTATCAAGCATACGCTGATGACATTAAGTTATATGTATCTCACAGTGCTCACAATATAGCTGAACGAACTATCGAAATGCAGAATTGTCTAGATAATGTGTATAATTGGTGCGTAGCCAACCATCTTTCTTTATCTTCGAACAAGACCTATCATCTACGCTTAGGCAAAACTTCTCCTTCTTTCAATTATCACCTAAATAACTGTGTTTTAAAAGTATCTACTCAAGTGAGAGACCTTGGAGTCCAACTAGTACCATCTCTTCGCAGACATGACGCGATTCTTGAACGAACTATGAAGGCTACTAAAGCGATGTATGCTATGCTCCGCTCTATAAGCATCAATGATTCCCAAGTACTTGTTAAGTGTTTCAATACATATGTTCTACCTCATCTAGAATTTGCCTCTTGTCTATGGAATCCAATATACCGGAAGGATTCTGATCTCCTAGAAAAGGTTTTGAGATCTTTCTCTAGAATACTCTTTTATCGATGTTTCCCACAGCCTGATTATCCTCTCAGCCTTCCATGTTACAGAGATCGTCTGAATCTAATCGGCCTAAGTACTTTAGCCGAAAGAAGGGTGATTGCCGACCTTAAAATGGGTTGGAAGATCTTCAATGACAAGTCTATTATTGAAAAATCACGCATTTTCAAGAGCACCTCCTCTACCCGCACTAATATGAATGGTATTGCTATTGAATGTACTTCTTCGACGTCTAGATTCAATTGTTTCGGTTTACGTGTTTCAAGAATGTTTTACGTAATCCCGAGTGAAATACTGAATTCAAGAACAGTAGAGCAGTTTATAAATCGTCTCCGTAACGAGAATGTGATATGTGACCTGGAGAATAACTAGTAGCATTTAGATATTTGCCTTACTTTTAGGTACTTGCCTTACTTTTAGATATTTGCCTTACTTTAGATATTTGCCTTACTTTTAGATATTTGCCTTACTTTAGATATTTGCCTTACTTTAGATATTTGCCTTACTTTTAGATATTTGCCTTACTTTAGATATTCGCCTTACTTCTCGCCACACTTGAATATTATTTACAATGTCTCTCACCATAACTTTGCATTGCAAAATGTCGATAAAATATAAATTGTTATTCAAAAAAATTCATTTTCAATGATAAACCGTAGAGAAAAAACAACTGCCAGAACTTTTTTCAACTGGAGTCAGAAATTTTTTACTTTAATCATGTCAGACCAAGTCAGGAGTTTTAGGAGTTTTTTCTTGCATGTAATTTGCCACTTGAATCTTCCGGAGTTTTTTTTCGAAAACAGTAACCTTCAAAAACAGCAGTGTTCTATCTCTGCCGTAGACTCCCTCAATTGATTCCAGAGCATCCATCATCCGGTAGAAGTCCTGGTACTGTTCATAAAAATCAAGATATGTAGGAGAGAGAGAGAGAGAGAGAGAGAGAGTTAAAGGTAATGGTAGATTGAGAGAGAAAGAGAGAGGAAAATCATTCAGACAAAGCGTGCTTCTTATACTGTCCATTTGGTCAACCGATAAAGACTGTTTTTAGCCATTCGATCAATCAATAAAAAAATTGTTATTTATTTTACTAATCTATAACTATTGATTTTAAACAGTTTATCAATCAATAACGAATGCTTTAATGCGTGAGGTCGCTAACCTCAGTTATGTTTGAGAGGACGGGAGGACGGTTGACGTGAATGCTGAGAAGCGAATTCTCATTGAGTACTGGGCTGAGGGCGGCCAGAGACTGCGTGATTTGCGAATCCGATGGTAACGCTTTCGAGGTATCGAATGTCGCGTTCATGCGGTATACTGAAGGACTCTTTGCTACTTTCGAGGTATCGAATGTCGCGTTCATGCGGTATACTGAAGGACTCTTTGCTACTTTCGAGGTATCGAATGTCGCGTTCATGCGGTATACTGAAGGACTCTTTGCTACTTTCGAGGTACCGAATGTCGCGTTCATGCGGTATACTGAAGGACTCTGCTACTTTCGAGGTATCGAATGTCGCGTTCATGCGGTATACTGAAGGACTCTTTGCTACATAATTCGCTTTGTTCACTTTATAATTTTTTTAATTGAAAAAATTGATAGAAAAACGTTTTCTTTGTAAAGGTTCATAATTGGTATGCACGTACTACAGTACCGCTCAAAATGTCATCATATATAGATTATTGAACATAACTTTTTTTCAAAGATAACATTCAAAGCTCAAATTTTCACAGAAGTTGTGTTGGGCGTCTGTACCGTACCGGACATCTTTTGGAGAAATTTAATAATTATGTCCAGGAAATACATCAAAATTGGTATACCTTCAATTTTTCAGTTTTTTCTCCATGATTTTTTGTTGAGTTTTTTTGTGTTGTTTTTGAACTAAGTTTATACAAATTCTGTTTCAAGTAATTGTTCGAACTGTTGGACATCGAAATACAAGTAAAAGCATGCAAGAAGCTGTTTTTTCTCCATATTTTTTGTTTATTTATTTTTGTTTTGCCAACTTAATTCATAAAATTTTCGTTTCAAGTCATGGTTCGAACTGTTGGACATCAAAAGACAAGTAAAAGAATCTGAAAATTTGAGCTTCAATCGGTTTTAAAAAAAGTTATGTTCAATAATTCCATATATGATAACATTTTGAGTGGTGTTGTACTCCTTATTTGAGGACAATTGTTTTCTCCGTCGTGAAAAGTTCATCAACCCGGAGCAGGCAGTAAAATACATTTTCCTTGAGAATTGTTTAGAGAAAAATTTTCACTGCTTGTTACCGCGTACAGCCTAAGAATAAAATCGGAGATGTTCAGAGAAAAAAGTTTACATAGAGAGAGAAGTGAATAAAATCGAAATCATTTTGAATCAGAACAGGGAAATAGACAAATTTAACAGAGTAACAAAGAGTGGTAAAGAGATGCAACGATTTAAACCATTGGGCTTTCATGAGCTATGATGCTCCCAGTATACCGATAGAAATCCGAAATCCCCAGCCCTATAGGTAGTAGATATTTCCGAAACCAACCTCCCACGGAGCTGAATATGTACAAGGCTGTGGCCAAAACGAAGACAATCGGTTTTCCTCGAACACCCGTAATGAACCGAGAGAACAGAGCAATAAATCTGCAGTCAAGGCACGAATCATGTATTTTTCGGTGTCAATTATGTATTTTATCTTTATCAATCATATGATAACTTGCCCAACTTTATTTGTGTTTTTATAAGCCCGACCCTTATAATATAGCCCTATCCAATGGACTAGCAATGTGCTCTCACTAAAAAGATACAGTACGGTTAAATCGAGTTCCGTTAACTAGTTTTTTGTCCTGACAATATTTCAACCAAATTTCTTACTCTATCTAATCGAGCGAGGTTAAGCCTGAAATCTGACTTCGAGAATTAGGCGCTTCATTTATTTATTTAGTTATTGATAAACTAATTTATTCAATGATTTATTAACTCATTCATTCGCTTATTCATTCACTTCTTCATTTTTTTAGGTATGCTCTAACGAATACACTTTCTACGGCAAGACCATCCCCTCCCCACTTTTTTTTCTTCCTCAACATCTTTTCTCCCTCCCCCCTCCTCCTGCACATGACATACATACATGGGGCATCGAACTGACCTGCGGGATAACAACCCCGATGAGACAAGGTGCACTTCACAAACATCGTGTGCTTGCTTCCTGTTTAAACAATTCGTATGTCATTGACATCGTATGATCTTTAAAATAAATCAGTTTTATAGAATTTCCAATGTCTTACTAGGGAAAACAATACAGTTTACATCAGTTGCAGAAACAGAAGTTAAGGCAAATACTCTGTTGAAGGGAAAACGAAAAGAATAGTTTTTGGTTGAAACTTGAATAATCTGGGAATACAAAACCTGAAATCTGTAAAACTGCCGAATCAAGGCGAAACGGACTTATTATATTGCATAATCGGTTCTTCTCCTTGTGCTTTTACGTAAGAAGATGAGACAAGAAAGACGACGGGGCCGAGTATTAAATAGGTCAGGACGTAGTCGACGAGGAGAGCTATGGCCGTCGCCAGGCAGAAACTGCTCATCTCAAGAGGAAAACTGCGGGATAAATTTAGCGGTTAGTAGTTATACCAAAATATAGAACCTTTGTAAAACTCTAGTAAGAAGCCATCCTGTTCTATCCAGGATCCATTCGAGCTACATATTATACAGAGAGAAAATGTCCAAAAGGAACCAGGAAACTAATGGTACATATTTGAGGCAAAAAAGCCATATGTAAAAACTGTATTTTTTAAATGACAAAACAATCATTGCTGATGCGAATTCTTATCAGAATCGTGGCTCAATTATGTCAATACCGAATTTCGGATGTTACAAACAGTCGTGGTACAAAATACAAACAGTCGCCACCTAGCCAAAAACCAACAAAAAATTGAAAACATGATGAACTCGAAAAAAGTAGAAGAAAGATAATAGAGGTCAACAATTCGTTTAACTTCTATGTATAGTTAGTATAAAACTGAGTCTCGAAGAATATAAAAAATCTCACGGTTCTTTTTTTTCAAAGAAGAAATATTGTCCTAAAAAGTCGAAGCTGTTTTTGATATTCAAAGAAGGACCAGTGGAGTTGGAGTTAGGCAACCAATGAAGAAGGCGACAATGTTCGTCGCCGAAGTGATGGTGATTGACGACGAGATGTGCCCGAAGACCAATCGGGAACGAGCTACAATATTCTAACTCATCTCTCTATTCATTCGCTCATTCATTTACTCCATGCACGTAGACATTCGAGAAGAAGAAAACAAAATACTGATGAACAAATTATTCATGGACTAAAGTTTGATGCAAAAAGGCAGTGAATGTAAGATTTCTGTGTTTCTCATAGTTGAATAATGGTGTGTGTGAATGTATGTGACTATGTATGCAGTGGAATAAGATCACTGAGCCTATTATCGCACGGATTATAAAATGTATTTGTTCTTTTATTTCTAAAACGCTCCCTCCCGGTTATGAAAACGGCAGTCCTCGAATCCACCCCTTGACTAATGTAGATTTCTTCTATATTTCCTCCGTATTTCAGTCTGATTGTACATTTGTATCAACACACACCTTTCATTGCAAACTACCTCAAAAGTTTAAAATAATACACTGTTACATGCTTGGAACTAGAAACTATAACTTACGAATGAATTGAAGATTGAATTGATGAATGACTCACAATCTGATCATCTAATCCAAATATACAGGCTTGACCAGTCGTCACTGCCTTTGAACTTTTTAACTAAATATTTATAACCTTTAAAAAACTGAAGACAGCAAACTTTGACATTCATTCTTTCTTTTTCATTCTTTATTTCCATGTACATGTGTATGTTTAACGTGGAATCGAAATATAAAAACAATATAACATGGATTTTTATATATGATAAAATTAAGAAATGAAAAAGAAGAAGGTGAGGTAATACAGTGGCAGTGTATTAAAGCCATTAGTCAGAAACAATAGGGCTAGGTAAAATAGTATGTTTAGGAAGTTCTTTCAGTTTCGTCAGAAACATCATTTCAGAATGAATGCATACTATTTCAGAAGGTAGGCAGTTCCATATAGAGATAATTCTTGATGCACATGTAGAGAACCGGGAGCTGTTTATAGCGAAAGGCAATGCGATTCTCAACTTGTGAGCATTTCTAATATTCTTAAGAAGTGGTTTAACAATGAATAGTCTGGAAGAATCAAATTCAGAACACGAATGTATTCTTTTATGGATAAATACTAGGTCAGCAACAACGCGGCGGTATTCAAGTGACTCTAGATTAAGCATTTCTAGTATTTCAGAGTAATCTAATCGAGGAAGTCCGTTCCTAGCTAGGATTCTTCTGGTGAAACTCCTTTGAACTTTTTCAATGTCTTTCACAAGGCCTATGGTTGTTGGGGACCAAACTACAGTCGCGTATTCGAGGATTGGGCGTACATAAGTGACAAAAGCTAGTGTCAGAACATCAAGAGACTTAGTCTTGAATGTACGCAAGAATAAGTTCACAAGGTTTGTTGCTTTCTTACAGACAATCTCGACTTGTTTATTGGAGGAAAGATTATCAGAGAACACAACGCCTAAATCATTTACTTCAGAAGATTTATTCATGACCACTCCGTTAAGATAGTAATTCATCATGGCATTGGAACCGAAGTGTGAAACAACGCATTTTTTAGCAGATAGCTCAAGATTGGAATGTTGACACCAGTTAGAGATGTTATCAATGGCTATTTGGAGATCGGAAGAGAAAAGTGGTACTTCAGTAAACAGTTTCACGTCGTCGGCATATATCGAATATTGCACAGTCGAAGGAATAACTTCCTTTATGTCATCGATAAATAATAAGAATAATTTAGGGCCGATTGTTGATCCTTGGGGCACACCACTAATTACAGAGGAAGTGCTTGAAAACTCGTTGTCAACACAAATAGTCTGCATTCTTTCAGTCAAATAATCACGAATCCATCCAAGGACAGGATTACAAATTCCTATATTTTCAAGTTTGCGTACTAAAAGATTATGGTCTACTGTGTCAAAGGCCTTAGATATGTCAAGGAGAACAACATCGACAGCCTTTCCATGAGACAGTAAATCCGCAAGGTAACAATGTGATTGTACTAGTGAAGTTACTGTGGACCTTTTGCTTCTAAAACCGAATTGATGAGGAGATAGAATAGAATTGTTCTCCAAGTAAGCATCAATTTGACTAATCAAAACGTTTTCCATAACTTTAGAGATTGAACAAGTTAACGAAATAGGACGATAACTTGAAAGTTGATCTGCCGCAGATTTGGGTTTAGGGATGGGTTTAAGAGAGAGGGTGCCTTTCCAGAAAGTAAAGAATTGTTAAAAATAATAGATAACGGTTTCAGAAGCACAAAACGCAGTTTCTTGAAAACAATATTTGGTATGGTGTCAGGAGAAGTATTACACTTATTGCTCAACTTTCTAATACCATTCAATATCATATCATGAGTTATGAAATCGAAGTACAATTTCGAGGGAGTCGTCGGATAGATCTCAGGAACAATAGAACGAGGGGAAACTTTCTTTTTTTTTTCTACACCGAAGAGAAAAACTCTGAGAAAGCTTCGGCTTTAGATAATGAAGTAACCAAAGTTCGATTAGATTGATCAACTATTGTGGGCATTGCTGAATTACGGCCCTTAGAGCGACTGCGACATTCGGAATAAAACAATTTCAGGTTTCCTTTACTAACTAGTTTGCTTTCTTTCTCAATCTGGTGCAAATGTAACTGTTTAGAAAATTCAGCAGAAAGATTGTGGCTGTAAACAGAATTAGGAGAATGAAGTGTAGCTCGTTGAAGCTTGTAATACATTGTTCGGAGCCTAGGTGGATAGAGGTCGATATCAGAGAAATCGGAGAACAATGGGACGAAACGGTCGATAAGGTGGACAAGGAAGTCAACCAAGTAGTTATTAGCAGCGTCAGAGTCGAAAAGAGCTAGAGAAAGTGTCCAGTCATGAGATGCAATCAGCCATTCCATCATAGCCCAATTCGCACGCGCGAAATTTCTTATAGAAGGAGCCGAAGCAGCAGGAAAAGCTGAGAAAGACACTTGAAATTCTACGGTGGCATGGTCACTTGATGAAAAAGGCGCAATCACAATACAGTCGGAAACAACTAGACTATTAGACAGCACAATATCTAATATGTTCGTACCACGTGTTGGTTGGGAGACGAATTGAAAAAAATGCTCATCGCAGCAAAAATCTAAGAACAAGGAATGATTCTCATTGTAAGAAGTGTATAGGCTATTCCAGTCAATAAATGGAAAATTGAGATCTCCTACTACCACCATAGGTATATTGGGAAGGGTAATCGATTTAATATAGGACAACAATCTGACCATCGTTGCTGATGTACAGGAAGGGGAACGGTAGATCACTACGCATCGCATTTGCCGTGGAAGTGCAATAGGGTTGAAGATATCGAGAGATATCACTTCTATGCCACTATCTTGGAAAGAGGAAACTAGAACAGATGGAATATTAAGGGAGACAAATGCGGCAACTCCTAAATGCGGCAACTCCTTTGTTGAACATAAGTACATATATTCTTTCTTCTCATTTTGAAACGATTAACTTAATTTGGTATTTGAATTTCTCACCACGCAAATCCTTCTCGTACGAACACGAATGCCAGAAGTGGAAAAGGATAAATGCATCATCGACCCCTGAAGTTTTTTTAACGATTAAAGCTCTCTTTGAACCTTTTTCAAACTTCAAAGTTCGGTTTTTAACTTCAAGTTGTGGTTGAGGAAATTTGAAGGTCAGGGAGAGAGTTGCTAAGTGAAAAAGTCCTTGACTCTCCGATTGGCGGTTTCGAAAGGTTCGAGAAGGGCAAAAAATGATTAAATCAGTAATGTTAATGTGTTTTGTTCATCCTATTATCTCTTTTGTCTAAGGTTTTCTCCATTTTTTTTGTTGAAAACCCGACCCACTTATTATCTCTCTCTATATTCGCGGATTCGGTTCGGCTGTTTATAAACCACACCTAAACCACATCATGCTGTTTTCACTTTTTATCCGTAAAGCGTTCCAAAAGACAGCCTATCGATCTACCTTTTGAGCATCCAGAATGGTAATTGGGAATTATTGAACGAATTTGGCCAAATTTTTGCCGTATGTACATACATATGTCTGTCTGTCTACCTGTCGGTCTGTCTGCCTGTCTGTTTTTATGTCTACCTGTTTGTCTGTACTTCTGTAGGCCTCTAATTCTGCTTATCTGCCTGGTTTCAAAGCCACATAGCAAATAAAAAATGTTTTTCCAACTCACCAATTCCTAATACCAAGAAAGGCGCCACGCATTGGATGCTATAGACCGGGTAGCCAAACCAGCAGAGAAGTCCAAAGGCAGCCGAAGTACCCTAAATATTGAATTTGAAGCCGAAGATGATTAGAAAGTCTGGTAAAAACCCTGAGAAGATTCGAAAACCGAAAAATATTCCAAACGCAAATCGAATTCTAAAAACTTGCCCTAAAAATTTCAGTGTTGTTTCTTAAACATCTATTCTGTCCTACTTTATTGCTCTGGCTACGCATTGCTTTCGATCAGTCGGACAACGCTTTTCTACTAAAATATTTGTTTATTCATTCAAAAAGGTAAAACCATGTTTTAAAATTGAACACAGAAAAACCGGATTCCGGTGCGGGATCGAACCCAGCAGTCTCTCCCTCTCCCTAGCACTAATCGCGTTTACCTCTACTCTATCTTAAAACACACTTACATATAATTGCTAGAATTACACACGAAACTAATATGAAATAATTGGTATTTATATTCAAATTTCAATCGATTTCCCAGCAAAAAAAGAGTAAAATGAGTTCAGGGATATTTATGGTTTAACCATTGCCAGAGTGGTTTAACCATTGCCAGAGTGGTTTAACCATTGCCAGAGTGGTTTAACCATTGCCAGAGTGGTTTAACCATTGCCAGAGTGGTTTAACCATTGCCAGAGTGGTTTAACCATTGCCAGAGTGGTTTAACCATTGCCAGAGTGGTTTAACCATTGCCAGAGTGGTTTAACCATTGCCAGAGTGGTTTAACCATTGCCAGAGTGGTTTAACCATTGCCAGAGTGGTTTAATCATTGCCAGAGTCTACTCACGAGAAGAGGTGTGAAGAGAGCGGAAGAAGCCAGTATGGGCAGATGCTTCAGAGGCCAGTCTTGCGCGAGGACGAAACACACGAAGGCGATCAACAGGCCGAAACCGATCGACATCACAATTAAGGCCTGTCCAGGTTAAACAATTCAGGACCTGTCTAACACACTTCAAAACAGTAAATAATACCAAAACAGTTTTTTAGGCAAGGCAGTCAACTAGAAAATTGCTGCTAATTAATCAATAGGGTTTTTTTAATTTTTACTATTGTACATATTACCACCACATAATCTATGACAGAAAAAATAATTATTAATGATGTAATATTAAATTTAAATAAAGAAAAACCTATTAAAAAGGAGATAGGCTCAAGCTTAACCTCGCACGCTCCCCGGACCATTTCGTTGTTCGCGATCACGTCTCCGAAAATGTCATAGCGGAAGTACAACGAATCATTCTGGAAGTTGCATTCTTTCTCCATTCGAATCATTTTCAAGTTGCAGCCAGGCACCAGAAGTGTTCAAAGATCAACAAATGATCAGTTAC
Organism: Allodiplogaster pararmata; assembly: GCA_964056735.1. Classification (NCBI taxonomy): domain Eukaryota; kingdom Metazoa; phylum Nematoda; class Chromadorea; order Rhabditida; family Diplogasteridae; genus Allodiplogaster; species Allodiplogaster pararmata. The sequence goes on along the minus strand of OZ057403.1, from coordinate 29,794,266 downwards.
ACAAATTGAAGGGAGTGAGGCATGGTTAGAAATAAATATGATTGAACTGTCGCACGGACAAAATCTAGTTCTCGGGTGGGTTCGAACCCAGCCTTACCAGCAGCTTGAGCGTTACCACTTAACTGACGAGGAACCATTGTGATTCCTGTGATTTCGCTGTGGGAAATATCACTGCCAGACGACTGACATGTCTATTTCTCCGCTTGAACATGCCCATGGCGATCTCTTCATTGTCCTCGACGCGCTCTGGAGTGTCTGCTCGCGACATGTACCACAAAACTACGGAAGAGACGTTACTGATCTTCATGACTGGCGCGGACTCTGAGATTATTAATCAATTTTTTAGTCAATCGTTTATTTTCATCCACGACAATTTTTTTGTGCTTCCGATATATTGAATTAGATTGTACTAGTCGAGAGTTTCCGTTGTTAAGAAAATAAATCTATGTTATTTATGTTCTCAAGTTGGTTTTAAATTTACAGAACCGATGAAAGCCACCATCTGAAAAAAAATCATGTCCTATTCACCATGATAATGAATTCGTTATTATTCGATATAAGTGACGTAAGTTCTATATCAAACAAATGAGAGTAAAAGAATGCATATAGTAATACAAAACCGAAGTCAACTCGTAATCGACCTATGAGAATTCTCATTTTCATGTCATATATGTAGTTATTAAAGTGTTGCCTGGCCAACAGGTAGTCCACCGCGCGAAATGAAAAATTACAGCCATCTATCTCTCCCTCACACCAAAAATGGTCACTAACGATACATTATTTCAGCCCACCTCGTGATTTAGCTCTTTTCATCAGCCCACCTCGTGATTTAGCTCTTTTCCTCAGCCCACCTCGTGATTTAGCTCTTTTCCTGTGCCATAGCCCACCTCGTAATTTAGCTCTTTTCCTGTGCCATACCTCAGTCATATTTCATCTTAGCTAGGCTTGCTTGCCTTCAAATTTTGTGATCGAACATTCGTCGATCTCGTTTCTTTCTAACCATCTTTCGTGACACAGAAAAAGTTGTTGGCGATGAAAAGTTGGTGCCCATAGAAAGTACTGCTAGGGTGATCGAAGACTCGGCTGCCCTCCGCTTTTATCCGCTCTCCACGCAGCTCTTTCTCAACACCCTATGTTTCCAATTTCAATTCACTTTGAAGAAACATTTTGCACTGTTTTACGATATACGGACCACGCGAGTGGCCCAACCGCAATTGGTCTGACAGCTCTAAACTCACCTGTTCGGTTTCCATGACCGGCAGAAGAGCATGTTCCTCATTGAAAGAATTCTTATTTGACTTGGCTTGAGAGCTTTCAAAGAGAGCTTTTCTCTATGAAAAAACACGCTCTTGAATTATTCACTCGTTATCGGATAGTTCAACGCACATTTTGAAGTCTTTGACTACTTCCTATTTCAAATCAATTTTTAAAGTACTCATATGACTCATAATTTGAACTATCAATGGGCAAAAGCCAGTCCACGAGCCGGAAACGAACCCAGCCATTTCTTTTCTAGCGGAATCGGCCGCGTTACCCTATGCCCTACCAAGGACGCACTGCTAATATAAGCTCAGCCATCTTTCAATTGTGTCAATATGCGCTTGTTTATAATTCAGATCGATGAGCGTTTCGTTCAAGTCAGGGTTTTTTTTCGTTTAAAGTACAAGTAGTACGAAAAAAACAGATTTTAGAATGAACGTAAATGACAAGTCTACCTAATTAAAAAAAACTTTACCTAATTCCGTAAAAGTCCATCTAATTTGAGAAAATTTTTATCTTCTTCTTCTATATTTTATCTATATTTTATATATTGGTAAAAAGGTCCTACTATTATAGTACCACGAAAACCAAAAAAAAGTGACATTCCTTCCTATATTCGTGACACGTCTACCGCATTCGAACAAAAAAGCCAGCTAAATTGGGTTTACGCGAACGTAAAAAACTTGAAAACTCATAAATTTTTGGAACACGACAACCTATTTTGAATACATGCCTTTAAGATTGGGTGCCAGTTGACAGAAAAAGAAATAATAGAAATTTTGGTTTTTTTTTAATGAATTAATTTTTGTTTTGGATTAATTATTGTTTTGTTCAACACAGAATTTCGACGTAAAAACACTTCGAATAATACACTCAATCAAATGAACTACGAATCGGGAAAGAAAGGGGGGAAAATGGGATACCAAAGCAGGGAGAAGAATAGGTGCCCTAAACCTACCAAAAAAGGGGAAAGGTGAGGGGACTTAAAGAGAGAAGAGAGCTCTACAGGGAGCGAGGGAAGCCTTCGGTGGAGAGGAGGGAAGAATTCTAAAGTAGAAGCACTCATTTAAACGCGCTGCCCAAATGTGGAAGTTGCCAAGATCATCATCAAGACCCTTTGTTGCTGATTTCTCAATTCCAACTCGCAGGTGACTGTCTGTGATGGCTCTTTTTCAATTTTATCAGCTTGAAAGCCAGTGCTTTTAGCAATTTTCTGGATTTGAAAATCCTTTAACTTATTTCGTAATTGGTAGCCTAATACTATTAATTTTTCTTCAAATTATTCTCACTACTCAGTGGAATATCTTTCGACGCAAAAGAATTTTATTTGTCTGTTCTGTGTTCGTGTTCAGATGTTATAGTTCCCATTGAACGCTTTCACAAAATAGAAGAGGAGATGAGCGATATTGAGCAAGCGAGAGAGAGTGAGAGAGAGAGAGAGAGAGAGAGAGAGAGAGAGAGAGAGAGAGAGAGAGAGAGAGAGGCGGAGAGAGATGTAGAGGGAAATAAGTGGAGAGATATATTTAGATAAATATATAAAAAAGAAGGAAAACGTCAGACACAAAGAAAATTTTAAAATAGAGTATTTTTTCTTGAGAAGAGACACCTCAGTTGACCTTTGGTAACTTCTATTTCTCTATGGAAACTTCTATGGAATCTTTTGGCAACTGAGAGTATGGAAAGGGCTGTCCAGAGAGAGAGAGAGAGAGAGAGAGAGAGAGAGAGAGAGAGAGAGAGAGAGAGAGAGAGAGAGAGAGAGAGAGAGAGAGAGAGGAGAGAGAGAGAGCGCGAGAGAGATAAAGAGAGACAGAAGGAGAGAGGGAGAAATAAAGAGAGGAAAAGAGAAAGAAAAAGGGAGAGAACAGAGAGAAAAAAGACAGAGAAAGAAAGAGAGAGAAAATACTGTTAAAACGGTTCCAAGACGTTCGGTTATAATCTCAATAGGACTAAAAAAAGTATATTCAATTCAATGGAGAGGTTGCACTAACAGGTTATGACGTGGTCAGTACCGAATGGAGGCAAGGAGACATAGTCAGAGCGAAAGTCTTCTTATTAGTGTTGTTCCGACGGAGGGCCATTGCTAACTTTTAAATTCCCATTCATGGTATATTCTCAACCGAAAATATATACATAGTGTTTTTAACTGTTTGAGCCTTTGTTCAGCTTTTTTGCTGTTGAGAAAATATACATTTTCTATTCCTTTTCTACCATCTGAATCTATGTATATTTGGAATGAAGACAGTGCTCACTGTGGTTGCAGATAACCTAGGAAGAAAGAGAGGCTATGGGAGAGATAGAGTGAACGAGAGCGGAAGAGTTAAGAGAGTAGTAGCCAAAGGCAACATGAAAATATGCTTAAAATTTGATTTCAATGTGAATTTTGAGAAATTAGCGTAGCGTCCAAAATCTATATATTTTATCAAATTCTTCAAATATGTTTTTTTTAAAATTTAAACTAACTGGGTGGGAAGTAAACGTATGGTCGTTAAAATATAGACATAGACAGAGAGAGAGAGAGAGAGAGAGAGAGAGAAAGAGAAAAAGAAAGAGAGAGAGAAAGAGAAAGAAAGAGAGAGAGAGAGAGAGAGAGAGAAAGAAAGAGAGAGAGAAAGAAAGAGAGAGAGAGAGAGAGAGAGAGAAAGAGAAAAAGAAAGAGAGAGAGAAAGAGAGAGAAAGAAAGAGAGAGAGAGAGAGAGTAGATAATAGACATAAAAGACCGTTAGGCCTACCTCGCTCGTAATGTAGAGAATCAATGTTCTGAGCGCAAAACATAACGTGATCTCATGAGAGGACGAATGAGATTAGCGAAGAATATGAAGAAAAAAAATAGAGAGGTTCCGCAAAAACACAAAAAAGATAGAGGTTTGTGAAGAGGAACAGTAAGAGAGGAATAGAGAAAGTAAGAAATAGAGAAAAAGAAAAAGAGAAAAGGAGAGTTTAAAAAAATTTAAAAGGTTTTTGAAAAATAGAGATAGGAATTAGAGGAATAGAAAAAAGAGAACAATAAAATTAGAACCGCGCAATGAATACGATTCAATCAATAAAACTCGAACAATTCATCTAGACATGGACGCACATGGACCGTCTATGTATGTCTAAAGTCGCAAAAAAACTCCGAAATTTTTTACAGCGTTAACGCACTGCTTGTTACAACCATGGCTCAACAAATGTTACTTGTTGAGAAGTTATAATTAAAAACTACCTCTCTTCGAGCGGCGTAGTCTGGAATAATGAGATGCGAGCTAGATTTAAGAGGCAGAAAAGGTGGAGATCATTCTAGACTCCCCGCTCAGTAAACGGTAGTTTTTTTTTAAATTCTCAGCAGTGCCGGTGACTTGACGTTTCAACAATAGGATCACTAGTTTTTTTTGTGGAACAGCACCGCGGCATCTCGCTGAAGAGTGACTCTTCTAGGCTCTGGTTATTGGAGATCGACACACAGGTTCTGACTCACACAAAATATATGTAATTATAAAAGTCTTCAAATGCTAAGATACACAGTTTAAAGGCAGTGAAGCCTGGTTAAGATGACAAATGATCTGACTATCGCAATAGTTCAATCATTAATTCAATCAATTCAATCATCAATACCTCTTCGCAAGTTTCCTCTAAACCCCTAAACCCTATCTGGCACCATGTTAGTGATAACACTGAACACGTTATCCTTTGGCAACAAAGATATGAATTGAAAAAATCTTTTTTAAAAAAAGCTTTTAGGTTTTAGTCGACAAATCTTCTTCAAAAAAGCTCGAATGTACTTTTCCTTTTTACTCACTGAACTATCTATATTTTGATAACAAAGCTATCAGACAAAATTATAACTTTGTCAGGGTCAATATTTAAAAAAAAAGGTTAACGAAGAGGGATGAAAAGGAAACTTGTAGAAAGGCATCATGTTTTGTGATTTTTATGAGCTTCTGGTAAAACGCAGCTTCTGGTAAAACACAGCTTCTGGTAAAACGCAGCTTCTGGTAAAACGCAGAGTTTGGATTTGATGTTTCAGCAGAATCCCTCAAGTGAGAACGAGTTCAGGCCAAATGAGAGGAAACGTAACTACCGAGTTTTGAAGCAAAGTGAGCGAAAAATTTAGAATGAAAGAAAAAAACATAACATAAATTGCAAACTATGGATAGTGCAATTGAAATTTAGTTTCAGGGAATCAAGAATGAATGAAGAATAACTCACGACAAAATGAATGATTGACTGAATGAGTTTTGAAGAATAACAAACCACAAACAAGTGGAAAGGTGCGTTGAGATCACATAATGGATCGCATGTCCTGAGTCCATCTTCGTGATGAACCCTTTCCAGATAAGAACGAACTTCCTCATCTATTCTATAAACAATCATTTTTGTTTAGTTTTTTTTTGGCTGATGCAATAATTTTTTGTTATTGCTTATTCATCATCATCATTAGTACTCTCAAGTCTCTAAACTTTTCTTTATTAAAAATGTTTCATTTAAAAATTTAAATAACATATGTATGTTCACTTGTAGTACCTTTTACCGTCTCCTAACCATGTGTTCAGTTTCTTTCGATCACACGAAAGCTTTTTTGTCAATACATAAGGAGAGTGAAAGGGAAAGAAAGAGAAAGCTAGAGAAAAAGAGAGAGAAAGAGGTTAAGATAGAAAAGAACAATAAAAAAGAACAATAAATTTAAAAGAAGTGAAATTACTGCGACAATACTATAGTAGGCGTTTTTATGAACCATTCAGCAATAGAGGCGGATGATACAACACTAATAATAAAGACGGCAGCAAAACTACAGAGTTGCCGGAGTTAAGATGATTAAACATCTCTATAAGACCATGTAATCTTTATCAAACTGAGCATTCATAAAAACGAAACGATCGAGAAGTTCATTGGCACTATACTATGTTTATAAATAGAGAAAGTAAAAGAGAAGAGGAGACAGGAAAATACAATGAGAACTCTAAGGAGAATAAATACTGAATAGAGAAGAAAAAAGAAAAAAGAAATAAAGGGAAAAAAAGAAAAAAAGCAATGAAAAATCATATAAATAGATATAAAGAGTAGAAAAATTAGAAAAAGGACAACAACAGAAATGATCCTCCAAACTCTTTTTGTATAAATTTCTTGCGTAATGAGATCCCTCTTCACTTGTAAACAGATTCAACTTGAGAGCATACCAGGCAAGAACTTGTTTATTGTAAGACAATTTTAACGGGAGGGATAGTTTAACATTGATCAAATACAGAGATAAAGAAAAAAATGTATGCGTATCGCGTCATATTATTTTCCTAATACTTGGTGCGTTTTAGCTTTGTTAACTTAGTTTTCTCCGCTTTGTTTTTATCTTTATTTATTGTTAGTTCCGTGTCACAAATGTGTTATTTAAACGGTAATCATTCATTATTTGTGAGCCTTTCTCTCTTCTCTCTCCATTTATACACGCTGCGATGAATGTTTTCGTGCATCCATTCACATGAATGACCTCCTTGAATGAAAAAACAAATAAATAAATAGACTGCATGATTTTCAGAAATTTTACAAAAGTTTCAATTGAAAACTGGTCAAGAAACTTTTCCTTGAAACCGGACCTTTCAATGTCTCGAATGGCTTCTTCTTCCAACAAACTCAAGTTGCCCTTCGCAGAGAAGTGAATGAATATCCGCTGTGGGCTCGTCGACAAGTTGTAGAAGTCTAAATAGGCCTTCGTCTCCCTGTAAAAATGCTAGAACTAATAAGCATGCTAGAACTAATAATCATGCTAAAACTAATAAGCATGCTAGAACTTCAAATGCTCCGTTTCACAATTCAAAGGCAGTGAACCGGGTTAAGTACCAATTGATTAATCATGGTTTAATCAATCTTTCAGAATCTCATAATCATCCTATAGCTCAAAGGTCTTGTCTAAACTTCAAAAATTTTATGGAATGCTGCTCCTCCGAGCGGATAGCCTGCAATAATGAAAAGCGAACGAAGTGTAGTGCAGAAAAAGAAGAGAGGTTGGGCAATATCAGAGAACAAGAAAGTTAAGATTCGTTCGTGTATCGTCATGCTAAGCCCCTTCTCGAATGGTAAGCTATGGTTCATCTAGTTACTTTGCTCCATTTTTTATAGGTAAGGTAAGGACTGACCGCTGAAAAAAATTTACCAAAAATTCTGAGAAACAACACTTTTCGAAGATCAATTAGTTGTAAATTTGACTCTCATAGCAATAACTTACTCAAATTTGTTAGAAAACAATTTTTTCCTCGTTAATTAAACCACGTTCATGAAATAGTCCTTGCTTCGGATTTTATTATACTAATACTATGTAATATTAGTTCGCGCGTTAATATATTTTTGTAATATTACTTTGTGTGTGTTTTTGAAGCAAAGTATCTCCTTTTTTTGTGAAAAAAACGATTGTGAAAAGAATTGTCGTCAAGGAATTTTTTTTGTAACACAGGAACTTAAAAAAGAGCTATTTTCAAGAGAGCGAGCAGACTGAAAAGCATAACACAACTAACTTATCTTGTTTTCTTAATTTGAAGGTGAGAGGGGGAAATAAAATAAATTGTGTTGTCAAGACACTAAACGAAACAGCGAGAGGAACGAAGCCAGAAGAAAGGAAAAAGAAAGAGAGAGAGTAGAGAGAGAGAGAGAAAGAGGGCGAGAGAAGTAGAAATAGAAGAGCATGGGAGAAAAAGAAAAAAAATAAAGAGAAGAAAACAGTTACATAGAGAGAGAGAGAAAGAAAGAGAATTAGAGAAAAAGAGAAAGAAAAAGAGAGAAAGAGAAAGAAAAAGAGAGAATTAGAAAGAAAAGTAGGAAAGACAAAACAACAAAAAGTGACAGTTCTCTGAAGCAGAAGGAGTAAAAGATGAATGAACAAAGGTAGATTAAGAGAGATCAATCGGATAATCCCGCTAGGAACCTGTCCGCTGCGGAATTCTCCGGAGAGAAAGATTTCCTGATGTCCGATTCTAGTCGCACGTGCCACAAGCCCGAGGCCATGATTACTGAGAAAGTCAAGCCTGCAAACAAGAAGCTTGTGGTTTCCACTTGGGCCACTTCAAGTGACCTACGTTTAATATTTCTCACATTTTCCTATGAAAAAGTGAAATGCCTGTGAAATGACTACAATGTGAAGTTTACCTATTTTATATCTGAAATTCAACGTGCATTGTGCAATAAATCATTCAAACCTACCGAAGAAGATGCACTTCCATGGATTATCAGCGATGAATTCGCCAGCTTTCTCTGTGACATCGAACTCTTTCATCTTGGCGACGATCTTCATTCCGACCCCAGGCATCTGAAATGTCAGTAGTTGTGACACACTGACATTACAAATGTTAGAAGGTCAATCTGAGTTAATAAATTCAGTCAATACACCGGTCTCAGTAGTCAGAGTTCATGACAAGTCTTTCCAAGCTGAGTTTGACCACATGAGAGTTCAACTCAAATCGTAAGCTCTCAGGGGCCTAATAAAAAGGCTTCCCTACTTAACACATGTATCAATTTTCGAATCGTGAATCGAATGGCATCACTTTCAAACAAACGCTACCGCAATAGAGTACATTTCTGTCTGAGCGGGGGCGAAACAGACTTTTGTGAATTAGCGTCATCGCGGTTATCGATTATGATCGTGCTTGAATACTTTCTCCCTTCAATCTCTTTAATCAATATTCATAATTCGTAGATTGGGTTTCAAAGTGAGTACAAAGCTTTGCCGAAATCGGTTAAGTGAGGGGAATCGGCATGGGCATTCAAAAACATTTCGCCAAAGGTCTTTAAGCATACGGCAACCCAAGGTTCATTATACTATTTTTTTTCAGAGCGTACAAAAGAACGCTCGAAATAAGAAGAAACCCACGTCATTGAAGTGGAATTTCAACGCAGAAGACTGTAAGAGAACTAAGAGAAACAACTTCTGAGCAAAACAATTGGTAACAAGTGAGCAGTAAAGTAGTCTAACAGGTTCAAATGAAGAAAAACAATGAATTGAGAAGACATGGTCATGTCGTATCAGTAAGTCAATTACATGCAGAAGTAGAAAATCTTCTAGAATTCTATTCTCATCCAAATGAATGAAATAAAATAAAAACATGAATAATTAAATGTATAAATAAAAGCAAATGCCTAAAATAATTGCTCTAAACTATAGTTTTCATTTTCAACGGCAGTTTTGAGAGTATATTTTTGTTAGCGCTCAAGACAAGAAAAGGCTTAGGTTGCTATGAAGGTTAGATGGTTTCATATTTCTACAAGCAGGACTGTTCCTTACATACCTCACCTTACCAATTCTCATTCAAGATATTGTTGACATTGCTGTTATACATGATTTAAAAAAAAAGGATATTGAATAGCATTGATAAAAATATCAATGGTTTTATTGAAATAGTTTTTTCTCTTTGAAACAGTTAAACTATTATCAATACCACTTGATATCCTTGTTATTACCAATGTATTGTCACATCAAACTTGATGTATGAATAAATAGATAAAATACTACTACTTATTCTTTCCATCGCAAAGTAAATTGCGATTCAGTATACAAACAGCGGAACTTGTTGCGGCAGCTCGAATAAAAATAACCATTCATCTTTTGTTGGCAACGCTGTGTTATTAACCCCTTCACTCCGAGCGCTCTTTCCTCTTCTCTAGCTCCTCCTACTCGAGTGACTACTTGCTCCATCGAACTACTCAAAAAACTGAAGACGAAAATCGCAATCAAGACCGCTATCGGACTGGTCAATTAAACGCATAGAAATTAAAAATTTGTCTATTGAAATTGTCTTTAATTTTTCGAAGATATTCGAATATGTTTTAGTTATATTGTAACTCGATCCAATGAAGTCGGAAAGCGAGGAAGTTCTACAAGGATTTATCTTGCTCTAACGAAGCTAGACTGTTTGAAAAGATTTCCAAAAGGTCAAATAGTTGACCTTGCATCAAACTTGTTTTCTGTTTATATTTCATTTATTTTAAATATTTTTTTTGTCCATTCTTTAACAAAATTTTTTATCATTCAAAATTTAACTTTACTTCATCAAGACTATTTATTCTGCAACGAACTTAATTTTTTAAAAAATCAAAAGCTTTGTTTAAATAAAGAATTTTTCATAATCGATGATCGATACATGCTATATAGCCGAAGATTCATCCACAATCTAAGTATCTGTGATCGATCGTTGATCTACAATCAGTGATAGATATGTTATCCAAAGATTGTTTCTCGACTAATTTGCCAAAGATGACCTTAAGTGGTTAGGCTGGCGGAATGTCGTTGACGAGCCAGACTCAGCCGGAAGGGGGCGGGCGCCGCTCCAGAGCTCGAAGCTCGCGAGATGAGACCGTGCCTGTCGTGGACGACTCTCTTCTGCCACCCTACGCAAAGCATGTTAGACACCCAATTATAATATTTTTTCTTTCGAAAAACTACTGGTAAACCGTTCAAAAATAAAGACAAATTTTTTTTTAAGAAACGATTGTTTTCTGAACGGAAGGTTCCGGAATAAGGAGAAGCTTTCTTTTCTCTGCTTTATAACTTAAGCTAGCTTTTCATAATTCCAGACCCCGTCGCTCTTCAAGCGGTAGTTTTTATCTTTTTTAGCAATTGCGAGTGATCTTTGTTGATTTATGTTCCCAGTCGTTATCATGGACAATATAACTGTTTACGGAACTCTATACAGGGATATTATGTGTCGTTCCAAATGGGTGTATGTACGTATGCGCCACTCAACCCGAAAAAATTGAACTTGATATTTTCCTCTCGGTGATAGTCGTTCCTATCTCTTCTGCTCCTGCTTCCAGTAACATTCTTTTTAGTGACTTTTTTTCGACCTATCGAGAAATCAAGACATTTTACCTATGCATGTACGTATCCGCCGCATAGGAGTGGCAGGTTACTATATTATACCTGACTCTATCATCTACGAAAATGCGACTCGAAACACAGTGGCCATTCGTGACTCTACAGCCTTAAGAGCCTGTCACAGATGGAGCCGGATCATCCAGTCCAGAATCGAGCGCGACCTCAGGTGGCGGATAGAGGGACGCCTCCCAACGAAGAATTCGTGCTGGGAGGTAGCGGGAGAAATCCCGCCGCGTACCAAAACTGGGTAGTCAAAGGGTAGTCAAAGCTCGTCAAAGGAGGGCGATGCCGGACCGGCCTGGGCATGCCACCGGACAAAACATAGGCCGATACTCCGCTATACATTCAATGGCGAGTCGAGGCGCCAGTGAAATAACCTCTTGCCCTTCTCCGGTTAACGAATGGCTCTCGCCAAGAGGATCGCCGACTTCGGTGCGAGTGTAGACTGAGAAAATCTCTCCGGACTCAAAAGGATCCTCACCAACCTATCCCAAAAGGACTCCTCTCGACAGGACCTATGGGCAAAACAACAACAACAACGAAAATGCGAAGCTTAGCGGTAGCTTCTCTTTTCTTGTCAAACATCAACAAAAAACTACCGTTCTCCGAACAAAGGATCACATGGGACGCAAGCAGGCTGTTTCCGACAACCCGCAAGAAATCGTATAGATCAAAAAGAGTAATTTTGGGATAACGGCACTCCCTCCGAAGTCTCTATTTCACTCATCTTTACCCATCTTGATCTACACGCTCTTTTTGTGTATGAGAAGATTAATACTGGTGTTATGAATCAATTATTCAAGTTTATACACGGTTTAATTCAAATTCAAAACAAATATGTTAATCACAAGGTCAATAGAGGCTGAGCAGGCAACAACGGAACGGCAAGTCCGTAGCATGGAAAAAAAGAAGACGATAGACAGGCAATATTGAAAAGTGCATAGATCCGCGCATATATTCACCTAATGAAACAGCTTAATATTGAATAAACTCTTGAGAAAATTTTCGAATTCTGAATTGTGTAAAAAAAATTTCATCGTCGTCCATTGAAACAAAATTAATTGTTGAATCACGAGTCTCAAATTGTAAAAAAAAAAGATTATGTGAAATAAATCATGTAGCAGAAGATTACAACCTCAATAGACATGAAACCAGCTTGTAAACTCACAGCAGTTGGATTGTAAAGTCTAAACAATTGAATGTAAAACAGAAGTCACTCTTTGAATGAAGTAAATTTTAACTAAGAAAGAAAACAAGAATTAGATTGTGAAGAAACCCGCATTCAGAACAGAAATTTATTTGGTGACTCAGAACTCATAACGAAAAAAGTGGTGCTCTCACTATTTTCGCCTTTTGAAAAAAATGAGAGTAGCAGTGTTAGAGACTACGAACAGGGGTTAAATAGTGACCGGATCGGTCCCGTAGGCGGATACATGCACAAACTATTGACAAAAATCTCCCTATTTTCTTACCCTATTCCTTCATCTTCTCTTCTTTTTTCCTGCAAACTTTGAGTGGCGGATACATTTAAACCCGAATTGGGCGGCCCCATTTAACATCTGACTACGAATTTTGTTAAAAATTGCTCATGCTTAGATCCTCAGCACAGGTAAATTTTTCAAAGATCTCATTTGAGTGTTCAGTGACAGTCTTCACTTATAATATTATCCGAACTCGTTCTCTTTCTCAGTTGAAAATTGTCTTCAAAGAGTGTTGAAATCACATTCAATTGTTTAGACTTTACAATATAACTGCTGTCAGTTTACATGCTAGTTTCATGTCTATTGAGGTTGTAATGTTCTGCTACATGAGTTGTTGTAAAACCTTTTTTTTCAAATTGAGAATCGTGATTCAACAAATTTTCTCTTCTTCCTCTGCTTTTGACCTTTCGCTCGCTTCTAATTATTCTAGGCCCCTATTTTAGGCCCCCCTCGTACCCCCCCCCATTCTAGGCCCCCCTCGTACCCCCCTATTCTAGGCCCCCCTCGTATCCCCCCTATTCTAGGCCCCACGCTCGTGTGGCAATCACTTCAGAGGCAGCTTATTTTTTGTCCACAGAAGCTATCAAAGAGTACAGAATGTCACATATCGCAAGCTTGCGGGCTGAGAATCATAGATTTTTAGTTCTTCCGGAAATCCAAAAAAACTTTTTTCAAAAAGGCACGACGTCAAAAATATTTGATGTCACAGAAGTAGCAGCAGAGATCTAACGACACTACTATCGAAACCCTGCTGTTTACGAAGCAGACTTTTTATCTAAGCAACAAGTGAGAGTGTAGATCAAACCGGCTATTAAAAACGGAACAGAACGCTAGAGATACCGAGTAGTGATTGAAGTGAGAGGAAGCGAGGCTCATGAATTTTTCCTGCAGTGTGGGTATCAGAACAATCAATACTGGGCATGGGTATTGATTGACCCCTTGGTCGCAGCTAGGAGTTGAATGCGACCGGACAAATTGATGTTTACATGTATCCGCCGCGAAGGCCGATCCGGTAACTATTTAACCCCTGGGATCAGCCAGGAGTGGAAACACATTCAACCATAATAGAAAGAATCGTGTACGATATATTTTTTTGGTACTCATCATACTGAGGTCGATAATTGTAGCACACCAACTAACAATGCAGTACCGCAGAATATAAAGTGAGCAAATATGTATTTAAGTTACAAAATATTCCTAATTATGTTCAAATTTTCCGAATTAAATTCTTTCAGATAATATTGATCTCTAGCTTAAAATGCCTTTGATTCAAGCAAGTCTCAAAAGTCATTTCTCACGCGAAGTGAAGCAGCTTTTGCTGATGAGATGGTGATGAAGAACTGTAAGAAGGATCGAGAGAGGGGGAGAGGGAGGGAGAGAGAGAGAGAGAGAGAGAGAGAGAGAGGGAGGGAGAGAGAGAGACGAGAGGGAGGGAGAGAAAGAGAGAGACAGGTAAAAATATGGACAAGGTAAAGGATAGAGAGGAAAGTAAGAAAAAGGTTAACGAAGAAAGTAAGTTCGAGTGAAAGGGATCAGTTTAAATAAGAAAGACATAATGAGAATCCAGGATGAGAAAAAAGGCACAAGAAAATCTCAACGGAAACCTCTCATCCTCTAGTGTTCAGACTCTCTCTCTCTAAACCTCTCATCCTCTAGTGTTCAGACTCTCTCTCTCTCTAAAACTTTATATTTCCACTATTTCTTTCTCTGCCTGTGCTTCTTCCACTCTGTTTCCATGTTGTTTAGTTTCGTCTCTTTCTTTTCAGTCTAATTCTCGCTTCATGTCGCAAATACTCTCTCTCTTGGTCTCTCTGTCTCTCTCTCTCTCTTTCTCTCTCTCTCTCTCTCTCTCTCTCTCCTTTTTCCTCTGATTTCATCAACTTCGCTCTCCTTTTTTTCTTTCCTCATCTTTGAACCAGACTGGTTTGCCCTATTCTCCAGTGCCTTCGCGCACTATCTACCCTGAACTTTTTTGACTGGCCTTTGGCAGTGAAAGGGGAATTGCAGGGTAACGAAATAGATGGGAGAGAGAGAGAGAGAAGATGAAGCGTTCACTCAAGCTGCCTTGACTACCTGACAGTGCCCTTGGGATACGGAAAAGAGTAAAGGTTGTTTCTAAGATATAATCTGAGAGGGGAAGGGGGGTGGCGAAAAGAAAATACTAAAGTGAGCATTTGGCAGGTTTTCCGGACTAGTATAGAGTAAAATGTGTGGGAATGAATCGCTTTGACTCCAACAATGTTTTTTTTCTTTCCCAGAAGCACATCTTTCCAAGCAATATATTGTTATTGTAAATAAAATTAATGAGAGATTCAGCAGTGACATATTTCACTGACAATACAAATGACATATTTCACAGACAATACATTCTTTCCAAGCAATATAATGTTATTGTAAATAAAATTAATGAGAGATTCAGCAGTGACATATTTCACTGACAATACAAATGAAATATTTCACTGACAATACAAATGACATATTTCACTGACAATACAAATGACATATTTCACTGACAATATATCACTCAAAATCCTGTGAATGTACTTTTGCATTACATCTGCGAGGCGATGTACAAAAACTTTTTCATTATGATTTAATGGAGAATTTTCTTATGAACCGAAACCAAGAGGAAAACATCATAAAATAAAATAAATGTAATGTTATAAATAATATTATTAGTTAAAGTTAATTTTCAGTGAAACAGTTCAAAGGCAGTCGCGCCTGGTTAAGGCGACGAATAATATAATGCTTGTATCGATCAAAAACAGAAACTTTTTTGGCCTCGTAATGCATTCGCGATGGAACACTGACAATCATCGAAAAAGTGCATCAGACAATTCACAATGACATTCCATCAGACAATTCACAATGACATTCCATCAGACAATTCACAATGACATTCCATCAGACAATTCACAATGACATTCCATCAGACAATTCACAATGACATTCCCAAAGACACTTTAGCTTTGAGCTAAAGTTAAAGTATAATTTGATGTTCTCAGCTCATCAGAAACCATGAGTTCTTTTTCTATCACTACATAATTCTCTCCTTTTTTGCCCTTCTTTCTCTGTTTTCTCCTTTTTTTCGCTCTCTTTTCCTCGTTCTTTTTTCTTTTCCCCCTCTTTTTTTCCTCATTCTCTTCCACTTTCATTCGGTGGCCTTTTGCTATTGGGGCGATCTATTGATTATTATTTTCAGTTGGAGTACAAAATGAAGGAGTACATACCGGAAGGAGACATCGAATTCCCTTTCGAAGACACATCAGGTAGGCCATTGTAAATGTTTTCAATTAGTTTACACTGACCATAAGCTCTTGTCAGTGCATGGGAGAATGAGAGTGGTCACCTTCGGGTTCAAAACTCTCCGTGGTACTTCGGTAGATCCACATCATAGGCAATTGGCAATTGCTGTCTTTCTTTTGACCCTATTTCTTTCTCTTCATCAGTATTTTCGATCTACACACGGGGTTTTTAGTGTCCAAGGAAAAGGTACAGAGGCCCGCGGAACGCAGAAAAATTAATGAAACAGAGACCCGCGGGTCTTCTTTTATAATGAAAAGAACAACCGAACCCCCAAAAATTTTTCCCGATTCCAACAAAAGGGTTCCTCCTAAGGAGTTTAAAAAAAACAGAGGCCCGCCGACATAGGGTCTCACATGACCATTCAAACCCTGGCTACACACTTGAATTGCACTTGCAATGGTTAGAAAATGTTCTTCATACTAAAGCGATGACATTGGATTGAGAAGAGTGGAGGATGGAAGAAGTTGTCCCATTTTGAAACTTGTTAGCAAAGCGTGCAGTTTCTTATAACCCGCAAAAGGAGGTCGTGGATAAAAAATAATAATCAGAAGGTAACGGTCCGCTTCGAGAAATTAGCGAAAGCGTGCGATGAAACAGAGTATACCATACAAATATAAAATACATGATTTTGTGTGTGTATATATTCTACCTGCAGTGCGTGTTAGAGTGACATTTGCTAGCCGAATGGTAGCGCTCGCGTCGGGTAAGAGAAAGACGGCAAGTTCGATCCTAATTAGTAGACTATCTTTTGTCTGGCCCATAGTTCAGTCTTGAATTGGTATAATCATTTTTTTCCCCGTTCTTAGGAGCTGGAGACGAGAATCGTGTTCGTGGCAACTGGGCTAGTCGAGCAGATTCCTTTGTGGCCATCGCTGGGTTCACATTTGGACTTGGTTAGTGATGAAAGCTCGGGGAAGGCACGTGGTAGCAGTTTCAGGGTTCTTTAGAGCTTAGCAAATGCCTTTTTTTGGCTGGGTTCGGTCTCGTTCTATTTACCAGCTTTTTTCTTTTATGTAATGTTTTAACAATAATCATGGCTTCATAATAAAACCTTGTCTACTGTTGCTAAGATTATTTTTCAAACTGCGGCTGAAGAATACGTCTCTAATAAGGAAAATTTCCGTTTTTTTGGGAAAACTGTGTTTAAGCAATTTAAACGTCTAAACAAATATGGCTCAATCAGGCGTTATTGCCTTCAAATTCTGTAACTAAGCGTCTTTTTATATATTTTAGATTCTTTGTGATCTCATGTATCAAGAGACTCTGAAACCTCATTTATAAAATTTCATGGACTGGAATAGAATTTCTCACCAGGAAGATGTCTTCTGATGGAAAAATAACAAGAGAATTCAATTCAATTCAATTCTTTATTCGAGTTGTTGAAGTAACGTAAGAACGTGCATGACAAAGGATGACTGACACAGTGTGTTTCAGTATTTAAAATAATGATTCAGATATTCACAGAGAAAATATCAATTACAGTTTTAATACTAGAATACTAGTTTTGTGAGCTAAATTTTGTATAGATTGGAGGAGAGGGGTTTTTAGGATCGGGATAAACATGCTTAGCACCTACACATGAGAGTCATGTAGATCAAAAAGCTCAAAGCTCAGGGAACGGCACACTTAGGAGAAAACCGACAGCGGCGTGCGATGGAAATTGAAAAATGCGATACAAACAGTGAGGTTTTATTAATAAGGTGAAGTGTTGCGCGCAGGTTTCACCCGCGGCGTGAGTTAGAGGATTACCCGTTTTCGAAATAGGCAGTTTCAATTCGAGTATTGGTAGGAAAGTGAATATGGTTTTTGAGCTATCGATTGGATTGTCTTGAATAAGCAGAGGTTCTCATTTCTTTAGTTTCAGGTAACTTTTGGCGATTCCCGTTTTTGGTGTACAAATTTGGAGGAGCGGCCTTTTTCATCCCTTTCTTGCTTTGCTTGCTGGTGATTGTTGTGCCGACATTCGTTCTTGAGGTTTGATTTATTCGCTCCATAGTGAAAGACATAGACATCAAACGCTTTATTTCATAAGATCAAACACAATTCTACTACAGAAGCTTTTGCGTCCCTCCACTCTTTTCTTCTTGTTGCAGTCTTCATTATCATCTAATCAGAAATCAAAGCCTATTATCAGAATCTCATCTAATCAGAAATCAAAACTAAAAAAGATCAATAATTGAAACATTTCCTGATTGGTGAAATTGAATGATCTCCAGTTATAATTCGACAACCATCTCCAAGTTCCAGTGTGCATTGGGGCAGTTCTCAAGCTTGGCGGCTGTTTCAGTATGGAAAGTCGTTCCTCTATTTAAAGGTTAGTTTTTGTCGCCCTCTCCCCAAGGATAAAAATAAGCGAGAGGAAAAACTTCTTTTAGCAAAAAGTTTGAAGAAAATTCTTGTTATTATATTCTAATAAAGCTCGTTTCAATTAGAAAGATGGGTAGACTTTCTCTTGCCTTCCGAGCTATCCATGGCCGGTGCGATAGTTCAAACGTGTTTAATATGGGTAAGTGAATCTTCTGCACAGCTATTCACACCAGCAGTGACTCACGTAGTCTGCTGCTATTTTGTACAAAAATAGGTCCGCATCTCATCTCAGGGGAAAGCTTAACCTGCTTCCGAGGTTTTCATGATCTTATTATGACAGTTCGCATTGAAGGAGTTGGAGTAGCGATGGTCTTCATCGCTTGCGTCATGAGTGTTTATCTGAATGTCGTCACTTCATGGACGCTCTTCTATCTATTCAACTCGGTCGGCTTCTCTCTCCCCTGGTCGACGTGTGACAATTCCTGGAGTGGAATGAGTGAGTGTAGAAGAGGATAGAGGGGGGACAAGAGGATAGAGGGGGGGACAAGAGGATAGAGTGTGGGACAAGAGGATAGAGGGGGGGGGACAAGAGGATAGAGGGGGGGACAAGAGGATAGAGGGGGGACAAGAGGATAGAGGGAGGGGGGACAAGAGGATAGAGGGGGGACAAGAGGATAGAGGGTGGGACAAGAGGATAGAGGGAGGGGGGACAAGAGGATAGAGGGGGGGACAAGAGGATAGAGGGTGGGACAAGAGGATAGAGGGTGGGACAAGAGGATAGAGGGTGGGACAAGAGGATAGAGGGTCGGACAAGAGGATAGAGGGGGGACAAGAGGATAGAGGGGGGGACAAGAGGATAGAGGGTGGGACAAGAGGATAGAGGGTGGGACAAGAGGATAGAGGGTGGGACAAGAGGATAGAGGGGGGGACAAGAGGATAGAGGGTGGGACAAGAGGATAGAGGATGGGACAAGAGGATAGAGGGGGGGGACACGAGGATAGAGGGAGGGGGGACAAGAGGATAGAGGGGGGGACAAGAGGATAGAGGGAGGGGGGACAAGAGGATAGAGGGTGGGACAAGAGGATAGAGGGTGGGACAAGAGGATAGAGTGTGGGACAAGAGGATAGAGGGGGGGACAAGAGGATAGAGGGGGGACAAGAGGATAGAGGGAGGGGGGACAAGAGGATAGAGGGGGGACAAGAGGATAGAGGGTGGGACAAGAGGATAGAGGGAGGGGGACAAGAGGATAGAGGGGGGGACAAGAGGATAGAGGGGGGACAAGAGGATAGAGGGGGGGACAAGAGGATAGAGGGTGGGACAAGAGGATAGAGGGTGGGACAAGAGGATAGAGGGGGGACAAGAGGATAGAGGGAGGGGGGACAAGAGGATAGAGGGGGGACAAGAGGATAGAGGGGGGACAAGAGGATAGAGGGTGGGACAAGAGGATAGAGGGTGGGACAAGAGGATAGAGGGGGGACAAGAGGATAGAGGGAGGGGGGACAAGAGGATAGAGGGGGGGACAAGAGGATAGAGGGTGGGACAAGAGGATAGAGGGGGGGACAAGAGGATAGAGGGAGGGGGGACAAGAGGATAGAGGGGGGGGACAAGAGGATAGAGGGGGGGGGGACAAGAGGATAGAGGGGGGGGGGACAAGAACAGAGGGCAGCCGTACCAATTTCAGAGAATCTTTTTAAAAATTCATTTGAGTAAATCGAACAAAGTTGTTAGTTTTAAAGAGAGAAAAATCAAACACTAATTTACATTACCGTTCTACTGACGAGATGAGGTCTTACACAGAATTCTAGTCGTAATTTAAATTTTAAATGAAGATACAGAAGTACACAGTTTCAATTATCGCACGAACCACAGCTCGGCCATTGGGTTGTATGTATTATTCATTCATTCATTCTTTATTCCAAGCATGTAGGTATTTAAGACAAAAGCAAATTACATACATATAAACAGAGGTATGCATGGACTACATTACACATAAAGCTTAGTGGCGGTGTGTAAAGGGAAAAAAGGGGGGCTGTGATAATGATGAGAAATAACAAGTCTTAATTAAGTATCAGAAACAAGACTAACTGGCACAATCACATTCACAGGCAACGAAAGAAGTTGCTTTCTAAATTTAAGGCTACTAGCTTCGTTGATAACATCAAATGGAAGAGAGTTCCAAACAGACATTTGACGGGAAACACATGTCGATAAAGAGGTCTTATTGATGCGGTGAGGAGGAATAAGTCTTAGAGGATGCGAATGCCGAGTGAAACGCTGAACAGCCGAGATTTCGTATAAAGGATCAGTGTCTATGTCTAAGCTGTTATGTAAACATTTATGAATAAAAAGTAGATCAGAGATAGCAGGACGGTACTCGAGGCTCTGAAGGCCTAGCATTGAAAGCCTCTGGGAATACGGAAGCTTAGGGTGACGGACTCTTCCTAGTACTCTCCTCGTGAAAGAGCGTTGGACTTTCTCAACCAACTTAACAAGGCCCGAGGAAGATGGATTCCACAACTCACTTGCGTATTCGATAGTGGGTCGGACATAGATTTTAAAAGCAGATGTCAACAGAGAAATGGAAGGGGATTTAAAGGCTTTAAATAACATGTTGACAACGGCGGAAGCTCTCTTACACTTATCGACAATATGGTGTTTGTAAGAGAATTCATCGGAAATAGTGACACCAAGATCTTTAGCTATCTCGTCAACAGTTAAGGGGAGACCATTTATACGGTATACAACAGAAGGATTTCGGGGTCCTAAATGCAAAACACTGCATTTAGATGTCGACAAAGACAAGTTCCATTCCGAACACCAAGCGGTAACAAGATCAAGAGCGACTTGGATATCATGGCTAGAAGAGGGAACACGACCCATAATTTTTATATCGTCTGCATACAAACCGAAGCGTTATCAATTTAAATTATGAGATCGCGTTATCAATTTAAATAAGTGGCCTTGGTCCAGTTCCTCCCCGGGACTTGGAATATTGTCCGTTTAGTAGCTCAGTCAAATTTAATATTGACCATACGTTTCTGCCTTCAAATCATGTAACTGAGAAATCGTGGAGTGTGTCCAATAATTGACGTGCTATAAATGAAGAGTATTGCAGATTGTTCGTCTTCGGCTCGTCTGAACTGTCTGGAGCAGAACGGGACGTTGTTGTTGAACGGCTCATGTCTCATCTCTGTACCAGGAGAAGGTCAATCATCTTCCAATTCTTGATCGCGGAATGCGTTTAAGTTAGGTTCAAGGATTAACAGCACTGTTAAGAACTTTGGAAAACTACCGTTCCTGAGTGATGAACTCTAGAATAATGAATAACTATCTCTTCTCCGCTCTTTACCTCTAGAATAATGAATAACTCTAGAATAATGAATAACTCTAGAATAATGAATAACTATCGCTTTTCCGCTCTTTACCTCTAGAATAATGAATAACTCTAGAATAATGAATAACTATGGCTTCTCCGCTCTTTTCCTCAAGCTCGCTTCTTATCATTCCAGACTCCTCCACTCGAAAAGAAAAGCCCATCTTCTTGAATTCTCAAAACGTTTATCTTTTTATCATCACATTGGATGGATGATATGGTGAATGGGAAGGTATAGAGGAAGAGAGTAATTGTGACGGGGTTGAGTTGTCTTCTACGAATAACGGGGTAGGGCAAGCATGATATTTGGGAGCTGTTTCAAAGCAGAAGTTCAGGGGTAACGAGTAGCAGTGATCATTTATGATGAGCATTTATACAAAGAAGTTCCGGTAGCAGCCGTTCATGAAGAAGGAAGGAGATAAGAATGACCTTTGGTGACCTCTACTAGACCTTTGGACCTACATGACCTACTAGACCTACATGACCTCTACTAGACCTTTGGACCTGCTAGACCTACATGACCTCTACTAGACCTTTGGACCTACATGACCTCTACTAGACCTTTGGACCTACATGACCTACTAGACCTACATGACCTCTACTAGACCTTTGGACCTAATAGACCTACTAGACCTACATGACCTACTAGACCTACATGACCTCTACTAGACCTTTGGACCTACATGACCTACTAGACCTACATGACCTCTACTAGACCTTTGGACCTAATAGACCTACTAGACCTACTAGACCTACATGACCTCTACTAGACCTTTGGTGAATTATGGTTGTGGTGATGAGGAATGAGAATCCGGAAATTAAACACAACAGCTTTCAGATGTTCTTGAAATTAGCAGCGATAGAAATCTCGGTTAGAATAGTTTCATTATCTGCGGGAAGTGATGTGATTGGAAAACACTATTGAAGAGAAGTCGGTGATTCTTAGC
This sequence comes from Allodiplogaster pararmata, assembly GCA_964056735.1. Lineage (NCBI taxonomy): Eukaryota > Metazoa > Nematoda > Chromadorea > Rhabditida > Diplogasteridae > Allodiplogaster > Allodiplogaster pararmata. Next base: position 29,771,763 of record OZ057403.1, on the reverse strand, counting down.
AGAAGTAGATAAGTTCAAGAAAGGTTCCATCTTCTTCCTCTTTAGTTATAATATTGTTTCATCTGATTTGATAGAATCCCGAGGACCGGCTCAATGGTAGTCTAACTAAATATTGTGCCATGGGTCTCAATTCACCCTTATATTGATTTTTTATCTTCTTTGTTAGAATAATCGAAATATTTTCAGGATCAGTTGTAATGAATACACACTCTGGAAGATTCCCAAGTCTTGAATATTTCCAGTCAGTTAATATTCTAATTTTTTTTAATAACCATCTGTTACAACCCATTGTGATCAGTTATTCCTTTAAAAAATGCGGTGACAATGGATCATTGATGCAATAACTGAAGTTCTTATTATGAACATGGGAATTTGTTTTTGATTAGATCTTCTTTTCCTAGACCCGTTGAATATTAGCAGTTTCAAGTCCAAAAAGTTAAAAATATGTACAAGAGCGGAAATAATGGTCACATCTCGAAAGTTTGAAGATCACGTCACACGTAATGCTTGAACGCTTCGTAAGCGTGTAAAGAATATATCTCGAACTATTCGGGAATGAGACAGTTCTGAGGTCTAAGCAGTGTATTAACTAAGGAATATTTTTATGTTTGAAATAATGATGAAAATGTTGCAGCCGAGATGTATTGATGCTGTCCTCAGGAATTGAACAAATAGCGCCGCTAAACTGGTCAGCGATTTATCGATTGATCATGGTGTCGTATGGAGGGCATGGGTCTACCTCATGTTGAAACTTCAATGACGGTATTTTTAGATGACAAACTATGTGGTCAAGTTCACGAATTAGGCAAAGGTAGAAATAATGTGTCGCGATTGCAGAACAAGGATGGACTTATGAGAAAGCCTGAAAGAGGAAGAGTAGACAAAGATGGACGTATTTTCGAGATCTGCAAAATGTCGAGATTTTAGAGATATAGATTTTTTTATATTTTAGACATTTTAGAGATATAAAAATTAGCGAGAGAAAGGGAGAACCAGCAATAATTGAATGGTAATGCGGGAAGGTTACCGTAAAAGTCGATAACAATGTTGATCAAGCGGCTTTAGAAATAGGAAACGGATTGTGTTGAAGATGTGATATGTAAAAGAAGACGACTACAGGTACCTCGGGATCTGCCTTCTGATTGCCTACATTTGCTGCTTTCTCTGTCTCTTTCAAAGTGTGAAGTCGTCCGGGAAGGTAGGTATTAATCATTATCGCGATCATATCATCTTGTGACGGAAGAGTAAATGCTCCACTGAGCAAAAGACCTTTCCTGGCTGGACCCGTAGCTAATAGATGGGTGTCTCTCATTGTGTATGTTCAGCAACAAATTGAAAAAATTAACTTACAAGTTATTCTATCAAATAATCATTGGTTTTTCAAGATATCAAATTTTACAAAATCAGGAAAAAATAGGAATGGGAACTAGAAATATTCAATGAATTATTGAATGAAGTTTTCAATCAGAGGTTGGGAAGTCCTCTTACTTTTATAATAAATGAAGCTGATGATTTGGAGGGGCAAGAATGAAGAAAATACATCAATTCTAGGTTGCTTACGTACTGGTTGTACTGCCTCTGATCATCATTGTCGTCTTGATCGCCCGTCTCCTCACAGTAGAGGGCTCGCTGGCGGCACTCATCACATTCCTCACTCCGGATTTTAGTGTACTCCAGGATCCTACGGTGGGTCGTTCAATTTTTAGTGTGCACCGTATTTTAGTGTACTCAAGGATCCTACGGTGGGTCGTTCAATTTTTAGTGTGCACCGGATTTTAGTGTACTCAAGGATCCTACGTTGGGTCGTTCAATTTTTAAGGTGCACCGGATTTTAGTGTACTCAAGGATCCTACGGTGGGTCGTTCAATTTTTAGTGTGCACCGGATTTTAGTGTACTCAAGGATCCTACGGTGGGTCGTTCAATTTTTAGGGTGCACCGGATTTTAGTGTACTCAAGGATCCTACGGTGGGTCGTTCAATTTTTAGGGTGCACCGGATTTTAGTGTACTCAAGGATCCTACGGTGGGTCGTTCAATTTTTAGTGTACATAAGAATCTCCCGGTAGATCTTTTGGTTTTTACTGGGTTCCTAATTCCTAGGGTGAATCATCTGATTCAAAGTGTGCTTAAGGATCTTATGATAGAGCATTAGGAAAAAAAAGAGTTGAAAGATCCTAAGGATACTCGCTTCTCATTGTCTTTTAGTAGTATTTGAAGCAGGCGTTAAATGAGGACGGTCTAAGGCATGTTTATACGCGCCGAGCGAGGGGAAAAAGGAATGGGAAAAGTCAAGAGAACTAGAGAAAAAGTGAAATAGAACGGAAGTAGAAGAGATTGTAGATCATTCTCGGCGCGAACATGTATGCGCCAACTTAGCTGGTCCGGTAACCATTTAACCCCTGATTTGAAGTGAGTATGGGAGAAAAAAAGAAATTGAATTTATTTTTGTGAGTTGAGGTTTGGGGCGAAGCGGCGATGCAGGCCTTCTACTCGCTTGCTTGCTGTACTGGGGGTCTAGTAACTCTTTCTTCCTACAACACTTTTCACTCGAATATATTCAAGTGAGTTGAACTGGATTAAGTGAATATTCAATACATTACGGTAGTTTGCCAGGAGATTACTGTTGGTTGCCATTCGATCACGGTAGTTTTACTGCTTCAAACGTTAGCCAGTCTATTGATTGCTGTCATATAACTGGTAAATAAAACTTAATATCTCACGATCATTGGTAACAATGTTTAGTCCCAGTCCCGAAGGGTCCCAAGTTTGACCCCGACCCAGGACAGATCCACCCAGCACCAAAGGGGTTTAAAAATTTTGGTAGTGTTGCACGAATGTGACGCTCCCCACTGCTACTATTCACACTAGCAGTGATAGGTCTGTCCCGCATCTCTGGGGAGCGCGTACCGTTCCGCAAGGCAGGAACAAGCGCGAGGAAGATTATTAGTGATAACAATGTTTAGTTCGTTTTTTCATGTCCGACTTATTGTCTTCAGATATTCAATAGAAAAGAGATTTTTATGTGAGGATGTTATTATTCCGGATCAAAAAACTTTGTTTTGCAACCCTCTTGGTAGTATTTCATGCAACCCTCTTGGTAGTATTTCATGCAACCCTCTTGGTAGTATTTCATGCAAACGTCTGCTTTCCGCGAAATTTCGCACTGAAAATACTAACGCTTTTTTAGCTGGATTATCTTTGTATTTCGGTAGAACTGATGGGTTCTCGGAAGGTTATTGCGAAACGAGATCGTCTTAAAATCATTTCAAATCGTTGTTGGAGAAATGTGTGGCTGATCTGCGTCTTCGACATCGTTTGTTCTCTGGCTTCCTGCTGCCTGACTTTTACTGCTATCGGTTTCACATGCAAGCAGCTTGGAATACCACTCGACAAGTTCCAGCTGAAAGGTTAGCGCGGGGGTAGAAAACGAGACTTTTTTCATAATTTTAAGGGAATCTCCCGGTAGATCTTTTAACTTAAGGGAATCTCCCGGTAGATCTTTTAACTTAAGGGATTCTCCCGGTAGATCTTTTAACTCTCCAGGTCTTAGAGATATTTCTCTTTTTCATCTTATAATCTAAATCTAAGTTTTTTTAAAAGGTTAAAACGGAGACGTTTTATTCTGTTCCAACCAGGAAACTGTGAGGTAGTTTGATTTTGAAAAAGAACACATAGTCTATATACGCTTGAGATGCCCTTTAACTGAGTCCCAAAATATCCTTGGGTATTTGTGCAGAGGGAGCTCACGTGTTGTTTGTGTTGCTGTCGGAGACAGTGAGCGGTTTACCGGTGGCGCCACTCTACGCGACGGCCTTCTTCCTCATGCTTTACCTCGTACTTCTTTCAACGCAGATTTTCGTGGTGGAGACGATTGTCTCCTCTATCTGTGACCACTATGCGGAGCATCTCAGGAGGTGAGGGAAGAAGTCTGGAGGTTGTGGGTGGCCAGGGTTGAAGGTAGTACTATTTGATTTCCAGTAAGGGGATTTTGTAGTTGATAATGGTTCAAGGAGATTGGAAAAAAGCTTAAGCTTTTCTCGGGTTGAAAAAGGAGAGAGCTGGAATTGAAACATGATTTTGTTGAAGTTAGAAAGGATGAAAAGTTTTCGATTCTTTTCGATCGTAAATCCGAGCGGATGCTAGGATAATGAAGAAAAAAGGGGGACAGAATGAGTAAAACAATACTTTGAAAAGACAGAGAGACCTAGTGAGAAAAGTTTGGAAGATACGGGCATAAGGAACGGAAATAGTTTGATACCTACATATTAGGTTAATATGGGAAAAAAGAGGCCAAAGAACCCAAAGGTCAAAAGTTAAACAGCTAATATATGATCAAGATTTAGTTCTCGAAAGAGATTTGAAGTTGGAGTGAGCCAGCCCAGCTGTAGTGTTGTGGTTTGACCTCTTCTCCTTGTCTTATCTCAAACAACTGTCTCCTAATCTTGAAGAGATTAACTTTTCTCACCACTCGATTCTTATCGGAGGTATTTTTGGTTTTCATGATATTGCTCGTTATGATTTTGGGTTTATCTTGTATAAACCTAAACCACGGACTCCGTACTTTCCAGCCACCCTGTAGATATTTTTCGGAGAGTTCTATCTGCTCTAATATTTTTCCGAGATAGGTTTAGAGAATACGAATATTTCAATCAATATGTGTCGATCGTCAACTTAAATCCTTTTTTTTCATCAGGACTGGATAAGCCTTGATTTTTAATTTTTTTATGAATTCCGTATTTCATTATATTGTAAGCCGGGTTTTTTTTTCGAAATGGATATTTCATAAAGCAAAAACTAGGTGTTTGTTTTCGGAGTTCCACATGTCAAATTGAATGCGTGTAAAAGAATAAGAAAAAACTCAACCAAACATTTTAATTATTCGAATTTCAATAAAACTGCCGATTCCGAAAACATCTAGAAAATATTATAGTGTGGAAGTGAATAGGTTGGACGCTGAATACAAAATTTCTGAAAGTTTTCAGTTCACTTTTGTTTTACGATGGTCTATAAAAACGCCATTATAAAAATTATAAACGTTATAAATTATGAACACCATTATAAGAAAAACGTTTTACGAAACGCCATTATAAAACCTGTCCTGTTGGGTTTTCATTATTTTGCAGTATTCTCTCGATCGGATCTTTTTTCAAATCTCTCGCTCTTACTCTGCAGTTTTTTTTATTGCTTTTCTCTTATACCTTCTCTCTTTCTCCCTTTCTGTTTCTCTCTCATCTTTTTATTGTAACTCGTAAATAAAATTGTAACTCGTAAATAAAATTGAATTTTTTTAAAGTGTTGTTTTTTCAGAATCGTCGTCATGTGCTGGCTCTGGTTTGCGTAGCTCTAATCATCATATCAGTCCCATTCTGTACGTCGGTGAGTCATAGTCTTTTTTAGTGTTGTTTGAAAGTGATTGCTCCGTTGAAAATGTAGCAACATATAAATACCGTAATCCATTGTCATTTCACGGAAATTCGTGGTGAGACTAAAAAAAGGTACTAAATCGGCGGCTTGCTCATCTTTCACCAGAAAAGTCAAATTTTGTCCCATAAGATAAAGCAATGGGAGAGTAAGAAAAGCACAAGCCTCACCCTTTTCGTAACCTCCCTGATTCAGGGGGATCAAACTGGGGCTCATTCCACGATAATTACTGTTATCACAAATAGAAAGCTGAAACTATTTTAGCCTATTCTGATTTTGCCTATAAAGTTATGTCGAAATGATTAATATTATAACTTGACCTCTTTTATTGATTCACATTTGCATATCCTTATCTTTTTGGTGATATTTCGAATTATTAGTGTTAGTTTCGGTTAATAGGATTGAAATCATATCCGTGCAGAAAAGCGCCTTGCCAGGTTTTATAGTGAGCATAGGTAAATTAGACTATGGTCAAGACAATAGATTCGAACAAATATATATGTGCTTAGTCAATTTCGTTGTTTAAGGCAGGTCTGTATTGGATAGCGCTGCTAGATCGCTTCGCACTGTCGTGGCCACTGATTATTTTGGCCTTCATCGAGGTTCGTTCCCATACTTTACCAAGTCAAATTTGACTGGTGAAAAATTGAAAAGAACGACAGCTCTTCGAGCCGAGGAGTCTGGGATAATGAGACGCGTGCTCAAATTGAAGAGCGGAGACACGAGAGCGAGGCATTATAATCGACTCCATCGCTAGAAGAATGGATGTTTTTAAAAATTTTCAACAGTGCTGGTGACCTATGTTCGTTCCGCGTGTTTCGATGGATGGTTTTCATTCTCATCAAGTGCAATAGCGCTTACTGAAAGAGTAAGAGACCACGTGGTGATAAGGAAAGGGCGCAGGAAAAGAGATCTTTTAGGGCCATGTTTATTTTTCACTGTGATAAACTGTAGTACACGCCTCTCTCTCTCTCTCTCTCTCTCTCTCTCTCTCTCTCTCTCTCTCTCTCTCTCTCTCTCTATCTCTCACGCTCTTTCTCTCTCTCTCTTCCTATCTTCCTCTCTCTCTATCCTTCTCTCTCTCTCTCTCTCTCTCTCTCTCTCTCTCTCTCTCTCTATCTATCTATCTATCTATCGCTCTCTCCCTCCTTTATCTTTTTTCTTCTTTTCAACCTCTCCATTTATGGGCTTTTTCTTTTCTCTTCCTTCTTTTTTTAAAGCTTTCTCTCAACCACTCAGTTTAAGATCTCTTGATTTTCTCTACCTCTCTATGTATTCTATCTATTTTGTATGTTTCTGAAAGAAAATCTCCCCTAAATTTTTGTATTTGCTCTTCTTACTCTCTTTGGTTATATGTATAACAATATAACTCTATTATAGTTTTTTTTTCAGTTCTCCATCAAAAACCAATTTTAGTTGAAGCATTTTTTTTTCAAATGTAGAGTCACTGCTTATCGCTACTAGAGTGAGTATTTGAAGTAATTTGATAGATTTTTTTTGCTCATCGGGTCTGTGGTCTATCAAAACATTCTTTTTTCGTTGTAAACAGATAAAAACATGTGAAGGTCAACAAAAATTTTCTCACTGTGTACTCTCTCGTATAAGAAGTGAGAACATCTTTGAATAAACGAAAAATAAATTGAATGGTTCCAAGAGGAACAAACATAGATATTATTCAGGGGGCAAAAATAGATATTCTTCAGGGGGCCAGGGTGTTTTTCTCGCTTGAACTCATGATAAAATCATTTTCTCTCTATGAAACAAGTTGTTGAAAATAATTCTCGGTTTCTCTTACTTTTTCTCTTTTTCATCTTCTTCCCTCACTGTCTTTTCTCGAAGTTTTTAGTTTCCTAAACTTAGTATTCTCGAAGTAAACCGAGTTTGGTAATGTAAACTGTGTTGGTTTCTCTATCAGATTAGGAATGTGTTGTTTAACCGTAGATGTGTCCTTGCAAAAGTTGATCTTCGGTGAGAAAATTCATGTGAATGAGCAGACTTTCGTGATTCAATAAAGAATTAGTGAGGTTTTTGATAGCTTAGTCGCGGATAAATAACTTTCTCAGAGTAAAATGTTTAACAGAATAGGTTTATGAATGAGGAAACATACGGCGAGTCTTGAGGAGCTCTGGTTTTTGTAGAGATTGATAAAAAGCTTTGCGTTTTAACGTCTTATATTCAAAGATATGTCTGAAGACCCCAAGAGAAGCCAGATTTATCGATTGAAGGTCGCAAGAAGAGTATTCTAAGCCTCTTCGAGTTCTTGCTATGAATTCCGTTAAAAAACTGGTTTCATTGTTTGAATCATGCTGACAGGTGACGGCGATCTCCTGGGTGTACGGTGTGGATAATCTGCTGGACAATGTGAAGTGGATGACTGGCAGCTACCCTCCAGTGTATCTTCTGTGGAAGCTGCTCTGGAAATATATCTGCCCCTTGGTTTATTTGGTCAGTTGGAAGGAAGTAGGGGTTCGGTGTTCCTTCAAGGGTTGGATAATCAAGTAGGGGTTCGGTGTTTCTTCAGGGGTTGGATAGTCAAGTAGGGGTTCGGTGTTCCTTCAGGGTTATGATAGTCAAATCCTACCGTATATAGACAGGCCACAGTCTGGGACTTGGACCAGTTCCGCTTCCGTTCTCAGAAGGGTTTTTGAGATCCTGAACCCAATTTCTCTCAATAAAGTTAATTTTTCTCCTCACTGGCCAGTCTCTATAAGTATTATTCCAATTTTCTACCAGCTTCTGTCTCTTTTTCATACGTAAAGTGAAACCTGCACTTTCATAAGAGAGTGGAACAAGTTGTTTACTATTGGAAGAGTCATGGAAGTCAGGATTACGATATGACGGGGGTTCAGGTTACTGTATCAGGCGGTCAGTTCAAGTATCGATAACCCGCTGTTGCAGTCACTTCTCTCCCTGGCGTGGTTAAAGTGGGAATCTCTCTCCTACGAGTCCTACGCCTTCCCCTACTGGACGTCCCTTTTTGGCGTTGGCTTTGCCGCCATCCCCTTGATGATCGTCCTAGTGGCGGCTGTAGTAGAGCTGGCCACCACCAGCGGATCATTCATGGAGGTCAGAGTTACGGTATCATGAGGGTTCAGGTTACTGTATCGCGTTTTCAAGGTTTTTATATCTTGAAATTGCGAACGATATCTAAGTACATGTTAATGTATCCCGGGATGAAGGAAACAATATCATAGGGTCAAGATTTTGTTTCAAGAAGGTTGTTATTGTATGGTGAAAGATGCTGTTTCGGGGGTTCTGGGCTGCGGGGCGGAGTTTGGGATAGTGTGAATAAGAGTATACTGTTCTTTTGAAAGTGAATAATGCAGTGCTTTTGTTTGCGAAAACATAATGAAACATAACGACATCCCGTTTTTTTCGAATTGTGCTAACCTACGACTTGTACAATTTTTTGTACTTTATCGCCGCAAGAAAAAAGGACATCGCTGCTCATGTCTTTTATGTTATATCTCTCTAACTAATTGTTCGAATTTTGGTTAGAACAAGACGTTCACGCAATTCGAAAAAAAGGTGTCGTTTTGTTTCACTATGTTTTCGCAAATAAAAACACCGCATAAGAGTATCGCGGGGTTGCGATTTTCTTTGATGAATTGTTGCATGTCAATCCTACTTTCACAGTTAAAGTCTTTGTCGTGCCAGTGAAGAGATGCGGTGTGGTTTCGTGCAAAGAGTTCGGACGTTTCGCTTTATTTAAAGCATCATTAGCGATATGCAATTACCCTAGAGCAGACCGAAATTGGTAAAAACAAAGCGAAAAAGCATAATTCACATGAAGTTATCTCAATACAAGATAACTTCATAGACGACAAACTGTCTAATTAACCTCCACGATGCGCGTCACTCAGTACTCAAAGTTCAAATTCTACTTTCATATAAGGAACAGGTTATAGTGCGAGACGATCGACTATCTTATGAAAGTAGTTTGCGGTTTAGTTGAGTATAGAGTTGTTTTGTTTTGAAAATATTTAAACTTAGGGTTTCAGGTAATTACATAGTTTTTTTTGATTCAGTAGAAATTTTTCAGAGATGGCGAAATGTGCTAAACCCAGACGATGCGTGGGGACCGGCTTTGGCGATCCATCGCTCAGAGCAGTTCCCACTTCAGATACCAGAAGCGAGGAGAATGCTCCTAGCAGGTCAGAATTGGCTTGTATTTGGGATGCGTCATCGGAGATACATGCCGTATTATTGATGATTTTGTTGTTGTTGTTGTTGTTTGTCCATAGGTCCTGCCGAGAAGAGTCCTCTGGGATGGGTTGGGGAGGATCCTTTGAAGTCCGGAGAAATTTTCTCCGTCTACACTCGCACCGCAGTCGGCGATCCTTTTCGCGAGACCCATTCGTTAACCGGAAAAAGGCAAGACGATGTTTTAACTGGTACCTCGACTCGCCATTACAAACTATGTATAGGGGAGTATCGGCTGATGTTTTATCCCGTGGCATGCCCAGGCCAGTCCGGCATAGCCCTCCTTTGACGAACTCAATTTTGTTCCGCGACGGGCAAGCCCGCCATCTCAAATGCACTTGTGCAAAGAGACATCCCTCTATCTGCCACCTGAGGACGCGCTCGATACCGGTGAGGATGAACCGGTCCCTTGCGATGGAGTGAACTTGTAGGCTGTAGCACCATCGAAGGCGAGTATTATTGATAATCTTTTTGTTATCATTGTTGTCATCATTTGACTTATTTTTTCATTCACACTCTAGTGAATCCTTAACCGAAGGCTGATGATAGTTTCCTTGTCTTCTTGCTCTTCAATCTCTAGATTACCAAAATTTCTTCATTTTCAAATCTACGATGGTTCTTAAAGACATGGTGGGAAGCTAGATGAGCTATGAAAATAGCAAGGTTTTTTTTAGAATCAAGGCTCTGGATAGCATTCAAAAGGCAAGGGGGAACATGCTTGATAACGGAGAGAGCCGCGGAAGACGAATTGGTTTTTATACAGTAAATTAGATCTTCAAGACAGGCCTTAAATGAGACCGGTCTAAGGCATGTATGAACGCGCCGAGCGTATATTCGAAAGTATGCAACAGTGGCCATTCATGACTCTACAGCCTTATGAGCCTGTCATGGATGGAGCCGGATCATCCAGTCCGGAATCGAGCGCGACCTCAGTTTTGGATAGAGGGACGCCTCCCTACGAAGAATTCGTGCTGAGAGGTAGCGGGAGAAATCCCGCCGCGGACCAAAACTGGGTAGTATAGCTCTTCAAAGGAGGGCGATGCCCGACCGGCCTGGGCAAGCCACCGGACAAAACATCAGCCGATACTTCGCTATAATTTCAATGGTGAGTCGAAGCGCCAGTCAAATAGCCTCTTGCCTATATCCGGTCAAAGACAGGTCACGGTCAGGTCAGGACAGGTCACGGTCAGGACAGGTCAAAGATACTCCCAAACAGAACGATGCTAGGCTGGATCGACCACCCATACAAAAGCCTATTGCATGAACACGTCTTCCAACGTTGTCGCGTTTACGCCGTGGAAGCATCCCTCGACTCGTCGACGGGCAAATGGCAACAACAAACCCAAATCGAACTCAGATCTAATTCGCGGCTTTTTATCAGTGGAGCAGCCTACGTCGGCCACACCGCTCCTGTTACTTCTAGGGATCGCGAGACTCCTCCTTCCTTTTATTTTAACAGATTTTGTGCGAAGAAATCAAGAAAGAGGGTCCTAGTCGGAGGGATCGCACATTAACAACAACGTGCCGATCGAATTGGAAAAGGGATGGGCGAAAGCAAAAAGAGTGAAAAGAGAAGAAGAGGCAATGTGAAATAGAACGAAAGGAGAAGAGAGTATAGATCATTTCCGGCACGAACATGTATATGCCAACATGGCTGGCCTGGTGACTATTTAATCCCTGCTTCAAGAGCGATGCTTCAATATCAGAACGTTTATTCGCAACAAGTTGAAACAAAAATATTTCAAGAGATGGTATAACTAGTGCATTCTACCTAACTCAAGAGATGGTATAACTAGTGCATTCTACCTAACTCAAGAGATGGTATAACTAGTGCATTCTACCTAACTCAAGAGATGGTATAACTAGTGCATTCTACCTAACTCAAGAGATGGTATAACTAGTGCATTCTACCTAACTCAAGAGATGGTATAACTAGTGCATTCTACCTAACTCAAGAGATGGTATAACTAGTGCATTCTACCCTTAGATAGAAACTCCGCTAAGTCATTGAGAATATAGGGCTTATTTGCATATGGTGTTTCTGCAATACTGCAAAAGGTTTCAGTTATTTGTCAAGTCTTGTCTCCATATGAAAATTCAATTCTTATTTCAGATGACGACATACCGAACGAGAAGTGGAAGGACTCTCGCGAAGAAACCATCCAACCCTCGAGTTAGTTTTTTTGCTTCGAATGTAGGAATTTAAAAAGGAACCATTGGAATTGGTTGATCTCATTGTAAAAAGAGAAAAATTTGTTTTGTTTGTCTATAATATACATTTTTCGACAGAGATATCCATTTTTCTCTCTCTATACATTTCAAACGTAGAGTTCTTCTCAATTTCAATCGGAAGACACGAACAATCATGAGTAGCGGAATGTTTTGACTTGATAAGTTATTGATTTGGTTGAAATATTTTCAACACAGTCGTAAGGTTTTGATGCGCAGGTGGAGTGAGTATGGAGAGAATGAGCCGCGGAGCTACGATTGCTAGTCTGCAGCCATTCGAGAGAGAAACAGCCATTTGAGAGCAGCTCGCAGCCGAAACAGAGATAGTTGGAGCGAGAGAGGATCAGGGAGAGAGAGAGAGAGAAAGAGAGAGATAGAGTTTAAGAAAGAAAGAGAGAAATAAAGAAAGAGATGCAGAGCGAGAGAGAAAGATGGATAGAGAATTAGAGAGAGAAAATCCGGTCATCGTGCAATACGAGCCTTAGGTCGAGTAAACGGCTTCAACAAAGCAACGTGCTCAAGGTATATAGGTTTTTTGAGGCCTGAAAATAGGAAATATGTTTCTGAATTTGGAATTTGAAAAAAAAAAGAATTTGAAGAAAACACAATGGCAAGTCTTTGGAATGGCTCAAAAAATTCTGTACGGAGAAAATCTTCTGCCTTTGCAAGAAATTGTATTTCTGTAAAAGTGCTTCATTGTTTTGGTTTTGTTTGTTGTTTTTTGGATTGTAAATAATAATGAACTTTTATTGACTCGTTCGAATCTTTATTGACGTTAACATAACAAGATGGGACACTTAGGGTTGTAATAAGAAGCTTTTAATTCTTGTACAAAAAAAATTGTTTCAAAGATGCCTTCACGCGTTCGTTTGATTGCTCATATGATTGAACTCTCTCTCTAGGGCAGAGCCGAACCAACTCATCTCTTTTTTACCCTTTGAGCCGACGTTTAAATACTGCACCATTAAGGACATATGGTTAATTTGTGTTCGTGATCTATCAAAGTCTCAATGACCCTGTTGATATCTTCTGCTCATAGATATGTTCTCAAAAAAGTTTTTATCTCAAGCTTTCAAAAAGTTATCTATGTGTTGATCGATAATCAAATCAGCTCATAATGAAGTGTTAATAATCTAACTCAATAACAAGGTGACGTTTGTTTCTTAGAGATTTAACGCAATTGTTGTTGTGCTCAATGTTCTCAGAAAAAAGTGATCTAAGTTTAATTATGTGTAGCCCGCACCTCAAAAATATGGTCTTGCATGTTCTGGAAGCTTTTTGCTCTTTTTTCTTGCTTGTTTTCAATCAGTTCTAGAGAATCTTGGGAGTACATTCTCAAATGTTAGCCAGTAGAGGTTATTTGTCATTTAATCGTTCTAAACCTTTGAGAAACTATCTTCGATCAAATTTGTGTTAATTCAATTCTTGCTAGTGCAATCAATTTTGAATCGGATACGAAGCGATTAATCAATGCATGATGCTTGTGAAGGTCTCATTTTTTGTGTGCTAAAAATTGACTAATAAAGGCGATAAAAAAGTAAGCAAAATTTTGTCACTCCTACTGTTCGAAACGGAAATTATTTGGAGAATCCTGTGATTTTATTTGAAGATTAAAACTTAAGTGTGAAAATAGTTAGTATTCATAGACTAAACAGGAAAGCACGGATAAAAGCTAGTCCACCGGGTGGGGTCGAATCGAATCATCTCTTTTCAAACCGGGAGCAAGCACGTTACCATTACACCACGATGCTATTCCGTGCGATAATACTATTGAAAGGCTCAATTGTCTTGCAGTCTTAGTCAAGCATGCGGCAATTACCGAAAGGAGGCAAGAAACCGGGAGGCATGAGTGACGCCGCGCGTTTTATTTTTATATTAAAATATATTTTTACATTAAAAAACGCTTAGGCTTAGTAAAAGTTTACGATAACGAGGCCGTACGGCTTAGCTAACGAGGCGTCCTCATGCCTCCCGGTTTCTTGCCTCCTTTCGGTAATTGCCCAAGCATGCTCATGAAGCGGAAGCCTCGTGAATGGAGCAGAACTCCAGAATTCACAATTAAGACAAGTATTTATATTTATAGATGACCAAGAGGTGAAAAAACATTTGACAATTCGACCGCATATTTCATTGTTTGCCCGGAAAATCTTGATTTACTAGTGACTTATAACGATGATTCTATTGAGTACGGGATTAAGTCGTTGATTTCTATGCGACCGCGGATTGTCGTCAAGAGCGGCGAGGTATTGGAAACGGCATTGGTTGATGTCAGAAAGAAAATTTACTCTGATTCCTACCTTGCCGACGTGAAATGTCGGTGATTGGCGAAATTTTTCAATTTTGAACTGATCTTCCCTCAAAAACTATAAGAATTTCTGCTTTGGGTTGATGAAACACCAAGACGCAGCGACCTCGTCTCTTTTTTTCATAGCAAAACGGAGCGACCTCGTCTCTTTGGTCGCGACGGAGGTCACCTACACGCGGTGCGACTGTGGACGACGCTACATGGCGTCGGACCCAATGGACCTCCAAACAAAACTTCCCAATGGAATCTCCCGCAAGGGACAACGAGGACGGCTTCCCCCGAAACCTCATTTTTTCTAACACGGATCAGAAAGACCCAGCGTCTCTGATCCGAACACTCCTCCAAATCGCTGGTATCGAGACTAACCCAGGCCCAAGATGGCCTTGTTCTGTATGCTCTCTTAACGCGCCTTCGAATTGTGTTAATTGTAGCAAATGTAAGAAATGGGTACATTTCCGCTGTTCCAACCTTAACAATCTTAATGATTGGAACCCCCAATGGAGATGTAGAATTTGTGAGAGAGCCCCGATCCAGCAGACTGCCTCCCAGACGGTAGCTAACCTGAGGATAATCCAATGGAACGCTAATGGACTGAGAGCCCGACTAACCGAGCTAGAGGACCTTTTACATGAGTTGAATGTTCACGTAGCACTCATCCAAGAAACCAAAATGGATGCTAATATTCCATCTCCGAATATCGTAGGTTACACGATCATAAGAAAAGACCGCTCCAACTTTGGAGGCGGACTTGCGATACTAGTCAAAGAGAATATTCGCTATGCTAACGTGACCTCCCCAACAACGGACCAGACAGCCGAAACACTCAGCGTGGACGTGCCAACCGACCAAGGAACCATAAGAATCTGCAACATTTACATCCCACCTCGATCGTCATGCCCCAACACATACGCGCCGAACTTCAACCGACTCCTAACACAGAAGAAACCATTCATTGTCGGTGGAGACTTCAACGCACACAATAAAGTTTGGAGTGAAGGTACGGAGGATAGCAGAGGAGATGAACTATGCGACTTCATTGACGACAGCGATCTTGTATGTCTCAACAACTCAAAGATGCCCACAAGACAAAAAGCATCACCAGACATCACTCTCGCCTCGAACGACATAGCCATCGACTGCAACTGGTCAACAATCAACAGAATGAACTCTGACCACCTCCCATGCCTGATTGACGTCGAAACACAGCCATCCAGCATCTCAAACGCACGTTGTTATACAAATTACAACAAAGCGAATTGGGAAGGCTTCGAAAGGGACATCAACAAGATTCTCATGGATTTCCCATTCGCCGGCAACTCAGTTCAGATGCACAAATTCCTGACCACCACCTTGACCAAAGCGGCTAAGAACAACATTCCCCGTGGAAAGGTGCCAAAATACACACCTCACTTGAGTGAAGATGTGAAGAAGCTGATTGCAGAACGGGACCAAATGAGGAGGGACAATCCTACGGACCCCTCACTCCCCTCAATAATGGCCGAAATCTCCTTCCGCATCAACCTCGAAAAGAGGAAGGCTTGGGAAAAGTACATATCTGAAATTAGCCACAACGAACCGGGCAACAAACTCTGGAAAACGATAAAGGCTATCGACGGCAAATCAATTAAACCGACACACTTGACCATCAGCCACGACGGGAAAAGTCTATGCCCAACATCTGCCTCAAACGCTTTTGCCAGAAAATTAGCTAAACAAGCCCCTAAAGAGGTCGACAAATCAGCAAGAAGCACAACACGACTAATTAAAGGCCTCAAACGGACAGACGCTCCCCAAATTTCCCTGGCACAGATCGAAGAAGCAATCAAGAAAACCAAAGGTTCCAAATGCCCAGACAGTGAAGGCATCTGCCCTCTACTACTCAAAATGGCCGGTGAAAACTTCAGAAAATGCCTCTGCATCCTCTTCAATAACACGCTGCAGACAGGTATTATCCCGTCCAGATGGAAAGATGCAAGAGTGATAATGTTACCTAAACCAGGAAAGGACTCCAGCAACCTGAACGGCTATAGACCAATATCAATACTATCCCCTATAGCCAAAACATTCGAACGGGTCTTATTACCATTCCTGGCGGAAGGCTTTCAAATCGCTGACTGGCAACATGGATTCCGCAAAGAGCACTCGACTACTACCGCACTCCTGGAAATAACCGGGAAAATAACAAACGGCTTCAATCGGAAACCACCCCCGGACCGCACTCTCATGGTCGCCCTTGACCTCACTGCAGCATATGACTTAGTGAACATATCCCTTCTCTGCAAGAAACTCACTGAAACGAATATGCCAAGAGCCATCGTCCGATGGATGTCCAGCTACCTAAGAGGCCGTACAATCAAGGTAGATTTCCAAGGAAAAAGCAGTCGACGTCTCACATGCAGATCTGGTGTCCCACAAGGAGCAGTGCTCAGCCCCCTCTTATTCAATCTCTACATAAACAACCTCCCGCAACCCACAGGAAACACGCAGATGACAGCCTACGCCGACGACATATCAATTCTCTCCTCAAGCCCCTGTATTGAAACCTGTGAAGATCAGATCAACCACTTCCTACCGAAACTCGTAGAAGAATTGGAACAACGTAAAATGATCATATCCAAGGAAAAGACTACGGTCACCCTTTTCACAACCCATACAGGCGAATGTAAAAAAGAACCCAAGGTAGAAATCCACGGAACCCTTCTGCCGACAACTAAAACACCCAAAATACTCGGTGTCGTCTTAGACCAACTCGGCACCTTCCGACAACATGCAGAATACCTTAAACAGAGAACGGCCAAAAGACTGAATATACTACGTGCCCTCGGAGGAAGAACATGGGGCCAACAGAAAGACACCCTTCTTGCAACCTACAAAACAATGACCAGATCCGTTCTCAACTACGCCGCACCAATTTACTCCCCTCAATTGGCCGAGACGAACTGGAAAAAACTACAGGCAAACCAAAATAGAGCAATTCGGATCGCAACAGGAAACCTAGCAATGGCCGGCACAGAGCACTTAGCTCTAGAAAGCGAAATGTTACCCATAAAGGAGCACAACACGATGCTTACCAAGCAATTCGTTGCAAGAGCAAGACTCCTCCCAAACCACCCCTCCCATCGTCGATGCATGGAACCCAAACCACCTAGAACTATTCGTAAACATGCCAAGGACTTAGAAATTATGCTAGTAGACAGTGATCAGAAAGCCGCACTTAAAAGAATACATACTGAAACTGTTAGAAATTTCATTAGATCTTGCTCACCTAACCCAGTTCTAGGTAAGAAACCTCCCAGAATCCATAAATCAACGAATCAACTTCCCAGGGAACAACAAATAACATTATCGCAACTACGTAGTGGCTATGCAAGTTCCCTTAACAGCTACCTACACAGAATAGGAGCTGCCCTATCACCTCTTTGCCCAAAATGTTTAGAAGAGCCACATACAACTAGTCATTTATTCTCGTGTCGCTGTGACCACACACTTTTAAGAAGTATAGATTTGTGGAATAGCCCGACGTCTGTTGTTAAGTTCTTATACCAGTGATTCCTTTCTCTCTCTCAAAAAAAAAAAAAAAAAAAAAAGGGGGAAAAAATATTTAAAAAAAAAAAAAATATATATAAAAAAAAAAATAATAATAATAATATAAAAAAAAAAAATGATATTAAAAAAATATATATATAAAAAAAAAAAATAAATAAAAAAAAAAATAAAAAAAAATAAATAAAAAAATAAAAAAAAAAAATAAATAAATAAACCCCGAGAGAGAAAGAGAAATAATGTAATTAGATAAATGATGTAAGTAAGGTTATTGTTTTCTGAGCCATGTCAAAGAAGACCTCGTCTACCCAGCCGGAGACCTACGGCGGGCAATCTACAACAACAACAACAACCTCGTCTCTTTTATTCACACCAAAACGGAGCGACCTCGTCTCTTTTATTCACACCAAAACGGAGCGACCTTGTCTTTATTCACACCAAAACGGAGCGACCTCGTCTCTTTTATTCACACCAAAACGGAGCGACCTCGTCTTTATTCACACCAAAACGGAGCGACCTCGTCTCTTTTATTCACACCAAAACGGAGCGACCTCGTCTTTATTCACACCAAAACGGAGCGACCTCGTCTTTATTCACACCAAAACGGAGCGACCTCGTCTCTTTTTTTCATACCAAAACGGAGCGACCTCGTCTCTTTTATTCACACCAAAACGGAGCGACCTCGTCTCTTTTATTCACACCAAAACGGAGCGACCTTGTCTTTATTCACACCAAAACGGAGCGACCCCGTCTCTTTTGTTCACACCAAAACGGAGCGACCTCGTCTTTATTCACACCAAAACGGAGCGACCTCGTCTCTTTTATTCACACCAAAACGGAGCGACCTCGTCTTTATTCACACCAAAACGGAGCGACCTCGTCTTTATTCACACCAAAACGGAGCGACCTCGTCTCTTTTTTTCATACCAAAACGGAGCGACCTCGTCTCTTTTATTCACACCAAAACGGAGCGACCTCGTCTCTTTTATTCACACCAAAACGGAGCGACCTTGTCTTTATTCACACCAAAACGTAGCGACCTCGTCTCTTTTATTCACACCAAAACGGAGCGACCTCGTCTTTATTCACACCAAAACGGAGCGACCTCGTCTTTATTCACACCAAAACGGAGCGACCTCGTCTCTTTTATTCACACCAAAACGGAGCGACCTCGTCTTTATTCACACCAAAACGGAGCGACCTCGTCTCTTTTTTTCATACCAAAACGGAGCGACCTCGTCTCTTTTATTCACACCAAAACGGAGCGACCTCGTCTCTTTTATTCACACCAAAACGGAGCGACCTTGTCTTTATTCACACCAAAACGGAGCGACCTCGTCTCTTTTATTCACACCAAAACGGAGCGACCTCGTCTTTATTCACACCAAAACGGAGCGACCTCGTCTCTTTTATTCACACCAAAACGGAGCGACCTCGTCTTTATTCACACCAAAACGGAGCGACCTCGTCTTTATTCACACCAAAACGGAGCGACCTCGTCTTTATTCACACCAAAACGGAGCGACCTCGTCTCTTTTATTCACACCAAAACGGAGCGACCTCGTCTTTATTCACACCAAAACGGAGCGACCTCGTCTCTTTTATTCACACCAAAACGGAGCGACCTCGTCTTTATTCACACCAAAACGGAGCGACCTCGTCTTTATTCACACCAAAACGGAGCGACCTCGTCTCTTTTTTTCATACCAAAACGGAGCGACCTCGTCTCTTTTATTCACACCAAAACGGAGCGACCTCGTCTCTTTTATTCACACCAAAACGGAGCGACCTCGTCTTTATTCACACCAAAACGGAGCGACCTCGTCTCTTTATTCACACCAAAACGGAGCGACCTCGTCTTTATTCACACCAAAACGGAGCGACCTCGTCTCTTTTATTCACACCAAAACGGAGCGACCTCGTCTTTATTCACACCAAAACGGAGCGACCTCGTCTTTATTCACACCAAAACGGAGCGACCTCGTCTCTTTTATTCACACCAAAACGGAGCGACCTCGTCTTTATTCACACCAAAACGGAGCGACCTCGTCTCTTTTATTCACACCAAAACGGAGCGACCTCGTCTTTATTCACACCAAAACGGAGCGACCTCGTCTCTTTTATTCACACCAAAACGGAGCGACCTCGTCTTTATTCACACCAAAACGGAGCGACCTCGTCTCTTTTATTCACACCAAAACGGAGCGACCTCGTCTCTTTTATTCACACCAAAACGGAGCGACCTCGTCTCTTTTATTCACACCAAAACGGAGCGACCTCGTCTTTATTCACACCAAAACGGAGCGACCTCGTCTTTATTCACACCAAAACGGAGCGACCTCGTCTCTTTTATTCACACCAAAACGGAGCGACCTCGTCTTTATTCACACCAAAACGGAGCGACCTCGTCTCTTTTATTCACACCAAAACGGAGCGACCTCGTCTTTATTCACACCAAAACGGAGCGACCTCGTTTCTTTTATTCACACCAAAACGGAGCGACCTCGTCTTTATTCACACCAAAACGGAGCGACCTCGTCTCTTTTATTCACCCGTGCTAATAGAGAGGCATTAATTTCATCAAAAATCTCGGAATAAACTGAGGTTACGCCAATGAGGCCGCGAAAACAAGTGTGAACAATGAGAAAGAAAGCAGTCTCTTAATTACAGTATTGAATGTGTTTTCTTTAAAAATGTCAATCTGCGCAGTCTGTCACTCAGTTATTCCTTGTTGATGCGAGTGCCGCGTTTTCAAAACTGAGCCCCATTCTAAACCAATCCTTCTTTGGCTCTATAGCGTTCAAAACGCTATAATAGCAAAGAAAATAATGAACCAAGGGTGTTTTTCTGACCCGTATTGTGTGCGAAATACCAGAAAAACCTTGTGATGCGTATTCTCTGTTTTCCTGGCATTCTCTATTCTCATCTTAAGAGTTTTGTCTCTCTTCATAGTCGGCAGTCCCCTCATTATTTGGCTTTTTGATATATGTACTTGCTACTGCGTGTGGTAAAAAAACATTGGGGAGTTCACTAATTTTTAGATAACTTATGGAGCGTTAGAATTCAACTTTTCACTTTGCAAAGTAATCTCTGCAAAGTGATCCCGTTAAACGCTCTAGGCCGCATCCCGTTAAGCGTTCAACGCTCTAGGCCGCATCCCTCACTTTGCAAAGTGAAAAGTTGAATTCTAACGCTCCATTACCTTTAATCATATTTCAATGGTGAGGTATTGGAATGATTTCTCTGTTCTCGTCAGTAAATTTTTGTTTTCTGATGGGGCTCAGTTTTATCATCCAGAATCTATGACTCGAAAAGTATCATATTTATCTCTTTTCCCCTCTCTCTCTTTCTCGAGTTCTCCAATATTCATGTTTCTTTCATTTTCCATTCTCTATTCCTTTCTCTCTCATTCTCCCAATCTCTTCCTCTCTCTTTTTCTCTTCCTCTCTCTCCATATCTCTCTATCTTCCTCACTTTATCTCTCTCTCTTTTCTCTTTCTTTCTCTCCCTTTATACCTAAACATATGTCTTTCAAGTATAATCACAGTTATTTTTTGTCTCGCCGTCGTTACTGGATATTGGGTAGAGCGCTAGAGAAGGGAACCAGGTGCTCTGCGTTCCCAGCTATCGCCAGTGTAACTTCGCCTCATCTTTCAGAAATCAAATTTCTTTATTGATCGTTGCTAGCTGAAGGGAATAAGAAAGGGTTTGTGTTGAAGAGAAAGTTTCCATGTTCTTTGAATTCAAACTAGTAAAGAAAATACTCGATAGATTTGACAAACAACTTTAATTACTTCAATACTTTTTTTATAAAGGTCATTCTTTTTAGAATTTTTTCCTCAACGTCAATTCCAGAAGATAATTCTTTTCAAGCATTTGTTTTGCGTTTATAGCAGGTTTCGCTGTCCGATAGTCGCCATTCCTTGCTCTCAAATTCCATTGTGTTTCCCGGTTTCCTATTGTGTATTTCCCTTTTTCTCCCTAATATTTATGATGAATGAATTGTCGCTTTGTTTTTAGAGCGTAAATTGATCAAAACATGTATACTAATCATATTCCAGTTTCATGAGCAACATGGAGGAGTTGCGGAAAGAATGTGCGGCTACGGAAGCGGACTTCGCCGTGATGGAGGTGATGATCTTTTTCCGCGTCAATCCTTTTTCGCGTCACAAGAAGTGACCTAACCCAAACAGTGGTTGAAAACCCATGCGCAAGTCTATGCCCCCTTTAAGGAAATTAGTGATGCGTGTTCTCTATTTTTATGGCGTTATCTGGTTCTCGCACACACACACACGGTCTTTGTCCGTATCCACATCATTAGGCTTTTTGATCTACACCTCCCGTTTCCGGATGGTATGGAAAAGCCTGGTTATTTATCATGAGTGAAATATGTCTTGATTTTTTCAATAGGTCGATTTAGTTGTTTAAAACAAGTTGTCTCTCTAACTCAAATGATAGTTAAAATCTGGCCGCTATCTATTATAATCTAACAGTTCTGGTGACCTATGGTTCGATCTCGACATATATAAGGCTAAGGCTTCGATCTAATGTATAAGGCTAGTGATACAAATTCTCTGTTCGTATGTTTTCTCCATTTTTTACATGTGCTCTGAGTCCCTCTCTCAAGTCTGCCAATTGGTTATTATTAGACTCAGGGGTTTTTTAGTGTGCAAGAAAAAGGTACAGACGCCGCCAAAGGCGGAACAATTTGTTTCAATATAAGGGTCCCCCCTTAGGATAAAAAAAGAGGCCCGCGAAAAACTTTTTTTTGCTTTACATAAGGGTCCCTTTTATGATCGGGAGAAACAGAGGCCCGCCGACAGAAGGTCTGACATGACTATTTAACTCCTGATTAGACTATCTGTTCTATCAACTTCTGTGGAGGTAAGCAGCAGCTTGGCTAAAAATGTTCAACTTTACTCGAAAAACCCATTCGTTCTAGTCTATGGCTAATAAAACTTTTCAGTCAGAGAAAAGTTTTATTTAATTCAAGATTCGAAAAACTTGTAAAAAGCATTTGTTTTAAGGTCAATTCGGTAGGTCGGTCGCCCTATAAAAATTTTTTTCGCCAGTTCGTAGTTTGTCTATGTTTTTTATCCAAAAACTAATGAATTTTCACTGATTTTACGGCATGAAAGAATAAGAGATAATGAGTATCGTAGACATTTGAATTTAAAAGAGATTGTTTTTATTGGCAGCTCAATGAGAAAAATTTGAATCGATATTGATTCACTATAATTGCGACGAAAGCAGAGGGCGCAGGTTCGCTCAATGCACAGTTTTGCACAAGTTCTCAGTTCCTTTGATAGCATGAAAATCTCGTATGCAAAAAAGTCTTCTGGTTATTAGATAGCTTTTCATGCATTGTCACGTAGAATAAGTAAACAGCTGTAAGGAGAAGATCGGAGCAATTTTATTCTCCTTATATCTTTATGTTGTTTTCGTGTCCGGCGAGAGAAGAAGAAATAGGGTAATGAGATGTTATTCTCAATCAAAATACTTACCGTTGTATGTTCTTTGGGTTTATTTTCGGTTTTATTAGGCCTAGTACATTTTCCCCTCTCTAAACCTCTCCCTAAAAAGTCTATCTCTCGTTCTCTTATTGTTCTTTATCTCTTCTTCTCTTTCTCTTCATTTATGTCTCTTCTGTTGTTGTTGTTGTTGTTGTTGTTGTTGTTGTTGTTGTCGTTGTTGTTGTAGTTGTTGCCGGCAAACGTCTCGCGTCGAAGAGACTCGGCTATGGAGAGCCGCTCTCTCTCTCTTCTCTTCTCTTTTTTCCGTCTCTTCTCTCTGTTTCTCTCTCTCTCTCTCTCTCTCTCTCTCTCTCTCTCTCTCTCTCTCTCTCTCTCTCTCTCTCTCTCTCTCTCTCGGATTCATCTCCTTCGTTGTGTTGTTCTATCAGCATTATTTTGTGTATATCTTCTCATTGTTTGTCATAACGTTATGAGTTAAGTCATATTAACATGCGGATGCTTATTTATCATTCAATTCCTACCAAATGCATGCTTTGTTATAGCATTTTCTGTTTGCAAGTTTTTTTGTGCCTTGGTTGTTATAGCATTGAAAGATTGTTTAACGAAGTTGGAAGGGCTGCAAGTTTTTTTTCTCGATTACTTAGTGTCATATGTAATGTTACATGGAATGGAAATGTAGTTTTGAATGATTCGAGGACTCCGTAAAAAAGAGCGGGAACTTCTCAATGCCACAGTAGTAGGGTTTATGATTTGTCCAGAAAGGCAGAGGTTGAAAGCGTGGTTTTAGATCACAGCGGTAAGACAATAAATGAGTTTTATCGGGAAAGTTTTTGGAACTTTCTGGTGAGAGACTCCTCATAGAATGAAACACAGATTTTTCGTGGTTGGGAACAGAAGTTTGGCCACAGAAGGCAGAATTGGACAATTCAACACCTGTGTGAACTTGAAAATTCACTCAAATTAATGGCCATTAGATGCTCCAGAGAGTTTCTCTTGGGATTGGAATAGAGCAAGAATACATTTGCTAGTTCGATGTTGTGGTTCTGATGATAATCCTTTGAGGAGACGTACGAGAATTACTCCCAGCGGCGCATTGAGATGCAACAGCACACGTCGGAGTTTCAGAAGAGCATCAAACATGAGAAGTACCTGATGGGTCTTCTAGCGGAGACTTTCAGAAAGTACGGTAGACCTTTGAAATTGTGGTTATTACAGTATATTATGATGCTGATTCATGTTAGTAAGAAAATGAGAGAAAAAGGTAGAGAGAGTCGATGGAGGGAAAAATGAAAGTGAGAGGAAGAGAACCTGAAAGATAGGAAGAGAGATGAAAATAAAAAGCGGAACACGGAGAAATGGAGAGAGGAAGATATTTTCAGAGGTAGCCAGGAAGAGAGAGAGAAAGAGAGCAGTAGACAGTGAGATAAAGATAGCGAGGGAGAGAGAGCAATAGACAGGGAGAGAAAGATAGCGAGAGAGAGAGAGAGGGAGAGATCTAAGGAGGTGACCACAACGAAGAAGATTGTATGTAAGAGAACTTGATAAAGCATTAATTTTTCAATGGATTACCGCACTTCTTTTCAAATAGATTTTTACATTCAAGAACGGAATCACAGTCGCTCACTGAAGACGAGAAGAGTGAAGTTGCTAAACTCCGGACCAAGGTTTGGCTTTTTATAGGTACAAAGATTAGATATGATGTTGTTGTTGCCGGATGTAGCCGGCTTCGAAGAACGTCTGTGTTCTTCGTTTCTTGTTATTCTTTTTTTTTCTTTTATCTTCAAGAACGCTGCGACCTCCAGCGGCTTGGTCCAGAGGTCGATTGGAGACAGCGCGGTCGGGTGGCATGGGCAGTTGAAGAGATGCGCAACGTCCGGAAGAGCAATCGGGACACACGTCGGGGATGGATTCGTCTATGCGGTGGAGGTAGTTGTTGATGAATCTGCTGAATTCCGAGCGGAGCTGGCTGAGCGTGCATCTAGTCTTGCGGGGTAACTCCTTCTCTTCTTCCTGAATAAGGGGCGGAGGTCTGCCTCCCAGGATGAGGGCACCCTTCAACGATTGGAGTTCGTTCGAGACCATCATCGAATGTACGGTGTTTGCGACTGATTTCCCATTGTTCGGATACTTTGACATCTGTTTCGCGGCTTCGACAGTCTTCTTGCAGCTCAACACGAGGTTGTTCTTCATTGCGCGAGGGGGCGCCGGGCAGTCGAGGAGGCCGTGGTGAATGTGTTCTGGGTCCAACGATCTCGCGAGGTACTGCGCGGCGAGCATGTTCAGATGGGATTTGATGCGCATGACCTTTGATTCGCGATGAATATGGTCAGTGTCGGCCATTTGATGATTCCCTGTCACGACGCGGAGTCCGGAGTTCTGAGAACGTTGGATTTTGGCGTGAGCGGAGTCCGAGAGGAAGGTGGACCAGGCGGGTGCGGCGTAGTTGCAGATCGCTTGCGAGATGGCTTTGAACGTGAGGCGGAGGGTTTCTTTTTGGTTGCCCCAGGTGCTTCCGGCAAGGGCTTTCAGTACGTTTTTGCGCTGTGACATCCGTCTCGCGATGTATTTGGCATGATGGCTGAATGTGAACATCGAGTCGTACGTGACGCCGAGTAGCTTGGCCTGGTTGACGGTGGGGACGGTTGATCCGCAGATTGATATGTCCAGAGTAGACTTGAATTCGCGACTGAACGGGGTGAAAAGCATGAGCTGGCTCTTGGTCGGGGAAATGATGAGTGACCGTTCTTTGAGGAAGGTTTCAATTTTCGTGATGGCCCTGCGTAGATTTTCTGAGGCGACGTTGATGTTAGGATCTGACGCCCAGATCGTGATGTCATCAGCATACGAGATGACGTTCGTGTGGGCATCGTCTGTGGGAAGATCGCGGAGGTAAAGGTTGAAAAGCGTGGGCGAGAGGGCGCTGCCTTGTGGGACTCCGTTTCTGAAGAGTCTGGAACTTGATACCGAGTCGCGGAAGCTTGTGCGTCCTGTTCTTCCTCTAAGGTAAGAGGCGAGCCATTTTTTAATGTAGTTCGGCGCGGTTGTTGTCTCAAGGAGGTCGATGAGCTTGACGATGTCGATACTTTCGAATGCCTTGGACAAATCGATTGCCCTGAGGACCGTTCGACTAGCGGGACGTTTCTGGTTAAAACCGTCTGCGATGCTCTTCGAGAGAGTTACGAGGGCCGAGGTTAGGTTGTAGAGCGTCCTGCCGTGAAGCCATGTTGGTGGTCTGCCGGGGGAATGTGCCTCTGTAGGGAGCCGAGTATTAGCCGTTCAATCACTTTGGCGACGGGCGAGAGTAGAGATATCGGACGGTAGCTGGAGCCTTCGGAGGCTGGTTTGCCTGCTTTCAGGAGGGGTAGTATGATCGACGATTTCCAATCATGGGGATCCTGCCTGTGCGTAGGGAGCTGTTGACCAGGGAAGTCAGGGCGCTGATTCATTTCGGACCTAAATGATAGAGAATTATAAGAGCGATGCCATCTGGACCAAGCGCGGTGGACTTCTTCGTGGATCTGATGGCGGCTGCTACGTCTGTGGTAGTGAAGTCCTCGAAGTCATCTGCGGACAGGCGGTGTATTTTCCTCATAGTCTTCCTGTTTTCCTTTGAGGTTGTATACTGGACTGGACAAGTGTAGGCTTTGTTGAAGCGGTTCGCGATATCGGAGGCGGTCGTGATCGTCTCATTTCTGAAGGTTATGGCGCAGTTCGGCGGTGGTCTTCCTTTGTTGTTGAGGATCTTGATGGTCTTCCAGAGCTTGTTGACATCTTTCTTTGGATCGAAGGACTCCATCAGTGCGCGCCAGATGTCCCGTTTGTTTTTTTCGGTAGCTCTCCTTATGTTCGTGTTGAGATCGTTCAAAAGGTCGCTTGTCGGATTCGATTCTCTGAGTGTGTCGCGTTGATGCATCCATTCTCTAATCTCTGTCGTTAGGGCGACTTCTCTCTTCTTGATTCGGCCGCGTGGGATTGTTTTTGCTGCAGCTGATACAAGTATTCTTCGGAAGAGAGGTTCTGCTTGAACGGCTCGTAGATTGGGAAGAGGATTTTTGGACAGGCTTTCTTCGACGTGTTGCTGGAAAGCTTCCCAATCCGCTTTCCGGTCATTTGTGAAGGTTGCGTCTCTGTGAGTGTGGTTGAAATTGCTGCCTTCTAGTTCGATGATTATCGGAAGATGATCGGAGCTGCCTTCAGTGATGGTTTTCCATGACGCTTTTTGAAGGAGATCCTGAGAGCAGATGGAAATGTCTGGCGAGGAAGGGCGACCGTTTGAGGGAACTCGTGTGGGCATGTCGCGGTTGAGAGTGGCGTGTTCCGAGTCGTCAATAGCACTGGAGATGACGTTTCCTCTGTTGTCTGTCGAGTGAGAGTACCAGCTGGAGTCGTGGGCGTTAAGGTCGCCTAGTATGATGGAATTCTCACGGTTGCGTAGAAGGGGGGATAGATCCGGTTGGTAGCCTGTGTTGCAGGAGGTCATCGGAGGAATGTAGACATTAGTGATGTCCAGAGAGAAGCCGTTGTTGTCCGAGATGCGAACAGTCAGTGATTCCAGGTGAGGATCTGTAGTAGACGGGACGACGGAGTAGTTTAAAGAATGGGTGATGCATGTGAGTAGGCCGCCACCTGTGTCGGTTCCGCGGTCTTTTCTAGCAATGGAGTATCCGGGGAATGAAGGAGTTTTCGCGCGATCCGTCAGCTTCGTTTCTTGTATTAGGAATATGTCGATCTTCAGGCGAGTTAGGAGGTCGAGGATCTCTGTTGTCTTGCCGTTTATCCCGTTACAATTGTATTGTAGCAGTCTCAGGTTCTTGTTGCCTTTGCGTCTGTTTCGGGCGATTGGAGCGAGAGCTGCGTCTGCAGACGGCGTCTTTGCGGGTCTGACATGGAGGGCATCGGTAGGTTGCAGTGACGTAGTCCTTGAGCGATGGAATACCGCTGCACTTCGCTTTGATTCGGAGCAGAGAGAGCACTGGATGCAGTTCGTGTTCGCTGTCTTTCGGCAAGTAGAGCAGAGCTAGGTGGTGGGAGGTCCTGGGTTGCGTTCGATGTCTCCGGCTTGTAGAAGTAGAGATTGAGACAGACTGGCCGGGTCAGTCTGCCTCACATTGCAAAAAACGGAAGAAGAATTGTGTGCTCCGGAGGGAGCGTGTCTTCGTGTCTTCGGAACTGGTCTGCTTCCGGAGAAGATTGGTGATGTCCTTTGCAGTCCTGAGACTGACGTGCTGCACCGCGAGTAAGCGGACATCGTTGTAGCACGATTAGATATGATTGATAAATAGCATGGTAAAAAGCTAGTCCTCTGAAAGAAATCGAACTCAGCCATATCTCCCTCACCGTTTCTATGCAATACCCAACCGAGAACACACTGCTAACCAATCTGAAAGGAAGTTCTGTGTAAATCGCTGTATCATTCTTAGTTTCCCGTTGTTTTTGATAGATTTTCAGGAGCCAAGATAGCTTTTTATAAGCTGATCGTATTTTGTACTTTTACGTGCTCTTATCGATTTGTTTATTTTCGTTCTCTTGATGATCAAAACTTGATTCAATCATTTTTTGGTTGATTTCACAAGACAACAGACAACAAGCCCCAATAATTAGAGGTCTTCGCACCCAATATTCTGGGTATAGGGCCTCAAGATGTCTAAGTCGTTACACAGACTCTCAAGTCTTAAAAAGCGATATCGATTCGTATATTTATTGGTATGTCTGATCCTTTGTCGATGAATCGCGCAATATGTTGAGGTTTCCGATATGCGTGCACGACTACAGCAACTTCAGGCGGAATTGCCGGTGCCTGACAATGGATTCTACCTATCCCTGATATTAGGTATACTGTATGTGAAATTACGGTAGCTGCAGTAATTGTGAAGAGATGCTGAGTTCAATCGTGAGAATATTTTCAGATCTTGTTTGGGATTTTTCCTGGAAGTTCTTGGAGAATATTTTCAGATCTTGTTTGGGATTTTCCTGGAAGTTCTTCTTTTTTGGGTATCAGTCATGAGCGGAGCGAAATTTGGTATCTCGTCGGAGGGTTTGGGAATACTTACATAGTAACGCTAGGACCCTTAAGACAGACTTGAAGTTATCTAAAAAGGAAAGGGTATTTCAAGTTTATGTTTACTATTGAAGTACCCTTTTTTAAAGACAACAAAAATTTGCTTTGCGAAGTAAGGCTAACAGGGAATCAATTTTAACTCTTTATGTGAGGCTGAAAAAAACATTATACAAATATGTGTAAAAAAGAGACTTATTCGATATTTATGACTCAATTGATTTTAGTTTCTCATTACAGGCTCAAATCTGAACATATCCCTACCAACTGCAGCAGAGAAGTTCAAGTACAAACAGGACTATGAGAATTTTAAATACAAGGTGGAAAATCAATCAATAAAAAATCAATAAAACAATTTCATCCGCTTTATGCTTTTTCCACATTTTTGCATATGAAAATGTAGATTAATTATTATTATTATTATTAATGTCGGGAACACAAAGCGTTTTCACAAAATCCGTACTAATCCTCCAATTCCAATAATTATTCGTGTTCCCGCTGCAGTTCGTGCGAAAATGTTGAGAATATAAATTAAGCTGTCCATAGGTACGGTCTAACGTATTCGACATTTGCTAGAAACAGGGTTCAACCATGCTGGTTTTTGGAAGCAGAGTTAGAGAAAGGGTAACTTTTTTGCCGAATATCATTGAAACCGAACCTGTGAATGTGATTTGCCACACTCAGAATGAGCCAGCCGTAAAAATAAAATGTTTCGCAACTCTAAAGTAGCAGACCTTTTCAGTTTTTAGTCGAAACGCTAAAACGACTGTATCTTCATTTTTGATTGTAGTGAATATCATAAACCAATATGTACCATCAACTTGAAGTGATACAATTAATTATTAAAGGTGACTATGTTGATAATCGGTCTGACGATATTCTCCAGCTTTGCCTCCTGGCGCGTTGTGGATTCAATAAATAACTTTGTCATGGTGAGTTCAAAAAAGGTTTCAAGTTTTGTTCTGACACACTCAGACCTCAAATTCTTTATTCGCTTTACCTTTGTAGGGTTTCAAATATTTCGCATCTCTCAGCCCTCCAGGCTCACCATTTTTATTATTGATTTTTTTTTGTTGAATAATAAACGACTAATTCTATTAATAAATTGATCGAAATGGTGAGTTTGAAAAGGATTGAAAGCGCAGTAGAAAGCTGTGTCATCAAAACTGAGGTGGGGTGTGATACTTTTCCGGATTGAGAAAAGAGGAACTTAATTTTTTTCATATGTATGTATGTAGGTTTGAAATCAAAGTTTGAAATCAAATGAAATATGAAATAGGTTTGAAATCAAATCGTAGATCAAAATTGAAAAAAGTTCAACATGGATCAACTACCTGGGAAAGTTACGATATATAACAAAATTATATTTTAATTCAAGTCAGAGTGAGTAGAAATACGTACAATAATTGTTTTCAATATGTCCCTGATGAGAGAAAAAGGTTTTTTTCATGAGAAACATATAAGCAATTACTCGATATAATGAATTCTCGCGTTTTAGTATCAAGATATTCAGTACAATTTGATTTAAAACTGTCTCAGCTCAAAATGTTTTCCTAAGTTCTTGGTTGGTATCACTACGAATTTCCAAAGTAGGTGAAATAGTAGTTTACATTTGCAGGTATGGTACTACTGTACGTTAACAATTAGAGAGAGCATCTTGAGGGTGAATGGCTCCAAGTCAGTTATAATTTTTGTTTAGAATTTCGTAAACTTTTGAATAAAAATTTAAGTTTTCACATAATCTGGTTTTTCTGTTTCGAATTGGTACATTAGAAGGTTTTCTCATCATTCTTTTGCTACTCGTTACCCCGGAACTTCTGCTTTGAAACAGCTCATAATTATCATGCTTGCCCTACCCCGTTATTCGCAGAAGAAAACTCAACCCCGTCACAATTACTCTCTTCCTCTATACCTTCCCATTCACCATATCATCCATCCAATACTATGATAAAAAGATAATAATAATAGTTTGAAGTGGAAATATTTCGAATTAATAAGTTTGTAAGAAGGTTCATTTTGTTTGTTGTTGTTGTCTTGCCCATAGGTCCTGTCGAGGTTTGAAGTGGAAATACATATCCTTTTGGGATAGGTTGGTGGTGAGGAAGGATCCTTTTGAGTCCGAAGATATTTTCTCTGTCTACACTCGCACCGCAGTCGGCGATCCTCTTGGCGAGACCCATTCGTTAACCGGAGAAGGGCAAGAGGTTATTTTACTGGCGCCTCGACTCGCCATTGAAAAGTATAGCGGAGTATCGGCTGATGTTTTGTCCGGTGGCATGCCCAGGCCGGTCCGGCATCGTCCTTCTTTGACGAGCTATACTACCCAGTTTTGGTCCGCGGCGGGATTTCTCCCGCTACCTCCCAGCACGAATTCTTCGTAGGGAGGCGTCCCTCTATCCGCCACCTGAGGTCGCGCTCGATTCTGGACTGGATGATCCGGCTCCATCCGTGACAGGCTCTTAAGGCTGTAGAGTCACGAATGGCCACTGTTGCCAGTGTGTTTCGAGGTTCATTTTGTTCAACAGGCAATACTGCACTCAGGTTCATCAATGGTAAAAAAATCGTCGTATATTGAAGCCAAATCAACATATACCATTGTTCGAAACCAATATCTGAAGATTTTCAAATTTAAAAGCTTCGTGTCTTTGATTTATTGAACCTTCGGAATGTAATTTGAAAATATCGATCAATAGTCATAGAGTTTGTAGGTGTCCAAGAGTGGGGATTGTACAGCCTAACCCGATTGGTATGTGATGATCCGATATCAAAATGCAGCTTTTTTATCTTCAAAAACCTGTTTCGAAGGAGAATCCTCAATCGAGGCTTCGTGCGGGTCTATGAAAAAGTTTTCAGGACTATATTTGATAGAACCCAGTTGGCCATTTTTATGAGACTGATTTTTGCAGAATCAAGGGTTGGTGGTTGATCCATCATTATCTTTCTTGTGCTTTCTGTGGAGTTCATCTTACATGGAGGGTTCGTTTTTTCTTCGATCAACTACCTTGCACATTTTTTTAAAAAGTTTTTTCCAAAAGTTTTAGCTTTACGAGTTGATAGATCGGCAGAAATGTAATACTTTAACGCTTTCAAGAGAAATTTGTAGATCAGAAAGGTGATGCGAATGAAAGAGAGACGGTGTGTGTATATGCGATGAAGAAGAGAGTGAAGGATAGAGCGAAAACTCATGAGGATGGACCTTTGAATGTCTTCTGTGTAACAACATGAAGAGTCTATCAAGTTTTCTCACGGAAAAAGGGTAGACCACCGGGCAGGATCGAACTGTCTTTCTCATCTGTATTCGGGAAAAGGGTAGACCACCGGGCAGGATCGAACTGTCTTTCTCATCTGTATTCGGGAAAAGGGTAGACCACCGGGCAGGATCGAACTGTCTTTCTCATCTGTATTCGGGAAAAGGGTAGACCACCGGGCAGGATCGAACTGTCTTTCTCATCTGTATTCGGGAAAAGGGTAGACCACCGGGCAGGATCGAACTGTCTTTCTCATCTGTATTCGGGAAAAGGGTAGACCACCGGGCAGGATCGAACTGTCTTTCTCATCTGTATTCGGGAAAAGGGTAGACCACCGGGCAGGATCGAACTGTCTTTCTCATCTGTATTCGGGAAAAGGGTAGACCACCGGGCAGGATCGAACTGTCTTTCTCATCTGTATTCGGGAAAAGGGTAGACCACCGGGCAGGATCGAACTGTCTTTCTCATCTGTATTCGGGAAAAGGGTAGACCACCGGGCAGGATCGAACTGTATTTCTCATCTGTATTCGGGAAAAGGGTAGACCACCGGGCAGGATCGAACTGTCTTTCTCATCTGTATTCGGGAAAAGGGTAGACCACCGGGCAGGATCGAACTGTCTTTCTCATCTGTATTCGGGAAAAGGGTAGACCACCGGGCAGGATCGAACTGTCTTTCTCATCTGTATTCGGGAAAAGGGTAGACCACCGGGCAGGATCAAACTGTCTTTCTCATCTGTATTCGGGAAAAGGGTATACCACCGGGCAGGATCGAACTGTCTTTCTCATCTGTATTCGGGAAAAGGGTAGACCACCGGGCAGGATCGAACTGTCTTTCTCATCTGTATTCGGGAAAAGGGTAGACCACCGGGCAGGATCGAACTGTCTTTCTCATCTGTATTCGGTAAAAGGGTAGACCACCGGGCAGGATCGAACTGTCTTTCTCATCTGTATTCGGTAAAAGGGTAGACCACCGGGCAGGATCGAACTGTCTTTCTCATCTGTATTCGGGAAAAGGGTAGACCACCGGGCAGGATCGAACTGTCTTTCTCATCTGTATTCGGGAAAAGGGTAGACCACCGGGCAGGATCGAACTGTCTTTCTCATCTGTATTCGGGAAAAGGGTAGACCACCGGGCAGGATCGAACTGTCTTTCTCATCTGTATTCGGGAAAAGGGTAGACCACCGGGCAGGATCGAACTGTCTTTCTCATCTGTATTCGGGAAAAGGGTAGACCACCGGGCAGGATCGAACTGTCTTTCTCATCTGTATTCGGGAAAAGGGTAGACCACCGGGCAGGATCGAACTGTCTTTCTCATCTGTATTCGGGAAAAGGGTAGACCACCGGGCAGGATCGAACTGTCTTTCTCATCTGTATTCGGGAAAAGGGTAGACCACCGGGCAGGATCGAACTGTCTTTCTCATCTGTATTCGGGAAAAGGGTAGACCACCGGGCAGGATCGAACTGTCTTTCTCATCTGTATTCGGGAAAAGGGTAGACCACCGGGCAGGATCAAACTGTCTTTCTCATCTGTATTCGGGAAAAGGGTATACCACCGGGCAGGATCGAACTGTCTTTCTCATCTGTATTCGGGAAAAGGGTAGACCACCGGGCAGGATCGAACTGTCTTTCTCATCTGTATTCGGGAAAAGGGTAGACCACCGGGCAGGATCGAACTGTCTTTCTCATCTGTATTCGGGAAAAGGGTAGACCACCGGGCAGGATCGAACTGTCTTTCTCATCTGTATTCGGGAAAAGGGTAGACCACCGGGCAGGATCGAACTGTCTTTCTCATCTGTATTCGGGAAAAGGGTAGACCACCGGGCAGGATCGAACTGTCTTTCTCATCTGTATTCGGGAAAAGGGTAGACCACCGGGCAGGATCGAACTGTCTTTCTCATCTGTATTCGGGAAAAGGGTAGACCACCGGGCAGGATCGAACTGTCTTTCTCATCTGTATTCGGTAAAAGGGTAGACCACCGGGCAGGATCGAACTGTCTTTCTCATCTGTATTCGGTAAAAGGGTAGACCACCGGGCAGGATCGAACTGTCTTTCTCATCTGTATTCGGGAAAAGGGTAGACCACCGGGCAGGATCGAACTGTCTTTCTCATCTGTATTCGGGAAAAGGGTAGACCACCGGGCAGGATCGAACTGTCTTTCTCATCTGTATTCGGGAAAAGGGTAGACCACCGGGCAGGATCGAACTGTCTTTCTCATCTGTATTCGGGAAAAGGGTAGACCACCGGGCAGGATCGAACTGTCTTTCTCATCTGTATTCGGGAAAAGGGTAGACCACCGGGCAGGATCGAACTGTCTTTCTCATCTGTATTCGGGAAAAGGGTAGACCACCGGGCAGGATCGAACTGTCTTTCTCATCTGTATTCGGGAAAAGGGTAGACCACCGGGCAGGATCGAACTGTCTTTCTCATCTGTATTCGGGAAAAGGGTAGACCACCGGGCAGGATCGAACTGTTGTTCTAATCTGTATTCGGGAAAAGGGTAGACCACCGGGCAGGATCGAACTGTCTTTCTCATCTGTATTCGGGAAAAGGGTAGACCACCGGGCAGGATCGAACTGTTGTTCTCATCTGTATTCGGGAATACGAGCGCGTTACGAAAGTAACTACATGGAGACACTTTGTCATCCAATTCGGTGAGGCTACATAAGAAGATCAAGGGCCTTCTTCTTTTAGTCCCGCCTGCTTTTAAAGTGAATGCGTGGTGAATAGAGCATAGCTCCCAGTGTGTTACTATATCCTGCAGTGCGAAAATTATATGCGCAATCCAAGTAAGCATGAAATACAATTTTCTGCATCCTCTCTTTTACATCACACGCTCTCGCGCTCGCTCAGAAGCCTATCGTTCCTCCATCATTAGGCATCTTGATATACAGATTCTCTCTGCAAGTGGAAAGAAACAGCCTGATAGCTGCTTTTTATTAGGAAGGAGATTGCTACCAGAGCTTCCGCCAACAATTCCTTTACTTCATCTTCTATGTGGGCGTCGTCCAGATCATGCAGCACAAGTACCAGTCAGGCTGTCTCCGAAGATTGCATGCCTTGGGGCAGGTTAGCAGGAGGCGCAGGGGCGATGAACAAGTAAATTAAGGGGCGAAAGATATGTGAGAAGCAAAAGTAAGGGGCAGAAGACAAAATTCAAAGGGCAATGAGGAAAAACAAGAGGTTGGTGGAGAGAGGAGACGGTTGCATGAAATAAAAGGCAATGAATGAGGTAGGGAAGAGCAAGACGGGTTTTGAGGGACGGCTTATTAATGGAAGGGGAAGTACGCGTTCGGACAGGTTCAAATAAGTGAAATGCTATTTTAGAAAAACAGATTTGTTCAACAAGTGGAACCAGCAGCTCTATTTACGATCGATAATGAGTAGGCGAGGAGAATTATCGATTTTCAGGGTCATGAAATGGACATCACATTGGAAGGGTTCACTGGATGGATGTTTAAGGGGCTGACGTTCCTTCTCCCGTTCCTGTTCCTTGGATATGTTTGTTTTTCATCATTTTTTTAAGAATTTTATTTCCTTACAAAATAATTTTTTAAAAAAATGTTGTCATTGTAAGTATAGGATGATGGGAAACGAATGTTTCTCTGCTTCTAGTCCTTCATAAAAAGGAGAGAGAAGATTGGTTTGAAGTTTCATGGAAATGCTAGCAGCAAACAATAAACAGGTCATGAATTCTCAAGCCTCTAGTTAATATTGAAGGATAGAAACCCACTTTATCAAAGTCATTTTCTTAAGAAAATCAAAGATTGTTTAATATACAACGTTGATCTCGTTTTATATAGATAAACATGGACAAACTGAAAACAAATCCAAGGCTGAACGGGTACATTCACGTCAAGGATGTTGTAGTTCGTACTGAAAAAAACACATAAAATTTAAGGCGAAATTGTTTTCGAACGGAAACATGCTAGTGGCCAGAGAAATCAAGAAAAATGGGCTTTTTACAATGTGCTTTAGAATGTCAACAGATACATAGCGAAGATTGAAAGAAAGCCACAGTCACAGGCTGTTGAACTCAACCATTAACCCCCTTTTTGTCAATCGAGGAGAAATGAAGTTGTTTTTCAGGTATACCAGTTGTACAATGCATATGTTCTGTACTAATGTTTGTTGTTGTTGTTGTTGCCGGGGGCTGCACCCACAGCGTATTCCAGTTGTACAATGTTCCAGTTTTCAGGTATTCCAGTTGGGGTATTCCAGTTTTCAGGTATTCCAGTTGTACAATGCATATGTTCTGTATCATCTCATTCCAAATTGTCAAGGAGAGTGGCAGGTTTGGAAGCTTTTATCCAGTCTTTCTAGAATAATTTGAAAATCATGAAAATAGTTTGCATTTTGAAAATCTGTCAGAAAAATTATAAAGATGAAGTTATTTTTGTATAATTTTCGCTGAAAGTCATAAAATATCAACTTGGCAAGATACGAATTTAGACCCAGTTCCAAGATTCACTGTTAATACAAGAGATATGTTTGTGTTTCAGTTATTGATTGGTTAAGACAACAGATATGTTTGTGTTTCAGTTATTGATTGGTTAAGACAACAGATATGTTTGTGTTTCAGTTATTGATTGGTTAAGACAACAGATATGTTTGTGTTTCAGTTATTGATTGGTTTTCGGAGAGATTCCAATGGGTTTTAGGATAATTCCGTGAATTTGTAGCCAATTGAATGACGATTCGTTTTGAGGTTTCTGCACTGAGTTTGCTCTTCTTGGGCATTGCCATCGGGAACATCACGACAACGTGTCTCGTCATTCTTCGGAAGATACGACGATCTCAGGCAGACGTGGCGAGATTCTTGAGAGTGCGGACAAAGACTGACTGAGACTTTTTCTATCTCTTTTTTCATTTCTCTCTCACTCTTTCTTTATACCTTTCTCTCTCTTTTTCCATTTTTTCGCTCTCTCTCTCTCTCTCTCTCTCTCTCTCTCTCTCTCTATCACTTTCTATATCTCTCTTTCTCTCTTTTCCCTTTTTTTCTCTCTCTCACTCTTTCTCTCTCTTTTCCTTTTTTTCTCTCTCTCTTTTCCTCTCTTTCTCTCTCTCTTTACCTCTCTTTCTCTATCACTTTCTATATCTCTCTTTCTCTCTCTTTTCCCTTTTTTTCTCTCTCTCACTCTTTCTATATACCTTTCTCTTTCTCTCTCTTTTCCCTTTTTTCTCTCTCTCTTTTCCTCTCTTTCTCTCTCTTTACCTCTCTTTCTCTATCACTTTCTATATCTCTCTTTCTCTCTCTCTTCCCTTTTTTCTCTCTCTCTCACTCTTTCTATATACCTTTCTCTCTCTCTCTCTTTTTCCTTTTTTCTCTCTCTCTTTTCCTCTCTTTCTCTCTCTTTACCTCTCTTTCTCTATCACTTTCTATATCTCTCTTTCTCTCTCTATGAACTTTCTGTTTATCGAACTGCGTTATCTTCGTTTAAATACCTCTTCATGAAACATCACCCATGAAGTCGAAATATTATAATTTTTATTGAAATCTCTTTTCAGAGAAAGAAGTTATGTAGATTTTAATTGAGAGCTCTGAACATTTTGCCGAAGAATTTCATATTTATTACATTATTTATTCGGATTCAAATTTATTTCAGCGATTTGCGATACTACCACACATTTCCAAGGCAAGCGGAGTTCTGAAGAGAGCTATAAAACGAAATCAACATCGCAAATATTTTTTAGCTCTCTTTAGAGCTCCGCTCACCATGGAATTGTGTAGTATTTTTCAGTTGACATTGAGGCATCTATTTTTTACCGTAATTTCGCCATTGAATCTGTGAGGGTCCTTCCATAGTATTCAGGGTTCACGAGTATTCGAGCTGTTGATGGTTCAAAGGTTCATTTTTTATACTAAGGGTTTACATTACTTACTGAGAATCTTTTGATGAATGACTGATTTTGTATGATGATAAATTTGCCAATGGAATGATCTCAGAATGCTTGGGAAACAAACACTGTCACATGAGGAAAATTGCTATGGAAAATCTGGTTGGAAACGTCTTCAGTACATATGAAGTACGGTCTACATAATACTAGACCATATTTATTCTCTTTAGCTTTTTTTGCGCTGACTCTATGTTCGTTCTCACTTTTGTGATCTTTAAAAAGGAAGATTCTCTTCAGTTTTCAAAGTTTTTATTGAAACTAAATAATTCGAAAAAAAACTATAACAAGGACATTGTCATGGAAATGAAGTATTTACAATTGCACACAAAAAATAAATATGGAAAATGGCACATATACATTTGTAAGTATGAAAATTCATACTTATAGGATATTACTTTTCATACTTATATGCACGCCTTTATACTTTTTATAAGTATGAATCGTCATACTTTCAAATATATATGTGTCAATTTCCATACTTATTTTGTGTGTGTGGAAGATATGTACAATTCCATTAGAACGCTATATGGAAGAATAACAATCTAATGGAGTTAGTGAGTGGTATTAACTTCTACAACTGCTTAATAGCAATATCCAATTTTTTGAAATTAGAAGCAGTGCAATAAGAATATAAAAATAGTTACCAAAGTTCAGTACCGAAAGCATAAAGAGCACCATTCAACAATCGCTCAAAGCATCATCAGAAGAATAGTACCGGTAATAGCAATATCAACATGAATTGGCGAGAAAATTATCAAAGGAGAAACGAGAAACAAGCACACGTAAGCTCGATTACACTGAAACATCGCACCCAAAATAATTCAATTTTTGAGGGAGAACAAAATCGGTTGATTTCCCATTATACAGGTTGTATGTAGGTTGTTGTAATAAAAAGAGTCCTTAAGGATACTGGGCTGTTATCTAATTGTGGAACGAAAATATTATATGAAGAACTGGTAAAAAGGCGATTCCTGAGATTTTTGGCGTGAGAAGAATAGATACCATTGCTATCATTATAAATAAAAAGAATAGCCTTCAAGTCTTCATTCAGAATTGTGAACATGTCCTACATCCCATTTCCTATGATACCGGGTTCATAAATAAGTAATTCACAAGCCCTAGTACATCATCTTCAACTTAGTTCACAACTAAATCAATAATGTGGGAAACCGATTTATCTACAATACCCGTATATCTTATGGCACACTTAGGAACACATAGTATTGTATAATCGATCGACTAACCGGTACCTCTGATCTATGCTAGAGAGTGAGTGCGAGGATATAATATTTTCAGTGCTTGCTAGGAAGTATTTAGTACTTGCTAGACATTAGGTAATAACTCAGCACTTACTAGACACTCTCTAATCCGGAGTCATCGTGAACAATGCTCGAGTTAGGCGAGCCAATTTGGTGGTAGATTCGAGAAGACGGTGGCTGGACGAGGCCTCGGTACGAGCCGGTGAATCCAATGGACGAGCCAGAGTCGAGCGGACTTGTGGTCGTGGCCGTCTCACCTTTGCCTGAGGAAGCAGGGTTCGAGAAGAGACCGTAAGCCAATGGTCGAGACATGGCTGCCTGGTCCCATGGGAAGTCGTATCTGAAAAGGATGGGTTGGGCTTAATGCTGCTTGAATTTTTTCGTTCCACTAAATTCAATTTCAAACATTCTTTGTCAAGCATATGGCTTCGACAGTGACATTGCGCAGTAAATTTTCGATGCAAATACAATCATATACATACATAATAAATAATATCCTAGGCTGGTTAGCTTTTTTGTTTCCGTCATTCACAGAGAAGACCAATATATGGCATTCCATCTTCATCTCTAATTGCTCCTTCACACTTAAGTGTCACATTAACGGCAGAGAAGTGTGACAGGAGGAACACTTTTATTTAAACTCGCGCAAAGTCATAAATTCATATCAATTGCTTCTACTGTCTCCGGTGGTCAGCAAAAAAACGCCGGAGGAAAGGTGAATAAAGTGGGAATTTTAGAGAGAGATGATGGGAAAGTTGTAGGGAGAGGAATAGAGAGGGAGATGCTTGCGAGGAAGAGAGTGGTTGAGAGTAAGGTAAAATAAAAAAAACACTAAAGTCAGAGAGAAAGACAGAGAAAAAAGAAAGAGAAAGGTTTGCTGAGAGGAAGAAAGAGGGAGAGAGAGAGAGGGGGGAAGATAGAGGGAAAGAGATAAAGAGAGGGAGGAAGAACGGGAGAGAAAAGGAAGAGAACCGTCAACAGGAGGGTGTTGGTAAGAAGAGACTTGGGGTCATTTTTAGAGTGATAAATACCTCCTATTAATGTGGCACGTATATCTAAGAAATATGGTTCGTATTTCTCAACTAGGATGACTGATGATATGTCTTTTCATCTCTCACTAGTTATTTTTCTGTACTCTGTTACTTAATTTTTTTCTCAATTTCTCTCACTCTCTTTCTCTTGCTCTCTCTTTCCCTATCTCTATTTCTCTCTATCATTTTCTCTTACTCACTCTTTATCTTTCTTTCTCTCCCTGTCTCTCTATTTTTCTAAATGATAGCTTCTTGCTCTTATTTTTTCTGATTATATCTATCTCTTTAATTCTTGCTCTTGCTTTTCTCATATTCTATCGCAACTTTGATGAACGGAAATGAGTCTTCTCTTCTTAAATTTTTTCAAATTAACAATATGTTTTAATTTTCTAAATTTGTGGTTATCTCTTCATTTGTATCTTCCACATCTGTTACAAATTTCTGCAGAGAAAATCTTCAAATTCACTGAATTTTTTTTGGTTTCTATCTCATTATAAAGAAATTCTAGCATCAAATTTCAAATCGCCAAACGCACCTCCGGTCTTCTGCTTCCGGAATGAGCTGCTTGGGAAAAAAGTGATGGCGTGGATTTACGACGACGTTCCGCAGCTTCTGAGAGCGCCGCTGGCGGCAATACGCGACGACCACGCAAGAGAGGGCGACGGAGACCGCCTGTAAAGACATTTATTCAACCAAGGTGCCTTTTTTTTCTTCATAAACAACGACCGGAAACATAATAATAAATGGTTCCCTTAAGTCTTACACAGACTAAGTGCTAATTTATAAGAGAATGAGTACACTAAGAGGTGAACAAACAGAAAGCATAGAGATAGAGAGAGATAGCAAGAGAACAGGGAGAAGGAGAATGAGGTGTTTTCATCTATATTTATCTTTAGTATTCCCATCCTCTTCACTGCTATCTGTCACCTTCCTCTAAGCGCCCTCTAATCAGTCTCCATCCCGAGACTTCCCCGGTGGCACCTCATTGAGGTATGACCCCGGTTTTTTTTCTCACTTCCTCTTTCTCAATCTACTTCTCTCCCTAACTTTTTATCCTGTTTTCTCTCTCTCTCTCTGCCTATATTTCTCTCTCTTTAACTCTTTCTCGTTTCTCTCTACCTATCTCTCCTAGTTACTCTCTTTCTCTCTATCTCTCTCTTCCTGTCTCTTTCTCTCCCCTTAATCTTTTTCCCTCTGTCTCATTTTCTGTGTCTCCGTCTGTCTTTCTCTGCCTCTCTGTTACTATCCTGTTTTTCTCATATTCCGGAATTCATCGCTGTTTTCAGCTCCCAATCATTCTCCCCTAAAACCGCTATAAATCCTATTCCATCTTTACCCTCACTAACAACACATTCTTCCACCCAATTTAATCTTGCGTTAGAATATGCAGGAAGTTCTTGGAATACTAGAGTATCCGTTGCACCTCGCTCCATCTCACGCTTCCTTAGAGGTTTACTTGTTTCCATTCACTTCCGCAGCGAAACAAGGGGTGGAGAGTTTATACTCGTGCAACGCGGGCTGTTTCAGAACAATTACTCATAACCAGCAAAGAGATAGTCTTGAATTACCTACTTTGCAAGATAAATTCACCTACAAAGTTTACTAACCGCCTTGACAACATTTACAATTTATAACCCCACAATAACTCTTTGTAGTATTACTTTCTTGACATCAAAAAGAGTCTTCTAGAGTTTGAAAAAACTGTGTACGAGGCAGTTTGATGAGTTTCATGAATATGCAGCATGTACTCACCACTGATATGAATGCCAGAACGAAGAGAGTGATGTGCAGGAGCTGAGTCTCATTGTTCCACTTGCCGAGGAGTACGGAGGATGCGGCGAGAAGAGGAGACTGTGCATTCTCTTCCGGCAACTGCAACGGAGTGACACATTTCATGGAA
Source organism: Allodiplogaster pararmata (assembly GCA_964056735.1). Classification (NCBI taxonomy): domain Eukaryota; kingdom Metazoa; phylum Nematoda; class Chromadorea; order Rhabditida; family Diplogasteridae; genus Allodiplogaster; species Allodiplogaster pararmata. The sequence goes on along the minus strand of OZ057403.1, from coordinate 29,729,199 downwards.
ATTCTATAGAATAACATTTTCAATTAAATACTCTTCTTCGAATCGAAATATTAGAGTGATGCGGTTAATGATTATGTCTATAAAACCCGATTCTTCGATACAAAAACAAAATGATTTTAAAGAATTTTCTGAGAAATAATAACTACTTATCAGAAACCATGCTTACAAATTTTAGTTATTTTAAACAATTTAGTTTCACAGTAATCTAGCATACTTCATTGTTGATCACGGTCATCTCTGCGGGATCCGGACACCATGGGCAGCGTTCCGTATGCTTCTGCACGACTAGCGAAGCATTGAAACAGCGGCCGCGGACCTGAATCAGGTCAGATGTGGTAAAGGTCAATGAAAGAGAAAGAATTCAAAAAATATGAGCTTCCAAGTCCTGAGTTTAGTTATGGTTTAGTTAAGAGTTTACTTGTTTTACTCGCTTTGTGATCGATTTCAGAGGCATGAAGCGCAATAATTCCTACCTTCACATTCAAATATATTTTTCTTTCTGTTTAATTAGATCTCATTAAAAAGCAAAACGTATAGTGTAGATTATGTGAAAAGTATGCATGAATAAGAATATAAATTTATTCAAATCAATTACTTTTTTCTTACCTTGACAAATTTATAAATATCTGACCTCGACAATTCGTCGACGCTCATCTGATGACTCGCCTATGGCCTCGACAGTGATTTCTTCACGGCGATTGCGAGCCTGCAAAGTTTCGATCGGTCATCTCCGTATGCAATCAGATACCAAGGAGAGAGTGTTTTAGGTGCAAGAGACTCCCATCTTCTCATAGACATAAACTCATTCTATGACCCGGAATGGTGTTGAAGAGATCATCAGCATGATACAATCATGATTTCGAGTGGATCAAGTGTAATTAGAAAGTACTTAATTGCTACTTCGTCGTCTTGAACTACGGTATTCTTTTCTCTTACTCCCTATATTTCTCTCTCTCTCTATGAAACATCATGAGGGGTGTGTGTCTATAGCACAATATTTTCCAGAGAAAAAATATCGCATAGCGTAAGTTAAGGTAGGACAGGAAGAGATCGAGAGGAGACACAATTGGAGGAGTGGAAATATTTTGCAAACATCGGAGATTGGAGCGAAGGGAGAGGAACAATCATAATAAAGTGACAGATCGCCTCCCACACATGGCAGGTGTAGAAGAGCGCAAGCATGGGCACGTGCGTCTTGTCTCTCGAAGCCTAACCTCGCGACAAGACAACTAGAGAAAGAAAGAGAGAACAAAAGAGAGAAGAGAGAAAAAGAGAAAAAATAGAAAAGAGAGAAAAGATAGAGAGAGAATTAGAGAGAGATGTTTAAACAGAGAGAATTAGAGAAAGAAAAGGAAAAAAAAGGAAAGCGGAGAGAGAGGAGGGAGCAGAGAAAGAAAAAAGGGAGAAGCTAGAGAGAGAGAAAGGAAGAAGAAAGAGAGAGAAGAAAGAAGAGAGAAGAGAGACAGGAAAAATTATTAACAGAGAGGCAGCTGCATGAGATACTTGGCGCTTCTTTCAATCCTTCACAGCGGGTGAGACGATCTTTAAGCAGAAGCTTTCCACGACTTTCTATTCCCGATACATATATTGGAATTACCATTCATAATTACTCTTCACTTTCAAAACTAGACTTTTTTTATTTGCTCTCTGTTACTTCAGAACACAAGTACTAAGCAGATACGATTTCTAGCTAGTTCAGCTCTCAGTAACTACTGATTACAAGTATAGAATTTTTAGCACATTCGATGCAGCATTGAAAGATTGACACTAATGTATCCAAAGCTCACAAAATGATCGCTGCTGGCGGCATACGGTCGCTGGGCTCCTGACTGGTCACATACTCGTGGGAATCCATACATGGGGTCGACTCCTACGACCTGGCAGGAGACGGAGACATCCTCGGGGACACCCTCCGTCCAGTGAGAGACGAAGGAGCGAGCTGAGTCCTGCAGCGAACGCAGTACAGTAATTCCGATTATGTATTCAATTTAAACGATTTTTTACAAGAAAATTTGTGAAGTGTTTAGGCAGTGGGTGAATATCCATGTATAGAAGAAAGGATTTACTAGGTAAAAACATAGTGAAAACTAAAAGAGAGAGAGAGCAAAAAGAAATAGAAAGAGAGTTAGAGAGAGAGAGAGAGAGAGAGAGAGAGAGAGAGAGAGAGAGAGAGAGAGAGAGAGAGAGAATGAAGGGAGGCCAAGGATTGAGGAAGTGTTCAGTGAGAGCAACAATGATTAACGATAAGTGCTCGTTCCGACCGCTCTCCTTTGGATTTTCATTGCGCAATACTGGACAGAATCTTTTTTTTCCTACCATGTAGAATAAAGAAAGAGAAGAAGAGAAGGACATGAAGAGAATGAAGACAAAGAGAAAGAGAGAAAATTTCGAATAAAAAAGTTTTAACAAAAACAGATAGAAAGAGCAACAGGTAGACACAAAAAGAGATAGACACAAAAACACAAAAAGAGAGAGAGAGATAAAGAGAGAGAGCGAGAAAGGGATAGAGCGAGAGAGAGAGATAAAGAGGGAGGGAGAGAAAGAGAGAGAGAGCAAGAGAGAGAGAGCAAATTTCCCTCCCCAATGGATGACCGCAACTCGCAACTCGCAACACACTTGCCGACAGAGGCTGTCGGTGTCCCTATTCTTTTAACAAGAGCAGAAGGTCTTCAAGAGGACAGACATACATACGAGTAGATGGGCGATATCTAACATCATTTTTCGCGAGAAGGGCTGCGCACTACCGCTTAACATTTTAACAATCTTCTGGGTCAGCTCGATTCGAGGAGCCGAAGTTTAAAAAAAATAGTGACCTTGACCTGAATGCCACAGAAACTACGAAGAAAATGTCAGAATCCTTCACATCGCTTTACTTGAAATCAATGCACGAAAGATACTCAGAATTCAAAAACTCTCACTCTAAAGAACAAGTTAGGTTCATGTTTTAACTTGGATTCCTTGTTGTCTGCTGATCCGCTCGATCAGACTTGTTTCAACTTCACAATATATTCAGAAGATAGTCTTTCTTGTTCACCTAGGCCATCGTTGAGCGTTCAAAACATGATGCAATCTTTGCGACCGAAGGCTTTTTTCAAGCTGACAAATGATTGAACTATCGCACAGAAAAAGCTACTTTTTCCAAGCTTTACCGCAACCGTAATAAATAAGGACCAAAAAATTAAGTTCCTTCAGCTTAATGCATTTTTCTTTTTCGCTACTATACAAAGGAATGCCGAACATTTCTCAGACCCGTTCCTATCTTTTGTATCCACATTCCACCGTGTATTCACTTTCCAATGAGCAGTTTCGCAAATTTAGCCCCCCCCCCCATCCTCTTTTCGAAGAATGTCCCCAATCTTCCCGAGAAAATTCAGGCTTCAAGCCGACTATTTCCGTGCCTCGAGGCATTTTCATTCTCTCTCTCCCTTTTTTTGCTCCTGATTGTTGCCCGCTTGCTTTTTTGAATTCTTACGCTCCACAAAGCCTTCCTTTCTGCGTTCAAATTGAAATTCTGACTTTTCTCTATTTATTGCTATACATAGCCACAATGTACCTCGAGGGATGCGTTCCCAAATCGAAAAATGTTTTTCAAAGCCTCATTTTTGATTATGACTTTCGGCCTGTTTGTCCAACGGAAAGCTGAACAGGGCACGAACAAAAGAAACCCTAAAAAGCTTTCACATGGCCTGCACTAGATATGAGGTGTGAAAGCCACTTCAGATGGGAAGCACAGAAAGGCAGTTCTCACTTCTTAATACATTTGAATAATGAGCTCAATAACCAACCGTGATGCTATGGAAAGAAGCGCCCTTCCCAGACCCCTACAAGGTACGAAAGTCAATCTTTTCTCTCTCAGAACCCGTCGCAAAATGATCTATCTATATACATACACATTCATATCCAAGCTCCCTTTGCTCTGCGCCGAAACATCAGTCACGGACAACATTGCAAACGAATGAACTGTGAAAAGAGGTCTCTCTTTTGTTTTCCGACGAGTATTGCAACACAATCACATGATAAGAATCTTGGCGGAATAGATCCCGAAAAGAGAGAGACCCCTCTCACCGCCCAGACCATAGGGGGGTATCATGATAGACCTAGAAAATCGTCGCTCAACTCGCCCAATGCTGCAACTTTAACCAACAAACGAAGATGGGTTTTTATAGATTACAAAGCTCCTATTCACTTCTCTCTTTTTGATTTATGTAGCTCTCATATAAATATTTCTTATTTTTCGCAACATCGGATATCCTAAATCTCAAAATGCACTTGACACTTAGTGTGCACTCGTGTTTGACTTGTTGCGGCACTTTTCAATTTACTCGCTTGAGTTTGGCTCTCACCGCCTAAGAATCACCGGAAACAGTTCCTAATCGGCAAATGTGTTCCTTCTCTAATTCTTCGCCAGCTAAATCCCTTTTCTCCCCTACTTTTCTCATCTTTGGTCTCTTTTCATTCTCTCTCTTTCTCTTCTCACAAAAACACGCTCTTCATCTTTCTCTCTTTTCTCTTTCTCATTCTTTCTCATTATCTCTCTCCCTTTCATTCTTTCTCTCTATCTACTCTCTCTCTCTCTCTCTCTCTCTCTCTCTCTCTCTCTCTCTCTCTCTCTCTCTATCTCTATCTCTCCTATCCTTACTCTTAGGCACGGCGGCTCGCTGATGGCGAGAAAATATCCTGTAAATCATGCAAGTCTCTTCTAGCCCTCTTTCTCTGCCGTTTATAACCAGGAAGCGGAGATTTGCCTGAATGACCACTAGGATCATCTACCTTGCCGCCAGCCTCGCAGAACAGAGGGCGTGTATCTGGCTCTCTCGTCCTATCTCCCTAAATATCTTCATCTTTCTCTTCCTCTCTCTCTTTCTCTCTTTTTCCTTCATATATGTCTTCCTCTCTGTCTTTGCTCTCCGCTAGCTTTCGGGTTTTCTTGCCCCGATCGTAAACCCTAATTATTACCTATGATGAGAAAAATGGAGAAGCAGCGTGTGCATAAAAGGTCAGTATAAGGGACTTAGCCCTTGCACACTCCCGTTCTTGTTACCTGCTAACCCCCTTTTGAGTCTGTTCAGTCTACCGCGCAGTTGTAAAGGCCGTGGATAAGAAAACATGGGTTGGACCCGCGCAAGGTGGAGAGGGCAAGTGAAAAGCAAAAAAGGACTTTCCATGTATGAATATCATTGTTACAGTTCTACATAGATTTGAAAAGGGCGGATCAAGGACCACACAACAAGATCTTAATATTTTTTTCGAGTGAGTGCAAGAAAAAGAGTAAGAAAATATTCTAAAAGTTAGGGTTGAAGATGGGAAAATATAGAGAACATTAAAAAGAGAGCACAAATTGACAAATTATAAAGAGAGATGCGGTTCGGTCTAAGTGAAACGGAAGTCTCGCAAAGGTAGTCAAGAGCGAAGGCAAAAAGATAGGGGTGAACTTTAAAGTAGCAAGTGTAAAATCCCACCTGTACGAAGTTCTCGGATACCGGCCAACTGATGGCGACCTTCTCATTCATTGGAAGCATGTGTTCCAGGATCTGCCATGGAGCTCATTAACGTTGACAGAATTAACATATATAAAAAATTAGTTCAAAATCCAGAAAGTCTGTGAAGGATAGCTTAAACTTCTTGCAAACCCTTTACATTCGTATTTTGAGCTTCTTTAAGCACTGATACAATATTCAATACAAGAAGACGAGAGCAAGTTTGTTTTAAAAAATTTCAATGACCTACATCGGGTCTGAGTTATCCTGATGATCTGCCTTCTGTTATAGAGAATCGAGCATACAATAGTGAGAAGGCAGCTATTATTGTTCATACAATGAGGCTTTTTTACCCTTTAGACTGCTCTATATTGCGCTGTTTGGAAATTAGAGATAGAGAGAGAGAGATAGAGATAGAGAGAGAAAAAGAGCTCGAGAATAGAGCGAAAAAAGGACTGAGAATACAAAAAGGGAGTAGAAACAGCGAGAGAGAAAGAGAGAGAAAAGGGCGAGAGAGACTGAGAAAAGAGAGAGAAGTGAATGAACTTGAATAAAGGAAGTGTCAAGAATGGCACATTTTCCATTGAGTCAGGTTCGAGCACGGAATTTCCTTTACTCATTCTCTGATTCTTGTGATTTACTCCTATCCCTCCATCTTCTTCTCAATACCTCATGAGATCATTGCGTCAGTCACACAGTCATATATTATTAAGAGATGACTATAAAACGAAAGTCAAGACGTAATTGTAGATCATGCACATGGTCAGGATGAAATATGTTGATGACCCCTTGGTGTGTGGGAGTCTGAGCTGGAGTCATTTCTCAGTAAAAATAGTATTCAAGTGAACTTTGGGAAGGAATCAATTACGTCGTAAGACACAGGAAGGAATCAAATCCACTCAGTAAGAAGTCTATTGCACCTTAAGACGAAGTCAATTGTTACGGAAACCAGGTAAGACTGGTACCTGGGACTATACTATAACATTTCCAAGTCAAGCTATTCAATTCTTCAGGCGGTCAAGATGTTTTGACGGAATTCTTCAAGGTCTCTCAAGAATCGGGGATCGAATAAAGGTTGTTTAATTACCCGACACAGTCGCAATTGACGAACTGGGATAACTATACCAACCCGATCCGAGATGAATCAACATAACATACAAGAGACACAAGGGAGAGAGAGGTGGTTCTAAGGACAGGTAGGTTTCTCTCTCTCTAATTGAATATATAACATTGGAGAGTGACCTATGGACCGGTGACATCTTATTCAAAGTGACAAATGTAGAATGCGAAAGCAATGATTCATTCTCAGAAATTAAACTTCATGAATCGAATATATAGAAAAAATGCTCACAAATCCTCATAAAAATTATTTAAATTACAAATATTGAAAACCGGAGTCTATTGCACCTTAAAAAAATCTTAAAAGTGATTAACGAAAAAAGTTACACTACTTCCAATTCAAACTATTCAAATATTCAGAATTTACAAGATGTTTCTTAAAAACCATACTAAAAACAAAAAATATATATAACCTTAAATCTCGGTTGGGAGCAGCCTCCATTACCAGTAGTTAAGCAGCCTTCTTTCCAGTCTACGCGAAGAAGATCCACGGTGATCCAAAAGCCAGCGGCTGCACAAAAATTCAGCAAAAGCATCATCAGCAAGAGGTTGGAGCGGTTGTTCATTACTGCAGCGTGATTTGAGATGAATAAGTGAGTGAAATATCTGTAACCATCACAGTAGAACAAAGAAGTTGGCAGTAAACACGGTAGGTCAAAACGGCAAAAGCGCGGAAATTTGCGAACGAATCAGTCAATCAACAATTAATGAAGAAAAGCACGGCAGTAGTTCTAGAAGAAATTAGATAAGTTCACGTACACAATATAACAACGGCAACGGTCAGTTAAAAAAGGGACACAACAGAATGAGGGAGGAGCTAGCGGGCTATGTCCCGCCCCGTGGCCGCGCATCCTCACAAAGGACCTAGAGGGTGAGAAAAATAGAAGGTGATACGCAGAGATCAAGAGAGGAGGATAATCATGACCTGGGTGTGGTAAATGATATGCGGGAGAAGCTACTTATAGGGTCACCGCGAGACAATATCCGAAGCGCGGTATGTTTATAGTTGCTGGTGGGACCAAGGGGAAGGAGGTAGAGAAATATAACCCAGAAGAAGAGCTGGTTCAAGAGGTGAATATAATCCTTGCAAGAGAGGTGCGTTCCGTGAATGGAGGAATATTCGGTTTCTATAGGCAAATTCCGAACAAAAGGCTTAGGAAAACGTTATTGGATAGGTGAAAAAAAAAGAAGAATTGCGGTACAATATGGTTTTGGAAAACCGTTGGAACGGTAGGAAAAAATTGATGAATTTCTAAGTATTTCTGGGATGAGACTATGAAAAAAAGCTTCTGAACTACTCACTTTCCCGTTAACTGGAAGCAGAGGGCTTATTTAGTAAAGCTGAATATTTTAACTTTTTCTGGTAGAAGACGCCTAAACCCTTGAAAATATTCGTATTTCTGAAGAACATGTTCTCAAAAACCCAAAAAGAACATAAATGGAGAAGATGTTTCAATAAAACCAAGCAAGAAGTTAATCGCTCATTAACTACTTGAACACATGATATAAGCATTACACGGTAGAGAGAAAGCGCACTAAAGCGAGAGGGAGAAAACGGTTAGAGAAAACCTTGATAGAAACAAGTCAACTCATGAAACACAAGAAGAAACACGGAGTGACATGTTTTACCGTGGAATGAGCTGATTCATGGAAAGATTAAGGGAACAGAGAATGAAGAGAGAGTATGAAACAGATGGTAAGAGAAGAAAGAGAATGCAGAGATACAAGTTATGTAAGATAATACTTAGAAAGGAAATAAACATAAAGATAGAGAAAAAGAGAGAGAGAAAAAGAGAAAGAGATGCGAGAGATAGGGAAGAGAAGGAAAAATAGCGGTTTGAAAGAGTGATTTCTAAAGCGAAAAACAAAAGCAAAAGGGGAGAGAAAGAGAGGGAGAAAGTGAGAACGAAAAAAGAGTAAGTGAAGAGGCAAGGAAACAAATCGAGAGTTAGACTCTGAAACTAGAGTAGTTGATGGGTGGTCAATGAAAGTAAACATGCCTATCCTGAAGATGATTCCTTACGACGTTCGACTACGGCAGCTTGTGCAGCCAAAATCAGGGAGGAGTAGATGACAAGTAGTCTCGAAAAAAATACTATGATCATAGAGAGCTCGAGTCCCACCACCGAGCACGTCGATTGAATGTTCATCAACTGATGATCCCTATCATGGCGTGAAAACGTTTGTCCTATGCCCCGCCCACGAAGAAGGCGTGTATGGGAATTCGGAAACTTAATTTTATAATCCAAATTCCCATGCAATGAGCAGGAGATTAGACACAATGGGCATGTGGCCATTAAATGGTTTCAGGCCTCCTGGATTGAGACGTGCAGTATGATGGGGGTGGGAGTAGGTACAGTAATTGGTATAGAGAGCGAGAATGAGGAAGATACGGATATAGAAGGAAAAAGAGAACAATAGAGAGAGCGAGAGAAAGAGTTAGAGAAGAGAGAGAAAAAGAGAAAAGAAAAGAGGAGGAGAGAGAATTAAGAGAGATGAGGTAAAATTAAAGACAAAAGATAAAAGCTACATGAGAATAGACAAAAATAGAAATGCAGTAGAGATATAAGAAGATTATATCGAGAAAGAAATCAATAAAATTTAAGACTAAAATAAACTAGAATTAGGAAGAGAATGATAAGGAAAACGAAAAAAGAGAATGCCATAATAAGCTGAGTTAAAAAATAAGCCAGAAAATAAAGGGATTTTTTTCGCTGAAGATTAGGCCTCTGAAACATGAGTAAGTAATTGTTGGTCAGTAAGAGGGAACATTCCCTTCATGATGATGATTTCTGCAGACGTTCCGAATGACAGCTTGAGACAAGCTTTCAACAACAGCGTTGAGGACTAAGAAGAAGTTGACTCGATACTAAAAATAGGAGTTGCGAGACCTAGAGTATTACCATTGGACCGGCTAGCTGAATATACATCAACTGAGGCTCAGAATCTTGAAGTGAATATGCTTTTCTTGAGCTCCGCCCAGGTGGAGGCGTGCATGGGAACTCGGTTGCGGAATTTTATGTCCTGAATTATCCTCCGCCTGAAAAAAGATGAGGCTTAATACAGACACGTAAAAACTGACGTGTGTGTGTCAGTTCTGGAATATTGCTGAACGGAGGCAGAGAGTGGATCTAGGGTGGGAAATCGGCACTTTATCAGGCAGAAACAGAGATTAAAACTGAAAAAGTGAACAGGGAGAGTAAGAGAAGAGAGAGGGCGAAGAAAGGTAGTAAATAAAAGGAGAAAGAGAAAGGGAGACAGAGAGCAAGAGTGAGAGAGGGAGAGAGGGAGATAGAGAAAGAGAGAGAGAGGGGGATAGAAAGAGAGAGAAGAGGAGTACTGGAGAGAGGGAGATAGAGAAAGAGAGAGAGGGGGATAGAAAGAGAGAGAAGAGGAGTACTGGAGAGAGGGAGTGAGAGAAAGAGAGAGAGGGGGATAGAAAGAGAGAGAAGAGGAGTTCTGGAGAGAGGGAGTGAGAGAAATTGGGGAATGCTTAGCCGTCAATGAAGGCATATTGGAAACGATCCGTGTGCTGAAAACTCATTCACTAAGTTCTCATCAACTGAACATGAGTTAACACTCAATGAACACATGTAGATCCAAATTGTGCCAAGCCAGAGAGAATGCTCAGATTAGAACATGCAGTATGATTGGGTGGGAGTTAAGAACGGTAAAATAAAGTGAAAAACCAGGAGAGGAATATGTCAGAGAAATGGAGAAAACAAGAAGTAAAGAAGACTTATACAAAAGAAGGACAAAGATAAAAAGATGTGGAGAGGAAATTGAAGAAGCATTATTATTGTAGAGAACAATAATAAAAAATTAACCACTTAAATTACACCATTCACTGTTTTTACGATAATCATCTTCAAGCAAGGAGCTGGAATCAAGAGGAAGACATGGACTGGCGTTAAAAAAATGACTTATAATTTAGGACGTAAAACGCTCAGAGAATTTTCGGGTTAAGAACTTTGTGAAAATACGGTAGTTGGAAATTTCAATAGATAGCCTTATAATTAACTAGAGATTGCCGGAGGAAAAAGGGAGAGCGAAAGGGTTCTTTTGAAACAATGAGGCTCTGAAGATAAACAGCCGGAACTTCCAGAAGATTACGACTATGGATAAGATTCTCATTTCATTTTACGTCCTCGATGTTGAAGATGCAGTTCAGTTGAGACATAAAAAGAAACAAGAAGAAATTGAAAGCGTAAGAGGGCTAGTGAGTAAGAGAAAGGTATAGAGATAGAAATAGAGGGAGAGAAAGAAAAAGAGAGATGTATAGTTAAAGAGAGATGAAAAGAGAAGGAAAAAGAGAGTAGAGTTAGGGAGAAAGGAAGCATCATCAAATGACATAGAAAAAGACTAGGAAAATTAAGGTTTATAGCTGAGAACAATGATAGTTAAAAAATGCGAACACATCCATGAGATGATCGAATTCTAAAGAAGCAGCAGTGTATCTTCCTCATCAAATCATATTTTGAGCTGCGGACAATCTGGGGAGAGAATGGAGCCACTTCGCAGTAATGAAGATTTTTCGCTCCCTACTGTTCGAGGATGCCCTTGACTGCCTGATTCTCGGTCCTCTAATAAATGGCAACATAATCATAATCCACAATCGGTTTATCAAATTTCTTCGTTCTTCGTTCTGTTTCTCTCTCTCTTTCTCTCCTCTTTTTTCCTCTCTCATCCTCTCTCTATTCATCGCTCTTTTTTCTCTCTCTTTTAAATCTCTCTCTATATTTCCCTTCTCGCTCTGCATATGTATCTGTATTCCCTCATGTACCATACCATCTATTTGGAATTACAGGCCGAGCGTACGGTCCCTTCCTAATCCCTTTCTACTGTTTCTTTTTGTTGTGGCAGTATGTTCGTGCAGAAAACGCCTGTGGCATCCTTTTCTGACTATACAATGCGTATATGAGACCCTCCGTTTCTAAGATTCTTTATAGAGCTTCACTGAGAACAGTTTTCTGAGGCGAACATGGAATGTTTTCCTAACTGAGTTTTCGACTAACTATAGTATTGATAAGAGGATTTGAATGGCTGATGGCTCGACTGAGAATAAGCAGATTACTCTGAAGGAACGACCTTGTTCTAGCTTATTATAAAACAGCGCTAAGCCTGTTGTTTGTACGATACGGAATCTTCAAAAAGTCAAATGAGCGAGTTACTTTCATCAACATTCATTTCTTTGGGACGACCAAGTGAATGCCAAAAAACAACGGGCTTGAGTTTTTGGAATCTTCCGCTACTTACTACTTCTATTATCATGACTCTTCCGGAAAGTACTGATTTCGGCATATTTCCCAAAACTTGTCAAAAAATTCTATTATAAATTTTACATTTAAATTTTTTTGATAAGAGATCAAACAGTTCTCGAAATTTCTATGATATAAAGTTCAGGGAAATCAGATTTTTCTTTGATCGTGATTTTGGCTGAATAGAGTGAGCTTTTGGCCCGAAAAGTTCGCAGTGTTTTACTTATCCTGAGATAGAGAAATAGAGGGAGAGATAAAAGAGAGAGAGAGGGAAACGAGTATATGAGAGGGACTGATCTGGCCATCAGCTATTGTAAGCCATTGTAAGCCAAAGGTCATTTCCGCATTCAATGGGAACATATGAGTGGCTAAAGACAAGCAGATGTTTTACTTATAAAGTTGGTTTCTACAAGAGCCCTGGCGGAGAGTTATGAGATGACCCACTCGAAATTGGCCTGCTGTAAAGCCTGGAGTTCCCTTGAAAGAAGTAGCAGGAACTTGCTCGAGTTGGTTATTGCGAAGCACAATACCATTAAAAGGGTTAGAACACTCGCTCATACGAGCTCTTTTTTCAGTTACATGCTTTATCCACCGAAAAACAGTTTGTTCTAACCGTAACTCTATGAGTATCAGTTGGAAAAAATGGATTTTGTAATCCTTGGATTATAATAATCCAGATTATGGGATTGACAAAAGAACATGGGATTGACAAAGAAGAAATTGAGTTGGTAAAAGGAGTCGATGTCGATTTCATGCACGCATAAAATGTTATCGAAGAAACCGGAGAAGGTGGGAACTTGTGGCTCATTGAAGAGGGTCAGAAAAAGATCATCAGAAAATGAATAAGGTCGACACGACCATCTCTGGAAGTTGAGAAAGATAAAAATCTTCGAGTAATTTGTTGTAAAACCCCGAGTTTTTCAGTACCATCAGCCCTAAATAACCAGAATGAACCATTTTCCGTTCCCTAAAAAAGCTCGGTGAACGCTTTCTATACGGTCAGAATTCCAACAATGATTCACCCTGCTCTAAATCTATCTGAGAAGTTCTGTAAAAGTCATATTTTTGTGGATAAAAATACTTATATTAAAAATAAAATCTCACACATCTCTATTATTTCTCTAACATTTCTCAAATCCGATGCAGCCGAGAGAGATTAATCTCTTAGTTATACTGAAAGTTTGCAAGTGAACAATGTTGTTGTTTAAGTCTGTCTTATGAACTACCGATCGTAGCTCTCGCGAGACCTCGCTCTATCTCCGTCAAAATCACCTCCATTTATCAATCAAAGTCACACACTTAGGTGTTCTCTATCTGACATCGATATCTGTCCAGTCTGCCACGCGAATGATGAGGATTCCCTGTGGTTTCTGCGATTTTTCAGGATAAGAAGATAGAATATATGAGAATGTTAGGAAAGTAAAGAGACCATGGAAAAGTTAGAGGATGAGAGCTGAGCCATGAAAACTGAGGACCAAAAAAGTAGCGGATAGAAGAGACAATCTGATATGCGTGACAGACTCGATATAGTGAATGAGAGAAGAAAAAACACAGAGAAGAACACCTTGAGGTCTGGGAATACCTTGAAACTCAAAAGAGCCCCTCTTTTTGTTGATACATATTTTTGATAGAAGAGCACTTAACGAAAAGAAAACGTTGAAAATATCGTTCAATAACAAAGTACTGCATCAGACAACAATTTAAAGGTTAAAGGAAATTATTTGATACCTTGTGATGGGAGACGAAATTCTTTTCGTTTGAAAAAATTAAGCAAAGGTATTAGTTTTGATTTTTTTTAAATCATCAATATTCAATAGCTATTTTAGTTCTGAACTAAAAACAGCCATCCAGAATTGCATAATTTAAATTATTGTGTGATGCTGATTGTTTAATCTCGGAGCTGTTCAGTTTAACAGTACATTACTGTACGAATTGATAGTTTGTTTATGTTATTAGTCATTCATTCGTATATGAAAGTTCACGGCTAGCGATGAAAAGTTAATTCAACAAAAAGTTTTTGAACGGAAAAAGTTTTTAAAAAAACATTTGGGCATTTATTACTTTGCCCAATTTCCGGTTCCCTTCCCTAGACACATGTAATTAGTTACAGAACTCCCACGTAGATTGCTCACCAGGCATATTGTCATATGTTTAATTTACGGCATCTATCACTAGGTTCCTGCTTGTTTTTGAACAGAACTCGAAGAACTGTGTGAATTTGGTGGATAATTTGGCTGACATAGCGCATAATAGGATTACCATATTTTGAGAAGCAACATTGTCAAGTTATCTATTATGCCCTTTTTCATGTTTCGACGAGAGAAACAAGGAGACACATTGCGAGAGAATGCTGAGAGAGGGGGAGAGGGAACAAGAGAGACAGGAACAGAGAGAGAGAGAGAGAGAGAGAGAGAGAGAGAGAGAGAGAGAGAGAGAGAGAGGAGAGAGAGGAGAGAGGAGAGAGAGAGAGAGAGAGAGAGGAGAGAGAGAGAGAGAGAGAGAGAGAGAGAGAGGAAGAGAGAGAGAGAGAGAGAGAGAGAGAGAGAGAGAGAGAGGGAATTCGAGAGAGTTCAGTCTGGAAAATTGGGTGGACGTGTAGTATATGACAGTAATCGCTTGTGAGTTTGTTCCCAGTCCAATGGGAAACATGGGATGGGAAAAATGTTTTAGAATTAGGCAAAATTACTAGTGAACATACCTAGTAATTTATAAGTCAGGGATTTGCTCTGAACCATGTTTAAACATGGAAAAATTATGGGACAGAAGATATGCCTAGTGTGTAATCCCTATGTGAAATTTGTTTGCCCATTACCCTAGAGTCTTGAAAATATTGTTTTTATCAGGCAAAAGACCTTGAACCTTTTTTTCTCGAATTCATTTCTGCCTCAATATTGCTGGGGTATCTTTTTTTATTATAAAAAACGAATTTAATACATTATTAACTCGAGTCTTTTTTCTGTTGATGGTAAACAGCGAAGGATTGAGAGGAAGCAGAGGAGC
>OZ057403.1:29670874-29714145 GCA_964056735.1 Allodiplogaster pararmata | reverse complement strand
ATGACACAAAAGTAGCAGAGAGAATTAAAAGCGAGAGAGAGAGAGAGAAAGAGAGAGAGAGACAGAGAGACAGAGAAACAGAATGAGTTAGAGAGTAAGAGAGTAAGAGAGGAACAAAGAGAAAGAAAAAAAGAGAGGAAGCACGAGAGTATTAAAGAGATAAAGCAAGAGTTATATGTGACGATAGAAAGAGAGAAAAGAGAGAGAGAAAAAGACTCAGCATTGGTCAGAGGCGAAATCCCAGCTTCTACTCAGGGCGATGTATCTTTTATACGAATGCTTTTCGTATGCTGTGGTCGTAAAATCAAGTACGAACACCGTGTAAGAGAGTTGAAGGAGAGAGAGAGAAATAGAGATAGAAAGAGAGAGAAAGAGAGAGGAGAAGAGAGAGAGAGAGAGGTAGAATGAGGGAGAGAGAGAATAAGGAGATGAAGGTAGTCAGAGGAGAACGCCACCGTTGCAGTGAAGAGTCAGTAGACACGCGTGTAGACATACCTACATTTATGATGCCAAGAAGCTATACAAGTTCAACGCGCGGGAGATGATCAAAGGATACAGCGACAATGAGGAAGAGCTCGAGAGCTGGGGGCCGAGAAGAGAAGATAGAGAGGTAGAGAGAGACAGAGAGAGATACAGATATATGGACAGTAAAAGAGAGAGAAGAGGAAAGACCTAGAGGAAAAGAGAGAGAGAGAGAAAAAGACGGAGAAAGTTGATCTGAAGAGTAGAGAAAGTGATCTGATCGAGAGGGTCCTCAAGGGATGTTGTTCTTCCAGAGGGATCAAAGTTATGCCCAATTTATCAGCTTAGAGTCGGCACAAAGTGATTTGAAGAAAGGAAAGAGAGAAATAGAAAGAGAGTGAGAGAGAGAGAAAGAGAGAGACAGAAAGCCGAGGAAAGAGTGTTAAATAGGGAGTGAGAGAGATGAAGAAAGAGAGTGGCATAAATAATGTGAAAGAGAGAAAAATGAAGAAAGAGAGTGAAATAGGGAGTGAGAGAAAGAAGATGAAGAAAGTGATAGAGACAGAAGCCGAAAAAGATAAAACAGACGGAAAATACATAAAAACTAGCGATGGTGTGAGAAAAAAGAGAGAATGGAAAGTTAAGCTGAAAGAAGGGTGACATTCAGAAGAAAGAAGGGTGACATTCAGAAGAAAGAAGGGTGACATTCAGAAGAAAACAAGTTTGGTCTGGCAGTTACTCATAATGAATATCCCAATTCAAACAAAAATCCGTGCTGAGAAGAACGCATTGGATAGAGAATCTAGTAGACGATACACTTCGATCTGTGTCTTGCATTGTTTATTCCTTCCACATATCAGTAATTTTCTGGGTTGAATATCATATCATTGCAAATAACTCATCTTTAGACTGGTGCTTTAATATGAAATTTTCAAGGAAAAAAAGAGTTTATCGACCCCGGATGGCGGGAGTGCAGCGAAAAACTGCACCTTTTCAAACTTTTTTTAAATCTCTATACTGGGGAGTGCTTGAGGCTTGCATTATCGTCAATGACTTTTTAGATTTTTTTAAAACGACTCTTACATAACATGCAACATAAACCGCTAAACTAAACATGAGAAGTAATAGTAATTTTGATACATGGATCGAGGTATAGGTTTTGTTATTTCTCCGGCAGACACTTATAAGACGCCCCTATTTCCTCTTCTCACTACGGTAGGTATAAATCTCTGTAATTGGCTTACTGTAACCGCTACTTTTCCAAACAATCAAAACATGCAAAACATGCATGAAGAACATTGCGTAATTACAGAAAGACATGAGAATCATCCGAGACGCCAGTATGTCGCTGGGAAAAAGAAAGGGGAGCGCATTTTGGAAGAAAAGCGAAGAGAGGAAGAGGAGGTATGGATAGGCAGAGAAATAGTGAGACAGACAGAGAGAGATTATAAAAAACACAAGATATTATTAATTTAAAAAAATCGAGAATGAAATAAACAGCGCAAGCATATCTAAATTAGCAAGGAGTCATTTATCACCCAGACAAAAAATTTTTTTAAAGGCTAATTTAAAAACAAATTTTTCGTGAAAAAATTAGGCTGACTCGTGTGAACATCAAATATGGAAAAATGTGTAATGCTTTTGAAATTTTTTCGGTTCTAGCATCATTTTAATACCGTCTTCTAGATTTTTATATGCTTTTAAACACTTCTATTTTTTTCTTCTCTCCTTCATTTTTTCTTTCTTTTATACAAGCATTTTATCACTTCTCCGAACTCTCTACTCTTTCCCTTTATTTGTCTCCTTCTCTCATTCTCTCTCCCTCTCTTATTCTCTTTCGCACTCATTCTTTCCCTTCCTTTTTCTCATTCACTCTCTGACTCTCTCTATCTCATCAATCTTTTTTGTTGTTGTTTCTTTTAGCTCTGCAACTTCTGTTCTGCTCTATCCTCCCCCT
Source organism: Allodiplogaster pararmata (assembly GCA_964056735.1). Taxonomy (NCBI): domain Eukaryota; kingdom Metazoa; phylum Nematoda; class Chromadorea; order Rhabditida; family Diplogasteridae; genus Allodiplogaster; species Allodiplogaster pararmata. The sequence goes on along the minus strand of OZ057403.1, from coordinate 29,711,726 downwards.
TTCCCTACTCTTCACGTCATTCCTCTCTTTCTCAGTCCCTCCGCTCAAAGCTACCCTCTTCTTTCGTATCCACCTGTTCTGATCTGTTACTTACTGAAATGTACACATACGGCAGGGATAAAGCAGTTCACGAGCTGTATGAGTTCTGGGGCCGTATTCAGAGACAAAAATTTATACTAAAATTTACGGTAACTTTATACTAAGTTGTACTTTCGCCAAAATGTAATTCAGAGAGTATATTTTAGGATAAACTTTATACTAAAGTTTAGTAGGAAAGCTGAGCCGCTCTCACCCGTCTTGTCTCTGAATACAGAACTGAGTTGAACTTAGGTCTACAATATACTAGAGTAAAATTTACCCCTGAGTTCATCTTAGATCTCTGAATACGGCCCCTGATCATTCGTATCTGTGTAGAAAGTGAAAAAGAGAGAAAATGAGTCAGTGAAAGAGAGAGAATGAGAGAATTTAGAGAGAATGAGACAAGAAGAGAGAAAAAACAATAGATGGAAAAAGACATGGTGAAAGATAAAAGAAGAGAAAGAAAGAAAAAATAGACAGAGAGAATGAAGGATGCATAGAGAAAGAGAAATGTAGAAAGCTGAAAGACAAAATTATGGACGAGAGTCGAAAAGAAGAAGAAATAACACAAAAATTACAAGTTTTAAAATAATGGTAGTTTAAAAGAACGGCCTGAAGCAATGTCAAGTCAAAAGAGAATCTGAACTAAGAGCGAGAATTCAAACGGAAAGTAAACAGTCTAGATGACCGAGAGATAAGCGGGAGTATCCTCGACGTGGTTACATTTGCTATCCTTCACCCGACCAGCTCGCAGAGACCAAACGGTTATCTGCAAGGTCGTAAATTGTTATTTCGGAATTTGGCAAAGAAAGAAAAAAGCAAACACCGATTGGGTAAAAACACGAAAATGTCACTTCTTGAATTTCGGTACATGGTAAACGCGACAAAAGCGACAAGGAAGAAAATGTATGGGAACATAGTTGCAAGTTAGCTCGAGCTCTTTTCGATAAAAAGTCACAAAATTGGAGAGAGAAGAAAAGAGAGAGATGATTTAGGTAAAAAAGAGGAGAGGAAAAATAGACTCAGGAAAATGACCAGAATGAAAAAGATGCAAGAAAGTATTGCGAGTAAAAGTAAAAATTAACCCACAGAATAGAAACTGAAGAGAAAGATGAAAAACTGGAAAATATAGGAGAAAAGAGAGACGTGAAGTAGAAAAGAGACTACTGAAAATGAAAAGAAAAGAAAAGATGAAGACAGATGCAACCGAGAAGATATAAAAAATATGGTAGAAAAAGAGGTGAATATCTAAGAAAGGGAGATCGTCAGCTTTGATATCGCTAGCCAAGCTGCTCAGCCGAAGTGCAGTGACACGAAAACGGACATGCATCTTTCATGTTTACTACTCATTGTTAGCTACCTATCCCTCTATCTCCTCTTCTCCTTACTCTTCTTTTTCTATTTTTTTTCTTTCTACAGCCCTCTCTTCTCTATAAATTACTTTACATAATATAACTCCTTCTTATATCTTCTTTCTATTATACCACATTATCGGCACCTAACCTCTGCTAATACGAATGATGTTTTCTGAAAAATGGCTAAGAATCTCTGGAAAACTTTACAAATTAAAAAAAAAGAATTTTTCGCTTTAGGTCGAGATTATAGAGTTTTTTGGTATTCATCATGAGAAACAAAATTGAACAAACTTTACAAGTGGAGTCAATAATTGAGTTAACTAAACCAAATTAATCCGACGAAATTGAGACCAATATAGAAGCGTTGGTTCTTCTTTTAAAAAAAACTGTTTTGACAGGTACAGATTATTTGTTTTTTATACACAGTTTTCTTGGAAAACACGTCTTCTTAACAAAAACGAGTAAGATTTTTACCGCAATGCTTTTTCTTCAAATTTAAAAACGAGCAAAAGCAAAAGCAAAAAATACCGCCAAAGCCCTAGAGCCGACATTCTCTTGCGCAATTCTTGTACAGAAGACAGGCGCGTTTGAGGAGAAAAGACGGGTCAGCAGATTGCCAAAACACAAGAAAGGATTCACTTAGGCTTTCCGCAACAAGTCTTTTCTGCAAAACTTATGTTGGTTTGGAGGAATAATAGAAGGACTTCAGAAAAACAGATGTAAAGGCAAAAATAGCAAAATAAGCAGAGACCTTATAAGAGAGCCAGAGAAATCTAGAAACATGCCATAAGGAAAGAGAAGAAAACTAGATCTTTATACAAACAGTAAACGAAGGTCTGTTGAATAGCAAAAAAGAAAAGAAGAAAAACGGAAGAAGAAGAGAGAGGAAGAAGTGAAGAGTAGAAAAAAGAAACAGATTAAGAGACAAGAAAAGAGTAGAAGCGAGAGAGAGAAACAAAGAGAGAATCAACTTCAGAATACTCTCTTACATATACATATAAACAAGACTAAAAACAACTATTCATCTTGGCAGCTGTAATTAACTTTTCCCTTCACGTGCTAAAAAGTTAAAAAGAAGCTAACTAGCTAGCCTTATATATAGAATAGAAGAGCGGCTCACCGACGAAGGTTAGAATTTAAAGGATGAGTCTAAGAATTCAAAAAGATTCAATTAGTGTTTATTGAAAACTAAGAATTGATTGTAAGATAATAAAAGAAATCGAAGACACAAAATAAAAGAAGTAAGGAAAGAGAGAAAAATATAGAGAAAGAAAGACACAGAAACACAGAGGCATAGTTAGAGAAAGAGGCATAGATACAGAGATAAAGAAAGTTGGTGAGACAGGTATAGAGATAAAGACACGTAGAGAAGCTGAGATACAGAAATACGAATATACAATGAGTTACAGAGAGACAGAAAAACAGATAGAGAAAGTCAGTGAGAGAGTTATAGAGATACGGAGAAACAGATGTACACAGTGTCACAGATACAGACAGACAGACAGAGAGACACAGAGTTGAGAAAGAGGATGAAGAAAGAGAAAGGTAGAGAAGAGACAGCTTAGGAAAAGAAGAGAGAAAGTGAAAGGTAGAGAGACAGCTAGAGGAAAAGAAAGAAAAGGAAAGATAGTAATCGTCAGCTACCAGAGAGATCGTCAGGAACTCAGTGATAATGAGTCAGTCAAGCATGAGGTGCAAACAGATGAGTTGGTTGAAGAATACCGAGTCAGAGTTGACTAAGTGGAGAATTGAAAGGATTAGAGCAAAGAGGGAGATATGATACAGATTCAAGAAGTGAGAAATTGGAAAGGAAAAAAGACAGAAAGAGGAAAGAGAGAAAACAGAAGAGAGATAGATAAAAAGAGAAGGGGAGAAAGACAAAGAGAGACTGAGAAAAAAAGAGAAGGAGTTAGAGAAAGAGAAAAATGAGAGAGATACAAGGTAAGAGAGATAAAAAAATGTGAGAAAAGGAAAAAGGTGGGACGGATAGGTTCAGGTGGGTAGAGAAAAAAGATAAGTTTATAAGAACGCGGCGGGCTGATCACTTCTACTCATTTTCGTGCAACCCTGTTTTCGTTTGCCTTTCTCGCTCTCTCTCTCTCTCTCTCTCTCTCTCTCTCTCTCTCTCTCTATCTCTCTCTATGTCTCTCTCTGTCCTTCTCTCTCCGTCTCTCTTTTCCTCTCTCTCTTTCCCTTTTCTCCTCCTCTCTCTTTCTCTCTCTTCTCTTTCTTCTCTCTCTCACTTTTTTCTTTGTAAACTGAATTCTCTTCTCTCTCTCTCTTTCTCTTTTCTTTATATCTTTCTTTCTCACTTTTTTCTTTTCAATCTACTTCTCTTTCTCTTTTTTATCTTTCTTGCTCTCCTCTTCTCTTTTCCTCTCTTTCTCTCTCTCTTCCTTTCTCTCTCTGCTACTTCCCGTACCTGCTTCCGACTACCTCTTCTAGACTCCATGAAGATAGAGAAGGTGATTAGTGCGCGATTTCTCGCAATTCGCCTCCGGCAATGTTCGCCCATTCATTAGAGAAAACAAATATCTGGTTAAGCAAGAAAATAGAGAGATTAGAAGAACGTAAAGACGAAAAATGGATTACAGAAATGAAAGGAATCAGTGAAGAAAAGTAGATGAAGAGGGTAAAGAGGCAGGTGATAATTGGGTCCATCTCTGTGTCTTCAGTGTTCACTTTCAGACGAAGGGAGGTACATAGATATACGTAAGAGGGCGAAGGTGAGGAGGGAGTGAAACAGAGAAATAGAAATAAAAAGGGAAAAGGGAGGGAGAGAGATACATAGAAAAAGAGAAAAGTCGAAATGAGATGAGAAATGAGATCGAATACACAGAGAGAAAACACAGAGATTGAGATTAGAGAGAGACTACCAGAAAACGGAATTTTTCGAAACAAGAAGCCCTTATCAGAAGACTTCTGAAGTAGCACAAGAAATCAGGTCACTACAAACGATAACAGCTGAGAAAATAGGGAAAGGAAGAAGGATAACTGAGGAATTTTTTTCAATTTCAGATATCAAAACAAGAAAATTGTGTTCTTTTATGTAAAAAGTAGAAAAAAATAGAAACAGATGCTTTCTAACAAGCAAAGGCAAGTGAAGAAAATTTTTCATTGAGTGACTGATTCCCCCCTTTTTTCCCGAATGACATTTCCAACTGGATATGTAAATGTCATGGCAGAAACTATAGCGAATGGGGGAGGGTGCGGTGGTTGTAGGATAATTTTTCATTCTGGGCCTGAGCTGATATTAGTTCCTGGATGTATTTACGGATTTCACATGAAATTCTCGTTCTGCTTTTCTGGTTTTTTTCGCTTTGATTATTAATAAAAATTTATTCAAAATTCATGGAAAAAACGAGAAAAAAATCTAAAAATCTTAGTTTACTGATGGGAAGAGACCAAAGCTTGTGGAACATTTTTTTCCGTTGAAACTAGTTCATATACCCGATATAAACTAGTTCATATACCCGATATAAACTAGTTCATATACCCGATATAAACTAGTTCATATACCCGATATAAACTAGTTCATATACCCGATATAAACTCTACTGATATGCTTGATTCAAATTTATGTTATCAAAAATTTTCTATAATTTCACCTCATTCGAAAAGGACACAAATGCGAATTAGTTATACAATATAGAGTAAAGTTTCTTGATAGCGTGTTTCGAAACTAAACGCAAAAGAACATTTGAATGTTTTTTACGCATTCAAAATATTCTTGACTATTGTTGTTTTTCAATACCTGGTCAATTAGTATTAATGTACAATACATTGATTTAAAAAAGTTACTTCGAGTGAAAACTATGGGAATTTCATGAGAAATATTAACGAGTTGTTCATTCGAAGTATGAAAGTAGAACATATGGTGAAATGTAAGTTAGCCGGGGAACAAAGTGGGTGAGATTCTGTTAAATCTGACACAGTCATCGTTTTCCATTCAGGTTATAATCTAAACAAAGAGGTGACTAGAAGAGAGGTGACTAGAAACAAAGAGGTGACTAGAAGAGAGGTGACTAGAAACAAAGAGGTTACTAGAAGAGAGGTGACTAGAAACAAAGAGGTGACTAGAAGAGAGGTGACTAGAAACAAAGAGGTGACTAGAAGAGAGGTGACTAGAAACAAAGAGGTGACTAGAAGAGAGGTGACTAGAAACAAAGAGGTTACTAGAAGAGAGGTGACTAGAAACAAAGAGGTGACTAGAAGAGAGGTGACTAGAAACAAAGAGGTGACTAGAAGAGAGGTGACTAGAAACTAAGAGGTTACTAGAAGAGAGGTGACTAGAAACAAAGAGGTGACTAGAAGAGAGGTGACTAGAAACAAAGAGGTGACTAGAAGAGAGGTGACTAGAAACAAAGAGGTGACTAGAAGAGCATGTTACCACTCAAAGAAGTAAATATATAATTTGGTTAAAACGCAAGCTCTTCATTTTATCTTCTTTTTTGTTCATAGTACATGTCAAAATCCACTTTGAAAAGGAATTACATACATATGTATGTCATTATAAAAACCTGGATTTTATATTTATCGACATGTAGCGTCATTTTCATGAGCTGAGCGGAAAGAGTCCAAAAACAACTTAAATAAAACGTTATACAACTATTTTCCCGAATTTGGAAAGGGATTAAATTAATATTTAATATGCCTGGAAGGGAAGAAATTGAGATAACCACAGACACAAAACACCTCTACGTGTCCACAGGTGTTGTCTCCCCATGGCAAGATCTAATCTGAGAGTCGTAAATCACAGATGACACCTTTTGAATGAAAAATGGAAGTATTTGTACGGTAAACTCTTCTCGGACAAGAATGACACTTGTTATACGGAGGGTCAATGGCAATTTTTCGATGAATAGAAGACCAAAAGAAACATATTCATACTACAGAAAGCACTAGAGCGAAAGAAAGAGAGAGGTAGTCGAAAAGATCATACAGATAATTGAGAGTGTGAAAGACAAAAAGAGAGGAAGAATGAGAAAGAAACAAAAAAGAATAAAAGAGAGGAAAGAAAGAGAGTGTTAGAAAGCATGAGAAATGGAAAATAGGAGGATAAAACAATGAAGTAAATCAGTAATAAAATAGAAAACATTCAGAGAATATTGAAGGTAGAGAGAGACAGGGAGGAGGGATAGAAGAGAGACAGGGAGGAGGGAGAGAAGAGAGACAGGGAGGAGGGAGAGAAGAGCTAAAAGAGAGAAGATCTTGGGAGAGGAGGAAATGAAAAGTGAGGAAGGAGGGAAATTACAAAGAATACCCCAAGAAGAGCAGTAATGAAAGTAGAAAAGAGAGCCAAATTGGCTGAAGTGGCCACTTCTCGCCTCATCTAAACTTCCATAAGAATCCGTTAGATGAAGACGTCTGTTTCTCCCTTCCGTCTTTTCTTATCTCATCTCTTCAACAATATTTATATGTGCACCTTTTATCCTTTTCTCAATGCTCTATCCCCTTTTTCATTATAGTTCTCTCTCTAACCTAAGCCTTCTCACCCATTATCTAACTCTTTGCTTTCCCTCTCTCTACCTCTTGTTCTTCCTGTGCTTGTCCAATGTACTTCATTTTACTTTCTAAGACATTATGTTTTGGCTGCTTAAGTATGCAATGACCAGTACCGGAAACACAATGAGCATGGAAACTGCATTATTTTAAAGAGTATGGCAACTTTCAAAGAGAAAAACTGATATTCAAAAAAATTGAAGCTTCAAAAATTCTGAGAAAGTTTTTTCAAAGAGATACAGAAATATTGAAGTTTTTGGTTCGTTAGACAAGCTTGTATATTAGTTCGATAGACCGATTGATATTAGGAATAGACGAGAGCAAAAAGAAAAATGAAGTGGATTATGTTTGCTCAATGTTCAAACTTCCATGACTCGTTGAACATGTACCAAATAGTTGAGACAGTACTTCTAGAAGTAAATATTCTGCCGCGAGCCGGACTGATTCCAAAATATCAGGGAATGAGGGTAAATTTATTGCTCATGGCCATGAAAGCCCCAGTTTGCATCCTAATTAGAAGGAATAAGCTAGTTATTGTTATACGGTTTGAAAGTTATTGTTATACAGTTTGAAAGTTATTGTTATACAGTTTGAAACAAGTGTTGATCAAACAATCACAAGTTCAAAAGATCTACGAGGTGACGTCAAACACAACCGTCCTTCTCTAAAAACTTTTAAAGCGTGTTACCACAACTGGATGGATATACCGACAAAACATAGCTGATCCGTGCCTAGAGCTATCGGAAAGGCTTATTGCGTTATCCTTACCCTGTAAACTTAGAAAGCACATGACCCGTTCGTATTCTGAGACACTTTTTTCAGACAATTAGTCTCAGAAAAACACGGAGACATTCATAGGCTAATGGGGGAGAAGAGAATTCATATGTAAAGTGAACCTACAATCATAGAAGAGGTGCAATAATCCCAGCCAGTTCCAAGTTCAAGTGGAGGAAAAAGAAAACATCTGGAAGACTCCGTGTATCGTATGACTATTTTGAGCTCATCTGGAGCAATTGATTGATGACTGTGGTTGGCAGCTCTAACTCTTCTGAAAACTTAGCGTTGAAAAACGAAAAAAATAAAGGAGATGCTACTTTAATTGAATGATGAAAGAAAGCAGGGAAAAGTGGACGGAAGTAGGAAACAAGAGAAGAGGATATATTCAATATGGCTTAGAAATAAAGATGGTATAGAAAAAAACTAAGGAAAATAAAATATAGGCAAAGGGAAAGTAAAGAGGGAAATATGTTTAGCTTAAAGAAGAAGCGGAATAACATGAAATTCAACATCTGAGATCAGGTCGAATCACACATAGTTTTTTTTGTGCGTAATATTTACTTAACTCTGATCAGCAAAGAAGAATAAGAAAGAAGGAGAAACAACGAAAGGGTTGCATTCGAAAGAAAGAGAAAGGTATGTATATACATAGAGAGATACAAAGAGAGATGGAGAGAACGTAAGTAAAGAAAAAAAAAGAAAGGGAAGAAACTAAATAGGTAAGAAATGAAAGTGAGCTATCATTACAGGAAACTGAAGGAAGGGAAAGCCAGACTGGAACTGTTCAAACATTCCTTCTATAAACAGCCTGAGGCCTCGAACACCTCAACTTTTGACCTTGCCCTTCCGCTCCATTAGTTATTATTCTGGCCATGGGGTTTTCTTCTTCAATTCAGCGCAGAGCTAAAAATGAATTACCGTACACTGGTAATAGAAAAGATCACGGGAAAATTGCGATTCTTTATAAAATTTGGTTTACCAGGTAAAAAGTTGAGGTTTTCTGAAAGCTTTTTGCGCTAAAAATGCGATTGTCGCTTAGCAGACACTTTATAACATAGTGAAGTTACTATCTTCTCCTCTCCAGTAAACTTCGGGGTATTTTTGGTATGGTAACATAGAATAATAGGGCTTTATAGCACGTTACAGTACTTAAATGTTAAAAGGAGCAGATGGAAACACCTCAGTGTTTAAATATATGTATGTGCAGACTTTCTTTGAAAACTACATACAACCGTTTTAGCAAATGCAATTCCAACACAGAAGACACCTATAAGCGTAACATTATTCTTACTACACTCCCGATGCTGAGATAGAACTCTAAAAGGCCTCTTCCACACAACGCCGATTACAAAAACTTTCATGAAGAATTTTGAATGCAGCAAGTGAAAAAAGGTTTTAGAAATGTTGAGAGAGTAAGAGAGATAAGAAACTGATAAAATACTAAAGAGTGAGAAAAAGTGAGAGAGTAGAAAAGATAAAAGATACATAAAGAAAGAAATACATTGAATGTGAGGAAGAGAGAAATAATTTGTATTCAAAACAAATCACGCACTTGGTCAACAGATGTACATCAGAAGATCAGTGCTCTCATGGGAGCGAATCTTGAGAAGGAGCGATGGTAAAGGAAGACTTGGAGAGAGATAGGGGGAGAGAGAGATAAAACAAAGAGAAGTAAAAAGAGAAAGAGAGTGAATAGTAAAAGGAAGAGACAGAGAGACTAGAGAAAAGGAAAAAGAGAGAGAGAGAGATAGGCGAAAGAAGAAGACTCCCCATTTAGCTCGCAAGAAATCATTCCAGAGGCGCGCAATTTGATCACATTGTCACGCATGTGATGTGATCATAAGCGGGGATAGCATCCAGAAGCTCCCGTGAGACTACCGCGGGAGATCAGAATCTCTCTGGCAGTGATTCAGCAGCTGGCCCGACTCCTTTCTTGGTTTCTGGTTCACCATATAGAGTGAAGAAAGTTTGGCTATCGGGTTTTAGTACATATTCAAAACAAGTCAAAGCTCTCGGATTGAGAAACAAAAGGAGTAAAGCGGTGTTGCTCAAAAGAGCTTTTAGAGTTACGAATTCTCGAATCGATCACAACGGTATGATTTAAAACCCACGATTAGTGTAAAACTAGTGTTCAGTATCTCTCTATATTCCTCCCTCAACCCGCTCTCTCTCTTTCTTTCTAACTCTTATTTTCTCGACAACTTTCTCTCGTTATCTTCTATCCTCTTTCTTAGAAACGAAACGTTACGATTTTGGATTAGTCTTTCTCAGCAGACAATTACTTGATACGAGTTGTTGTTTTCTCAAGCTTGAGAAAATGGAGGAGAAGCTGTATTCAGATGAGAGACTCCTACCAATTGAGACAAAGCACCCCGAATGTAGTTGACATACGAGATGCCACTCCATTCGCTGCCACAGTGCACGACAAAAGATTCATTTTCGACAGACATGGCCCAGTTTTCATCTTTAACTCCATTTCATTTCTCTCCATTTCTCTCGCTCTCTTTCTCTCTCTCTTTATCTCTATCTCTGTCTATCTCTTTTTCTCTCTCTCGCTCTCTCTCTCTCGTACTCTCTTATTTTCTTTACTGTTCTCATTTTCTCCGGAAGACACTAATTTTAGCTGTCATTGTAGCTCACTTCACTACTTGTATTAAGAAGCGGTCAACTAATGCGCCAATGTAGGGCTCGATTGAGCAAAAGAAAGAGAGAAAAATCTTTCAGATTGAAGGAAAAGAAACGAAACAGAAAGAGAGAAAAGAGAAAGAGGGAGAGGAAGATAAAAGAAAGATAAAAAGAAAAAACAAAGAGAGAAAGAAAGAGAGAGGAAGGAAGAGAATGACTGGGTTTTGAATCCCGAAAACACTGGAGAGGAGAAGAAAGTACCTATGAAGAAGAGCATAACTGCTTAATTCTTCCTGCCTCTAACGCGAACGCGGACTGGCGTGAGTGTCCATCACGTTCGGCCCACTTGAAAGGGAACACGTCAGATCTACCGCAAACAACTAATTTCTTGGCGTATTGTTTGCGATTGCTTGGCGTATTGTGTTTGGAATGTTCCTCAGGTGGAGGTGCTTTTTTACCAGTTTAGGCGCTCAACCCAGTTTTTAAACTGATGGAATGCACGGAAGAGGGAGAATGGGAGGGCGAACAAAATATGAATACAACGAAAACCAGTTTCTCAAGGTAACTTTAATCAGTAGTTCAGAATTTATTAACCATAGGTCTGGTAAAAAAGGCCTAATGTAAAAGCTCACTGATGCCCAGCTGCCTACATGGCAGAGTCAAAGGGGTGATAAACTCGTTTAGCTGCTCTAAGAACTTCCTTCAAAGTCCTCAAAAGTCATGGGAGCCATCATATTTTTTTCGAATGGGTTCAGCAGCAATTTAGAATTTGTATACATATACAATATATTTAGGTTCTTGGGTTAACGACAGTGAGTATATCACTTTCGTGTAAAAGAATAACTTCAAATATTTGTTATTGGCCTCAATGGCTATAAAATTCATCCCTGGATTCAGAACAAAAGACAGTGGCTCATTTGTAATTCTCCCTAACATGGTGAAACATAAAATCGTCGGCTTTGCGTTGGCGCATGCGCATTTCGGCAATGGGGTTGCACGATACGGCCGAGGTTTGTGGTAAGTTAGTGATAAAACACGAGAGAAAAACACAAAGAGAAAGAGAGAGTGAGGGGGAGAGAGAGGAGAGCGATGAAGAGAGATATAATAAAAGGGTTAAAGAGAGAGGGTGAGAGAGAAGGAGAAAAAGAAAGAGAGAGACAGAAGTTGAGAGCGAAAACAAAAAGTATAGAGTAAGAAAAAAAGATACTTAGAAGAAAAAAGAAGAAAAAACGATAGAAAGATAAGATGAAGATGAGTTGAAAAGGGAGAGAAGGTGAAGAAAGCAAATAATTCTAAAGAGCGACGAGAACAAGAGAAAAGGAAGAAAATAGAGAGAAAAAGATAATGAGTAAGAGACCGGTAAATAGTCAGAAAGAGAGAGAAAGTGCATAAGCGAAATATGGAGAAAAAAAAGAAGAAAAAAAGAAGCAGAGAGATGTGAGAGAAAAAGGAAAACGATAAGAACGAGAGAAGTGTTAAAAGATAGTGCAAAAAACAACGCTCTTGACCAGATCGAGAGCGAAGGTGTGACGCATGTTTGATCGGTGTCTCTAATTCTCCTTTGAAGGTGCGCTTTTTGTCGGAGAGATTCTCTCTCTGGAGGATTCTCTCTCTGGAGGACACACACTACTGCCCGTTGCAAAAAGAGCGATTCTTGTGCAGGCGAGCATGAGAGTCTCTGCCATAGGGTGGAATGGTTTTTATGAGTTGAAAGAGAACCGCCGAATATCAGCCTTTTCACTCTCCGATCTGATTCAACCATGCACATTAGGAAGTGATCTTTCGACACCTTAGAGACAAGGATTTTAGAACAACTGAGATGAAAGGATTATACTCGAGGTTGAGTGATAGATCGAAAAGAGAATAGAAGAGAAAACATTGGGAAATGGGTGAAGAAGAGAAATGAGGTTAAGGAGTAAAAAGAGAAAATTAGAATTAGAGGATAGAGATGACAATATACATAGATTATAAACAATAAAAAGGGAGAGAGAAAAGAGAGAGAGAGAGAGAGAGAGAGAGAGAGAGAGAGAGAACAAAGGAGAACGCTTATAAAGGAGAACATTGAAGGATACGGTGAGTTTTAAACATTTAGCACATAAAAAGCGTCAAACTTATGGACCGTCAGAATTCAACTTTTCACTTTGTCAAAGTAATCACTGCAAAGTAATCTCGTTGAACGCTCCGATGTCTCACTACGAATTGCCGTGAGAAGGAAATAAACTACGGCGGTATTTTTGTATAATAACTTCTACTGTTGGACGTAATTTTATATGAATATAAAAATACCGTAGTCCATTTTCCTTCTCACGGCAATTCGTGGTGAGACATTGGAGTGTTCAACAAGATTACTTTACAGAGATTACTTTGACAAAGTGAAAAGTTGAATTCTAACACTCCATTACATGAGAAGTTCTAGAGCTATAAAGACTTCTGAAATTATATTTTTCTGAAAAAAAGTATATTCTTAAATTTCTTTAGTGTTCATGATGCAAACCGTAATATGAAATAAGAGAAGATCCATAAATCACTATATTATCCGATAATTATGATAATTCTACAGAATTTATCGGCGTTTCAATCTGATTTTTTCCCCTTCTTTCCCTCTGATTTGGTATTTCTCAAAGTAACCGGTATACTCTCTCTTCATATCTTTCTCTCTCTTTCTTGTTATCTAAACGCTCTCCTCTCGTATCCAGTGTCTTCAGCCATGCAGTTCCTTCTCTCCGGTGGTAAATCATGCAAACATTTCCGCTCTATGTATCCCTGTACTTTATCTGATCTACAATCTATTCTTCCTGGATAGTGAAGAGGCCTTTCAGGGCACTGAAGCTCTGTTTCTGAATTGCAGAGAAACATAAAATTCTCGATATAATGATATACATAAGCAATGAGACACCTACAGAAATCATGAAATGAGAAACAAAATAATCTCATGTTCATAAATATATGTAAAATTTTGAGTGGAAGAGAAAGCGAAGGGAAGAGAAAATTGAGCAAGAGAGAATGAAAAGAAACGAGAGGACATTAATGAAAATAGAAAAAAAACAGTTAAAAACGCTCAATAAATATGAAGCGACAATCCGTTGAGTAGACCGAAAGTTTTAATATTATATATACCGTGTGATGGTAACACTCGCTCCCGGTTGGAGTCAGAGATGGTTGAGTTTGATCCCGCCCGGTGGACTAGCTTTTTTCTGTGCGATAGTTCAATAATTTATATATATATATTTTTTTATCATCCATCTTCCATCTCTCTTCTATCGTGAACTCTGGAGTTACGCTCCATTCATGACGCAATCGCTTGATAAGCATGCGGGACTAAGAGAACAAGGCCTATGAGTCTTTCATATAACACTATCGCACGGAATGGCAATGTGTCTCCGTGGTGTGGTGGTGGCGCGCGCTCCCGGTTTGAGTCGAGATGGTCTAGAATCGATCCCGCCCGGTGGACTAGCTTTTTTCTGTGCGATAGTTTAATCATTTGTCATCTTAACCAGGCGTCACTACCTTTAAACTGTGTAGCTTAGAATTTGAAGATTTATCATCCATCGTCCATCTCTCTTCTGTCTTAATCGTGAACTCTGGAGTTACGCTCCATTAATGACGCAATCGCTTGATAAGCATGCGGGACTAAGAGAACAAGGCATATGAGTCTTTCATATAACACTATCGCAAGGAATGGCAATGTGCTCCCGTGGTGTGGTGGGTGGCGCGCGCTCCCGGTTTGAGTCGAGATGGTCTGGTATCGATCCCGCCCGGTGGACTAGCTTTTTTTCTGTGCGATAGTTCAATCATTTGTTATATATATATATATATATATATATATATATATATATATATATATATATATATATATATATATATATATATATATATATATATATATATATATAGTCCGGGTGTGGCATAATGGTAGTGTGTTCGACTATTGTGCGAAGAGTCCAGAGTTCAACTCCCACCCCGGACAGATCCACCCAAACCAAGGGGGTTAAGAAATGTTGGTAGTGTGCTCATGCACAAATCTGACTCTCCCCACTGCTGCTAATCACACTAGCAGTGATCTAGCAGGCAGCCACTGGTTCTACCAGGATAGGTCTGTTCTGCATCTCAGGGGAGCGCGTACCCTGTCGCTCGCGAGGCGGGAACAAGCGCGAGGAAGATTATATTTTGAAATATCTTATATATTAATCTTCCTCGCGCATGTTCCCGCCATATATATATATATATATATATATATTGCAGAGATGCAGGACAGACCTATTCTGGTAGAACCAGTGGCTGCCCCATTGTTGAGAAAACTGGGTCCCTCATCGAGTGAATCGAAAGAGGAAAAAAGAGAGAGACGGAAAGAGGAAGAGAAGGGTAGAGACAGAGAAAGAAAGAAAGAGAGGGAGGATAGAAAGGAAAAGTAAGAGAGGAAAAAAAGGTAGAGGGTAGAAAGAAAGTGAAAGAATGCGCGAGAGATAAAAAGGTAGACTCGTAAAGAGGGAAATATTAAGAGAGAGACGTAGAGTTGGAGAGGTAGAGAGATAGAGGCAGAAAGATAGAGATAAAGAGAGAGAGGTAGAGAGATAGAGTGAGAGAGGTAGAGAGATGTAGAGAGTTAGAGAGAAAGAGACTGAAAGAAAGAAAACAGAAAAGCACGTCATCAAGGAGAAGTAAATGGACGAGGGCCAAGAAGGACACTGGTTTGCTTTCATCGCCTCTGTGCCTCCGTCCAATTTCCTTTCGTCTTCGAATAGCGTTTAGAAGCTTCACTTCCTCCTCTCTCCCAATCTCTTTCTCTCTCTCTCTCTCTTGTTCTCTCTCTCTCTAGCTTCCTCTCTGGCTCTCTTTTTCACTCTCTCTCACTCACTCTCTCCCCCCTCTCCTTCTTCCTATCTCTCCAACACATCCTCAAGAAATCAGCGAAACCATCTGTAAGCAAATCATAATAAACTGAAACGGTTCGTCCTCTTTAATTTGTGAAGACATTTTTTTCTCTCCACCAAGAAATCTTTGAAGATGGGCGCCCAAAGAATCCAGTTCCTTTCTTATCTTTTTCCAGATGATAAAGTAAACAAGGAGCTAAAAAATGGTTTATATCAAAAGTGCTTTGTGTTTACTTAGGAATTTGAACGGGCTTCTAAAATGCTCAATAATTTTTCGTGTAACTCTGACCAGTAAAAGAAGACACCAAGCGTTTACAGACCGGAATTCAATACTAAATAAATGATTGCAAAAAACCTTGCGACCTGTTCTCAAAAAAAGTTTGGCTATTCCAAGGCTATTTTCAAAAGGCTGTTTCCGAAAAAATTGAAGGCATTTCCTCAGAAAGGGCGAATGAGAGCCCTCAACAATGAGGGTCATGCTTCACTTTGCTCGTGAAGAAGTGTGTGACTAAGTTGAATGTTGCATAAGATTATTGCAGAGAACTCAGAAGTTCCATGGAAAACCAAAGAATAGGAGCGCAATGGATTGGAGGAAGAGAGAAAGATATAGAAAGAGATGAAGAGAAAAAGAAGAAGAGAGAAAAATATATAGAGAGAGAGAAAAAGTGGAACGTAAAGATAGATGAAAAAAGTTCATAAGAAAGGCTGGAGAAGACAAAGAATAAAAAAGTGGGGAAAAAAGGGAAAAAGAGACGGCCGATAAAAAAGCGAATAATCGTACAGGAGTCATCCTGTAATAAAGCATTCACGAAATTAATGCTTTTTTTGCAGTTCAGTTATGTATTAAAACGAGGGCTAGGAAAGATAATTAAAAGAGACATTGAATGTCAAAATTTGTACAAAAGTATTTAATAGGGGCTGCGAAAAATAAATATGAAGGTCAGAATCTCAGAAAGTTCGAGGTGGAAAAAACCGAAAAAGAGGCTGTTAGAGGTAAGGCATGAAAATTGGAGAAACGCCAACGGGGAGACGAGAATGAACAGACAAGTTGCTTCTGAATGGGAACATGAGCATAACATTGGCACATGCTCACAGCCATCTATGATGATGATGATATATGTATGTATCCGGGAGCTGTTGCGTATCGCAATTTGCCAGAGAGCAGCTTCGTAACCTAGTTAGCCTCCAAAATGATACAAGCAGTTCTACTTCGCATTACTTCGTTCACCATTTTCATTTTTCTCTTCTTTCTTCTCACTATATTTTCTCTATCTTTCAAACTTTTCACGTCCTTTTTTACTCTCTCCACCTCGCTCTTTCTCTCTTATGCTTTCTCTCTCTTTTTTCTCACTGCTTCTCTCGCTCTCAATTTCTTCCTCTTTCCCTCTCCGGATTTCCCTCCATCCTAGAGATTGCGCAATTTGACCAATTTAGGAATCAAATGGACAAATTTCGAGACTTGTGCGCAAGAATAACCTAGTCCGATCTCATGTTCTTCCTCTAAATATGGCAAGCCCTCTTTTTTTTCTCCCTCTATTTCTCCGCCTTTTCCAGATTGCCTCAATATTTTTCTTCTCGCTTCACACTCTTCTCTTTTTACCAATTTACTTAATCTTCTGGATAGACTTGTGCCCACATTTACGCACTCGCACAAGCTTGAAGCTGGAGCAAAGACGAGAGAAAAAGATTGATGAAACCTTAAGAGAAAAATAGAAAGAGAGATAAGAAGAGAGAGCGAGAGTAAAAGAGAGATTGAGTGAGTGACACAGAAGCGAAATATCTAATAGAAATGAGAGAAAAACAGATGTGGGAGAATTTCGAAACAGTATATACATACTTTAAAGAGTATGATGATCTAATCTTCTATCAGATTCAGGAAACAATCAGGGAAACGAGGGGTGAAATAGGAGCAGAGAGTGTATGTTCCGAAGAGAATGAGGGAGTAGGGCAAGGAGAGAGAGAGAGAGAGAGAGAGAGAGAGAGAGAGAGAGAGAGAGAGAGAGAGAGAGAGAGAGAGAGCAAGCTAGAGAGAGACTGAGCGAGAGCGAGAGAGAGGGAGCATTCGTGTCCGTGTAAGAGGTTTACGTGTTTGTTTATTTGAAAGAAACAAATGAAAATCATATCAATACAAACGGGAGAGATGATTTGGTTTGCTTGAACAGGAAGACTGGGAGATAAATATAAACACAGCTCAGCGATGACTCGCCGTCTGTAGATCACACCATTCTGTCATAATAACACGATGAAAACCCCATCAAGGGTTTATTAAGACATCGGATACACTTCCAAAAACATAATGGATCAAAGAATCGCTATATATATACAAATGAATTTTTAACTGATCACGTACTCTTAATACCGGAGAAAGGTATAGTAATACATTACTGGGTTCGATTCTCTGCAGACCAGCTTTTTACCTAATTATATTTCAATCAATTACAACTGAAAAGCTTTAAAAGAACATCTCGCAAAAAGAGTGATTCGTAAGTTAGATGTTTTTTTGTAAGCATGTAAGAAAATTTGTTAAAACATTGTTCGGAAAAAACTAGTTCAACGGGTGGGATTGAACCCAGCCATATCTTCTCTAACCGTGAGCAAGCGCGTTACCTATACTCTACGGTGACACATTGATATTCAGGCGTGCCTTTGAACTGAATAACCTAGCATATGAAGAATATGAAATAACTGAAAGGTGCCAAAATAGGTGCTGGGAATACGAATCAAGTTTGTTTTTTTGAAACAATTGTTTTGAAACAGTTCATTGGTAACTATTAGTGGATCTGAGAAGAGGATATAGAGTTGCACCGTATTCAGACCTAGTAAGAATGAGGAAACTGGTTATGATATTTAACACAAGATTGGGAACACTGTGGTAACTTGAGAAACTAAGTTCATGGTGAGAATTGGTACGAGAAGTTCGGATTCTGTCTGATTAAACCCATATTACTTACTAGTGTGTAGAAATGCGATGGGAGGAGGAGCGGGATAAAGGGTGTGGCTTGGAGGTTCTTGCAAGACATCGCTTCTAAGAGACCTTATCTGTCTCGCTCTTATTCTCTTTCTATATTTTCCTATATTTAGCCGGTTTTCCGTTACTGGAAACATGAACATAACGGTTCGGAGATGTATTCATTATCTCATTGAATGAGGGTTTCACCGCATATTCGATCAGGTTGATTATGAAATCATGTCCTTTGTTTACAGTTCTACTTTCTTGTTTACAATCCACCTGTTCTCTCTCTATACCTCTATTTCTGTATATCTTCACCTTTTCCTCTCTATGTTTCTCAATCTCTCTTTCTTTCTCTCTGACTCACTCTTTCACACACACTCTCTTTCTGTTTCTCTCCTCCACTCTCCACCAGCCTCCTGCTCTTCACCGATGCCCTTCATTCGGTTCGTTCGTAAAGCATCTGCAAATACGAAGTTGGAAAGAGAATGACAGGTAGAAGAGTTGCCGTAGGCGGTAAATACACGACCTATAAACAGTGGTTATGCAGATTCGAGAGGCAGTGTGAGGATTAAGAGAGATAGAGAGTGGAAGAGAAAACTCAGAAGAACTTCCATTTTGATAACTTAGAACAGAGAGAGAGAGAGAGAGAGAGAGAGAGAGAGAGAGAGAGAGAGAAAAGAGAGAAAAAGAGAGAGAGAGAAAGAGAGTATCTGAAAGAAAGAGATACATAGAAAGACATGCAACGAGAACGTTAGCTTTGTGAGAGAGTGGTTTATACATATAAGAGAATTGGATACTGGTCATCTGAGTATCTTTGTTCATGTGAGTACCGGATATGCAAATTCCGAATGGAAGTTCGATCAATTTGAAAGGATATCGAGTTAGAAGAATTGGTCAGATAGTAATAAGTAAGACGTGGTCAGATAGAAAACTCGATGGACAGGCAAAGAAAGGAAAAGAGAGAAAGAAATATAGAGAAATAACTAGAGGAAGACAAAGCTAGAGATAAAGAAATTCTTAGAACGGAAAATGATTCTTAGAACGGAAAATGATTCTTAGAACGGAAACAAATCTTCGTACCTCCGATAGGACTTCCCGGTTAACTTTAGTGCAGATAAATCATTATAAGCACTCTAATTTCTATTTTAGAAGAGCTATCGGTTTATGGAACAGAATCGCAGATACTCAGAACCACATCACTGAGCTTCGAGAGTTCGCAAAGATTCTAGAAGAACTGAACCTTCTCACAGTCGTCGACCTACCGGATTACCTTAAAACGGATTGAAGAGTGGATCCCCAAATGCCAAGATTTTATCCCGTTCTTCCTGACCAATTTTATACACCGTATAAGCGGTAACTCAACAAGTTACCCTTCGGTGATAATAAAGATCTAATTAATTAAAAATAAACAAAACGGGACAAGAGAGAAAACCAGAGAAAGTAAGAAAAAGCGAGAGAAAAAGAGAGAATAAGAAAGAGAGAGAGAGAGAGAGATAGAGAGAAATAAAGATAGAGCGCTCAAGTAAATCACGGAAACACGGAAAAATCGGAAAGATTAAAAAACTAAACAGAGCAAACTTTATTATTTTTTTACTGATTATGCTTCGGCTCATCCAACGTTGTGACTGGTGATCAGCACTAGTTAGTCTGGAAGAAACTGGGAGAAAAGCACAGAGCGAGAGAGAGAGAGCGCGCGCGAGAGAGA
Organism: Allodiplogaster pararmata; assembly: GCA_964056735.1. Classification (NCBI taxonomy): domain Eukaryota; kingdom Metazoa; phylum Nematoda; class Chromadorea; order Rhabditida; family Diplogasteridae; genus Allodiplogaster; species Allodiplogaster pararmata. The sequence goes on along the minus strand of OZ057403.1, from coordinate 29,691,860 downwards.
GAGAGAGAGAGAGAGAGAGAAAGAGAGAGAGAGAGAGAGAGAGAGCGCGCGAGAGAGAGAGAGAGAGAAAGAGAGAGAGAGATGGAGAGAGAGAGCGAGAAAGAGAGAGATGTAGAGAGAGAAAGAGAGAGAGAGAGAGAGAGAGAAAGAGAGTATGAGAAAGATCCAAATCATGTAAGATTTAGGAAAGTGTGTTTTGGAAGAAAGCTGTTAGAGCCAAACAAAATACATCTATAAAAACAGATAAAATTAAGGTTTTTTGCAAGGCATTTTCTTTCTTCCACTCAACAAGTAAATGACTTTGGTTTCGGAAGCATAATCACTTTTAGCAGCATTCACATGTAGACCAAATTGAACTAAATATCTATGCTCACAAGGTTTTTCCGGTTTCATAAAAATTTCATAAGTGTTACCCCGAGTTCACTAACCGAATAAAAAAAAAGGAAAAGAAAAAATAATGAAGATTAAATGCGAAAATTATTTTAAAATTGTTATTATGACAGAGAGCGAGAGAGAGAGAGAGAGAGAGAGAGAGAGAGAGAGAGAGAGAGAGAGAGAGAGAGAGAGGAGAGAGAGAGAGAGAGAGAGAGAGAGAGAGAGAGAGAGAGAGAGAGAGAGAAATACAGAGACTGAAAAAAAGCAAATTGGCAAGTCAGATAAAATATAATGAAGTTGAAGGAATCCCATCACAGGTCTGTTTGCTCGAGAAAACCAAGCAAAAAGTGTATCAGAAGAATGACGAACAACTTGAAAGCTTCAAAGTAAGAGTATTCAGTACTCCTGAGAAAACAAAGAGATAACGGGGAAAATATAGATCTCGACTAAATGTGCAAGAGGAGAGAGATATACATATGAAAGAAGATGAGAACAACATGAGCAAACTTATCAGAGAAAATTAGGTAAATGTGCAATTGTTCAGGAAATTGTAGAAAACTTACAAAATTAAAAAATTAAAACAAGTATTTAAGAGTAAACGTTAACTGAAATTTTTTTCTCCGGTGTGGTGTACATGAAGCAAAAACTGAAGAGAAAAAGAGCTAGTCGAAGTCTTTTTTTCATTTGTTTCCGTTATAATTCTGTCGAAGTAACGACCTTTTTTCATTAACCCCTCAAACCAATAAACGGATAACGACGCTCTGAATGGGCTTTAGAGTTTTGGAACGTAAATGAGTCTTTAAAAGGTGGTCGTCAATTTTTCGATCTTCCTATCTCTCTCGTTCTCTCTCTATCTCTCTCCCGTTTTCTTTCTATATCTCTCTTGTTCTTCTTCTTTCTGTCTCTTTTTCAAGTTCTCACTCTACCTCTCTATCCCTCTCCATGTGTCTCTCTTCCTATCTCTCTCCATCGATCTCTATCGTCTACCATCTTGAACATCCAATCAACTTGCTAAGTTCCCTACAAACACACGTTGAATGAGTAGTTTACATCCTTCGCCTTTTTAGTGTATCATTACCAGTCAGTTGATCGTATGTATACTGTGGTATTAGAAGGTATTCCCCTCTATGAAAATTCACTATTTCTTGTGTAAACACTGTCAGCGCACAGTCGATTAACGCCTTAGCCAGTGATTGCTCTGTCGTATTAGAAGAGAAAGAGATGTCAACTGGGACGAATGAGGTGGAAAGAGGACGATGACATGTAGGGAGAGTGCAGTGAAACAAGCGAGGGCTTACTCTAGACATCGAAACACTATTTAGACTGAGGGTTCTTCTTGAAGTAATTCGAGTTTTACTGAAAGTAACCGAATAGAGTGTTGGTCGATTAAGCTTCGATTTTACTTATCACAACTACAAAGAGAAGTAATTTTTATTATCAGCTAGCGGAAAACAACAGGATGAGCTCTTTGATTGCTAGAAAGTACAAAGTCCAGTTTTAACCATGAAGGGAACTATTACAGCATGTGGGCGGCTCAACCAGTTAGCGGCCCATCCAATGCATAGATCTAGCCTAGGATCATATTAACTGAATGCTGCGCTCCGTAAAAAAGACAAAGTGGGAAGCACAGGAAACGTGCCTCCCATCCATACAAAACTTTGCCTGCATCCAGTTCAGCTTGACTTTAGCGGATTGAGTGAATGAGAATGTTTCTCTGCCTCTATCCCAAAGTGATGAGTAGACGTGTGTTTACCCTCGCCCCTCTCTCTGGTCTACTCTTCTCTGTTTGCAATAAAGTAAATGGTTTTGTCACAATCCTCGCCTTCCATTTCATCTTCATCCCAGGGTGCTCCTCTTCTCGAACCTTTTCCCGAATCTCTCTTTAATCTTCCGTGTCCCATTTAAGATACTCTGTACACATTTCCCCTCTTTTGGTAGTTTTTAGAGCTTCGCGCTTCCTATTTCTAACTTATCTACCCATTTTAAACCACGTTCCAACCCTTTTTTTCCTAGTTTCCCCTTTTTCTTTTTTTATTCACCTGGTTTTTTTAATATTTTTTTTATTCAATTGAGCAATAATGAATAAAATTCGAGTAAGAATAAGTAAAATATAAAAAAGTTTTTGTAATAAAATAAAAGAACAGAAATGAGTGACACGCTCGAACACACTGCAAAGGTAATGGATGAATCAAAGAAGAACTTTTGGCACCAGGAAAAGAGTTAAGAAAGCGTGAGAGATAGAGAGAGAGAGAGAGAGTGAAGAGACAGGGACAATGATTGGTAACGAGAAAGAGATAGAGCGTGTTAAATGGGTGAAACATTGTTGATCTCTTCTTTCGGAACACCAATCTACTTTCTTTACTACCACAATCGTCCTCTGTAAACACGCCTGTATGAGGGGGAAATGGATAGCATTCATTGCTTCTCGATAATTGCTCGAGAGAGAAAAAACAATAGGAGACATCAAAGGAACAGGAATGCTGGGGTGTAGTGGAGATGCGAGGTACGAGAGAAATAGAAAGATTTAAATTCAGAGTGAAGAAACAGATATAATATAAATAAAAAAGTGATAGAAAAAAGAAAAAGAATATCAGTAAAAGGGACTGTGAGATGAAAAGAAGAAAAAGGGAAACAAGAATCAAAAATTCCGAGCAATTATAAATATTCATTTGAAAATTTATAAACAGAAAATAGAAATTTCAATGCTTACAAGCGATTAATACAAGTTCAACGCCCCATCAAAGAGGATTTCTGAAAATCATGAAAATTTTTCTGTCTTTTTAGCTTTTCGAGAACATCAGATTTACAAAACTCAAAATATAAGAGAGGTAGGTAGAGAAAAAAGTGATAGAGGGAATGAGAGATGGCGAAAAGAGAGGGCTAAAGGCTTATAGAATGAGAGAGGGAGAGTAAAGTCATGTAAGGAAGTGAAATTTTGATTGAAAAACAATTGGCGAGAACTTTGAAGTTGAGCCCAATCAACAACAAAAAAATGAGTGGAGAAAAGAGAAAATGGGGGAGAGATCGAGAGAGAGAGAGAGAGAGAGAGAGAGAGAGAGAGAGAGAGAGAGAGAGAGAGAGAGAGAGAGAGAGAGAGAGAAAGAGAGAGATACAAAGATATATGGAAAGAGAAATAGATATAGAGGAAGAGAGAAGGAAAAGATAGAGATAGATAAAGATAGATGATGATAAGATAGTAAGGAACAGGAAAAGGAGTGTGATCTCATTTGCCCGGTGGCCAAAAGGCAAGAAGACATCTGCTACATCTGTCCATGGGGACAAAAACAGAAAGGAAGAGAAAGATTGAAAATAAAAGAGAAATATAAGAAGAGAGAGAGAAAGAGGAAGAGAGTGTTTGATCAAGTGAGTTAACTGAATACATGATATTGGGTGCTACTGGTCATTTATCAGTAGGGACAAGAACATACAACTTGAGAATTTGATAAAAAGAAAAAAGTGTAGACATAGAGAAAGAAAAGAGAATGACAGGATGGAGAGAGAAAGAGAAAGAGAGAGAGAATACGGACAGAGGCATCCAGATAGGCAGACACAATATGGAGACAAAAAGATTGCAATTGGGATGAAAAAAGAAAGAGAGTTACAAAGAAAGGTTGTGGTTGAAAGGGAAAAAAGAAAGAGGAATAGAATAAAAAAAAATTAGAGTAAGAGAGAGAAAAAAGAGAGAGTAAGAGAAAGAGAGAGGAGCAAGGAAGAGATTTGGAATGAGACATAGAGAGATAAAGAGAAGCAGACCGAGAGATACGGGGAGAAAGAATGAGAGAGAGAGGATACAATCGAAAAGTGAAATATGGGATGTATTCAGTTGCCTTACTACAAGAAATAAATTAAGTAGGTGCCGAGTGGACTTCGTTTGAAGAGTAGTACGCATCTCACTCCCGTTTAAAAAATACCCTTCTCAATGTTTCCGAGTTCGTTCTTTCTTGGGTAATTTTTCGTCTTTTCATAGTCTTTTTTCTCCTTCTATGATCTTTCTATTCCATTTACACCGTATTTCATTACTCTCAACAAGTTTTCCTCTATTTCTTTATCTTCCCACAAATAAGTTATCTGTGAACTCGATTTTACCCAAAAAAGGTCAGAATTTTGAAGATCAGTAGGTTATCCATTTACCGCACTAATCCATCCCATCTCCTTCAGATCCTAAAATGGGATCACTGACCGTACACATCTCGAACAACAACGGTATCACTCTGGACGTCACTAATGTCTACATTCCTCGAACGAGCTCCTGCAACACAGGACATAATCCGGATCTGTCTTCCCTCCTACTCAACCGTGAGAACTCCATCATACCCGTCAGCACCAATAAATCTGAATTTAAAAGAATTCCCCGTGAAACCAAGACTACGCTCTTTTTTCTATGCTTTAAAAAATGTTTTTTCTCACATATTTTTACGTAAATTAAACCAACTATGTAATCAATGTAAAGTTTGCGCTGAGTTAAACGCAATGGAGGAGTATCCAGAAGACAATACACATATTTGCTGTTTCGTGCCTTTAAAAAAAGGCACGACACACCAACTAAGGAATATTGACTCTATCTGGATATATACTGGTATAAGAATTTCTGTTCATCTCATACGTCCTCGATGTTCATCTCGATGATGCTCTTCGAGAAGGAGAAGCAAACGTGATGACTATAGATGATTGATGCTTTTTTTAAAGGTCTTATCATTAGAAAACATCGGTTGCCAAGACTGAGGACTAGGGGTAACTAGAACTGGTATTTTTCCATCCCGTGTTTCCGGCTACAGAAACTGTGAAGCCAAAAGTGCCCGATTATATTTGGACCTTAGACGATAGTCATGGAGAGCTTATGTATTGAGTACTCGATACATGTACAATGACTAGCATGTACAAAAGTTCAAATTCATTATTACATAAAAAATAAGTTTCCAAGACTTCGTATTTTTGATGAAATCAAAGCGATCAGGCGTAGTTTCTGATCACTCTTCTAGAAATTACACTCTCTTGTTAAAACTAAAATCATTCAATAGTAGGCAACTATTCCGGATCTTGTATAATTGTAGTCTGTGTGAAGGGTCTAAATTCCTAGCAGAGAATCAATTTTTAAAAGTCTTACTTACTTGGACTCTTTCAATCAGTGTGACAAACTGCATGAATTACGCTAGGAATTCATTTTTCCATTGAAGCTATTTTTATGAATAAAAATAATGTCATTCCAATACCAAATGTTCTGATTTGTGAAAAAACACTCAACTAATGAAAAGTGTTTTTATAGAATTTCGTTAATGAAAACCTCAAGGATTCGAGGAATATCAGCTTGAAAGATGAACTTTTTCTATTAATAGAAAATGAGAAAAACAGGATGAACTAGAGAAGAAAATAAACCTAAAAAAGAGAAAATGCGTTTTGATATGGCTAATTTGAAAGAAAACAATGTAAAAAACCTCCCAGTCCAGAAAAACATGATGAAGCTGCAAAATGGATTGCAAAAAAAAACAGAAGAAAGGAAAAGTAAAACGGTAATTCAGAAAAATTGAAGTAGAAATATGATAAAAACTTGCCCGGCAAGCGGCAAAACACGGAATTATTTATAGGTCAGATATGCAGAATAATAGATGATCATATCTGCCGAAGCTGAATGCAGAATGCGTTATCAGATAAAGGGGATGTGAAAAAACGGCGGAAATGGAATCAAAAAGAGAGAAAGGAAAGAGAAAGAGAAAGGCAGGAAAAGAGACAAAGGTAGGTATAAATGAAGAGAGAGATGGAGAGGGAAAAGAAAAAAAGGAGAAGAAAACAGAGTCAAAAACAAAATGGAAAAAATAAATGAAAAACAAACACGTAGGGGAGTGAAGTAGCTTGCGGTAGGGGAGTGAAGTAGCTTGCGGTAGGGGAGTGAAGTAGCTTGCGGTAGGGGAGTGAAGTAGCTTGCTGTAGGGGAGTGAAGTAGCTTGCGGTAAAAGCACAACACATGGAATTTTCTCGGAAGCTTATATTCATTTCAGATTAAATATCGTAAACTAAACATCCGAAGTTATTTGAATGTTTAAACTATTTCTTGTCTCTTTTTTTTTTGCTTTTCTCTCTTCTTCTATCTCAGAATTTTCTCTCTCCCCCTCTCTGCCTCTTTTCGTCCCTTCTCTCTCTTCCTCTTTTACATTCTCTCTTGGTATCTCTTAGTTTCTAGTTCTCGTAAACCTCTTCTTTCCTTCAAATTCATTACCCTAATTGAGTGACAACACGCATTGGAAGTTTAATCTTGACTTTCACTCCTTGTGTATAAAATCATGCTTCTTAGCTCAATCATCAACAGAGAAAAAAATTGTAGAGGTAAGATGATTTTCTTGAAAAATGTACATATATACTCTTTAAGTTTTATATATATGTATATATATATAAATATAATCAACCGTTAGTACGTATAACTTTGAATACAACTTCACGGTTATTTTAAACTAATCTCCTATACATGTTAAGAAAATTTGCTATCTAGATCTTTGACTCAAAAAAGTCTTAGCCCGAAAAATTTCAAGATGAAGAGTATTCTCGACAAAAATAACTATCACAAATGACAAGCGGCCATTATGATAGACAAGATTCATGACGAGCTCTCAGTTTGTTTTTCAATTCAGGCTCAACTTTGTTGCTTGATTGATAGATGACAACAGACAACTTTATGACAGAAGATTTTGAGAGGAAGGAATCCTTTGAAAAAGGAAACCTAAAGATAAAGTTTGAGTGGAGTATGATGATCGGAACCGTGAATACTTTTGTCTTCAAACGTCCTTACTTCTATGAGTTTGACGTTCATTATCGCGAGTAATTTAATCACACAATCAAATCGAGTAATCCTTTCACAGAAACAATTTAATCATATTACCTTCGAAATTTTCCGACCCTCTGATAGTATTGAATTGTTATTGTTGATTATCTTTCACTTCTTCGGCAAAAATTGTTGCAATTGAATTTTCCTTTCTCTGTACTGAAAGACATTAACCTTTTTTTTCATTCAAGACATTAACCCTTTTTTTCAGTTACAGTATCCTTTCGCAAAAACATTGGATTTTTCTAAACAAGTGGAAGGGAACTTTGGGCTGATTGCAAATGAATGGCTCGTACGAGTTTCGCAAGAAAGAGATGAAATTGAAGACCAAAAAAATTGTGATGGAGGGATAAGAGGGTACTGGGAAAGAAACAGAGGTAGAGAGAATAGAAAAGAGAGGATAAAAACGTCAAAAAAGGTCATGTAAGGAAAGGATCATTGCGCGAATTGTCGGCTTTTTTGAAAGCGGCCAGTTAATGCCGCAATACCCGCTAACCTTCATAAATGTATCAAGAGTAACGAAGCGTTAAATGAGACCCTAATGAGTATCAAATTCTCCACAACGACTATGACAGTACCAAGAATCATTGCAACATATCCCGCCTTCTAGCAAGTGAATGAGAGATAGAGAGTGAGAAAGAGAGAGAGAGAAAGAGAGAAAGAGAGAGGGAGAGAGCAGGACGGTACCAATAATTTTTCTCTAGAAACTATGCTCAATTTTATGAGCATCTTCTTTTGAGACCAAAATACTCCTCGCCCTTGATTTTGCAGTGGCAAACGTGCTCTCCTGAGATAATATGACCTGGTAAAAACAGTGGCTGCAACCTGAATGGCTAATGTGTTTAGCAGCTCATTTTGTGCAAGCACTACCAACATAGCTTAACGCCTTTTGTTCGAGTAGAGTTGCCCAGGCTGCTGAATGGAACTTGGAGTCCTTCGCACATTTCATGTTCAGTTAGACACACTAATATTGAGTTATACAGTAAAGCAAGCTTTCAAGAACATTTTCCAAAAATCTAATCGTGAATAAAGTGGATTTGTTAATACTGACTCTTCAAGGACAATCGTTAATAAATATTGTTTTGAGTACTTTAAAAACAAATTTGTAGAATTGCCCAAAAGCCTATCTTGCAAGAAACTAATGTTGATCAAATTCTCAGCCACGAATGGCGGAATTCGCTCGAAAGTTGTACGAAACTCAAAGTGTCTTCTACTATGTCAGAGAACAGATAAGGTATCAAGGGCGCGAAAGGATAAAAGAGGGCATGATGACTGATTTGCTTGAATGCTCGTAATGCTTTCCCTAGAGAGAGAGAGAGAGAGAGAGAGAGAGAGAGAGAGAGAGAGAGAGAGAGAGAGAGAGAGAGAGAGAGAGAGAGAGAGAGAGAGAGAGAGAGAGAGAGAGAGAGATAGAAAGAGATAGAGAGAGAGCGAGAGAGAGAGCGTGAGAGAGAAGAGAACAAGAAGAGTGAGGAAAGAAGAGAGGAGAGAGAGAGAGAGGAGAAAACAAGAAGAGAGAGGAGAGAAGAGAGAAGAGAGAAGAGAGAAGAGAGAAGAGAGAAGAGAGAGAGGAGAAGGATTAGATTGAAAGACAGAGAAAATAGAAATATAGAGGACGAGAAAAACAGGAACACAGAGGCGAGAATTTGAAGATGAAGTCCCAGAAAAAATAGGATAGAATAGTCTAGAAATATAGAAAGGATGCAGAGAGATTTGTATTGGGTCAGATGCAACAAAAAAAAGTAACAATTCTTAAGACTTCACCACAGAAAGGAAAGCCTTGAAACATTGGGAAGATTTCGATGATGTAGGCATGTGAGAAAGGAACAATAACATTGTTGAAGCTATCTCGAAGCATATGTAAGAGAAGTTTGCGAGGTAAAACGCTTTTATGCTTTCAATCTTTCTGTGTTTATCCATGTCTGCAAGAGGAAAACTGCTTTCCAAGTCCCCGCCGGGGAATCATTAATCTCCCGATTTTCGACAAATTCCGCCATAGAGCGGAATTCCCCATTCGCTCCCCCGGAAAAAGAAACCTAGGCTTTTTGTTGCTTTGCTAATATGCAATGTGAAAACAAATTCCCGATCATAATAATCCTCAGTTAGTTGTGAGGAAAAAAGTTACACGGCTTTTACTACGTTTAAGAGAGATAAAGGGAGAAATGGTAAGTAACTAAACATTCAGAGAATCAAAACAAAATAGTTTCTAGAGCTATGTCCACCAAAGGCAAAAATTAATTTGTTCTCGTATCGAGAGTTCGTGAAGAGCGCGTTTAAAGAAGAAGCAGAAGCCTTGCCACGAAAACAATTTTTCTGGGTCTGCTTATTTTGCTAAAGAATGGGAAATTTTTTCTTGTTGACGTCTGGACGGAAACCTTTGGAAACTCCCGGGAGGAAACGGCTGTCACCTCCCTTCCGCGAGCCCTTCCATCTTCCGCGTCGCCCAGTGCACAGTCCAATAAGGGATGTTGACATGTCGGCCTCCCTTTGATCTCCTTTTTGTAAGCTGCCCAATGGTTCCTGACAAATCAACTTGTGCACTGAAGATGATGAAGGTATGGCAGATAATAACGCAGTTGCCTACGGTGTAAGACTGAAATGAGTTAGAGACAGGTTGATAGGAGTTGTAGAGACATAGAGAGAAAGAAAGTCAAAGAGAAGATAGAAATAGAGAGGCACAGAGAGAACAGAGAGAAAAAGAGGGAGAGAGAAGCAAAGAGAAAAGAGATTCAAAAAGGAAGAAAGAGAGAACTAGCGAGAATATAAAAAGAGTATGGGAGAGCCAATACATAGATAAAACAAATACACGCGAAAAAAAAGTTTGAGAAAACTACGGAGCGGAAGACGGAGAACTACAAAAGAGCGACCAGTGAGGTTATACGAAAGAACGAAGCAGTGCCTAATAGGAAGGAATATTACTCTTAACTGATAGTTTGTACTGAGTAAGAATGGGTGGAGCAGGGAGGGGACCCTCTGATGATAGACTGCACAGATTGCAGGCGGAAGACAGAACTGCAAGGGAAAAAGCAGGTGCTTCTTGAAAAGAACCGACATTCTCTGAAGCGACAGATTCGAAAAACTAGGCGCCTCCTTTTACTGCCTTTTTTCAAAGGCTCGTTGAAGCTGATCAACACGTCTTTGAAAAACAAGAAAATTTTCTTTAAAAGCTCTTCGGAAACAATGAAGACATCTTTACAAGCAAAGTAAAACAAGAAAACTCAAGATGAAAGGTTACTTAAACTCAAACTTTAACTCCTTTAAACTTTAACTTCAACCCCTTTAGAATTAAGTACATACAATGTGGATGAAAGTGCGGTCGGAAGTGTGCATTTAGTATGCTACACGGATATATGTATACATTTATTTTACCTCAATCAAAATTGGAGCATGTGTTGAAAAAGTACAATGGAATCTCGCCGATACGGTATTTTTCCTTTAGAGGAAATTTTTCAGATGATTAAAATTTTAACCCGGCTAGCTTACATGTACAATGTGTATAGTAGTGTATTGAATAACCAATTGCGCAAATGTGGTCATGAATAGCCGATTTCAAGTTTGTCGTGAGAACCTGCTGGTTTCAATTGAGAGAAAACCCATGTTTCGCGAGTATCACCCGTGAGGCATGGTTTTACAATTCTTCAAGCAGTAATAAACTTATATATTGTCCCAATCTGTGTTACTTCCTGATAACTGCGTATGTGACTGATTGCTCTAATCTGAAGAATGAAGTTTAAATCAAAAGCTTCAGATTAAATGATGACAATCTATAACTGTGCATGACTGAATCAATAAAGGAAGCCTTATTTACATAAAATTCAAGACGAAAAAGGTAAAGAAGAAACTTGACAGTCTCCGTAGCTGTCGCTCGTTTGTTCCGATTTTTCTTACCTTGATTAGTCTTAGATTGCTGAGAAAGCTATAAAAAAGTGGTTCAGAGTTGGAAAAAACGGTGCCTACCGAAAAAGTTTATTTAAAACGTATCCATTATCATTAAAAAGAGTGCCTCAAAAATATTTCAAAGTGCCACATCAAGAAATTTCATTCCGTCACAAGTCTAAAGTTCTATTCCAAGTTTTTTTCCTCTCATATGCAATCTTCCCTTCCTACGCAAGTGCTAGAAAACTAAAACCACTCTTTCCAATCCTCCCAAAATCAAATTTCCTTTCTTCATGATCTTAGAAAAACTCTCTCCGACAACCAATCCTAACTGAAAGTAAGAGTCCTTAACAAAAATGAACATCTCAATGAGAGAGAACGGGTAATGAGAGAGGAGAAAACAAAAAAGTGATAGGACTTTATAGGCAATAACGATGAGTAACGGCTTTTGGAAAAGATTAGGAAGGTTAGAGAAAGAGATTAATATAATGTCCAAAAGTCAAAGTAGAAATAAGACATTTAGACAGTCACAAAAAAGAGAGAGAGAGGTGATAAAACCAATCCGAACGACCTTCTAATGTACTATTTATTAGCTATAAAACCCTATTTTCTTGGTTACTTATAACGGAACTCTAACAGAGAATCTCCGGGGAAAAGTTTTCAGAAAGTAAAATACGTTACGTCTAAAAAATATGGATCCGTCCAGATCCGAACCGGAAATCCGTATTTAGAAGAGAAAAAACAACCATAGTTGAAAACGGATAAAAAAACGAGAAACCGGTGTGACTTCTCCGAGTACTACCGTAACCTGAAACCTGTGAGACTGAAATACGACAGAAACCACGATTCACAGAGCAGTGAAAGAGGTCATGGTCATCTTCCGTGAAAATGCGACCAAAGAGGCAGAAGTATGGAACCAAGAAAACAAAAGAGGCTGCTACTCATTAAACTCAAAAGTGAGATTGGAATGATGCATGTATCAAGTCATGCATGAGATTAAACATATTTTAAAATCTTATCTTACATTAAAAGTTTCCTCGTGTTTCCTCTCTAATTTTCTTCTCTTTGTGCCCTATCTCTCTCTCTCTCTCTCTCTTTCTCTCTTTCTCTCTCTCTCTGTCTCTCTCTCTCTCTCGTTCTCTCTCTCGTTCTTTCTCTCTCTCTCTCTCCCTCTGTCTTATTTCTTTGATTCTCTTCCTCTGCTCACTTCTTTCTGCATTCCATTCTCCATCTTTGCCTGTATGTCTCTTCGTCTGTCTGTCTGCGAGTCTCTTCCTATCTCCACCTTTTTCTTCTATCTGTTAAATTGGTGGTTAAGCCAAGCATAGTCTAATGTAAATCATATCACGTATATCGTGATAATACCTCAAAATGAATCTAATCTGATACGAGTTGAAAAAAGTATTCCACCCGAAAGCTTCAACAGAAGAGAAATATATATATCGTTATTTCAATCAGAAACTTTTTGTTAAAAAAACAAGATTAAGTAAGAGGTTTTGAGAAAATGAGAAAGTAGAAGAGATAATCCAGGTTAAACGGTATTAAAGAAAAAGAGAAAAACTTATTAAAGTGAACAATAATGAATGAACGTTTAGTTAAACTCAAGGGGGAAAAGGCAAAATTGGATTAAACATATAAAGATCTTGATAAGCAGAAATAGAAGATAGCAAAGACTTATAAAGATAGAAAATAATCCACAGAGCAGATAATTTTCCGAAGAAGCAAGAAATATCAGATAAGACAGAGAGGAGAATGAGAAAAGAGACAGAGAAAATGTCAGAGAAGACAGAGAGGAAAATGAGAAAAAAGACCGAGCAAGGACTCAAGAAAAGTTTAGAAGGAAAATTAGAAGAACAAAGTTGAAGAAAAACACAGAGAGAGAGAGAGAGAGAGAGAGAGAGAGAGAGAGAGAGAGAGAGAGAGAGAGAGAGTAAGAAAGAAAGAGAGAAAGGGAGAAGAAAAAAGTGAAGGAAAAAAAACCAAAAAAGGAAAAGTAGGAGAGAGAAAGACACAATTGAGAAAAAAGACATGCAGAAGAAGAAAGAGCGAGAAAAAAGATAACCGAGCGAGCGAGCGAGAGAGAGAGAGAGAGAGAGAGTGAGAGAGAGAGAGAGAGAGAGAGAGAGAGAGAGAGAGAGAGAGAGAGAGAGAGTCGATAAACTAAAATAAGTGAATCAAATAAGCCCTGAATGGAGACAAAGTTGACAACTAATCCGGGCCGCTTGGTGCCACGAAAACAAGGAAGGGCCAAGACCGGGGTGCGCATCAAGGAAGATCATTATATTCCCTGCCAAAGGCTTAGGGAAGAAGGGCAAGTGTCAAATATGTAGCGATGAGACTCAAAAGAAGGCGAGGGAGTCTTTGCCGAAAACGAAACCAGAAAACGGGCTGGATTAGCGTAAATTCGGGGGCGAAGAGTTTTTAAAAAAAGTAAACTAACTGATTGAAGATCATCACGCCGTTAGTTGACTTTTGAAAATTATACAATAAATAACTTCTGCAAATAACTTCAGCTCAACTAAATCATACTGTAATCGATTCAGTAATGGGATTTGAAATGGGATTTGAAAAAGTTATACAATGATTCTTATAGAGCGTAGAGAAATGAAGAGAACAACAGTAATAGAGAGAGAGAGAAAATGTTAAAAAAAGAAGGGTGAAATAAGGAGAAAAGGAGAGGAAGAGTGAGGGATAGAGAGAAGGATTACAATCTACTTATTGAAAGTGTTCAACGAAAGAACCAAGTACCAAGTTCGAAAAAGGAAGCATTCCTTAAATTACTTTTGATTTTTATTTGAAATGATTTAATCAAATTACCTTAGGAATTTTTTCGAAAGTCGAACAAGACAATAATAAGAGTTACATTGAGAATTAGAAACAGAATAATAACCATGTGAACAAGGAGAGGAAACGAAAATACCTTCCACACCATAAGGAAAAACACCTTTCGCACCATATGAAAGCCCCGCGCATTAGGCTATAAGGATTAACGACCACCCTGAATCTCTCTCTCTCTCTCTCTCTCGCTCTCTCTCTCTCTCTCTCTCTCTCTCTCTCTCTCTCTCTTTCTATCTGTCTTTCTCTCTCTTTTTCGTTTTCTTTCTTTTTTCTCTCTCTTTCTTTCTTTCTCTTTTTCGTTTTCTGTCTTTTTGCTCTCTCTTTCTTTATCTCTTTTTTTTTATCGTACTCTTTCTATTCCTGTCTCATTAACTTCTCTTACTCTCAACTTTTTCTTCCTTCTATTATCTTTTTCTCACTAATTTTTAATCTCCTTCTGTAATTATATCTTTCTCTTTTTCTTTCTCAAATTTACTCATCCACAAAATCAGGAAATGATTAATTGGAAAGTGTACTGGAAGAAGAAAAAGATACTTGTTGCATTTATTTTTGTACTTCATAACAAAAATCTTCTTGTATTCTGTCACTTTCGATTATACAATAGTTACTATGCCTACTCAATTCATCAAACAAATCAAAGAAAAGTGAAGAAATGAGTTAGAGACTATCACAGTGAAATTGAAAGAGCTAAGTGATTGTGCGGTACACAGGCTGATAGTAGTTAGAAACGAGGGCTAGAAACACAGAAGAAGAAGCAGATAGTGAAAGAGGGATAGAGTGAGGCGAGGGAGAGAGATGTACAGATTGACGGAAAAGTAGAGAGAGAGAGAGAGGGGAGAGAAAAAAGGGAAAGAGATTGAGAGAGGGAGTGGGCACAAGAAAGTTAAAAAAAAGGAAAGAGAAGAAAGAATGAAAAGGAAAGCGAGAGATAGAGATTCAGTGATGTGTATTATAGAGAAAAATAGAAGTCAGAACGAGAGTTAGGATAAGTACGAAGAAAAACACCGAGTGATAATGGCGCAGTTTGTATAAATCAAGCTTGCTAGATGCCATCGGGCCGGGTTAGAGTGTCTTTCACTAAACTAGCAGCACTAAAAAGTAGCATTGCGCGGAAAATGATCAGTTTAAGGGTAATGGGGTGGGCGGGAGTATATGTATGTGTATAAACAGACGTAAACGATGAGGAAATGAAATAAAGAGATAAAGAAAGAAGTATATAAAGAGAGAGAGAACTACATAGATAGACATATGGGAAGGAAGAAAGAGAGAGGAAGAGAAATAGAGCTATAGTAGTAGAGAAAAAGAATAAATGAATAGATTAAGAGAGAGAAAGAGCAAGAAAGAGAGAGAGAGAGAGAAAGAAAAAGAAAGAGAGAGAGAGAAAGAGAGAGAGAGAGGCTACGCTAGTTAGCTTTCTCGTAAGCGTGCCAACGCATGTTCAGAGATGATTCAGCTATCGCTTTGGCTACTTTGAAAAGAGTTGACAAGGGTCGACTTGCTCGACTTGGAGGATATTCATTAACATAAAGAAGGGAAGTTAAAGAGGGACATGTGAGGAGAGAGAGAGAGGAGAAGAAATCTAAGGAGTAATATAGCAAGAAAAATAAGACAGAGAGAAAATTACAGAGAGATTGAGAGATAAAGAGGAGAAAACGGGTTGAAATAGAGATACATGTAGACATAGTAAGTCGGAAAGTGAATAGAAACCACAGAAAAAAAGGGAAACCCAGAGAGATATGCTAAAAAGAGAGAGAAAAGAGTGGAAGAAGTAATATACCATAGAGCTCAGATAAAGTGACAAAAATTAGAGTTATTTATGCAAGGATGTGCGCAGGAGTCTCAAATTTACAAATGTGCGGATATTCATCTCTTTCTCTTTCTCTCTGCGTCTCTCTTTTCCTTAATGTTTCATCTCCATAACCTCGAATGACACAACAAAGTACTCACTGATTCACGCAACATGTATGTATAATAATTTCCGTACAGTTGCGGAAATTAATGCATATATTGAAGGTCTTCATTACAAGTGGAAGAAACATTACTGTAGTCCCCTAGAACGAGCTTACAGGCTCTTGAGCTTGAGAAAAAAGAAGAGAAAACCTCATCTCTATTTCTCTTCTCACTCGCGCTCTCTTTTCTCTTTATTCACCGATGGAAACAGTAAGAGAGGAAGAGAGAGAGAGAAAGAGAGAGAGGAAATAATTAAGGATGAGTTATTCAAAGAAGTCGGTTATTCCTCGGATGAATAACTGTTGCTATAGTCGAGTTTGCAGGGTCTGAATTGAGAGAGCCTCTGTGTAATTGTTGTTTTGCAATTATGTACCCTTCTCATCTGTAGCTCTTCTTTCTTTTCTTACTTTCCTCTCTCTCTTTCTCTCCATTCTTTCTCTATTCTTTTTTTCTTTGTTTTAACTCTTGCTCTCTCTTCTCACTCAATTTTGTAGATCTCGCTTATGTAAACCCCGAGAAGAAGATGAATTTCGGCCAAGTTGCTGCCAGCCACTCCTAGATCGCCTCTTTCTCATTGTTTGCTGGATAACGGTAGCATAGCCTTGAGGCAATTAGTAATGAGCAGGAGTGCGAGCGAGAGAGAGAGAGAGAGGGGGGAGAGAGAGGGAGAGAGAGAGCGGGAGAACGAGACAGAGAGAGCGATAGACAGAGAGAATACAACGAAACGAGAGCAAACAGGAAACTATCCTACAAGATGATGTTCTTGATGAACTTGCTAAATGACGGTTATTCTTCAAAATTCGAGGTTCTTTTTTCAGTTACATGTTTTCAAACCAAACGCTCTGAAATTTTTTAGAAAAATAGTGGAAGGCTATTTTTTAAACGAACCCTTTACAAAAGCCTCTGGACAATCCGATCAGCATCAAGGAAGCTTACAAGGCTCAATTTTCTCCTTGAGGGTCAACATATTTTTTAGTTTTGTCTGAAAGCTCGTTGCAGTGGATCATGCAGTAAGATATGAAATTATGTATATGTTCAAGACCAACATCAAGCGTTCCAACACAGACATTATAATTTCCCAAGAGTTGATATTTTACATAGTTTAGAATAATGAAAAAGGCTCTTTCCGCAAACAGGGTCGTCCAAAAAGAAAATTCGAATGTTCTCCGAATTCATCCGAGACGATTTGAAGGTTCAAAATGCTCATGCTTCTTTCATGGCTCCCATATGCTGACAGGCAATGTATTGTTCGACTGGGCATTACTTACAAGGTGCCAATCAAGGGGTACAAGATGCTTAAGAAGAGCTGAATAGGTAATAAAAGAGGGAAAAGAGAGAGCGAGTGAGAGAGAGAGAAATAGAGAAATAAAAAGAGAGAGCAAGAAGGAGAGATTACGGAAGAGAGAGAGAGAGAGAGAGAGAGAGAGAGAGAGAGAGAGAGAGAGAGAGAGAGAGAGAGAGAGAGAGAGGTTGAGAGAAAGAGGTGGTGATAGAGAGAGAGGAATAGAGAGAGTAAGAAAGATATAGTAAAGAGTTGTGAATATGTGATAGTAATGATGGAAAGTGTACGACAGAGAGAGAGAGAGAGAAAACAAGAACATCGAGAGATCTTTCGAGTAAACGAGAAAAAGAACAAACAGGAAAATACTGAAGATAAGGAGTCGGTACAAAAATTAGGAGCATATAATACTGAAAACACCTGAAATGTTTGTATGATCAAGAAACCTGGACAAAGAGAACAGAGCCATTCAAAATCGCATATTGAATTTCGAGCAAAATATGTTTTAAAAATTTTCAACCTTTGAGTATCTTTTCAACCTTTGAGTAATCAATTTTTCACCCTATTTGATGAATAGTTTTTCTACGCTTAATGAACAAAAGTGATAGTAGATTACCAACTAATTACTTAACCACTCACCATGAAAAAGTGTAAATTTAGAAAAGTGAAAAAAAGTAGATGATTTTAAAGCAAAAAGCTTCGAGAATACAGAAAAATAGAAAATGTATAGGTTTCTATAACACAGTCCGCAGTTTTTCAAAAACGAAATTGGCAAAATTACAAAAAAAAATTTTAACAATGCTGTTTTTCTAGATGAATTTTTGGTAGTTCCTGATCTTCAATACTTGTTCTTCAATAGTTTTAAACTGATACATCAGCATTTCATTTAAAACCTCACACCTTCGATTTTTCAAACTCTCCGATACAAACTAGTATCGTTACATTTAGCTATGTACATTCGAGATGTGTTTATAAAGTTCTTCGGGTTTTTCTCCATCTTTCCAGCCAATATCTATTTGCAGTGCTCTTTTCCTTCGAATGGGCATTCAAGGAGAAATGCTATGGGAAGTACCGAGTGAGTTATTTAGTTTTATTTGGTTATGCATATATCCCGATTAAGCTGATGGTAATTGACAGAAACGTCTCACTTTAAAGTTTTTGGATGAAAAATGTTACATGAAAAAAAATATGAACAAATCAGATAATGTAGTTGCGTGTTTCGAAGCAAGGGACACTCGAAACATAAAAAGTTGAAAAAAATTTCTACAAAACACAAGCTACAGTATGAAAAATTCTACCAAATGATTTGAATAGCACGCTAGCTTAGAAGAAAGGCTGCGAGTTTGAACAGCGCGATGAACATAGTTGTGAAAGGGGATGGGAGGGGGCGGGGAGAGAAGAGAAGGGAGACCATTAAATAAGGCGAAGGAGGTAAAATCATCCATAATTTTGCATGAAACAACCAAAAAAGCCAGCCAGAGCTTTTTACTTAACTGGTCATCAGTATCAAACATCAAAGTCTCTCTCTCTCTTTCTCTCTCTCTCTCTCTTTCTCTCTCTCTCTCTTTCTTACTTTCTTCTTTTGTTTCTTGCTCCTTGTTAAATCTTTTCTCACTATCTTTTTCTTTAGGATTGCTTTATCTCTCTCTACTTGTCTTATCTCCCTCTCCTTCACATTTATACCCTTACCTTATCTTCCTCTCTCATCCTTTCCCTGAATGCATTTTCATCCATCTCAATCCCACGATTGGACATATAAATGAGACAACAGAGAGATGATTCTAAATGTTTTCCTCCTTTCTCTCCATAACTCACTCTAATTCTTCCTGCCTCTTCCACAAACGTGTCATATGGCGATGCTTATCACAATCTCCTCTTTGGCTCGCTTTGCAAGTGTCTTATTCTTCTCTCTGTTTTCTCTCACTCCTGTATTCTCTCTCTCTCTTTCTCTTACTTACTTTACTCTTTCTATAACTCGCTCTCTTTTTCTTTCCTTTTCTCTCTCTATATCTCTCTATCTCTTCATATCCTTATCTCTTTATCTCTCTATCTCTCCATCTCTCATGCTCTCTATCTCTTCTACTCTATAACTCTCTATATATATAACTCTTTCTCTCTCTAAACCTCTATCTTTTTATCTCTCTATCTTTCTATCTCTTTATCTCTTTATTTCTCTATCTTTATAACTTCCTATCTCTCGATTTCTCTATCTCTTTTTCTCTCTAGTTCTCTATCAACATTTTTTATCTATCCCTCTTTCTCTCAATCTCTCTATTTCTATATCTCTCTATTTCTCTTTCTTTATAACTCTTTTTCTCTCTATAATTCTCTATCTTTATAACTCTCTATATCCAATCTATCTACCTCTCTCTCCTTCTGAATTCGTCTGTAATTCCGTCTTCTATTCTGCCTTCGTCTCCATCTCTAACTGCTTATGTATCTTTGCCCCCCCCCTGAATGCTTATGCATCATCCCGTCCATACTGGCCAATTTGACATGGTATTGTCTCTCATTCATTCGAGAGCTATCACTCACAATTCACACGCCCTGCTGTTTCTTCTCACAGTCTGGTCCTCTCTCTTTTTCCAGTCTTCAAATCCGTGTCAAAATTAGAGACCTAAAGCTATCCTAGAACAAGCTTACAGTATCTTCACGATTAGAAATGAAGAAATTGGAGAGTTTACTGACCAGTTCCGAACAGCAAAATAATAGGGAAAGTATAGAGAAGTGGATAAAAAACTTTGGAGTAAGGGGAAGGGAGAGAGCGAGAAAAAAGAGTGAGAGAGAGTGTGAAAGAATGTGAAAGGATATAGAGACTGAGACGAGAGTAGGAATATGACAAAGAAAAAAAAACTGAATTGAAGACACGACCGAAAATAATGTAGGAAAATGAACAGAAAAAATATTGCTGGTGAGAAAATGGTTCACAAAAAATAATGGTTCACAAAAAAAAACTCTCAAAGATACAAGAAAAGAAATGTTCAAATGAGAATTATGGAATTATGGACCACCTCTGATATTTTTTATTATTCTCTGATGTCGATACATATAACTTCGAGTTGTTTCAATTTTATGGTTGTAGTTTTTATTTTATTTTATGGTTGTTTCAATATTTTATGGTTGTAACAACCGTTTTACGATGAAAAGTGTTTGATCTCAAAGTAATACAAATTACATGAATTAACAACTATTAGAATAACATTATGATACAAGCTTTATTTTCTTTTACCAACTAAAAATCAATTTTCAGGCAGAATAACTCGTACCCAACAACCCATGTACACTATACTTGTTTGAATCAGAGCGCAGTGGGTAGAAACAAGCAAGTCTAAAATTCTGTTTCGTATATAAAATATACACAGTCACAGCAATAATGAAATATCTATCTATAAAAAAAGACTCAAAAAACAAAGTAAGCTGAAACTCGAGAAAAATTGTATGCATCAAACTGTTGTTCCCTGAAAAACAAACTTACCTTGATCTTTCTTTCGAAGTTCCTTTTTTTTGGTTTAAGAATTCCCTTTTTATGTTTTCCTCATTTGTCTCTACGTCCCTCTATAAACTTTTTTCTTCTCTAAATCTTCTGTGATACTAGCGTAAAAATTACCTCCGTGGGATTATTTCACGGAAGTGATCGAGTTTTCCGAAAATTTGAAGGAAAAAAAGTTCCACGAGTTTTTCAGTCGAAAGTACTTCAATGTTTCAGCGCAGTTCTATACAGAGTTAGCATATCGAATGTCGACTCCATGTCGAAACGGAGACTAATGAGGATGGAACATACATATAACATCTATGGAGAAGAGGCATTGCTATTGAGATGGTGATTGTTTGCTTTGCGAGAGAAGAAGCAGAAACTT
>OZ057403.1:29643374-29665874 GCA_964056735.1 Allodiplogaster pararmata | reverse complement strand
ACTCTGTATGCCGTTTCGAGAAAGAAGTATAAGAAAAATTTCTCGAAACGACATGCTGATAGGACCTCGTTCCAGTACAGAGTTTTTTGTTGTTGATCAAGCATGACAAGGAAAAAACGCATATCACCATATTCATATCTCAGTGCCTCTGTGCCACTTCAACTCTAAAAAGGAACACAAAGTTCAGAAGTTTGAGATGGATAGCGAATTGAGATGGATAGCGAACTTCCTGACGAATCGGACCTATAAAGTGCGCGTAGACGGGGAATACTCCGATTCATTCCCTGTGCTAAGCGGCGTTCCGCAAGGTACAGTCATCGGACCTCTTCTATTTCTGTTTTTTATTAATAAAATCGAAATAGACATCCCTCCTAATGTTAAATTCTCTCTTTATGCAGATGACCTCGAAGTATATAGTTCGAACGCTCAATCTCCCCAGCAATGTGTAGTCAATGTTCATAACTGGTCTCTGGAATGTTCTCTTCCGCTTGCCAAACACAAAATTAACGTACTAAACCTTGGCCGAAACAATGTGGACGCTCTCTACTTTATCGGTGATGAGGTTCTGAGTTTCAAAAGTGTAATAAGAGATCTTGGTGTGTTAATTGATTCCCTGAAACTTGACCGGCATATAGAGATGATAAGAGCAAGAGCTTTGAGCAAGAGTTTTCAAATTTTTAAAGTCTTTAGATTCTTCAATTTTGAAGGCTACAAACGCGTTTGTCTACCTACTAGCGATTACCCTAACAGATTGAATAAGTTTGCTATCAAGCCTTTAATAATAAGGCGCGCTAAATACGATCTATTATTTCTGTTCAGGCTACTTTATGGAACTTTAGACTGCCAGGTCTGCAGATCTCATGTGAAATACAGGGCGAACAGTGATCTGAGAACGTCATCTAGAACAAGTCCTCTTCGATTGCTGCAAGAAAGAAATTATCGCAACGGCAACTTATTTTTTACTCGAGCGATTACCCTCTGGAACAAACTCTGCGATCGGTTCCCCGACGTCGTTACGATCGAAGAATTCATTAATATTGTTGAGAATTGTTCTTTAGTCCCGTTCATGACGTTACCTAGATATCTACTCTAGGATATGTACTTTGATTTTCTTCGATACCCACTAGATAGTTTTTTCTTCTTTCTTTTCCGAAGTCAGTGCCTGTTGTGTCCCCTTTGTTTACTTTTTGATCTTTAAATAATTTTCTCTCGTTTTTGTTGTTTAATGTCTACCTTATAAGTATATGCGACAACAAGCATACCTTCGGCGAATAAAGTGAACTGAATTGAAGTTCTTAGAAGACGTTCTTTAATTAGGTGCTCTTAGATTAAAATTATATTTTTGTTTGTAAGTCACATGAAGAGTATTAGTTTAAGAGGTTCAATTATCCCTTTTGAAAGCTAAATTTGCTGTAAATTGTCAAGAATGCTCAACTTGATCGTTCAAGTTAATTATATAGTCTGTCAAGAATGACTATAATTGTTTTTTTATCAACAGGAAACCCTTTTTGAATCTGTTTGGTATTTTGCTGTTGAATTTTCGCCGTTGCGTTTCATTTCAGCTCTGACCAGTTATAAATGGATTTTTTTCGGGCATGATTTAGACGTCCACCAAATAAAATGAAGTGCCACCAAATAATATGCTAACGTCCACCAAATCAAATGCTTACATCCACAAAATCAAATGCTCACGTCCACCAAATCAAATGCTCATGTCCACCAAATCAAATGCTCACGTCCACCAAATTTATTGCTATCGTCCACCAAATAAAATGCTCACGTCCACTAAATGAAATGCTTACGTCCACCAAATAAAATCTACACGGCCACCTAAAGTTTTTTCTCGCGACTCGTCGACAGGAAGCCATTATGATGGTTTTCACGAAAATTCACTTCCAGACAATTCACTCCCGAAAATTCATTATCACGACAATTCACTGGACGTGTCACAATATTTGGTGGACGTCTACATATTATTTGGTGGGCGTTTAATATTTCCCATTTTTTCTTCTAGCTCTCTTTAAAAATTTCGTTGGTAGAAAGTGGATATCTAACGGGTTAATGACTTAAAAAACACTCCAAGCTGAAATACAAGATCTAGAATGATGTTCTCCGTAGAAAAAAAAACTGTGAAAAAACTTCAGAGGTAACTGGTTCACTGTCCTTGGTTTACTGGACATGACAGAACAACCACAAAGAAGATAAGCAATTAGTGTCCCTTTATAACTGTGAAACTGTGTTCAATGAGCACTAACCAATAACATTGTGAGTGCAATACAACTTAGAAGACTAAATATGGGTAACTTCTACGTACCTATGTAGTGTTTACAAAGACATTTCCGCAAAGTGAGAAAACTTTCTCTCCTTTTTCTTCACTCTGGCTTATCTTCTATTTTATCCTCTTCTCTCTTGTTTTCTCTGTGTCGCTATTCTCTCTCACTTCTCCCATATTCTGTCTTTAGCTCTATCTCTCTTTAGCTTTCGCTCTCTGGATTTCGTAATCTTAATCTATACAGGGTAGACCATTTATTCGGCAACGCGTTTGCAAACGTGTATCTTAGTGCATAAGTGAGCAAGAGTGTTCAAATTTGTACAATTATTGACTCATTCTAATGAAAACATTTGGTCAAAAAATCATTCGATTCGGTCTTCTTTTGGCAAAAATAGAACGCTTCGATCACTGGACGGAGGAGGTACTTTTCGTCGATATTCGGCAATTCTGCAGGGATTTTTTTAAAAGACTAGTTTCAAGTGAAGATGAGCATCGACTTTGCTTTCAAGGTTGTACCACACGGAATATTCCAACGGATTAAGGTCGGGCGATGAGGAGGGCCATTCTGCGCTGGAGATGAAGTCGGGAAAAGGAGCACCATGCAAGTGTTCCGATAGCCTTGTCAGCAGGCGCAGAATCTTGCTGGAAGACCGAAGGTTGTTACGGTAGTTGGAAGCAAAGCAAGAAAGCAATACTTTTTCATTATTCTGGTGGTAGTTCAACACAATTTAATTCAGTTCAAACGATTTATTCTCGATGCCATTGGACAAGAAGCGCCATTAAATCGAACGGCTCTGGTTCTCCGTACATTACAGTAAGAATGAGAGAGTTGAGTGTAGACTGGAGTGTCGATCGATTGAGTGTAGACTGGCGGTAGTATTCCTTGTCAATTTTGACTCCTGGTTCGACAAAAACAGACTGAATTTGGCCGGTGGCGGACCGTCCGGTCCAAACCATGACTTGTGCAATATGAGAAGCTCTATGAACGATTCTACCTGCTTCATTAGCTGTCTGTGAGTCCCGAGCAAGCACTCGCACTTTTTGGGGGTTTCCACAATGAACAGCTTCTCATCCGAGAAGACTGTCTTAAGGTGATAATCGTCGCGCGTCCAGAGGATTAGGTCGTGGCACCTTTGAGTCTTTTCCCCCTGTTCTTCAGAGTTAGGATAGCAGCCTTTTTTAAAGTAAGATTTGGGGTGAGCCTCAAATCCTCTTTAAAGATTCTTTGAAGAGTCGTAAATGATAAGTTAATCTCGGAGGAGATTTTGTTCATGCTACGCCTAGAATTTCGACCGGCTCGCTTCCTCACGGCCTCAATCTTGATAGGAGTGCGCACTAAACGAGGACCTCCTCTTCGGGGCAAGTCAGCAAGTGTACTGATCTGTTCAAACCGTTTGATTGTTCTCTAGACGATATTGCGAGAAACATTGAGATCCTTAGCGATGCGCGTATTTGATCGGTCAAGGGTCACCATTCTTATGAGAATTGATAAAATGAAATGAAATTTCCACTTTGTAATGAAAACACATGTGAGAAGAACATATTTAAAAATTGGAGCTCAGCGTGCACTATAAATTGAATTCTAACGCAGAAAGTTTGGTTGCCGAATACATTGGCTACCCTGTAGAAGTTTTTTTTTTTTGTTGCTTCATTGTGCTTTATCGTATGATGTATTTCTCTCGACCGCGTGAAAATTTAAAACTAGTACAATTTCAGATGAATGTGAGATAACTGAATGGATTATAGAAGTATTTGCTCAGGATATGCTACAGTAAGAACTTATGTGCAGAGTAATGGAGTTTTAAAACACAAGTACGAACAAAAAGATAGAAAATGAACAGGGGGAAGAGGAGAGAGAAAGAGAGGAAGACAACAGAGAGGTAAAGATAGAAAAGAAAACGAGGATATAAGAGACCAGATATGAGAAGAGGAATCAGAGTGTTTACGACTTGGTTATCGCCATACAGTGTGAGCTTCCACACATTTGCATACACAATAGGGTTCTTCATGGTTGTAAAGTGGTATGCCTTTCTGCGTTTTACGGGGAGAGGGAGATAAAAAGACAGAGAGAAAAAGAAAGAGAAGAGTGGAGACGAAAAAAAGCAAAAAGGAGGATCGGAATGAAGAGAAATACAAAGAAAAGAGAAAGACAGAGTGCGAGGAGAGAGGGATAGATAGAGATAGAGAGAAAGAAAGAGAGAAAAGAAAGAGAGAGAGAGAGAGAGAGAGATGCAAAGGCCTAAAGAGAAAAGAGGAGAGGAAGGGGAAGCAGATAGAATTATTTGATACGAGCATATCCTTCATAAATGTATCATGCATGAATGGGATGAGACGCGCTTAAAACAGAGGATTGTGCTTCTCTTACAAAACGTGCGTCGATCTCATGCTCCTTTACGGGCGAGACCTCTTTCTCTATCTTTCTATGTCTCTCTCTTTCTCTATCTCTTTCTCTTTCTCTCCCTTTCTCTATATTTCTCTTTCTCTATCTCTATCTCTTTCTCTCCCTTTCTCTATCTCTATCTCTTTCTCTCTCTTTCTCTGTCTCTCTCTTTCTCTCTCTCTATCTCTTTCTCTCCCTATCCCTATCTTTCTCTTTCTCTATCTCTTTCTGTCCCTTTCTCTATCTCTCTCTATCTCTTTCTCACCCTTTCTCTATCTCTCTCTCTTTCTCTCTCTCTTGTTTTCTCTTGCTAGCTATTTCTCTCCTTTCAATTTTCGCTCTCTTATTATCTCTCTGTCCTTTTCTCTCTTCCAAACTCTCACTCTCAGTTACTCTCCCTGACTTCTTCTTTCTTTATTTTTTCTCTCCCTTTCTGTCTTCCACACTCTTTACCTTAATTTTTTTCTCTGTCTTCGAACCTCTTTCATTTCAATCCCTCACTAATTTACAGCTGAAGCACGCTTTCTCATATACAATATAGATAAACCTATTGTAATTGCTAATAATGCAATTACGAGGATCTTCTTTCGGAGACCAAGCAGTGGCTGGCATGGTAGGATCGCTTCTCTTGCGCGAGTATAAGAGGGTGTGGTACCCTCGAAGGCTGCGTAAGAAAGCGCATAGTATAATGAAGAGTGTGATTGACAGTGCAAAGAAGCGGCTAGCAAAGATAAACAAAAAATGAGACCGAGAGGGGTCACTAGTCAAATTAGCCCTCAGGGTGGGCTTCGACTTCGAAACTCGAGTTGAGAAACTGTCAGGGAAAAATAGAAAAACGGAGTTTGAAGAGTAATGAAAACAAGAGAGAGGGAGAGGTGAAGCCAGAGAAAGCGAAGGTGCGAGAGAGAGAGAGGGAGTGAGATGAAAGAGAGAAAAAGAAAGATAAAGAAAGAGAGAGTAAAAATAGGAAACATTTAACTTTGCCTCTTCTTCATTTCTCAAACCCCGTCACCAAAGTGTCATTTTGTTGCAGACAGCTTCTGCGGGGGGGGGGGTTATCTACAGGCAAGTTTATTTCGACTTCTCTCACTCTTTTCAGTTAGTGTATATGATTCTTTTTTTTTACCTCACTAATGCTCTTACTATACTTTCTCTTTTTTTACTCTTTTCGTTCTACTGACTTCTCTCTCTCTCTCTCTCTCTCTCTCTCTCTCTCTCTCTCTTCTCTCTCTCTCTCTCTCTCTCTCTCTCTCTCTCTCTCTCTGTTCATTGTTTTTTCACTCCCTCGCTCTCTTCTTTTTCTCTCTGACTCTCTATCTCTCGGTCTCTTATTTTCTCTAACGCTCACTCTTTCCTCTACTCTCCTCTCGAAGATGGCTAACTAAGATCAAACAAGAAGTTCATGAAATGCTGATTTTCCACGCTCAATCGAATGCAGTAGAAGAATTTTTTGAATATAAAAAATTAAAGTGAGAACTTATTTAGGGATGAATTAAGGGAAATAATTTGAATTTTTTGACGTGTTTACCTAAATATTACATGAAAAAACAATTTGCAGCTAGTTTGCTAGTTTGAAGTTCATTCAAAGTTTGCTAGTTTTAAGTTGAAGCTATGTTGAAGTTCATTCTGATCATACAAGCCACATTAAGTGAACGTACTGTATTACAGTTCGAGAAAAAAACCTTTTAAAGTTCTTGTTCACGACAAATCGAGTTTTAGTTTTATGAAAACTGAGTATACATAGTTTGGCTGCATAGCTTATCATTTTCGATAAGCTCATCAGAAAAACTTGAATACATGAGGTTCAAATGTGAACAGAAAATTGAAGAAGAAAAGTCCTTACAGTAACTCTAGATTGATTTTTTAAATTCCTAAGAGAATGCATTTATGAATTGATCATAACATTTAATGCGTCATACTCAGAAATTTTGAAAGATTCTCAAATAACCGAAATGACTTCTCATCCAAGAATCCTTTCTCGATTCAATGCATTTACAGAAAAAAGTTTGAACATTAAACTCCGAAAAATGTTTTGTAGCACTTCTTACCAAGAAGCATCCGGATGGAATTAGCGGGAAATGTTTTCATAGAAATTAATTGACAGCTTCATGATAGATTCATTTTTGATTCAATATCATCGCGAAAATCAGTATCCACAAGTCTAGCTTGTTTTTTAATCGGCTTTAGTCCGCTGCATTCGGTCCGTATTGAGCTCGTGCTAGGTTTTTTCAGCTGAAACTTCCTTGGCTGCAGTGGCTGCAAGAGTGATTAGCTTGCTACACTTCTCCTGCATCTCCAGCAGCTCCTCAGCTGTGAGCTCCGAGATGAAAGACACCAAGGCGTCGATGCCATGCCTAAAGAATTGGAAATCGATTAAAAAACACCAGAAGAGGGATAAATTTGCTGAAAAGTTTCGGTTTATCAACTTAAGAATCACAAGAAACTTTTCTTTTGAGAAACTAAGACACGTCAAAAGAAAGGATCTATCTTTCTTTTTCAAACCTCAAAAATGTTTTAAAGTCGTGATTAACCTGGACAATCGCTTGCTTCATTTCTGATTAAAAATTTCTCAAAACTTTGATCTCACTTCTATTTAAAGTCTTTAACAAACTCCAACTTGATCAAAAACCAAAGCCTTTTTTGACAGTTCGTAAATTCATTCTTTTGTTCGTCATCCAATGAAAAGAAATAAATTTGCTGAAAAGTACCTCATCAATTCTTTAGTTGAACCCTGTGATATTCAAGTTTGTGATAGTCAAAAGAACTTCGAAAGTAAGCAAGCACTTACTCAGAAGTGTCTAACTGCTGGGCGTTTTCTACTCCGAGGTCCTCATCAACCAGAAGAACATCAATAAGCTGTAGAAACTGAGAATGGTAGTCTTGAACGCTGGAGGTAGTGAACATCACAAACAGGTCCTCCGGTAGGTCCAATTGCTCTCCGAATAGACTCACCTTGTGATGAAGAAAATAACCAGGTTCTTTTTCGCAATCTGAGCAAGGTAATGACACAGGAACGGACCTATGATCGAGAAAAGAACTCGTGCAAATATCGTTGAAGTCAAATCCGTATCCGATCCCATGACCTTTGCCTAACGAGCTTTTCTATTTAAGTACATAATGAGAAAGACACCTGATGTGGAAAACAAATGGTGCCAGAGACTTGATTGAGCAAACACTTTTAGTTGAAATTTTTCGTACGAAGAGCAATTCACGGCAATAATTCTCTCATCACAGGTAGAATAAAGGGTTGAGTTTCGAAAAGGCCCTCACTTCGCCGTCATACCTCGCGAAGCACGGCCAGTACTGCGAGGGAGGGCTGCGAGTCACATTCGAGAAGATCTGAAATGAGCTTTTGATAGTAATTTTTTTCTCCAGTTCTAAGTTTCACAAATAATACTTTGAAAAAATACATGAGTTCAAACCTGAACGAAAACATAATATTGTACACAATCTATGACTCGTCATCTATTGATATTACAATGAAAACAACAATTCAAAAAAAGTAATTGTAAAATTTCCCGAATTTTTTTGGAGTAATTTTCAGAAGAATTTTTTTTTGTGTGCAAGTTAGTGAGTTTTTGTTCTACTTCTAAATTTTAGTGAAAACAATCTGAGTTTTTGTTCTACTGAAATTTAGTGAAAATAAGATCGCACATCTTTCGAAAACTATCCACGATCTCAACCGATACGGCTGAAACTTTCAGGAAGGAAAATCAAATGATAAGATGCAAAATAAAATGATGTCTGCGCAATCGATAATAATCAATCGATAACCTAAGTGGTTTAAAACACAATTATTTGTGAGTTATCAACAATTGTTAGAAAAAGCGAACGCTCTCTGTTTGGAACTTGATGTTATTTGATTCTAGTGAACTAACAGGTAGTGCGGTATAACGGTAAGAGTGAACTAACAGGTAGTGCGGTATAACGGTAAGAGTGAACTAACAGGTAGTGCGGTATAACGGTAAGAGTGAACTAACAGGTAGTGCGGTATAACGGTAAGAGTGAACTAACAGGTAGTGCGGTATAACGGTAAGAGTGAACTAACAGGTAGTGCGGTATAACGGTAAGAGTGAACTAACAGGTAGTGCGGTATAACGGTAAGAGTGAACTAACAGGTAGTGCGGTATAACGGTAAGAGTGAACTAACAGGTAGTGCGGTATAACGGTAAGAGTGAACTAACAGGTAGTGCGGTATAACGGTAAGAGTGAACTAACAGGTAGTGCGGTATAACGGTAAGAGTGAACTAACAGGTAGTGCGGTATAACGGTAAGAGTGTAGAATATTCGTTCGCAGAATCAGAGTTCGGATTTAATGATTACATTTTCTGCTGTTTCGTTTGCGAAAAACTTTTCAAAAAATTTCACGAGTTGAAAAACGAGTTGAAAAAGAAGACAAAAATTTTTCCGATTTTTCATCGATATCACACGTATAAAAATTTCGATTATTAGATGAATACACTCAAGAAAACAACAAAATTGTTTTAAAAAATTCTCGATATAGTTCGAAAATATAATCGTTTCATGCAAGAAAAGAGAGCAGCAGGTTACTTCGAAAAAAACGAAATCACTTTCGAAACACCTTCACAATATGCTTTCCTTACTACGATGGAGCCAAAAATGCGCCCCGATACAAGTAATAACATTCCAGTTGTTATTGTGAAAGTTATCTTTGTTTACAATGTTTTGTGGTCAGTTATCATTTCCATGAAAAAAGAAGAATTTTAACTCTAATGTAATTCTTCACCCTATATTCCACTTCAATCATGTTATGTTGAACCAAATAAAAAATCTCGAAGGCTTTAAAAACAAAAAGTCTTAAAAAAATTTCACCGTTTTTGTCACAGTGTTTTACATAAAGAGTTTTATAAGATGTCATTTATTGTTTAAAAATTTTTGAAAAAGAATTTTGAAATTATGATTTCGATAATTTACAAAAAAGAGTAACAAAAAGTGCTATAACTAAATCCAAAGCATCATTCTGCGCACGTATGTATATAAATCCTACACTATGTACATATTACCATTAAACCGCACCGCCTGTTAATTCAATTATATCAGATACCATAAATCAATTTACAATAGAGTGCGTTAGCTATTTTTTAACGATTATTGATAACTTCAATTAATTGTGTTTTAAACCGCTTTATTGATTGTTTCGGCAGACATCCTTTTGTTTCGCATCCTATCATTTGATGATCTTCCCGCCCTGAAATTTTCAGTCGCAGTAATGAGAATCAGGCTTGCTCAAAAATAAAAAGCCGAAAATTTTTTCGACGTTTTTTTTCGAGCGAAAAAAGTCGAAAAAAACTTTTTTCGAATTTTTCGAATAAGTTGAAAAACTTTTTTTCGAGAAAAGTCGAAAAACTGGAAAAACCAAAAAAACCAAAAAAGACGAATGTGCAAGCCTGGTGGGGATCGCGAATAGTAGTCTCCTTGTCAGCTAAAAAATACAATTGACATTGCTTTGGTTCAGGACTTGATAATCATTGATATACTCTTGATCTGCGTGATGGAAAACAAAATTAAAAAATTTATTGAATCAATAAAGATCTGTCTTGCTTCTTGTGAACCTTACCAGAGGTAGAGAAGAGAAGAAGAGTTTGGTGAGCCTCTGGGCGGTGCGGGGAGAGTCCCAGTCCAGATTGGAGCAGTTGATGATGATCGAGGTAGGGTAAATGACTCTTAGAGACTTTATCAAAGAATCTGCAAGACTTCTTGTTCGTTGCCGCGACGGGTCCTAGTTCAGCCACCTTCGGACAGATCTTTCCGGACCACAAGAGTTGATAAGTTTTGAAAGAGCGTGTAGGAATCTGACCTTTCTTCCACGCTACAGACACCAGAAATTATGCTAGAAGCCCTTGTTCGATAAATCAAGCTCTTTGCTCCTATTCGAAAAGCGTGATCAGCGACGACACGGGAAAAGCGCGAGAATGTTTGTTATTATTGAGCGCTGCTTGGAAGGTCATGAAAAGAAAGGAGGAGGTCGGAAGTACATATGCCAGGCAAAGACCGGGACGACCACACACCGCAACTTCTTCTTTCATTGTCAAGAAAGTCCGCGATCGAATAAGGAGCAGTCCTAAGAGGAGTATGAGAAATCGATCCGCCGAGTAGTAAATGATGAAC
This sequence comes from Allodiplogaster pararmata, assembly GCA_964056735.1. Classification (NCBI taxonomy): domain Eukaryota; kingdom Metazoa; phylum Nematoda; class Chromadorea; order Rhabditida; family Diplogasteridae; genus Allodiplogaster; species Allodiplogaster pararmata. Next base: position 29,655,093 of record OZ057403.1, on the reverse strand, counting down.
TAAACCTATCGTCATACAAAGAGACCAAGAGACACAAATTTACAGCTGCAAACAAATAAAAACCGCACCTTAGGACACAGTTCACTAATTAGAAGCTCTTCACTATCGAACAAGCCGTTAACGATCAGAGTGACCGTGTTCTTGTTCGAGACACTTAACCCGTGTCCAGCGTGGTCTTATCGTCAGTCGGTCTGTACATCGTCGGTGTGGTTTGTGCGGGGATATGTGTGAATGGCAAGACCAAGCTTGTTTTCGTCGAGCTCGACGTCAAGCTGAACACCAAATACTACAAGGAAATTATTCTTGAGAAGGAGGTGGACCGCTTTGCCAAGGAACACTCCAAAACACCAATTGGGCATTTCAACAGGATTCTGCAACGGCTCACAAAGCGAAGACTACCCAGCACGGGCTTTGAAACAGTGTGCCCGGCTTCCTTTCGACCTTGGAATGGCCGCCCTACAGCCCGGATCTGAATCCTCTCGAGTATTCCATATGGGTGTAACTAGAAAACAAGACCTGCTCGACAACTCATTCAATTCTGGACTCACCCAGGACTGCCCTTCAGAAAACGTGAGATTTCAGCCGCACTCTGTATTGGCCCTCGAGGTTTTTTCGTCAAACCAAAAGTTTTTGTTCATCATCTCAAATACCTCGAGTGCCCTGGGCATTAAAAAAGCATCTAAATTACGCTCGATAGACTGAGGGAATGGTAAGTTGTGTTCAATTTCATAGTTATAGCTTAATTCATAGTTATAGCTTAATTTATAGTTATAGCTTACCCGTGAATGGAGATATCATAACCCGGAATCGAGATTCCGAAGGCAACAACCTGCAATTAATTGATTGAACATTACATAGAATCAACCGTAGATGCGATTTGGTTTCTAATGTTACAGAAAAAAGCGGTATGGTTGACCCGTTCCGTAAACCAGTTTTTTTCGCTAGCGTGCTTCACTAATAAGAATTCAGTGTGCACTATGAGGAGAACTTCAAATTACTAAAATTATATTAAAAAAAGAATTTACGATATGCATTTGATTAGGAGCTTCTTTGTAACGGTGGCTTCTTCCGTCCATTCAACATTCGAGGAGCTTAGGAAAGTATTCCAGTCCAAAAGAATTCTCTGTGAATCAAAGTTTCATTCTCAAATTAACACGATTTGAAGAATATACATTTTAAGCACATTTTTGCTTCGTTTGATTTATATAGCTGGACACAGAAATTTTAAGCACAGATAGCTGGACACAGAAATTCAGAATGGTCATCTTAAAACGGCAACCGGAGAGAACTAAAAATTAAACTTTCTTATTTTTGCGCTACGCAATGAGCTCCTCAACCGCGCCCCCCCCCATTCTTTTTTTGCCTCAAAAATACTTTTGCCTTGATTTTTTTCAGTGACGTTCGCTTCCATAACATAAAAAAACAAGCAAGCTTTAAAAAAACATGAGTGAATAAAAATATTTCTTCTTGCTGATTTACTTCCTTGTCAATAATATATTATTATATAAATATTCAGTCCTATGGTAACTGTAAAAAAATGGCGAAAATTGAATGTCCGAACATCTCTCAGAGCTCTTGGCACAACTGGCAAAAGAGTGTGGAAGGCTGAAAGAAGCAGCGAGTCTCCTAGAAGTCTCCTCTGCTCTTCCGCACGCGATTTGACCCGTTCGTGCCATCTGCAGAGAATATTGTAGCGATTCGTAACAGGTTGAGCAAAGCAAGGTCTTGAAACATTTTTTTTCACAGAAATCATAGTTTCCATTCAGATGAATAAATGTTCTGAAAAACTTTTGTAACTCAAAAATCCTGTTTCTTATACGATAGAGAAAACCTTTACTATTGACTTTTTCAAGACAAAAAGTGCAAAAAACAAAAAAAGGTTTTTTTGATAATAAGTATAAAAAATCCGGTTTCATGCAGATTGCGAACACTTTGAGAAGTATCTCTCATATAATTACGAAAAATTCTATCCATACACTCTCCATCTTGCACCAATTGTGTTTGTTTAAATTACAATACAATCTATCCATTCGTTTTATCGTCTTTCATGGCACAAGTTCATGCCATTGAATCAAGCCAGTGCACACAATCAAGCACGTATAAAAGGTACTGAACCTGAAATCGAGAATGGGAGATAGCGGTATTATGCCATAGTTGAATAGTAAAACTCGACAGCTCCGGCTTTTGAGCAAAGATAACTAAATAGCTTTGAGAGTAATGTGAGAAGGGAATGTGCCAGCCAACGGATATAATATCAACCAATAACCCCTTACACTTTGTACTGTATATGTATGCAATTTGAGACACCAGTAGAATAGCTCTTCCTCGTTCAAATAAGTTTCAATGAGAGTAGTGCTGATTGTGATTTAAGTGTATACGGAAAATCTTATTCCTGATCGGGTAGGATATTCACCAAACTATATTCAGAGGAATTTTCCTCGTTGCGTGCAGGGTATAACAATAACTGCATACAAACTTGTTGATCACAGAAAAGAAGGAAATAATCGCTTTAGGTTTTGCAAATAAAAGAGAAAATCGCAGGAAGAAACGGGAAGAAACATCCCTAACCCGAGCGAGAGTGATAGAAAAAGGGCCCAGAACATCTATTATATAATACATGAGCTTGCTATGTACAATGGAAGTCTTAGTAGTGCCAGTGTTGAGATGCGGTGTGGTTTAGAAGAGTGAGTTCGGACGTTTCGCTTTATTTAAAGCATCATCAGCGATATTGCAAGTAACCTCAAAGCAATAAAATGAATGAAAATTGCACAGAAAAAAGAGAACTATTTACATGAAACGCAATCTCACTAAAAAACAAGAGAACGCAAAAAGCGAAAAACCAATAAAGAGAGAGATAACTAAAAGTCAACTTGTCCATTTCCCAAAATGTTCACTTCATTCCCACCTCCTAACACGTCAACCGATAGAAAAGTTTTGTTGCTTGCCTCCAAAATTCGTGATATTGTCAAATATCATCGCAATATTGCAATTCCGAATAACCTAACTAGGGATGAACGTAATTGTTTGAAATCTCTCTCTTCACTAGTTAGTCATAATCGAGTTCGTATAGGTTCGTATATAAGAAGTGACAAGGGAGGCGAATTTGTGATCATGAGTTCCGAGCTTGATAAGAAACTCATTGAAATGCATTTATCTGATACTCCTTATATTGTCCATCTACAAAATCAGAATTTGCACGTTCTTCTAAGAATATTTATGACACATTCACCTCACTCGCGAATAAGGCCGATTTTTCTTCTAGTCTCATATCACGTTTGATTGACAATCATGCCCGCATACCAATTATCTATATCCTAGTGAAGACCCATAAATTCGATATAGCTCACGTAGGCGATGATGTTAAACAATTCAAAGTCCGACCAATAATATCCGGTTGTGGAGGACCTACTAATAGAATTTCTTGGTTACTGTGTACAATACTCACTCCAGTATTCCAATGTATTCCAACTCATCTTCATAACACAATGAGTCTCCTATCTAATATCCGCAACCTGTCTGATACTAACTTGGTATACGAAAGCTTCGATGTAGAATCTCTCTAAATAAACGTGTCTAATGCAGATGCTATCACTGCGGTCATCGATGTTGTTACGAAAAATCACACTCTATTCAATTTACTAGGTTTCCGTGTTGATGATATAAGAAAACTTCTCGAATTGTGCCTTTCATGCCATCACTTCTCATTCAATGGTAAAATGTATTATCAAAAAAGAGGCCTAGCAATGGGTAATCGCCTCGCTCCTCTCTTGGCTGTATCTTACATGCATTCTATTGAAGACTCAGCTCTCATATGTAACATTGTTCTATTCAAACGATATATAGACGATTACATTGTTATCAGTACGGAGCAGAAAGCCATTGATGAACTGTTTACTTTCCTCAATGCCAAGGCATGAAGTTGACTAGAGAAAAGGCTTCAGAGAATAATCTTCCTTTTCTCAATATCTCTCTCACTTTATCAGACAACAAAATTCTCAATAAATGGTATAGAAAACCATCTAACAAGAACATTATCGTACACTCTTCGTCATTTCATCCTGCTCATGTTAAACGTGCTATTGTTACTAACAGTATACGTACCGCGTTGTCTGTAAGTTCTAGCAAGTTTCGCACAGAATCAAGAGCGAAAGCTCTTTCTATTCTTCCTGATAACGGTTATGCTGTGTCTTCTAAAACTCGTATCTCTAAGACACAGCAACCGAAAGCGCGAAATGAGGGCAGAATAGGTTTTACTATCCCTTACATTTCTGATGCTTTTACTAAAGACATACGCAGAGCCATCCATGATGTTGATCTTGAAAATGTAGATGTTTTAGAGAAAATTTCCCCTTCTCTGGAAAAAATTCTCAGTCGGAATCGTTCGCATGATATTGTTTGCTCTAAACCTAGATCCTGCATTTTTTGCCCTAATGGAAAGGTCGATTGTTGTAATACCTCAGGTTGTGTTTATAAGATCTCCTGTACATGTGGCAGCTTTTATATAGGAAAAACTGGCCGGCCAGTTTACGTTAGAGCCTCCGAGCATTCCCGAGCAGGAAACAACACAACTGCTCCATCCTATAGCTCGAATGCGTTTGCTCAACATGCTCTTGTTAAGAATTTAGGCTCTAGTATTACTTTATCGGACGCTATACTGCAAGTAGAACCCAATATTGTGCGCCGACGAATAACAGAATCCCTACTTATAAACGACAATATGCCTGACCTCAACAATCGTAATGAACTTGCTGATGAAATGAATCAACTAGCCCTTATATCTCTGCCCAATCTGTGAATTCCCTCGCTCTATAGAGCGAGAGGTCTCAACTTTTAGTTATCTCTCTCTTTATTGGTTTTTCGCTTTTTGCGTTTTTTGTTTTTAGTGAGATTGCGTTTCATGTGAATAGTTCTCTTTTTTCTGTGCAATTTTCATTCATTTTATTGCTTTGAGGTTACTTGCAATATCGCTGATGATGCTTCGAATAAAGCGAAACGTCCGAACTCACTCTTCTAAACCACACCGCATCTCAACACTGGCATTACTAAGACTTCCATTGATCTTATAACTCTTCACGATGCGCGTCACTCAGCATTCAACATTCATATCTTGCTATGTACATTCATAGTTTTATGAGTCATGAGAAACCGTTCCCTTCTATTCCCCTTTCTTACATTGGCACGAGATTCTGCACGGCTGCAAGCACTTCGCTGCTTCTCTTCCGGTGCTCAAGTGCCCGTTTGTCTGTCGCGATCAAAGCCATCAGCTGCTTCTCCTGAAAAATAAGAAGTTTTTTAAAAGCTTCGAGCTTTCAGATTAATGTTCCGTTTCTTGTCTTCATTTCATTTGTCCATCTAACAAAGAAGAATGTTTAATAGAATATATTAGAAAAGTTTAAGTAAGAATCTCACTTTATCGGTATAAAAACTTATAAGTTGAAAAGATGAGTTTTTCTCAAAGTATAAGTTGAGAGTACAGCTGAAAAATTTTATCATGGCTGAATCAGACCTCTTCTCTTTTTTCATGGCTGAATCAGACCTCTTCTCTTTTGTCATGACTGAATCAGACCTCTTCTCCAAGCTTCCGTTCTTCTTTTTCTGACTCTTCAAGTTGAATAGATAGCTTAGTGATCTGGAAAAAAAAGAGATTTTTAATAGGGTTCAGATCAATATAGCAAATTTCAGTGTTAAAAGCAAATTATTATGGATGGGAATACATACATATTATGTGCGGAAGGGATTGGGTAAGTTGTGATGCTTCGTCCAAAAAGAGGTCGTTTTTGACTCTCGCTTGCTATCTCTAACCATTGGCCACAATGAGATTCGTCTCTAGCGGATTTTCCTCCTACTTGTTCACCTATACAAGGTTTGCTTCAAAAAATAAAACCCTAAGAGTTCCGTGGCTGTTGCCAGTTCTAATGCTGAGATGTCATCAACTTTTTATAAAATGGTTACAGTAAGAACTTTTAAAGAATATATGTGAACATAAAACGGAACTTTCTCTCCGCGGTTCTCTCTACTCTCTCGATATTGTATGATGCCTTTGTCTTTTTCTCGAAGTTTGTGCCATGACCTGAAAATTAATCAACAGATCGATAACGATTTCCGGAACAGCAAAAAAGTCATCGTGTTTCTAAGATTTTTCAGTGCTGAAATAGTCTATGAGATACAATCGAAAAAAGACCTCGGACAAAAGCTAGTAGATGGGAAGGAATTGAACCGATGTCTTTGCTCTTGCCGGGATTGAGTGCGTTACCATTGTCTTTGCTCTTGCCGGGATTGAGTGCGTTACCATTGTCTGCTCTTGCCGGGATTGAGTGCGTTACCATTGTCTTTGCTCTTGCCGGGATTGAGTGCGTTACCATTGTCTGCTCTTGCCGGGATTGAGTGCGTTACCATTGTCTTTGCTCTTGCCGGGATTGAGTGCGTTACCATTGTCTTTGCTATTGCCGGGATTGAGTGCGTTACCATTGTCTGCTCTTGCCGGGATTGAGTGCGTTACCATTGTCTGCTCTTGCCGGGATTGAGTGCGTTACCATTGTCTGCTCTTGCCGGGATTGAGTGCGTTACCATTGTCTGCTCTTGCCGGGATTGAGTGCGTTACCATTGTCTGCTCTTGCCGGGATTGAGTGCGTTACCATTGTCCGCTCTTGCCGGGATTGAGTGCGTTACCATTGTCTTTGCTATTGCCGGGATTGAGTGCGTTACCATTGTCTGCTCTTGCCGGATTGAGTGCGTTACCATTGTCTGCTCTTGCCGGGATTGAGTGCGTTACCATTGTCTGCTCTTGCCGGGATTGAGTGCGTTACCATTGTCTTTGCTCTTGCCGGGATTGAGTGCGTTACCATTGTCTGCTCTTGCCGGGATTGAGTGCGTTACCATTGTCTGCTCTTGCCGGGATTGAGTGCGTTACCATTGTCTGCTCTTGCCGGGATTGAGTGCGTTACCATTGTCTTTGCTCTTGCCGGGATTGAGTGCGTTACCATTGTCTGCTCTTGCCGGGATTGAGTGCGTTACCATTGTCTGCTCTTGCCGGGATTGAGTGCGTTACCATTGTCTGCTCTTGCCGGGATTGAGTGCGTTACCATTGTCTGCTCTTGCCGGGATTGAGTGCGTTACCATTGTCTGCTCTTGCCGGGATTGAGTGCGTTACCATTGTCTGCTCTTGCCGGGATTGAGTGCGTTACCATTGTCTTTGCTCTTGCCGGGATTGAGTGCGTTACCATTGTCTGCTCTTGCCGGGATTGAGTGCGTTACCATTGTCTTTGCTCTTGCCGGGATTGAGTGCGTTACCATTGTCTGCTCTTGCCGGGATTGAGTGCGTTACCATTGTCTTTGCTCTTGCCGGGATTGAGTGCGTTACCATTGTCTGCTCTTGCCGGGATTGAGTGCGTTACCATTGTCTTTGCTCTTGCCGGATTGAGTGCGTTACCATTGTCTGCTCTTGCCGGGATTTGAGTGCGTTACCATTGTCTTTGCTCTTGCCGGGATTGAGTGCGTTACCATTGTCTTTGCTCTTGCCGGGATTGAGTGCGTTACCATTGTCTTTGCTCTTGCCGGGATTGAGTGCGTTACCATTGTCTTTGCTCTTGCCGGGATTGAGTGCGTTACCATTGTCTGCTCTTGCCGGGATTGAGTGCGTTACCATTGTCTTTGCTCTTGCCGGGATTGAGTGCGTTACCATTGTCTGCTCTTGCCGGGATTGAGTGCGTTACCATTGTCTTTGCTCTTGCCGGGATTGAGTGCGTTACCATTGTCTGCTCTTGCCGGGATTGAGTGCGTTACCATTGTCTTTGCTATTGCCGGGATTGAGTGCGTTACCATTGTCTTTGCTCTTGCCGGATTGAGTGCGTTACCATTGTCTTTGCTCTTGCCGGGATTGAGTGCGTTACCATTGTCTTTGCTCTTGCCGGGATTGAGTGCGTTACCATTGTCTGCTCTTGCCGGATTGAGTGCGTTACCATTGTCTTTGCTCTTGCCGGGATTGAGTGCGTTACCATTGTCTGCTCTTGCCGGGATTGAGTGCGTTACCATTGTCTTTGCTCTTGCCGGGATTGAGTGCGTTACCATTGTCTGCTCTTGCCGGGATTGAGTCCGTTACCATTGTCTTTGCTATTGCCGGGATTGAGTGCGTTACCATTGTCTTTGCTCTTGCCGGGATTGAGTGCGTTACCATTGTCTTTGCTCTTGCCGGGATTGAGTGCGTTACCATTGTCTTTGCTCTTGCCGGGATTGAGTGCGTTACCATTGTCTTTGCTCTTGCCGGGATTGAGTGCGTTACCATTGTCTTTGCTCTTGCCGGGATTGAGTGCGTTACCATTGTCTTTGCTCTTGCCGGGATTGAGTGCGTTACCATTGTCTTTGCTCTTGCCGGGATTGAGTGCGTTACCATTGTCTTTGCTATTGCCGGGATTGAGTGCGTTACCATTGTCTTTGCTCTTGCCGGGATTGAGTGCGTTACCATTGTCTTTGCTCTTGCCGGGATTGAGTGCGTTACCATTGTCTGCTCTTGCCGGGATTGAGTGCGTTACCATTGTCTTTGCTATTGCCGGGATTGAGTGCGTTACCATTGTCTTTGCTCTTGCCGGGATTGAGTGCGTTACCATTGTCTTTGCTCTTGCCGGGATTGAGTGCGTTACCATTGTCTTTGCTCTTGCCGGGATTGAGTGCGTTACCATTGTCTTTGCTCTTGCCGGGATTGAGTGCGTTACCATTGTCTTTGCTCTTGCCGGGATTGAGTGCGTTACCATTGTCTGCTCTTGCCGGGATTAAGTGCGTTACCATTGTCTTTGCTCTTGCCGGGATTGAGTGCGTTACCATTCTCTTTGCTATTGCCGGGATTGAGTGCGTTACCATTGTCTTTGCCCTTGCCGGGATTGAGTGCGTTACCATTGTCTTTGCTCTTGCCGGGATTGAGTGCGTTACCATTGTCTTTGCTCTTGCCGGGATTGAGTGCGTTACCATTGTCTTTGCTCTTGCCGGGATTGAGTGCGTTACCATTGTCTTTGCTCTTGCCGGGATTGAGTGCGTTACCATTGTCTTTGCTCTTGCCGGATTGAGTGCGTTACCATTGTCTGCTCTTGCCGGGATTGAGTGCGTTACCATTGTCTGCTCTTGCCGGGATTGAGTGCGTTACCATTGTCTTTGCTCTTGCCGGGATTGAGTGCGTTACCATTGTCTTTGCTCTTGCCGGGATTGAGTGCGTTACCATTGTCTTTGCTCTTGCCGGGATTGAGTGCGTTACCATTGTCTGCTCTTGCCGGGATTGAGTGCGTTACCATTGTCTTTGCTCTTGCCGGGATTGAGTGCGTTACCATTGTCTTTGCTCTTGCCGGGATTGAGTGCGTTACCATTGTCTTTGCTCTTGCCGGGATTGAGTGCGTTACCATTGTCTTTGCTCTTGTCGGGATTGAGTGCGTTACCATTGTCTTTGCTCTTGCCGGGATTGAGTGCGTTACCATTGTCTTTGCTCTTGCCGGGATTGAGTGCGTTACCATTGTCTTTGCTCTTGCCGGGATTGAGTGCGTTACCATTGTCTTTGCTATTGCCGGATTGAGTGCGTTACCATTGTCTTTGCTCTTGCCGGATTGAGTGCGTTACCATTGTCTTTGCTATTGCCGGGATTGAGTGCGTTACCATTGTCTTTGCTCTTGCCGGATTGAGTGCGTTACCATTGTCTTTGCTCTTGCCGGGATTGAGTGCGTTACCATTGTCTTTGCTCTTGCCGGGATTGAGTGCGTTACCATTGTCTTGCTCTTGCCGGGATTGAGTGCGTTACCATTGTCTTTGCTCTTGCCGGGATTGAGTGCGTTACCATTGTCTGCTCTTGCCGGGATTGAGTGCGTTACCATTGTCTTTGCTCTTGCCGGGATTGAGTGCGTTACCATTGTCTGCTCTTGCCGGGATTGAGTGCGTTACCATTGTCTTTGCTTGCCGGGATTGAGTGCGTTACCATTGTCTTTGCTCTTGCCGGGATTGAGTGCGTTACCATTGTCTTTGCTCTTGCCGGGATTGAGTGCGTTACCATTGTCTTTGCTCTTGCCGGGATTGAGTGCGTTACCATTGTCTTTGCTCTTGCCGGGATTGAGTGCGTTACCATTGTCTTTGCTCTTGCCGGGATTGAGTGCGTTACCATTGTCTTTGCTATTGCCGGGATTGAGTGCGTTACCATTGTCTTGCTCTTGCCGGGATTGAGTGCGTTACCATTGTCTTTGCTCTTGCCGGGATTGAGTGCGTTAACATTGTCTTTGCTCTTGCCGGGATTGAGTGCGTTACCATTGTCTTTGCTATTGCCGGGATTGAGTGCGTTACCATTGTCTTTGCTCTTGCCGGGATTGAGTGCGTTACCATTGTCTTTGCTCTTGCGGGATTGAGTGCGTTACCATTGTCTTTGCTCTTGCCGGGATTGAGTGCGTTACCATTGTCTTTGCTCTTGCCGGGATTGAGTGCGTTACCATTGTCTTTGCTCTTGCCGGGATTGAGTGCGTTACCATTGTCTTGCTCTTGCAGGGATTGAGTGCGTTACCATTGTCTTTGCTCTTGCCGGGATTGAGTGCGTTACCATTGTCTTTGCTATTGCCGGGATTGAGTGCGTTACCATTGTCTTTGCTCTTGCCGGGATTGAGTGCGTTACCATTGTCTTTGCTCTTGCCGGGATTGAGTGCGTTACCATTGTCTTTGCTCTTGCCGGGATTGAGTGCGTTACCATTGTCTTTGCTCTTGCCGGGATTGAGTGCGTTACCATTGTCTTTGCTCTTGCCGGGATTGAGTGCGTTACCATTGTCTTTGCTCTTGCCGGGATTGAGTGCGTTACCATTGTCTTTGCTCTTGCCGGGATTGAGTGCGTTACCATTGTCTTTGCTCTTGCCGGGATTGAGTGCGTTACCATTGTCTTTGCTCTTGCCGGGATTGAGTGCGTTACCATTGTCTTTGCTCTTGCCGGGATTGAGTGCGTTACCATTGTCTTTGCTCTTGCCGGGATTGAGTGCGTTACCATTGTCTTTGCTCTTGCCGGGATTGAGTGCGTTACCATTGTCTTTGCTCTTGCCGGGATTGAGTGCGTTACCATTGTCTTTGCTCTTGCCGGGATTGAGTGCGTTACCATTGTCTTTGCTCTTGCCGTGATTGAGTGCGTTACCATTGTCTTTGCTCTTGCCGGGATTGAGTGCGTTACCATTGTCTTTGCTATTGCCGGGATTGAGTGCGTTACCATTGTCTTTGCTCTTGCCGGGATTGAGTGCGTTACCATTGTCTTTGCTCTTGCCGGGATTGAGTGCGTTACCATTGTCTTTGCTCTTGCCGGGATTGAGTGCGTTACCATTGTCTTTGCTCTTGCCGGGATTGAGTGCGTTACCATTGTCTTTGCTCTTGCCGGATTGAGTGCGTTACCATTGTCTTTGCTCTTGCCGGGATTGAGTGCGTTACCATTGTCTTTGCTCTTGCCGGGATTGAGTGCGTTACCATTGTCTTTGCTCTTGCCGGGATTGAGTGCGTTACCATTGTCTTTGCTCTTGCCGGGATTGAGTGCGTTACCATTGTCTTGCTATTGCCGGGATTGAGTGCGTTACCATTGTCTTTGCTCTTGCCGGGATTGAGGTGCGTTACCATTGTCTTTGCTCTTGCCGGGATTGAGTGCGTTACCATTGTCTTTGCTCTTGCCGGGATTGAGTGCGTTACCATTGTCTTTGCTATTGCCGGGATTGAGTGCGTTACCATTGTCTTG
>OZ057403.1:29367321-29643174 GCA_964056735.1 Allodiplogaster pararmata | reverse complement strand
ATTGTCTTTGCTCTTGCCGTGATTGAGTGCGTTACCATTGTCTTTGCTCTTGCCGGGATTGAGTGCGTTACCATTGTCTGCTCTTGCCGGATTGAGTGCGTTACCATTGTCTTTGCTCTTGCCGGGATTGAGTGCGTTACCATTGTCTTTGCTATTGCCGGGATTGAGTGCGTTACCATTGTCTTTGCTCTTGCGGGATTGAGTGCGTTACCATTGTCTTTGCTCTTGCCGGGATTGAGTGCGTTACCATTGTCTTTGCTCTTGCCGGGATTGAGTGCGTTACCATTGTCTTTGCTCTTGCCGGATTGAGTGCGTTACCATTGTCTTGCTCTTGCCGGGATTGAGTGCGTTACCATTGTCTTTGCTCTTGCCGGGATTGAGTGCGTTACCATTGTCTTTGCTCTTGCCGGGATTGAGTGCGTTACCATTGTCTTTGCTATTGCCGGGATTGAGTGCGTTACCATTGTCTTTGCTCTTGCCGGGATTGAGTGCGTTACCATTGTCTTTGCTCTTGCCGGGATTGAGTGCGTTACCATTGTCTTGCTCTTGCCGGGATTGAGTGCGTTACCATTGTCTTTGCTCTTGCCGGGATTGAGTGCGTTACCATTGTCTTTGCTCTTGCCGGGATTGAGTGCGTTACCATTGTCTTGCTCTTGCCGGGATTGAGTGCGTTACCATTGTCTTTGCTCTTGCCGGGATTGAGTGCGTTATCATTGTCTTTGCTCTTGCCGGATTGAGTGCGTTACCATTGTCTTTGCTCTTGCCGGGATTGAGTGCGTTACCATTGTCTTTGCTCTTGCCGGGATTGAGTGCGTTACCATTGTCTTGCTCTTGCCGGGATTGAGTGCGTTACCATTGTCTTTGCTCTTGCCGGGATTGAGTGCGTTACCATTGTCTTTGCTCTTGCCGGGATTGAGTGCGTTACCATTGTCTTTGCTCTTGCCGGGATTGAGTGCGTTACCATTGTCTTTGCTCTTGCCGGGATTGAGTGCGTTACCATTGTCTTTGCTCTTGCCGGGATTGAGTGCGTTACCATTGTCTTTGCTCTTGCCGGGATTGAGTGCTGTTACCATTGTCTTTGCTCTTGCCGGGATTGAGTGCGTTACCATTGTCTTTGCTCTTGCCGGGATTGAGTGCGTTACCATTGTCTTTGCTCTTGCCGGGATTGAGTGCGTTACCATTGTCTTTGCTCTTGCCGGATTGAGTGCGTTACCATTGTCTTTGCTCTTGCCGGGATTGAGTGCGTTACCATTGTCTTTGCTCTTGCCGGGATTGAGTGCGTTACCATTGTCTTTGCTCTTGCCGGGATTGAGTGCGTTACCATTGTCTTTGCTCTTGCCGGGATTGAGTGCGTTACCATTGTCTTTGCTCTTGCCGGATTGAGTGCGTTACCATTGTCTTTGCTCTTGCCGGGATTGAGTGCGTTACCATTGTCTTTGCTCTTGCCGGGATTGAGTGCGTTACCATTGTCTTTGCTCTTGCCGGATTGAGTGCGTTACCATTGTCTTTGCTCCTTGCCGGGATTGAGTGCGTTACCATTGTCTTTGCTCTTGCCGGGATTGAGTGCGTTACCATTGTCTTTGCTCTTGCCGGGATTGAGTGCGTTACCATTGTCTTTGCTCTTGCCGGGATTGAGTGCGTTACCATTGTCTTTGCTCTTGCCGGGATTGAGTGCGTTACCATTGTCTTTGCTCTTGCCGGGATTGAGTGCGTTACCATTGTCTTTGCTCTTGCCGGGATTGAGTGCGTTACCATTGTCTTTGCTCTTGCCGGGATTGAGTGCGTTACCATTGTCTTGCTCTTGCCGGGATTGAGTGCGTTACCATTGTCTTTGCTCTTGCCGGGATTGAGTGCGTTACCATTGTCTTTGCTCTTGCCGGGATTGAGTGCGTTACCATTGTCTTTGCTCTTGCCGGGATTGAGTGCGTTACCATTGTCTTTGCTCTTGCCGGGATTGAGTGCGTTACCATTGTCTTTGCTCTTGCCGGGATTGAGTGCGTTACCATTGTCTTTGCTCTTGCCGGGATTGAGTGCGTTACCATTGTCTTTGCTCTTGCCGGGATTGAGTGCGTTACCATTGTCTTTGCTCTTGCCGGGATTGAGTGCGTTACCATTGTCTTTGCTCTTGCCGGGATTGAGTGCGTTACCATTGTCTTTGCTCTTGCCGGGATTGAGTGCGTTACCATTGTCTTTGCTCTTGCCGGGATTGAGTGCGTTACCATTGTCTTTGCTCTTGCCGGGATTGAGTGCGTTACCATTGTCTTGCTCTTGCCGGGATTGAGTGCGTTACCATTGTCTTTGCTCTTGCCGGGATTGAGTGCGTTACCATTGTCTTTGCTCTTGCCGGGATTGAGTGCGTTACCATTGTCTTGCTCTTGCCGGATTGAGTGCGTTACCATTGTCTTTGCTCTTGCCGGGATTGAGTGCGTTACCATTGTCTTTGCTCTTGCCGGGATTGAGTGCGTTACCATTGTCTTTGCTCTTGCCGGGATTGAGTGCGTTACCATTGTCTTTGCTCTTGCCGGGATTGAGTGCGTTACCATTGTCTGCTCTTGCCGGGATTGAGTGCGTTACCATTGTCTTGCTCTTGCCGGATTGAGTGCGTTACCATTGTCTTTGCTCTTGCCGGGATTGAGTGCGTTACCATTGTCTTTGCTCTTGCCGGGATTGAGTGCGTTACCATTGTCTTTGCTCTTGCCGGGATTGAGTGCGTTACCATTGTCTTTGCTCTTGCCGGGATTGAGTGCGTTACCATTGTCTTTGCTCTTGCCGGGATTGAGTGCGTTACCATTGTCTTTGCTCTTGCCGGGATTGAGTGCGTTACCATTGTCTTTGCTCTTGCCGGGATTGAGTGCGTTACCATTGTCTTTGCTCTTGCCGGATTGAGTGCGTTACCATTGTCTTTGCTCTTGCCGGGATTGAGTGGTTACCATTGTCTTTGCTCTTGCCGGGATTGAGTGCGTTACCATTGTCTTTGCTCTTGCCGGGATTGAGTGCGTTACCATTGTCTTTGCTCTTGCCGGGATTGAGTGCGTTACCATTGTCTTTGCTCTTGCCGGGATTGAGTGCGTTACCATTGTCTTTGCTCTTGCCGGGATTGAGTGCGTTACCATTGTCTTTGCTCTTGCCGGGATTGAGTGCGTTACCATTGTCTTTGCTCTTGCCGGGATTGAGTGCGTTACCATTGTCTTTGCTCTTGCCGGGATTGAGTGCGTTACCATTGTCTTTGCTCTTGCCGGGATTGAGTGCGTTACCATTGTCTTTGCTCTTGCCGGGATGAGTGCGTTACCATTGTCTGCTCTTGCCGGATTGAGTGCGTTACCATTGTCTTTGCTCTTGCCGGGATTGAGTGCGTTACCATTGTCTTTGCTCTTGCCGGATTGAGTGCGTTACCATTGTCTTTGCTCTTGCCGGGATTGAGTGCGTTACCATTGTCTTTGCTCTTGCCGGGATTGAGTGCGTTACCATTGTCTTTGCTCTTGCCGGGATTGAGTGCGTTACCATTGTCTGCTCTTGCCGGGATTGAGTGCGTTACCATTTTCTTTGCTATTGCCGGGATTGATTGCGTTACCATTGTCTTTGCTCTTGCCGGGATTGAGTGCGTTACCATTGTCTTTGCTCTTGCCGAGATTGAGTGCGTTACCATTGTCTTTGCTCTTGCCGGGATTGAGTGCGTTACCATTGTCTTTGCTCTTGCCGGATTGAGTGCGTTACCATTGTCTTTGCTCTTGCCGGGATTGAGTGCGTTACCATTGTCTTTGCTCTTGCCGGGATTGAGTGCGTTACCATTGTCTTTGCTCTTGCCGGGATTGAGTGCGTTACCATTGTCTTTGCTCTTGCCGTGATTGAGTGCGTTACCATTGTCTTTGCTCTTGCCGGGATTGAGTGCGTTACCATTGTCTGCTCTTGCCGGGATTGAGTGCGTTACCATTGTCTTTGCTCTCGCCGGGATTGAGTGCGTTACCATTGTCTTTGCTATTGCCGGGATTGAGTGCGTTACCATTGTCTTTGCTCTTGCCGGATTGAGTGCGTTACCATTGTCTTTGCTCTTGCCGGGATTGAGTGCGTTACCATTGTCTTTGCTCTTGCCGGGATTGAGTGCGTTACCATTGTCTTTGCTCTTGCCGGGATTGAGTGCGTTACCATTGTCTTTGCTATTGCCGGGATTGAGTGCGTTACCATTGTCTTTGCTCTTGCCGGGATTGAGTGCGTTACCATTGTCTGCTCTTGCCGGGATTGAGTGCGTTACCATTGTCTTTGCTCTTGCCGGGATTGAGTGCGTTACCATTGTCTTTGCTCTTGCCGGGATTGAGTGCGTTACCATTGTCTTTGCTCTTGCCGGGATTGAGTGCGTTACCATTGTCTTTGCTCTTGCCGGGATTGAGTGCGTTACCATTGTCTGCTCTTGCCGGGATTGAGTGCGTTACCATTGTCTTTGCTCTTGCCGGGATTGAGTGCGTTACCATTGTCTTTGCTCTTGCCGGGATTGAGTGCGTTACCATTGTCTTTGCTCTTGCCGGGATTGAGTGCGTTACCATTGTCTTTGCTCTTGCCGGGATTGAGTGCGTTACCATTGTCTTTGCTCTTGCCGGGATTGAGTGCGTTACCATTGTCTGCTCTTGCCGGGATTGAGTGCGTTACCATTTTCTTTGCTATTGCCGGGATTGATTGCGTTACCATTGTCTTTGCTCTTGCCGGGATTGAGTGCGTTACCATTGTCTTTGCTCTTGCCGAGATTGAGTGCGTTACCATTGTCTTTGCTCTTGCCGGAGATTGAGTGCGTTACCATTGTCTTTGCTCTTGCCGGGATTGAGTGCGTTACCATTGTCTTTGCTCTTGCCGGGATTGAGTGCGTTACCATTGTCTTTGCTCTTGCCGGGATTGAGTGCGTTACCATTGTCTTTGCTCTTGCCGGGATTGAGTGCGTTACCATTGTCTTTGCTCTCGCCGTGATTGAGTGCGTTACCATTGTCTTTGCTCTTGCCGGGATTGAGTGCGTTACCATTGTCTGCTCTTGCCGGGATTGAGTGCGTTACCATTGTCTTTGCTCTTGCCGGGATTGAGTGCGTTACCATTGTCTTTGCTATTGCCGGATTGAGTGCGTTACCATTGTCTTTGCTCTTGCCGGGATTGAGTGCGTTACCATTGTCTTTGCTCTCGCCGGATTGAGTGCGTTACCATTGTCTTTGCTCTTGCCGGGATTGAGTGCGTTACCATTGTCTTTGCTCTTGCCGGGATTGAGTGCGTTACCATTGTCTTTGCTATTGCCGGGATTGAGTGCGTTACCATTGTCTTTGCTCTTGCCGGGATTGAGTGCGTTACCATTGTCTGCTCTTGCCGGGATTGAGTGCGTTACCATTGTCTTTGCTCTTGCCGGGATTGAGTGCGTTACCATTGTCTTTGCTCTTGCCGGGATTGAGTGCGTTACCATTGTCTTTGCTCTTGCCGGGATTGAGTGCGTTACCATTGTCTTTGCTCTTGCCGGGATTGAGTGCGTTACCATTGTCTGCTCTTGCCGGGATTGAGTGCGTTACCATTGTCTTTGCTCTTGCCGGGATTGAGTGCGTTACCATTGTCTTTGCTCTTGCCGGGATTGAGTGCGTTACCATTGTCTTTGCTCTTGCCGGGATTGAGTGCGTTACCATTGTCTGCTCTTGCCGGGATTGAGTGCGTTACCATTGTCTTTGCTCTTGCCGGGATTGAGTGCGTTACCATTGTCTTTGCTCTTGCCGGGATTGAGTGCGTTACCATTGTCTTTGCTCTTGCCGGGATTGAGTGCGTTACCATTGTCTTTGCTCTTGCCGGGATTGAGTGCATTACCATTGTCTTTGCTCTTGCCGGGATTGAGTGCGTTACCATTGTCTTTGCTCTTGCCGGGATTGAGTGCGTTACCATTGTCTTTGCTATTGCCGGGATTGAGTGCGTTACCATTGTCTTTGCTCTTGCCGGGATTGAGTGCGTTACCATTGTCTTTGCTCTTGCCGGGATTGAGTGCGTTACCATTGTCTTTGCTCTTGCCGGGATTGAGTGCGTTACCATTGTCTTTGCTCTTGCCGGGATTGAGTGCGTTACCATCGTCTTTGCTCTTGCCGGGATTGAGTGCGTTACCATTGTCTTTGCTCTTGCCGGGATTGAGTGCGTTACCATTGTCTTTGCTCTTGCCGGGATTGAGTGCGTTACCATTGTCTGCTCTTGCCGGGATTGAGTGCGTTACCATTGTCTTTGCTCTTGCCGGGATTGAGTGCGTTACCATTGTCTTTGCTCTTGCCGGGATTGAGTGCGTTACCATTGTCTTTGCTCTTGCCGGGATTGAGTGCGTTACCATTGTCTTTGCTCTTGCCGGGATTGAGTGCGTTACCATTGTCTTTGCTCTTGCCGGGATTGAGTGCGTTACCATTGTCTGCTCTTGCCGGGATTGAGTGCGTTACCATTGTCTTTGCTCTTGCCGGGATTGAGTGCGTTACCATTGTCTTTGCTCTTGCCGGGATTGAGTGCGTTACCATTGTCTTTGCTCTTGCCGGGATTGAGTGCGTTACCGATGTCTTTGCTCTTGCCGGGATTGAGTGCGTTACCATTGTCTTTGCTCTTGCCGGGATTGAGTGCGTTACCATTGTCTTTGCTCTTGCCGGGATTGAGTGCGTTACCATTGTCTTTGCTCTTGCCGGGATTGAGTGCGTTACCATTGTCTTTGCTCTTGCCGGGATTGAGTGCGTTACCATTGTCTTTGCTCTTGCCGGGATTGAGTGCGTTACCATTGTCTGCTCTTGCCGGGATTGAGTGCGTTACCATTTTCTTTGCTCTTGCCGGGATTGAGTGCGTTACCATTGTCTTTGCTCTTGCCGGGATTGAGTGCGTTACCATTGTCTTTGCTCTTGCCGGGATTGAGTGCGTTACCATTGTCTTTGCTCTTGCCGGGATTGAGTGCGTTACCATTGTCTTTGCTCTTGCCGGGATTGAGTGCGTTACCATTGTCTTTGCTCTTGCCGGATTGAGTGCGTTACCATTGTCTTTGCTCTTGCCGGGATTGAGTGCGTTACCATTGTCTTTGCTCTTGCCGGGATTGAGTGCGTTTCCATTGTCTGCTCTTGCCGGGATTGAGTGCGTTACCATTGTCTTTGCTCTTGCCGGGATTGAGTGCGTTACCATTGTCTTTGCTCTTGCCGGGATTGAGTGCGTTACCATTGTCTTTGCTCTTGCCGGGATTGAGTGCGTTACCGATGTCTTTGCGCTTGCCGGGATTGAGTGCGTTACCATTGTCTTTGCTCTTGCCGGGATTGAGTGCGTTACCATTGTCTTTGCTCTTGCCGGGATTGAGTGCGTTACCATTGTCTTTGCTCTTGCCGGGATTGAGTGCGTTACCATTGTCTTTGCTCTTGCCGGGATTGAGTGCGTTACCATTGTCTTTGCTCTTGCCGGGATTGAGTGCGTTACCATTGTCTTTGCTCTTGCCGGGATTGAGTGCGTTACCATTGTCTTTGCTCTTGCCGGGATTGAGTGCGTTACCATTGTCTTTGCTCTTGCCGGGATTGAGTGCGTTACCATTGTCTTTGCTCTTGCCGGGATTGAGTGCGTTACCATTGTCTTTGCTCTTGCCGGGATTGAGTGCGTTACCATTGTCTTTGCTCTTGCCGGGATTGAGTGCGTTACCATTGTCTTTGCTCTTGCCGGGATTGAGTGCGTTACCATTGTCTTTGCTCTTGCCGGGATTGAATGCGTTACCATTGTCTTTGCTCTTGCCGGGATTGAGTGCGTTACCATTGTCTTTGCTCTTGCCGGGATTGAGTGCGTTACCATTGTCTTTGCTCTTGCCGGGATTGAGTGCGTTACCATTGTCTGCTCTTGCCGGGATTGAGTGCGTTACCATTGTCTTTGCTCTTGCCGGGATTGAGTGCGTTACCATTGTCTTTGCTCTTGCCGGGATTGAGTGCGTTACCATTGTCTTTGCTCTTGCCGGGATTGAGTGCGTTACCGATGTCTTTGCTCTTGCCGGGATTGAGTGCGTTACCATTGTCTTTGCTCTTGCCGGGATTGAGTGCGTTACCATTGTCTTTGCTCTTGCCGGGATTGAGTGCGTTACCATTGTCTTTGCTCTTGCCGGGATTGAGTGCGTTACCATTGTCTTTGCTCTTGCCGGGATTGAGAGCGTTACCATTGTCTTTGCTCTTGCCGGGATTGAGTGCGTTACCATTGTCTTTGCTCTTGCCGGGATTGAGTGCGTTACCATTGTCTTTGCTCTTGCCGGGATTGAGTGCGTTACCATTGTCTTTGCTCTTGCCGGATTGAGTGCGTTACCATTGTCTTTGCTCTTGCCGGGATTGAGTGCGTTACCATTGTCTTTGCTCTTGCCGGATTGAGTGCGTTACCATTGTCTTTGCTCTTGCCGGATTGAGTGCGTTACCATTGTCTTTGCTCTTGCCGGGATTGAGTGCGTTACCATTGTCTTTGCTCTTGCCGGGATTGAGTGCGTTACCATTGTCTTTGCTCTTGCCGGGATTGAGTGCGTTACCATTGCATCACATAAAATCAATTCATGCGAGAAGAAGAGCTTGAAAGAGATTCATCGTTTTTAGTTATTGATGGGTGATGAGATATAATAAATGAAAATACTCTGGAATCAACCAACTGTGCGAGATGGAACAGAGAATTGATCCAATTGGATAGAGAGGCGGCCAGAGCAGAATCTCCTTCTAGACGGGAAGCCTCAAAGTTTTAGTTTTCATTGGCCAGAGCGGACTCTCTTTCTAGACGGGAAGCCTCAAAGTTATACTTTTCATTGGTCAGATCAGACTCTTCTTATAGACGGGAAGCCTCAAAGTAATAGTCTTCCCAGAGTGGACTCTCCTTCTAGACGGGAAGCCTCAAAGTTATAGTTTTCAATGGCCGGAGCGGACTCTCCTTCTAGACGGGAAGCCTCAAAGTTATAGTTTTCATTGGCCAGAGCAAACTCTCCTTCAAGACGGGAAGCCTCAAAGTAATAGTTTTCATTGACCAGAGCGGACTCTCCTTCTAGGCGGGAAGCCTCAAAGTTATAGTTTTCATTGGCCAGAGCGAACTCTCCTTCAAGACGGGAAGCCTCAAAGTAATAGTTTTCATTGACCAGAGCGGACTCTCCTTCTATACGGGAAGCCTCAAAGTAATAGTCTTCCCAGAGTGGACTCTCCTTCTAGACGGGAAGCCTCAAAGTTATAGATTTCATTGGCTGGAGCAGAATATCCTTCTAGACGGCAAGTCTCAAAGTTATAGTTTTCATTGGCCAGAGCGGACTCTCCTTCTAGACGGGAAGCCTCAAATTTATAGTTTTCATTCGCCAGAGCAGAATCTCCTTCTAGACGGGAAGCCTCAAAGTTATATTTTTCATCCGCCAGAGTAGAATATCCTTCTAGACGGCAAGTCTCAAAGTTATAGTTTTCATTGGCCAGAGCGGACTCTCCTTCTAGACAGGAAGCCTCAAATTTATAGTTTTCATTGGCCAGAGCGGAATCTCCTTCTAGACGGAAGCCTCGAAGTTATAGTTTTCAAAGAAATTTCACTTTTTTCATACAATGCAAGAGTTTGAAATTGTCAACAACAAAAATGGAGTACCAGAGGTCCAAGCACAGGTCTAATTGAGGTAGAAGATTTTGAAAAACAATTTCCGCACAGTTTCAGAAAAGAACCAACCTTAAATTCACGATTTTCCACATACTTCTCAAGCCTCTTGATGCGTTTGAATGAAAGTGACTCCTGTAATTTGAGAAAATGATATTTCAACAGTGACCACATGCATGGCGATGTCGCAATGTTATTACATTTAGTTGAGTTTTTAGTCTTTCTATTTGCAAAGGATAGCTTGTTTGACAATCTCTCACATGGAACACCAAAATCTTTCTTTAAACTTTGTAGCGTGAATTTTCTCGTTTGTAAACGAGTAAGCTGCTTTTTTGGTAAGTTCGCTCGGCATGTGTTTACATATGTATGTGCCTTCGATCATTTTTTGTTTGTATTGAATTTGAAGTATATTCTGAAATATCCCCACCACATGCAATGCTCGGATCCTCGTTATGATGTTGGCCGACTTGATTAGACGACTCGAAGCAGCCCATGACTTGATAGGATCTCTCGGATGATCTGCTGACGGAGCCTCCAGCAGATGTCCCAAAGCCTCACCGACCAAGCGTACGCCGACGCTTGGCTTGGTGATGTTGGCAAGGGCGCGGAAGTCAGATGCCGAGAACAAGAGGATTCTCTCGATACAGCGTGTGTAGTCAGTCCGAGGCTGCTAAAGGATTTAAAATCACGGCGTTTATCCTTCACTTCAATGAGGAAAAAAACGAAGAAGAAAAGTAAAAATAATCAAATAAATGCATAGAAAAAGATGGTCCCCGGGGTCGAACTCAGTCAACACTTTCTTACCGTTAGCGAGCACGTTACCCCTATTATTCTACATATATAGGTTTGTTCTACATATATATTATATGTTCTACATGTAGATTATAGAACAATATTCTATATGTAGATTCTATATGTAGAATATTCTATTATAATATTCTATTAATATTCTAATATTCTAATATTCTAGTATATTCTAATATATAATATTCTAATATATTATAATATTCTTATAATATTCTGTGTAGAATATTCTATTATTCTATATGTAGAACAATTATATGTTCTACATATATAGGTTTGTTTGTTTGTTTGTTTGTTTGTTTTTGTTTTTTTTCCCCCGTTCAATTCGCTATATTAAAGTCAAATTTTGTATCGCTTTTGTTATCTTATTTGACAATTGTTTAGCTGATCTATTCATTCCTCATTTTCAATTGTAATTAAATTTGTATGTTATTGCATCGAAAGATGTAGATAAAATATATATATATTATGCCAAAAAAAATTTTCTGGTCAATGCTATGAATCTATGCCGAAGCTTACAGTAGTTTAAGTGAAAGGGCCATTAAACGGGCCATGAAATGTTTTTCAAAACTCAATGAAAATTCTTTTGTTTTTAACTCACGATTATTGTTTTTCATGTGCACGTTACAAACCTATCAATTCCATCTGAAGTCTACGGCAAATGTTTACTTGTGATAAAAAATTGACGAAGTATAAAAAAAAAGAGTTAATAGAGAGGCAAAGTTTTCTGAGAGCATGTGAAGAACCTGCAAAGACTGCGATAATGTAAGTTCTAATCGATCCATCTTGCCCTCATCTCTCAGCAAGTCTTCTTTTTCGTCCGCGATCACCTAAACAGCTCAACAATCGAGCTCGTGAAGTATGCCGTTTTTTGAGTTCAAATCAAGTTTTTGCGGACATTTTACACGGTCTGAATACTGTAATTGGATTGGTTGCTCCGGAAATTTGCGTCATCTCAGAGGGGTCTATGCTAATTAATCCTTGGTAAGGAATAAGCTACCTTTTCCGCCCAGATCACAATTATACCTCAGATGAGTCTCACTTCGTATACTTTACCCATGAGATAAACGCACTATCACTGTCTTCGGAAACTCGCGTATCTTTCACTTTCCGATTCCACTAATACACAGCTCGTTCTATTCTCACTATGTTATGACTAACTCATATGTCTATAGTTTCACTAATTCACGGCTCAATAAAAAAGCGAACTGAGATAATAGTTTCTCTGCGTGTCTTGGTCAACTGCTTTTTCTTTCCCAGCTGCTGTAGACGCTCTTCTGCTTCCAAAAGCAGCTGCTGGAGTTCACTGCTTTCTCGACCGATCGCCTCCTGGATTCAGAAGAAAAGGGACATCTAAAGATGAGATGACATATAATGGGGATATGACATGCAAAGACCAGTTGAGACATATGATTGAAAGACAAATTGAAAGGATTATATTCACGGGAGGACATTCATAGACGAAATAAAAAATAAAGACGAGTTTAAATTTTTGAAAATTAGTTGAAATACTTGAACGAGATAAAATTGTATAGACGAGATGACATTCATAGAAGATACGTCATTCAAATATGAGATCTTATTCAGAATTCAGATGAAAAACAGAGACGGGAGGACATTCATGAACAAATTGACATCCACAACTGTGACAGAATTTTTCCTCGAGATGACATTCATAATTGAGATGGCATTCGAGGTGACATAAAGAGTAATTTTGTTCAAGTAGGCAGTCTGATACTAGACTAATTACTAAGAGCAAATAGGCACCTGTCCTACAGCCTTGACCCTTTCGACTAGGACGATTGACTGAGCGTACATAACTTCGGAAGTTTTGAGTTTTCTGCAAGTTCAGCGTTGAGACGACAAATTTACCTCCGCATCGACTTCTAGGACGCTGACTCTTATTTTTCATCTATAATGTAGCTCTCCACTTCCAATTGTTCGTTCATTTGACGTTCAGTGTCCTATGCAAAGTATTTAAGATTTCTCTATTCAGTTGGGACCGACAGTTTTCGGACCCTCGGCGCGGAATCGTCCGAAACATTGATTGTCCTACCCGTAAAAATGCCACGCATTCATACTTTCCTCGAAAACCGAGGAAGTAAATCCGGAACTTAATAAAGAACCGAATTGGTCGCGATCAGTGTTCGATAGCGAAGCATTTAAAGTTTGGTATTCACTCATTCATTAATGATCATTAATTAATGATCGTTCGTGTTCCGGTTATTCTTCCAACAAATTCATCGAGTTGAATAAGACTAACGCTTTTAGCGAGCTATACTCTTTCGCGAATAGCAAGTGAAGATGGAAAAGGCCATGATGATCCGCTACATCAACATCTAGATGTCGACGCTTGACGCGCGTTTTCTCGAGCACACTTAATCAAAGAATCAATGAATTCATTTTATTCTTCACGCTAGAAAAGTTAACTCAAAGGATTTTCCTTATTGAGGGATTACTTTAAGTAGCCGAAAAATAAACAACAATGAAAAAGAATATCTCGGTGGTACTGTTTACACAGTAATGAATTACTTCTTTAAATAACAAAAAAACATTGCCGTACAAAAGTTTTTTGCATAAAGTTTTTTTAACTGGCTATTTGAAAAAACAAACTAAACGATTAGTGTATCATAAGATTTTTCCTGGAATTTTTTGAATGAAATAAATAATTTGAATCAATCTTTGACGAAAAAAGAACTTATGGTTTGTGCAGCAAGTTTTTTATTAACTCAACTTCTTCTCAACAGAAATTTACCTATGGCATTGATGAATTGTCCAAAAATGTTTTTTTAATGGAAAAAATGCACGTGGGGAAGTCTCCTGCAAAAATACTTTTTCCAAAACGAATGTTTTGGAAAAAAAGTTACCCTGAATATATGTTGTATGGACCTTAAAATGTGCATTATGTTGTGTGCGTGTGTAGCTTAGTGGGTAAGAGCATTCGCCCGGAATGCGAAAGGTCACCGGTTCGGTTCCCGTCACACCACACGATTTTTGCACAAGTTTCTGCGAACAGTCCACTCCTCTGCTCGGTATAAAAATCCGTTGAGATCAACGAGGAGTAGGGAATACTCTTATTTACATATATTTATTATAGTTATACCTTCGAATTATACATAATAATACCTTCGAGTTTTCTCATAAACAGAAGCCAGCAGAGGTCGAATGAGTTCCTGATCGGGGCATGTTCGCATTATTCGAGCGCACATCGAATCCACATCAGTTACTGATGGCGGCTATAAACATCTTGATCGGTGTTTTACTTAGATGATTCTTTTGAACAAGCTCGGGAAGCATTTAGTAGCCAGTATCACTTGTTTAACCTTTTAACCTTTGTCCAAGCCACTATGTATATGATCAGGCTTCTCCTGAACCATGTTTCACTGCTTTTGAACAGTGAAGTTGAGTATTTGTTAATGATAATTCTTCAAGCTTCAACAATTTCAACTTCCTATAGTTTTATGTTTACCTTCTAGAAATTTTAGAGTTGAACCCAAGTTACCTTGAACGAGTCGCAACTTGCGAATGGAAAATCTGCCAGTTTAGTTTCTGGAACAAGGAAGACAACGTGCAGCATGTCGAGGATACGAGATACGAGAAGGTTCCGCATGGCGGACGCCTCCTTCAACACATCCACTGCCACGAAACGGGAGAGGCGCTGACTGAAACTCATTGTTTTGCTTTATTCACCAAAGGAGAGTTTATTCTCACCTTCACTAACATGTATAAAGGAAAAGGAGGAACGAGACAAGTGGAGAAGAGCCATTGATGAAGATTACTCGAACTTCTCTACGCAGACAAGTGGAGAAGAGCCATTGATGAAGATTACTCGAACTTCTCTACGCAAAGTGCAAGTTTCCTATGGTCCCTTTTCCCTTATTTCTGCTCATGTGTCAATACAATTGTTATCATTCTCACGTCTGGAACTTTTCTTCAAAAATTATCTATGTTTGGACTATACAGAATATCAAAAAGGTGAAAGAGATTTACGCAGTGAAAAGAAGATCTAAGAGTTCAAAGATTAGATAGAGAAAGAGAGATGAAAAAAGGGAAAGCGAAAAAGAAAAATTTAATTACAGACTACACCTGAAACTATTAAAAATCATTCATTATTTTTCCACCTACTGCCTTTTTGGGCAGAGAAGACTAAAAGGCAAAGTCCTTCTTGTTCATACAAAAGAGTCTACCGTCTTTGTTATTGAAGAAGTTTCATTCAAGTCAGCCTAAGATGTCGTCTTAACTCTCTCCTGTCCCCTGAAAAGTCTCCCCTTGACTCTCCTCACCCACCCGGGCAGCCGTATCCCAGTACTCTGCTGCTGGCTCGGCAGACTCTTTTCCTGCTCAATCATCTGCTCTCCGTAGGCAAGCAAAGCTTCGTCTGGCAGAGCGCAAGTTGTGGCAGGCCGCTCCAACCACTCCCGCATCTCTTCCATGAAGGATGAAGGTAGGATCTGCAAAATACGCATGTTGCAAAGAGAAAGAGACAGAAAGAGAGAGAGAGAGAGAGCGAGAGAGAGGGGGAAAGAGAGAGAAGAAGAGAGAGAAAGTCAGGGACAGGATAGAAAAGTAAGAGAAGAGTATGTCAGAAAGAGTGAACGAGACAGAGAGGAGAAAAAAATGAATGAAATAAAATAAAAATTTCACAAGAAAAGAAAATGGTCTTTTTTATAAGCTCAGTTCTTTCAAATCCTTTCGGTATATTTTAAGAGGTAAGGTGGCAGTGTTATTGATACAGCCATGGTCTTCCAAAACTTGAGGCTAGATTTATTAATAAGCATACTACCGTGTGGTCGGCATGGACGAAGAGAGCGATAGGATGATTGGAGGACGTTATCAAGGGAAGAATCCGAAGTACGACACTTCTCCATGCCGTCAACCATTCACAAGGCATTTCTGCCCAAAGGTGAAGAGTCTGAAACGAACTTTGAGACCTCGAAAATCGTTATAACAGTGCATTTGCTTTTAGAAAACTAAATAAAGTTTCAAAGCAGATGAATAATATTCTATTACAGAATATGTATGACCTCGAAGGGTCTGAAAATTTCATTACTGACACAAACCGAAAAACTCAATTCAGTTCATTGAATGTTTCGACTGCTTAATTAACTTGTATTTGCAGTTTGAGAGCAAAATCATTCTACTTTGTGTTATTCTCTCTCTCTCTTTCTCTCTCTCTTTCTCTCTCTCTCTTTCTTCTCTCTTTCTCTCTGCCTCTATCTCTCTCTCTCTCTTTCTCTCTCTCTTTCTCTCTCTCTTTCTCTCTCTCTCTTTCTTCTCTCTTTCTCTCTGCCTCTATCTCTCTCTCTCTTTCTCTCTCTCTTTCTCTCTCTCTCTTTCTTCTCTCTTTCTCTCTGCCTCTATCTCTCTCTCTTTCCCTCTCTCTCTTTCTTCTCTCTTTCTCTCTGCCTCTATCTCTCTCTCTCTTTCTCTCTCTCTTTCTCTCTCTCTCTCTTTCTTCTCTCTTTCTCTCTGCCTCTATCTCTCTCTCTCTTTCTCTCTCTCTTTCTCTCTCTCTTTCTTCTCTCTTTCTCTCTGCCTCTATCTCTCTCTCTCTCTTTCTCTCTGTCTTTCTCTCTCTCTCTTTCTTCTCTTTTTCTCTCTGCCTCTATCTCTCTCTCTCTCTTTTTAACTCTTTTTACACAACCTCTCCCTCTCCTTTCCACTTTTTCTTTCATATACTGTTTTCGACCCTCTCAAAGTCGAGTTCTGCTGCGCTCGAATCAGTGAAAATGAACCAACACTAGTTTTTTTGCTTTAGAAAGCTAACCGGCATACAAAGAGTGAAACAAGCCAGTCTGGCCGTCTGATACCGGCCCGATCGAGGTTTTCCGGCCAGAACGAGATGCTCGCCGGCTTGACGGAATACTCGGTAACATCTCTGCCAGTGGGTGGAGAGGTAACTGAATCTCTTCATCAAATCATCTTGACCCAATTACCCACAAAAACACCAATATGGACCCATAAAAAAGCATATACGGTATTTAGTGAGTAATGTACATAAATTCTGAAGAGAAATTGTAAATTTTTTTACTGGACATCGCTGCCTTATAACATGGTATCTTAACATTGAGTTTTTTTATTCTAAGTTTTATTTTCTGTGACTGTTTCAAATTACCAATCAAAATTCTTCTGTTTATTTTCTTTTTTTTTCAACAAAACTTTAGCGCGCGAGAAATATATAGATCGTTAAAAAGATTCTTGTTAGTTTTGATTTTGTCATAAAAAAAATCGTTAAATAATTCGTAGAGCTTCAAGTTACTTCTTCAGATCTACCGTAAACTTGCTCCAAACAATGAAATATGTTGAGGTATTGGAGAGGAACCAGTGATTCATTACTGATAAAAAAATTAATTTCAATCAGTCTATGTAGTAACTTCTCAGCAACAATTATGCAATAGTTAACAACTTCGAATAACTTACAAGAATCACTTGAAATTTTTTCCATTCAGAAGAATGATTCTTAGTAGCCACCATTGAGAGGAATTGTTATCATCAAAAATAAGGTATCTATTGTTATCATTTAAAATAATGACTTGATTGATATAATTCAGAAGAATGATGTGATTGTTATAATTAAGAAGATTGTCTTGAACATACGGAGTGACGGCGACGTCAATGCGAACGTTGGCAGAAGTGCACTCGAAGACGCTATTCTGGACGGTGCGGATAAGTTGAGCAGCATCCAAAACTGGCAGATACGGAATCCCTGAACCAACATTTTCCCGTAAAATATATATGCTTTTTCTCTGAGAAATTCATTAAGAAAGAACCGAGTTAAGGTTTTTTTCATATAAAAAGGTAAGTCCTCGAGATTTTGAAAAATAAAGGTACTCGATGATCTCAGGAAAACAAGAAATCGTGAAAACAAGATATGCCATAGATACAATTCTGAACTTTATGAGCGCTTTGGAAACTTTGAAATCACTCATTTAGAGCTCAAAAAAAAGAGGGAACCTTCGATTGAGTCTCGAACCTCCACTTCTGAATAGAGCAGTCGGTTGAGGTCAGCCGGAGATGCTTGGGAGTCTTCGACTTCAAAGGATGGATTTTAATCATTTAAATAAATGAATAAATCGAATGAACACATCAATTTGTAAGGAATCAGCTTTCACTGATAAAACCTAAATTTAATTTAACTTTATTGAACGTCCTTTCAAAAATTCAGATATTACTCATCTTTGTATTTATTTAATTTAACACATTACTTAAGATTTGATAAAAGTTTAAGTATAGTAAACGCAATAATATCGGAGATTAGATAGTGGCCATAGATTTGTGAAATTCAAAGTTTTTTCATGACCTTTTTCCTTCGAAACCTACTTGAAGTTTTCGTAGCAGGTAGGTCATATTGTGACCTTTAGTTTCAAGTAATCGTAGAATATCGCTGATCGTCGACTAGTGGAAAATATAATTTTCATACAAAGACTGAATTTTCAAGTTTAACTTTGCTGTAATTTGAATTTGTTTGGGTTCATTTCTAATCTTTGTGTCGAACAATAAGAATATTTGCAGAGGTTATGCCTGCTAGACTTGATGAACGAAATCTTACCGTAACTCAACTAGAGGCTATCGTAAATAGACGGAGGGACGGAAGGTCTCTAGCCAAGCTTTCCAAGCAGTTTTCAATATATGAAACAACTCATGAAGTGCTACGGTACTTCAAGAGATGTTGTGAAAAAAGAAACAACCAAAAAGAACTTGCTGCACCACTCGAGTTTTCTACCGCAACGTTTTACGTTCATCTCGATAATGACCATCGGTGCACTGCTACGGATACTCTCCATCTTGTATCGTCTACATTGGAGCCCTCCCCATTACTGGGGATAATAAGACATCGTTTACTGCATGGGAGAATACATTGGCGAAGGTCTGTGGAAAAGCCATTCGTCTGTGCGAGGAATAGACGGGTCCTTGTTGCATGGGCACATATTCACCTTTTTTTAACATTTCAAATTTCCCGTAGACTATTTTAATTGGATGAACCGAAGAATATGCTGTTTGGAACTGATGAATTAAATGAGACGTCTCATCTGCATAATATTCAGTCCAGAGTGCCAGATTCCGACCGTGACGCACGGAGGTTGATCTGTTTTTGTCTGTGGATGCGTTGACCCTCACGGTCCTGCTGGTCCTATCAACCGCATACAAGGTGCTTTGGAAGCGGAGAAGTACTGAGACAATCTCGAAAACACAATGCGCGCTTATGTGCTCTGTTCTGTGGGTCGTTATTCATTTTTCAACAGGATAATGACACAAAGCATAGAAGTCGAATTATCAAGGAGTTGATAGATCGACGTAGAGTCGAAGTTCTGGACTGGCGCAGCCAGGCTCCTGACTTCAAAATTATCGAACTGTTCTGGGATGAGCTGGCGAGAAGACGTAGGAATAGCCACGCCTCTAGTCTCGACTAACATTCCTCCAGTAAGAGATGGTTTGGAAGGCAACACATCAAGCGCTTTTTTCCAACTTCATCTAGTCAATGCCACGACGAATTCAAGATGTCACAGACTCACGTGGCTTCCTCACGAAGTACTGAATTTTTCTTGTCAATTGTTTATTGTTTGCTACATATTGAGGATAGTTATATTTATCAGAAGAGATTGTGCCAGAGAGCCCATGCTTAGGTGGTACGGACACATGCTGAGATCCAATCCTGACTCCGTTCCCAAGTCTGCTTGGAACATAGAAATCCAGGGTAGAAGACCAAGAGGTAGACCGAAGCTTAGATTGAGAGACCCCATAGAACAAGACATGGCGGCTATCGGGCTGATAGCCGAAGACGCCTCGAATCGTATGATGTGGCGAAGTGCTCTATACACAGCGGACCCCTCTCTTCAGCGGGAATAACGCTAGGAAGAAGAAGAAGAAGATTGTGCCAGAAAGCTATTTTAAGCGTGTTTGAACAAAACTCTCTTTTAGACATCCAGTGTTGCTGTATGAACTAGTTTTCGTTATCGAGCTGTGTTTATCTCCTATATGTTTACAAAAACTCTGCAACTTTGACTAAGATCGCTTGAAGGGGGCCTCTTTTGTTTCCCCTTCATATTAACGACCTCCTAAAAATGCTTCCTGATGGTTGCGATGTTAAAATGTATGCGGATGATGTCAAAATTTCGACAATCAACAACCCTGCACTTTTACAGCTCGCTATAGATAATATTTCGGAGTGGGCAACAATATGGGGTATTTCAATTTTAACAACTAAGACTCTAGTTATCAGACTAGATAAAAATCATTCGTCTTAACCATTTTCACTCAATGGTAGGGTTTTGCCTTCAATGAATATGGTAAGGGATCTCGGTGTTCAGTATTCTAGTGCATTAAATTTCACGCAACACATCGAGGACATTTGCAACAAAGCGAGAGATAGGTGTGCCTACATCCTAAAAACTTTTAAATCTAAGAGTCATTCTCTTTACAAAAACCTTTTCGCAACATATTTGCGCCCTCAACTAGAGTACTGCTCCACTATCTGGTCACCCCATCTCAGATATCAAGTAGATCTTATCGAGAAAGTGAAGCGCTCTTATACCAAGTCTATTTGCAGAAGGGCGGGGCTTTGCGACATGTCCTACGAATAGCCTCTACACCTACTGCAGCTACAGTCCTTGGAAAAAAGAAGGACGCAAGCAGATTTGGTGATGACATTCAAGATCATGAGTGGAAAAACGCCGATAACACCATCGAACATTTTCTCTCTACCTAGCCATAGATTTGAAACTAGATCTCATCAATACAGTCTTGTTATACCAAAATGAAAAGCGTAGCGCATTCTAATATTCTTTCAGTTAGAATTGTTAACAAATGGAACAGTTTTCCACTATCGGTAATCTCATCGAATTCTGTAAAATATTTTAGAGTCATGATTTCAGAACTATAGCTATTCTACTGTAGCGGTACTGTAGCTATTCTAAATAAAAACTACCCGATTCATGAAATTCTTATGCTGTTTCAGTGACTTTTTCTTCTTTTCAAAAAAGATTTTCTCATTTTAATTGTTAAAGTGTTCCGCTTGTGTACTCATTCCACATATGCCTTTATGTTGATGAATGAACTCAACGCGAAAAACTATTATTAAAGAAAAAAATTTATGTTGAAAAACATTCAATTTCACAAATCATTGGCCACTACTGTAGTTCACAAATTAAATACCTTTCGCTCAAGCAGGTTTACGAATCAAGCTGTTCACCTAGCAACATTTTCTTAACATCATAAATAGACTTTTCGATAATTAAGTAGAATTGAGATCAAGGAATTGGACGGTGGTGCTCAGAGAGTACATATATATGTAAAAACTGACTACTTTGATCGAACATAATCAGCGTGTTCTCCAAGAAAGTTTCCATGTTCACAATGAAGACTGTTTTAAGAATATTCGTGATATCCTGTAAGCAACCGAACATCAAAACTTTTAAACAAAAGTTTGAGAAAAAACATCTACATACATATTTACTGAAGTTTTAAAAAAATGGATCACCATATTTTTTTCGGAGAAAGGTCCGTCATTGTCAAATTTATGTGTATTATCATATATCATCTCAAATTCCAATCGACTGTTCGAAATTCTCTTCCTTATATTGTGTGCATTCATTCTCACGTTTTTGTAGTGCATTGTGTTGTATAATGTCCTTACTACACGTAATAAACATATATACAATATATGTATAAACATTTATATACCATTACGCGCAATTGCTTTCCGACCTTTTCAGGTTGTTGGGTAATGAATGATATGTGATAATGCGGCTTCAATGCATAGTTCTCTGAACTCAGTTTGTGAGTCACCTCAATTCTTACGGTTAAGCAACAAAAAAAAAAACTCATTGAATAGAAGTCAATTGATCAGGTGAAGAACAAAAACAGTATTTAGTTTTTTTCCACTTTTGCTAGGATTTCATTGAGATGTTACATTTTCACTTATTCCACTAACCTCCGTGAGTTTGTGTTGCAACTGAGCTGGCAACGCATCACCGACTACTCGGAGAGCTTCGTGAGTCCATAGTCTCAATAGGGCCTCTGTGTCCGGACAGTTGTCCGGCGAGGAGAAGAAAAGGGCCTTTGTCAGGCGATGCACTACCGAGAGGCGTGGCCAAAGCTGTGATAATAAACTACAGTAATCTACCGTCTGGAAAACAGTAAAGATAACTAACAAAACATCAAGCTTGGCACCCATTTAGATCATTCTATTTTGATTTTTTTAGACCAACTCATTACTACGGGCAACAGGCCGCTCTCTGCAAACACACTCTCGGTACCAGCCTGCCCTCTTCCAATTTAGTTCGCGTACTATCCTATCCTCTATTATTTCATTTCATGTACCAGCGTATCCTCTGCCATTCTTTTCCGGCATCAACTTGACCTCGGCGAGTTTTTTCTCAGATGTGTTGTATATAACTCTGTACTCTGCTCTAGAACGGCATAACCTTTCAACTTTACTACTAAATCCATTTCTCCAAAAAAGATGAAAAGTAATTTGAAGTTTATTTAGAAACCAGTATGTATTATTGGTGCATATTGTCGAACTCTTCTCTACTCGATGATTTTGAATATATTAAAAACTTTAAAACTTGTTTTTTCCACTGACAATGTAGCCGAGAGAAGCGACTTGGAGCGTAGCTTGAGCCACTCGCTCGGTCATTGCCTGGTATTCCGAGCTGAAGGCTCTGCAAAACAAGCCAATACTCTTTTTCATATGGTAATCAACCCAACAGTATTCGGCAAATTTAGGTTATTTCTACATTTCTGTCCCCTTATTTATTTGATTCGACAGTTAAAATTATTGAAGATTTTGTGACATGACAAAAAGAAACTTGGTGTGAAGATGCCATGTGAGAAGTTGCTCTGAGAGATGTTCGAGGAAGAAATCTGCAGGTTCCCTGACTGGGAGAACTACGAATAGTCGACTCAACGAGGAAGTTTCCTCCCACTTCTCTTCTCCGATCAAAATTACCTGTATAATTTAACCTTCCCCGACTGAAATTGATTACTTGAACCTTTTTATAAACTTTTAATTTTTTTGTTTTATGAAAATAAAAATTTTACCAACTTATATTTGGCAGCATCATCGCTGTTAAAGATGGAAAATTTCTCAACGTTCATCAAAAACTAAATTTAATCATAACAATTGATTGATTTGTTAAGTCATAATTTTATTCTAACTGAATAACTACATATTGATACTATCTAATCAATGAGAATGGATAACATTGCAAATCTTTTTATACATTATCTTTAACGATTTCAGCTATGAAATCACTAACTCTCAAGTTGACTTCTGTCTGCTGAAGCTCTCCGTTGATCACAGCCGATTTCTGTTCGAGAAGCATCTCTAAGACAGGAACGATAGGCTCTTCCGAGTGCACTTTATCCACAACGAGGTACTGTGAAATGGAACAAAAATAAAGAAATATACTGAAATAAAAAACACTGCCGAATGAGATAGATGCATCAATGAAAATTGAAACAGTGGACGAGGAGAATTGAAACGAATGTGCAATGGGAGACATGGGAAACAAGGGACAGCTGCCGAATAAAATGTCAAATTCATTAAAGTTTCCACAACACTTTAAGATCTTAGCTTTCGAGGATTTAGAAGATATCCTTAACAAATTATGAAAATGTCAATATACCACGCAGGCAGGGAAAAACTTTTTTCGGAGCGGTATCGAACCGCCTCATATTCACCAAAAGCGAGGTTTTTACCGAAACATTACCGACTTCATATGTTTATTCAGTGTGACTGCTGCAGTGTCAGTACATATTTTTCTACATTTTCGCAAACTAACAATTTCTTCTTTCGCAGTGCCGTTGATTATCCGCATGATTTCCGCTTGCACTTGGAGCAGTTCACGACGCGCACAACTCCCCAGCCAGATGAAGCGGGCGTTCTCTCGAATCGAGAGAATCACTCGCTCCAAACGCTGCAAACACATCATGCTCTCGAATGAATGAGAGCTAACAGAGGTCCTGTTGGATGAGTGAACGCTCTATTGATCTCAGAAAACGTTTTTCTTTCTTTCTTTCTCTCTTCCTTTCTTTTGTTTGAAACGCTACGGAAATGAATGACATTCTATGAAGACACTTGGGAGGGGGGAGAAACTCAACTGAACTATCGTGAGTTAGTGACTTGGGAGGGGGGAGAAACTCAACTGAACTATCGTGAGTTAGTGACTTGGGAGGGGGGAGAAACTCAACTGAACTATTGTGAGTTAGTGACTTGGGAGGGGGGAGAAACTCAACTGAACTATCGTGAGTTAGTGACTTGGGAGGGGGGAGAAACTCAACTGAACTATCGTGAGTTAGTGACTTGGGAGGGGGGAGAAACTCAACTGAACTATTGTGAGTTAGTGACTTGGGAGGGGGGAGAAACTCAACTGAACTATCGTGAGTTAGTGACTTGGGAGGGGGGAGAAACTCAACTGAACTATCGTGAGTTAGTGACTTGGGAGGGGGGAGAAACTCAACTGAACTATTGTGAGTTAGTGACTTGGGAGGGGGGAGAAACTCAACTGAACTATCGTGAGTTAGTGACTTGGGAGGGGGGAGAAACTCAACTGAACTATTGTGAGTTAGTGACTTGGGAGGGGGGAGAAACTCAACTGAACTATCGTGAGTTAGTGACTTGGGAGGGGGGAGAAACTCAACTGAACTATCGTGAGTTAGTGACTTGGGAGGGGGGAGAAACTCAACTGAACTATCGTGAGTTAGTGACTTGGGAGGGGGGAGAAACTCAACTGAACTATCGTGAGTTAGTGACTTGGGAGGGGGGAGAAACTCAACTGAACTATTGTGAGTTAGTGACTTGGGAGGGGGGAGAAACTCAACTGAACTATTGTGAGTTAGTGACTTGGGAGGGGGGAGAAACTCAACTGAACTATTGTGAGTTAGTGACTTGGGAGGGGGGAGAAACTCAACTGAACTATCGTGAGTTAGTGACTTGGGAGGGGGGAGAAACTCAACTGAACTATCGTGAGTTAGTGACTTGGGAGGGGGGAGAAACTCAACTGAACTATTGTGAGTTAGTGACTTGGGAGGGGGGAGAAACTCAACTGAACTATCGTGAGTTAGTGACTTGGGAGGGGGGAGAAACTCAACTGAACTATTGTGAGTTAGTGACTTGGGAGGGGGGAGAAACTCAACTGAACTATCGTGAGTTAGTGACTTGGGAGGGGGGAGAAACTCAACTGAACTATCGTGAGTTAGTGACTTGGGAGGGGGGAGAAACTCAACTGAACTATCGTGAGTTAGTGACTTGGGAGGGGGGAGAAACTCAACTGAACTATCGTGAGTTAGTGACTTGGGAGGGGGGAGAAACTCAACTGAACTATTGTGAGTTAGTGACTTGGGAGGGGGGAGAAACTCAACTGAACTATTGTGAGTTAGTGACTTGGGAGGGGGGAGAAACTCAACTGAACTATCGTGAGTTAGTGACTTGGGAGGGGGGAGAAACTCAACTGAACTATCGTGAGTTAGTGACTTGGGAGGGGGGAGAAACTCAACTGAACTATTGTGAGTTAGTGACTTGGGAGGGGGGAGAAACTCAACTGAACTATTGTGAGTTAGTGAATGACATTCTATGAAGACACTTGGGAGGGGGGAGAAACTCAACTGAACTATCGTGAGTTAGTGACTTGGGAGGGGGGAGAAACTCAACTGAACTATTGTGAGTTAGTGACTTGGGAGGGGGGAGAAACTCAACTGAACTATCGTGAGTTAGTGACTTGGGAGGGGGGAGAAACTCAACTGAACTATCGTGAGTTAGTGACTTGGGAGGGGGGAGAAACTCAACTGAACTATTGTGAGTTAGTGACTTGGGAGGGGGGAGAAACTCAACTGAACTATCGTGAGTTAGTGACTTGGGAGGGGGGAGAAACTCAACTGAACTATCGTGAGTTAGTGACTTGGGAGGGGGGAGAAACTCAACTGAACTATTGTGAGTTAGTGACTTGGGAGGGGGGAGAAACTCAACTGAACTATTGTGAGTTAGTGACTTGGGAGGGGGGAGAAACTCAACTGAACTATCGTGAGTTAGTGACTTGGGAGGGGGGAGAAACTCAACTGAACTATCGTGAGTTAGTGACTTGGGAGGGGGGAGAAACTCAACTGAACTATTGTGAGTTAGTGACTTGGGAGGGGGGAGAAACTCAACTGAACTATCGTGAGTTAGTGACTTGGGAGGGGGGAGAAACTCAACTGAACTATTGTGAGTTAGTGACTTGGGAGGGGGGAGAAACTCAACTGAACTATCGTGAGTTAGTGACTTGGGAGGGGGGAGAAACTCAACTGAACTATCGTGAGTTAGTGACTTGGTAGGGGGGAGAAACTCAACTGAACTATCGTGAGTTAGTGACTTGGGAGGGGGGAGAAACTCAACTGAACTATCGTGAGTTAGTGACTTGGGAGGGGGGAGAAACTCAACTGAACTATTGTGAGTTAGTGACTTGGGAGGGGGGAGAAACTCAACTCAACTATTGTGAGTTAGTGACTTGGGAGGGGGGAGAAACTCAACTGAACTATCGTGAGTTAGTGACTTGGGAGGGGGGAGAAACTCAACTGAACTATCGTGAGTTAGTGACTTGGGAGGGGGGAGAAACTCAACTGAACTATTGTGAGTTAGTGACTTGGGAGGGGGGAGAAACTCAACTGAACTATTGTGAGTTAGTGAATGACATTCTATGAAGACACTTGGGAGGGGGGAGAAACTCAACTGAACTATCGTGAGTTAGTGACTTGGGAGGGGGGAGAAACTCAACTGAACTATTGTGAGTTAGTGACTTGGGAGGGGGGAGAAACTCAACTGAACTATCGTGAGTTAGTGACTTGGGAGGGGGGAGAAACTCAACTGAACTATCGTGAGTTAGTGACTTGGGAGGGGGGAGAAACTCAACTGAACTATTGTGAGTTAGTGACTTGGGAGGGGGGAGAAACTCAACTGAACTATCGTGAGTTAGTGACTTGGGAGGGGGGAGAAACTCAACTGAACTATCGTGAGTTAGTGACTTGGGAGGGGGGAGAAACTCAACTGAACTATTGTGAGTTAGTGACTTGGGAGGGGGGAGAAACTCAACTGAACTATCGTGAGTTAGTGACTTGGGAGGGGGGAGAAACTCAACTGAACTATCGTGAGTTAGTGACTTGGGAGGGGGGAGAAACTCAACTGAACTATTGTGAGTTAGTGACTTGGGAGGGGGGAGAAACTCAACTGAACTATCGTGAGTTAGTGACTTGGGAGGGGGGAGAAACTCAACTGAACTATCGTGAGTTAGTGACTTGGGAGGGGGGAGAAACTCAACTGAACTATTGTGAATTAGTGACTTGGGAGGGGGGAGAAACTCAACTGAACTATCGTGAGTTAGTGACTTGGGAGGGGGGAGAAACTCAACTGAACTATCGTGAGTTAGTGACTTGGGAGGGGGGAGAAACTCAACTGAACTATTGTGAGTTAGTGACTTGGGAGGGGGGAGAAACTCAACTGAACTATCGTGAGTTAGTGACTTGGGAGGGGGGAGAAACTCAACTGAACTATCGTGAGTTAGTGACTTGGGAGGGGGGAGAAACTCAACTGAACTATCGTGAGTTAGTGACTTGGGAGGGGGGAGAAACTCAACTGAACTATCGTGAGTTAGTGACTTGGGAGGGGGGAGAAACTCAACTGAACTATTGTGAGTTAGTGACTTGGGAGGGGGGAGAAACTCAACTGAACTATTGTGAGTTAGTGAATGACATTCTATGAAGACACTTGGGAGGGGGGAGAAACTCAACTGAACTATTGTGAGTTAGTGACCCATCGCACGCCATTCTACACAACCAACTGCACTCTATACTGCAGATCCACGTAATGAATAGATGGTTTTCGTTGAATTTTTCAAGACATTCTAAGCCAGGAACTGAGAAACATATATGTATGTATCACAGAATAGCATTTAAGGTGTCCGGACGTAGCATTATGGTAGTTTGTTTGACTATTGTGCGAAGAGTCCCTCCCACCCGGGACAGATCACCCCAAACCAAGAATGTTAAGAAATGTTGGTAGTGCTCTGGCAAAAATCTTAATCTCCCCACTGCTGCTATTCACACTAGCGTGTTCTAGTGGGTAGTCACTGGTTGTACCAGGATAGGTCTGTCCCGCAAAGGAGCGCGTACCCTGCTGCAAGGCGGGAACATGCGCGAGGAAGATTATTGGAATAACATTTAAGTTATTTCTAACTTCTGTGAAGCTATGTTATTCAAACCTCGTGAATTGAATACAGTTTCATATTAAATTCATATATCACTCGAAATTGTGATCACATCTTCCGTGTGAATATCGAAGGAATAAATGATATGAATTTAGAGTTAATTTGACAGCACAGCGAATATACACTTCCGGTCCCCGATAATGATAGTTTGAGTGTGCCTGATATTACAGCTAACTTTTACAATCGTCGTCTTTCCTGAATAAGTTGTTCCACTGATGATGAGATGACGGCCGCATGAGAACACCTTCTGTGCATAGTAAATGAACCGATCCATATCTGCATCGACGATCTAGGAACAGAATCTTCTCTGTGGATTTTTGAGTTCCCTAGTGCTCTACCGGATGATGTGCATTGTGCATTGTATGCCGATGATGCCAAGCTTTTCACGATAAACAATTCCGTTCAATCAGCTTCGGATTCAGTCTCTCGGTGGTCTGATCAATGGGGACTCACTATATCAAGCAGTAAGACAGTTGCCATGCAAATAGGAAGTGTTCAATCGTATTTTAACTTTCGTATCGATTCTACGCCAATTGCTTTTACTTCCTCATTTCGTGATTTAGGAGTAACTATCAGCAATGATCTGAATTTCAAGAAACATTGAATTTCAAGAAGTAAAATATAAGATAGTTTTCATGGTTGTATATTAAGCTACTTTAAGAAAGTAGAGTCTACATATTCGAAGAAAATTCACTAGACAATTTTTCAGTACATAGAGCACGAATAAGCTCATCATACGAGATAAGATTCGATTGTCTTGACTGCGAAAATCTTCGAAAACGTCGTCATATCAATGATGTGTTCATTTTTATAAGATAGTTTTCATGGTTGTATATGGTTGTATATCGCTTGCTCCGATTTCCTACCATCGACTCATTCGACTATAACTAGAGGACATCATCTTAAAGTCTTGTTGCCGTTGTGCCGGACAAACAGATATAAGAAATTTTGTACGAATAGAGTTGTGAATCAATGGAAAGCCTTTCCTTCTAATTTTTTCAATCTCAGTTAATTGGCAGTTAAAAAATTTCTATTCAAATTTCTTGAATCAATGAATGAATACAGAGAGTAAAAATAATGTTTCTTATTATAACTCAAGTGTTTGCAGTTCCTATCATACTTTCGCTTGGCCATTGTTTTATTTATATTGATTGCCTTGTTGTAATCTATTATCCAAAAATGTTTTTTTTCTGTGGACCGTTTTATTGTATTACCTCATGTAAAAAATGAAAAAAACCTCTGGATAAAAAAACCTTAACTCGGTAGCTTAGAAAGGTTCTTGATAGCTCAGAAGAGCTGCGAAGGATGTTCCGAAGAAGTTTTCAAATGAATTTTTTTTGTGAATGTTTTGTTCCTGGGTTCTTTATACGAAACTCGACTTCCACTTTATCATTTTCATAGTGCTGAAAGAAGATTGTGATTAAAAAAAAAACACTCTGAGTACAAGGTATGGTGACTAGAATTTTTTTAAAGTTGCCTAATTTATTTTCTCATAACTATAAGTTGTTAAAAATCATTCTAAAGAAAGTACTTGAAATTTAGAGAGTCGTATATGTTCGTATATGACTTCCGGTTCACGCCATATGTTCATAAACTTCCGGTTCACGCCATATGTTCATAAACTTCCGGTTCACGCCATATGTTCATAAACTTCCGGTTCACGCCATATGTTCATAAACTTCCGGTTCACGCCATATGTTCATAAACTTCCGGTTCACGCCATATGTTCATAAACTTCCGGTTCACGCCATATGTTCATAAACTTCCGGTTCACGCCATATGTTCATAAACTTCCGGTTCACGCCATATGTTCATAAACTTCCGGTTCACGCCATATGTTCATAAACTTCCGGTTCACGCCATATGTTCATAAACTTCCGGTTCACGCCATATGTTCATAAACTTCCGGTTCACGCCATATGTTCATAAACTTCCGGTTCACGCCATATGTTCATAAACTTTTGACATACACAACTGCCTTTATAGCCGAACTCATTTCGTTCCAATTACATTTATTCCATGTTACTTTGGATTGGTTGTAAGGAAAGTTAGGGAAGATATGTTCGAAAGCATAGACATTTACCTACTGAAAAACTCAAGATACGATGGCACTAAAACTCAAGATACGATGTCACTCCACAATTAAACGTATTTTGAACATAAATGTTTCTATCAGAAACGTTGTATCGCATATAAAACCACAAAAAATAACTATGATTTGATGCAGAGCAGAATCCTTGTCAAGAAGTGAGAGAGTTCCCGCCTCTTCCCTCCAGCGGATCCATCTACCTATCTCCTGGGTAGAATATTATAAGAATCAACAGTCATACTTCAAACTACAATTTCAATTTTTTCTGTAGTGTTAGCGTGTATGATTAATCATGTAACTATAATTCATCAGTAACCGTTTCCAACCAATCAATAATGTATCGCATACAAATTCAGGAGACTTTCAATTCATCAATAACCGTTTCCAACCAATCAATAATGTATCGCATACAAATTCAGGAGACTTTCAAAGGTCCCTAATTATTTTTTGAGCACTTAAAGCATTTCGTTTGTTCTAGAAGAAATAACAAGTGATCTGAAAATACAGAACATGATCTAACAAGATGAAGAGCAGTTGAACAAAAAACTAAGCGACGAAGGTCTTTTGTTCACGCTTAAGATATTGGAAAGTTCAACTGACAGTTGCTGACATTTTCCACTCAGTGATGGGTTCAACTGACAGTTGCTGACATTTTCCACTCAGTGATGGGTTCGGGGAGAGCGATTTCGAATCCATCTTCTGACGCCAATGCGAACTTTTTCATCTTAAAGGGCATTATTACGACATTCTCTCAGCATGTCTACATACAATAGTCCTATGAATGCCCAAATATATTCTAGATTTAAAAGGAGACTTATATCGTGAGTTTAATTGACTAGCCACACCACAAATTTCGATGACTGTGCTGTTTTCGTGATCTAGTGATACCAAAAAATACAAGCCATTGTTATCCATTGTAGAATTATTCTTTTTTCCTGTTCTCATTCCACCTCAGTTCTCTTTGCGTTAATGACTGATCATTCGAAAACGTAGTCATACCATGAGTTTTCTATACAAACTCAAACTTCCATGACTATTTGATTAACCCCTCTTTTGCTATCCACTCCACAAGATTCAATGACTAATAAAACTTGAAAGTTCCCATGACTAGTCAAACTTTCATGATAAAACTTTTATGATAAGCCATGTTTTTTAATACTTCTCCGAATTGAAAAGCAATCGACTTACTGATGTATCAATAACAGATGGTCGTTGTGCAACGATGGCGATCAAGTTGAGCATGGAAGAGAGAATAGCGCATCTGGTCGTATCGGCACCACAGGAAGACAACAACAGACGCAACTCAGTCAGCTCCTAATGAACAGAGGAACTTTCGCTTTTGTTCATAATATTAGTTTACCGCATTTAGTTTAATTAAGAGCAAAAACACAAGACAATGTATGTATTTACATGTTCTCGATGACACATTTAAAGTTTCTTTTATAGAGTGAGTAAACAGCTTATACTATTACTTATTATACTTATACTTATTATACTTACTTATTATATTACTTATTATACTTATTATATAATAATTATACTATAATGAATTTATTGAAGCAGTTAGGAAGATGCGGTATGCACGTATCCATTTTTCGCTAGTTGTGGTTTACAACTTCTAGAATTGATGTGGTTGAGAAATCGGAGAGTAAAAGACTAGAAGTTATCGCGTTAGCTGCAGAAATTTAATGTATTAAAAACATTTAAGTTTATACATTGTAAGTTTATACATGTCTCTGCGTTTTCCTTCTTATTATACAAAAAACCCAAATATTTAATAGTAGGTTTTTTTTTGTGCTCGATGTCCAAGACATGTCCAAGACATTGATTATAAAGCAAACGAGGTTGATTTCATAACCGGGTACCAAGGAAATCAGGTTGTGAGTGGATAAAAAGCAATTGACAAAGAGTTCTATCAGCGAATGTCAATCGATGTCTATCACCTGTCGAGCCAATGTCATCATGAACTCGGCGTAGTCGACAGTGGCGGTCGAGTGACAGATTGGAATGACAATTCGCTCGAAGCAACCATCCACAGTCTGCAGGTTTACGAAATGAAGTCGTATGGAGTAATTATGTTCATATTTAATTTGTGGTTTGGATCTTTAAGAGACTGTAATTGAGCCTAGATATCTTCTCGAATGGCAGGCGTAATTTGATGTTCATTAAAATTTATACTAAGAAAAATGAAATACATGGTTGAATGGAGAACAATAAACCAATGAGTAATTACATTTAAAAAAAATCTGAAATGGCCGAAACCTCAGCATGAGCCCTTGGGACGAGACTCCGGAGCAGCTCTCGGAAGTGATCTCGAAATAACTCTGCTGGGGACAGTTTGTAGCGGAAATCAGCAATAACAGAAGGAATGTTGAATACTGCGAGAGAGTGTTTGTTGTACTGAAACACTTTCTTCATCCTTCTCTCAATTAAACTTTAAAGCGGAAATCAGCAATAACTTTATGAGTTGTTAACTGCTTTATGAGTTGTTAACTGCTTTATGAGTTATTAACTGCTTTATGAGTTGTTAACTGCTTTATGAGTTGTTAACTGCTTTATGAGTTGTTAACTAATTCTCTGGAAACTGTTTTTGCATTGAAAAATGTAGATAAAATATATATATATAAGCTTAAAATCCTTATTTACACAGTTTGAAGGCATAAAGGCAGTGTGACCTTTGGTTAAGATGACAATT
Source organism: Allodiplogaster pararmata (assembly GCA_964056735.1). NCBI lineage: Eukaryota > Metazoa > Nematoda > Chromadorea > Rhabditida > Diplogasteridae > Allodiplogaster > Allodiplogaster pararmata. Next base: position 29,610,761 of record OZ057403.1, on the reverse strand, counting down.
GATGAAACAATCATAACACGGTAAAAGCTAGTCTACCGGGCGGATTCGAACCCAGCGATTTATTTTCTAACCGGAAATGAGCGCGTCAGGTTTTTTCTTCATCAATTGGATTTTGAAGCACAAGCGAGCATGTACGTTGGTTCATAGATACATAACTCATAGAGCGTTAGAATTCAACTTTTCACTTTGCAAAGTAATTTTCTGCAAAGTTAAAAGTTGAATTCTAACGCTCCATCAGTGAAAGATCACTGCTTGGACAGCAAAAGTGCGGTTTCTGCTTCTTCTCACGGGTTTTTCACGGGGTTTTCACGAGTTTTCAGAGTTTGTTTTCTTTTGCCAGTAGTAGTAAACAACATATTATCTTTTTTCCTTCTTATTCCTTTAACGAAAGTAACTTCGAAAAAAAAGTTTTTTAACTGTGCACTATTCCGAAACAGTTTTGCTGCTTCTACTACTGTTGGCACAAATACTAATATTCACAGTATAGTTATTCTTAAAATTCTTCTTTCATTATTTTAGCTAATTTAATCCTTCTATAAATATCATACTTCTTAAGAGAGAATAATGAAGCTTAAAGTCAACATTTAATATTTATCCTTAAAATTTTCATGAAAATCTTCACTTCAAATTCGACAATTTTGTTAAGTTATTAAAATTGATAATAAGATTGCTAACCGGGGCACATAGCATGAAATGAGCCCCAGGAGTTGAATAGAGTGAGCTCCCATCCCGCAGTGAGAGATAGGGGACAGGTAGCAGAGAAAAACAGCAAGGCACCTCGGAAGCTGCTGGAAATCACATGATTTGGTGGGTCTAAGAAGTTCAAAAAAATTTCATCATATGCCTACATGAGTGAGTTCAACCCGGGGCCGTTTGCAGAGATAATATTATATTCTGATAAAAGTTTTGATGTTAATATTATATAAAGTTTAGATTTTTTTCGAGTTTCCATTGCAGAAACAAATGATGTTACCTAGAACATTCTAACAGAAATACAATGCATTGGCTTAAAGAATTCTTTATGGTTTTTTATTTTTCTTATTCAAGCGTTATAACAAGCCCTCGCAATCGGATCTGAGCGTTCTCTGACGCTAGAACATAAAAATCTTTGACAACATAAAAATCTTCAGCTATTCTAAATAAAAACTACCGGATTCATGAATTTTTTTCTTCTTCTGCTGTTTCAGTGACTTTTTCTTCTTTCCAAAAATGATTTTCTCACTTTAATTGTTAAAGTGTCACGCTTGTGTACTCATTCCACATATGCCTTTATGTTGATGAATGAACTCAATGCGATGAACTGTAACAAAAAAAGTTTCCTAGTTCATCGGAAAACGGCTTCGGATAAGGCTGCAGTTAAAGAGGCTTGAGTTTTATTGGCCACCAGCAGTTACTATCATGTCGAGCAACTGAGACTGTCATGAATGGGTTTTTGTATCTCATAAGCCTGACAAGAATTGGTTTTCGTCTAGAAAGGACTAACTTCGGTTTAAGAGTGAAAACCAGTAAGGGCTGAAACCCAGTTTCTGCTAAAAGTTGAGTCATAATACAAACCGTCCGAATACACGATGGGAGGAAGAGTTGTCCTCCCAGATGGCATTGTCTGGAGGCTTTGGTCATCTACTGTCTTCAGAAGAGAGATTAGCAAGGGCCAATACCGCTCCACCGTTCTGTATGAACCAGGTTGAAGCTTCAATTTGGGGAACACAAAACGCCAGGAAAGTTAGAGAATAAAGAGATGAAAAGTGAGATTGAGAGATAGGGAGAGAAAGAGAGAGGGGAGAGGAAGAGTAAGCGAGAGAGAAATAGAACGAAAGGAAAAGAAGTATAAACAGAGAGAAGGACAGAGAGAGAGAGAGAGAGAGAGAGAGAGAGAGAGAGAGAGAGAGAGAGAGAGAGAGAGAAAAATAAAGAGAGAGGGAAAGATATAAAGAGAGATAGAGAGAGCGATTGAGGTATAACTAAAAAGTAAGAAACAGAGATAGGGACAGAGAGAATTAGAAAGAGTAAGAAAAAAGGAGAAACATTCAGAGAAAGAAAAAGCTATTAGACAAAACTGAAGTCAGCCCAAAAAGCACGACAAAGTAAGAGATATGTAGCGGAAAAGAACGCAAAAGTTATTCTGCTGACAGAAAAACTTTATGTTTATCTTCAAATAACCGTTTTCCATATAAGACTACGAAGTTTTCGGGCGGCTCTCTCGGGGGAGTTCTGCACCCGCTCAGTCTCCTGCTAGGAGAGTGACTCGAACGCGGCGGCGCCGTCTCCGATGGAATGTCTGGGACGACCGACAGAACACTCGGTAGCACGCCTTTATGACATATGTATAATCAGGCTTATCCTAACAGCAATTGAAAGTTTGCAAAGTGCGAGTTTATCCTATGATTGCCCAAAAAACATGTCTACGGGATGAGATCGAACCCGGCAAGTGAGCGCATTACCTCCATATTACCGAACACCCATAGTTCTTTTAATGCAATTATGCTAATACATTCGAGATAGGCCAAATGGTTTCGTCTCCGACATAACAGATATCTACTATCGATATTTAAGAGCCTTTTTAACAAGGAAGAGTATGTGTGAATAAGTACAGTACCGCCCAAAATGTTATAATATATTGAATTATTGAACATAACTTTTTTCAAAAAAAACGAATGAAGATCAAATTTTTAAATATTTTTCACAAGCCAAATTCACATGTTTCGAGTAATAGAACAAGTTCGGAAAATGCTTTATTAGGTTTATTCGTTAAAAAAAATGGAAATAGTAAAAAGTGCTTATAGAGATGTTCAGTTTTTTCGAAGTAATAAAACAAATATTCTAGTATTTGGTGGCATTTCCTTTCGATTCAATGACTGCCTGACATCTACGAGGCAGAGAATCAATCAAAGAGTCAATGGTTGCCTGCGAAATCGCCTTCCATTCCTCCTCTAGCTGCTTAAACTTTTCATCAACATTTCTGCATGTTCTTCCCGTCAATTTTCGTTGCAAAATGTTCCCATAAATTTTCGATGATGTTCAAATCGGGAGACTGGCTCGGCCAGTCCAAAACATCCACATGCCGACGGCGAAACCAGTTCTGAACGTGCTGAGATCGATGTTTCGGGTCGTTATCTTGTTGAAAGGTGAACCCACGGCCGAATTTGGAGAGGGCCCAAGGGCGCATAGTGCTTTCCATTATGTTCTCATAGCCGTAACGATCGAGATTTCCGACAATACGTCTAATTGGACCCATGCCGCTGGCGGAAAAACAGCCCCAGACCATCACAGAACCACCGCCATGTTTGACTGTGAGCGACTGGTATTGCGGCAGGAAACGCTTGCCCGCTGGACGTCTTACCCACCTCAGACCGTCACTGCAGAACATTTTAAACTTGGATTCATCGCTCAAAAAAATCTGAGACCACTCACGGCGTGTCCAACTGAGGTGATCCTTAGCCCACTGAAATCGAACTTTACGATTTTTTTCGCTGATGAAAGGCTTCTTTGCAGGCCGCCTTCCATTCAGTCCAGCGGCTTGCAAACGGCGTTTGATGGTAGTTATTGAAGGAGCAGGAGTCGCGGGCGTTGATATGATAGCTTGAATGTCTGTAGCAGTGCGTTTCGGGTCTTCGCGAGATGCGCGCAGGATGCTTCGGTCCATGTACCTCGAAGTTACGCGGGGTCTCCCTGAACTTGTTTTCACGATGACTCGTCCCTGCAATTTTTTTGTGTTCCAAAGTTATTCAGTTGTAGAAAATTCGTTTACCTGGGTTCGAAAACGCCTGAGGATATGGGAGATAGCGCTCTGAGTTACCCCGAACTGCTGAGCGAGCTCGCTCTGTGACCGGCCCTGTTTCGCCCCAGCAACAACAGCTTCTTGCATTCTTTTACTTGTATTTCGATGTCCAACAGTTCGAACCATGACTTGAAACAAAATTTTTATGAATGAAGTTCGGTAAACAAAAAAAAATCAACTAAAAAAATCATGGAGAAAAACTGAAAAATGGAAGATATACCAATTTCGGTGTATTTCCTGGAGGTAAATAATAATTCACTCAAAACGACGTCCGGTACGGTACAGACACCCAAAAAACTTCTGTGAAAATTTGAGCTCTGAATTTTATCTTTGAAAAAAGTTATTTTCAATAACCCTATATATTATAACATTTTGGGCGGTACTGTAGCTCAATTAAAAGAGCGTCGCTTGGTAACGAAAGTGGAGGGTTCGATTTTCTGCTTACTGCAAAACCTTTGGACGATTTCGAGAATGGTCCGTTCTTCTGTTCAAATTACACAATGCTGTATCCCTGTTTTCCTGTAAGAAAACTAACCCTTGCATCTCTCCCCGAACTTGGCATCAGACAGAAGTTGCTCCTCAGTAAGAGCATCCAAAAAGATCCATTTCACCTGGAAAGAGTACATCAAACAAGATACTGTAAGAGTAACCTTCAAAAGTGGAACAGTATATAGAATGGAGAACAGCGACTTAGGAACAAAAAGGAAAATTGAAAAAGGAGGTCATGGGCCACCATCTCTAGACAAGGCAAAACAGAAGTTAACCTGGTTAAACATGATTTAGATTTGGAGCAAACCTTTGCTTGCTGTAGCGCGTCCGAAATGGCGAACTTAGAGAGATTGCCCTCGACGGCAGCGATTTCTCCCTCGCGAAGGCGCTGCTGCCACGAAGAACTGGCATATAAACCAGCATCGGACTGCCGACTTTTTCGAGAAGCCTAGAACTTGTAAACGTTTTGAATCAGATGGTAGGTTATAAAAATTTAGTAAGTAATTATGAATCATTCAGAGAAATAGTCGGGAAAATTTGAGGAAAAATTTTTACACCTTGAAAAAAACAAGTCTTAAAACGGCAAAAGACCAAATTTTTAGGTAAATGTTTCATAATGTATCATTTATTGTCATTTAAGATTGATATACAACAGGATTATAGAAATTATTAAAAGTTGCCCAAGAAGAGAAGGTCTCGGAAAGCTTGGGATTTCATTAAAATTACAATGTATCATTTTCAAAGTGACTGGAGAAGTCACAGTGAAATTCTAGCACTGACTGCGCACATGACAGTCATCCAGTGACAGTAACTTCTAAAGAATGAAACATCTAACTTCAATGACCGGAGTTGGATTGACTGGAGGACGCAAAAGTCGTTCTACGTAGATGTCATTGTTAACAACTATGCGGGAGTTTGTTGAAGTCATGAGAAGTCGAGGGAAAGCTCAAAGAACAAAATAACTTTGGATTTAAAAAAAATTTATGTTTAACCATGCTTCTTGCGGAATAAAGTACAATAAAGTACCATAAAACTCTTTCAGGAGAAGAATCTTTCCCTCTGAGCACTAAGAATCGACTTTGAATAATGCCGAAGTTTCGTTACGACAAGTTTCACTGTGTTGTATTAATTGGTATTAAAAGCTGTCAAACCGATCTTGAGCTTAAAGGTACCGAACCAGATTACGAGCGTTCCATCCATTGAAACAGTCATGGCTTCTTACTCGATCAGAGTAATTTTCAACCAGATATGTTAGATCAAAAGAGTGCTCGAGTGATACGAAATGCTACTTCCTATCTTTGGTTTTTCATTAGTTATCAGAAACTGGTTTTCCCACCGTATGAACGCGATTATCATTTCCGCGTTGGAACACGTGCTCATAAAATGTTACTCATCTCACCAGTTTCGGGTATTTTGTGTAGCATCTGAAGAAATGCCTGCTTGACTGCGTCTTCCAGCAAGTCAATGTTCTCCAGAACGAGCAAAACCGAGTTCTTCAGAGAAGCCTAAAAAAGACAACGGAAAAGACAATTTTATCTAGAACATTAACATTAAAATCGATAGTTCATATGATAAAATCAGTTACTAATCAAAATCTTGGGCCTAGTTAGTTAGGGGGTATTTTTTTGGAAATGTTTAGGGGGTAAGTTAGTTAGGGGGTATTTTTTGGAAATGTTGGAAAGAGATCAATAAGTCTTTATCGGCTCTTCACCTTGTGAAGAGTTTCCAGGAGTGGCAACTGATGCATTCTGTTGCAGGACAAGAAGAAGGGAGAAGTGAATAGGGCACAAGCGGAAGATCTAGAGAAGCAATATTTAGGTACTTCAGACTTTCAAGAATAAAGTGATAGATCATTAGGTTATAAATCTCTAACTTACTAGATCATATGACGCAGAACGCGATAGAATGTACCTAGCTCTGCATACATTGGGAGATAGAATGTCTCCGATTTCGCTGAAAATTTCATTAAAGGGTATTTCAAGTATGGCAAGAACGATGGTCGATTTTATTTCTCCTGATTTTAGCTCTCCGAAAAGCATGAGAGGATTGAAAAAAGCTTGTTTCGCCGAAAAAACTTGAGGGTGTCGCACTGTTCTAAGAGGCATATGTCAGTCAGATTGATTGCTAGATCCACCAAATACCGGCTCGATGTAGTCGAATGATGTATCTTCGATTACCTATGTTTGCTTTTTAGCTTATTCAACTTTCACGGTTTTCGCGAGAGCAAATATCAAAACAGAAATTTAATGAAAAGATGAAAAAAATCATTTTTCTCGGAGTACAGGAAAAAGATCCGGGATTCCAGTCAGTATGTTGTAGCCCTGAGTTTTTTCTACAACTTTCGTTCACATCATTTTTTAAACAACTTAGGCAAACTCGAGATACATCACTTTGAGTTCGTATATTACTATAGGTGGGGGGGCGGTATGTCTAAAGATTTCGAAATAGAGCTAGGAGTCTAAAACCACAAGAATCATACTTGCTATCCACTCTTGATTCCAAAATGATAACAAACTTGATTATAGGACGTTGGGAACCCTGTCAAATAGGTACCTCGTTTTCAAAACTTACTTTGAAAAAACTTGTTCGGATTTTGAAATAACTCAACGCGTTTTTCGATTTGGAAAATTAAAGTTGCCAGTATGTTGGAATATCCTGAACTTAGATATACAGGAAGATTCAAGATTTTAAGTTCGATTATCGATTATTTATGCCATTTTTAAAAAACCTGAAAACGGTCTTTTGGTCGGAACTCATCATGTTTTGATTTGAGCAGAAGTGATTACCTACAAAAATGTTTATCGTTGTATGAAGCATGACATAAAATTTTTTTTATAAATTTCCGTCAAATTTGAAGCGAGTTATGGCCCTTTCAAAAAAAGACTCTAAAACCCTTAAAATCGACTTTTTTCCAAAAACTTTTTACATTTTAATCAGCTTAACTAGACAAATTCATTAGTTTAAGAACCTCCAAGATAAACCTTTTTTGAAAAGAGTTATTACGGTTAGTTCAAACAGAAAAAACCTCATTGGGGATCCTAAAATACTTTTCTTTCAAGGTTTAAAACTAACCGTAATAACTCTTTTCAAAAAAGGTTAATTTTCGAGGTTTTTACATTTTTGAGTTTGTCTAGTTAAGCTGATGAGAATGAAAAATCGATTTTAAAGGTTTTAGGTTTTTTTTTGAAAGGGCCATAACTCGCTTCAAATTTGACGAGCATGTGTATAACTTTGTATATGTTATGCTTCATACAACGATAAACATTTTTGCATTCAATCACTTTTTGCTCAAATCAAAACATGACGAGTTCCAACCAAAAAACAATTTTCTGGTTTTTTTGAAACTGGCATAACTATTCGATAATCGAACTTACAAACTTGAATATTCCTGTATATCTAAGTTCAGAAAATTCCAACATACTGGCCAAATTTATTTTTCCAATTCGAAAAACGCGTTGAGTTATTTCAAAATCCAAACAATTTTTTTCAAAAGTTAGTTTTGAAAACGAGGTACCTATTTGACAGGGTTCCCGACGTCCTAGAATCAAGTTTGTTTTCGTTTTGGAATCAAGAGTGGATAGCAAGTATGATTCTCGTGGTTTTAGACTCCTAGCTCTATTGCGAAATCTTTAGACATACCCGACCTATAGTAATATACGAACTCAAAGCGATGTATCTCGAGTTTGCCTAAGTTGTTTAACAAATGATGTAAACAAAAAGTTTTAGCAAAAACTCAGGGTTACAACATACTGACTGGAATCCCGGATCTTTTTCCTGAACTCCGAGAAAAATGATTTTTTCATCTTTTAATGAAATTTCTGTTTTGATATTTGTTCTCGCGAAAACCGTGAAAGTTCAATAAGCTAAAAAAGCAAACATATTTACTCGAATATACATCATTCGACTACATCGATTCGGTATTTGGTGGATCTAGCTATCAATCTGACTGACATATGCCTCTTAGAACAGTGCGACACCCTCATGTACTTTCGGCGAAACAAGTTTTTTTCAATCCTCTAATGCTTTTCAAAGAGCTAAAATCAGGAAAAATAAAGTTGACCATCGTTCTCGCCATACCCTTTGGTAAAATTTTCAGCGAAATCGGAGACACCCCACCCGGGCCCACTCTATCGCGTTCCGCGTCATATCAACACCTTCATGGATGAAATTATCAATTCAGTGTTAGAAACAATGAGTTCCTTGCGAAGAAGTCATCTCTCGAGTTTCTCATGGAATAAATAATGAAGACGCAGAAAACCTCTTCTAAAGTACTGTAAGTCAAAAAAATTAAATGAGATAAACTCTCACCTCACCAGTCTCCTCGTATGTGAAGAGTGACCGACGATAAGGACAAAATGACCGTCTCCCCAATGCGCTAGCATATTTGTCCTGAAAGAAAGTGACAGAGGAGAGAGAGAGAGAGAGAGAGAGAGAGAGAGAGAGAGAGAGAGAGAGAGAGAGAGAGAGAGATAGAGAGAGAGAAAGAGAGAGAGAGAAAGAAAGAAAGAAAGAGGGAGAGAGAATGAGATAAGATAAGATCAGTGAGAACAAAAAAGAGAGCTTGCAAAAGAGAAGAGAAAGAGAAAGAGACAGAGAGTGAGAGAGAGCGCGAAACATATGAGCTATTTTCTGAGAGATAAAATTGACACCAATTCAAATATTTGTCCTGCTTCCGTAGAAATGTGAAGTTCGAAAGTTTTTCGAGTCATTTCTTATGTACATAGTTACATACTCTTCAGTTCACGAAAAAATAAGCTCCTCACGGTAGCTGAGAGCTAGAGCTGAATCCAGAGCCGAAGTCGATCGGTAGAGCAGCTCGTTTGGTGTGGCCCCGCAATCCAACCGTGTACGCGTTCTCCTGAGCTTGTTCTTTCTTACCAAGAATACATTTACTATAAATTTTCGTTTCCGGTCATCCTTCCACTTTCTCTTAAAAAAACGATTGCTACAAAACTTTATCAGTCCTCTACCTTTATCAGTCCTCTACCTTTATCAGTCCTCTACCTTTATCAGTCCTCTACCTTTATCAGTCCTCTACCTTTATCAGTCCTCTACCTTTATCAGTCCTCTACTTTTACCAGTCCTCTACCTTTATCAGTCCTCTACCTTTATCAGTCCTCTACCTTTATCAGTCCTCTACCTTTATCAGTCCTCTAGCTTTATCAGTCCTCTACCTTTATCAGTCCTCTACTTTTATCAGTCCTCTACCTTTATCAGTCCTCTACCTTTATCAGTCCTCTACCTTTATCAGTCCTCTACCTTTATCAGTCCTCTACCTTTATCAGTCCTCTACCTTTATCAGTCCTCTACCTTTATCAGTCATCTACCTTTATCAGTCCTCTACCTTTATCAGTCCTCTACCTTTATCAGTCCTCTACCTTTATCAGTCCTCTACCTTTATCAGTCCTCTACCTTTATCAGTCCTCTACCTTTATCAGTCCTCTACCTTTATCAGTCCTCTACCTTTATCAGTCCTCTACCTTTATCAGTCCTCTACCTTTATCAATCCTCTAACTTTATCAGTCCTCTACCTTTATCAGTCCTCTACCTTTATCAGTCCTCTACCTTTATCAGTCCTCTACCTTTATCAGTCCTCTACCTTTATCAATCCTCTAACTTTATCAGTCCTCTACCTTTATCAGTCCTCTACCTTTATCAGTCCTCTACCTTTATCAGTCCTCTACTTTTATCAGTCCTCTACCTTTATCAGTCCTCTACCTTTATCAGTCCTCTACCTTTATCAGTCCTCTACCTTTATCAGTCCTCTACCTTTATCAGTCCTCTACCTTTATCAGTCCTCTACCTTTATCAATCCTCTACCTTTATCAGTCCTCTACCTTTATCAGTCCTCTACCTTTATCAGTCCTCTACCTTTATCAGTCCTCTGCCTTTATCAGTCCTCTACCTTTATCAGTCCTCTACCTTTATCAGTCCTCTACCTTTATCAGTCCTCTACCTTTATCAGTCCTCTACCTTCTTTCGCTTAGGTAGAAGAAAAAGAAAAACGAATTGCATTCTTTAGAAGGAGAGGGAATCTCATTTGCAATCTGATTCTTGCATTTTTTGCTCACACCTCTGCCCTACAACTATGAACACTCAATAAGGTCGCTCAACGTTTTGAGTGTAGATCTTGTTATTTTATGATAAGCAAAACCGTCAAAAATTGACTATTTGCCGCAAGGGTGTTGCTGAGAAAAATCTAACCTATGAATCTTTACTTTCTGATTAAAAGCTAGAAATCCGTGAGAACCAGCGCACCTAGTCTCGAAGGCTAAGCCTTTGTTTCCCATAGCTTTGTAGCATTGAATAAGTCCTGGTAACACGCTTGCTCTTTGTGAGGAATCATGGTTCTACTCCGCCTAAAGCATCAAATTTTGTTTTCCATGCGAAAAAGATCTGCGTTTGATTCATACTACCTTTTTGTTTACTTTGTAACTTCAAACTCTTATTTCCAACCTCAGGATTTTCATAAACATACGACACACTAACAGTTTTATTAATGGAAATGTTGCCGAGAGGCGCTTGTATAGCATCCATGAGAGCAGTGGTCGTACGGACGAGTACAGTATCCCTTCGCTCGAGCGCATTGTTAATCACCTACGTCAAAAACTTTTTGACTAGCTTTTTTGACTTTTCGACATTGCGAAACTAATACAAAAAAACTGGGCTGACTCCATCCCGTTCATTGAAAAACCAAAAAAAACACATGGAAATCACTAAAACGATATCAAGAGTTATGAACATTCTTAGAAATACTATCAATCGTGAACTACATATTATTATAACTCCAAACACAAAATATTTCAAATTAGATTTATCTATATACATATGTATAGTGTAATTTTTGTGAAATTGAAAACCTGAGAAATCGAGTGAACTACTCCTGTTTCTATCACTTCGAGTATTTCTGTTGCACTTCGACCTTAATTACACTTTTTTTTGCTCTGTTCGGCTTTAAAAGTTCAGTTTTGAATTACGAGAAATTGCATTCCTGCAAAGTGCAGAAGCATACAGGTGAAACTTTAATGGGGGAAATTTATATCTGAAGTAATGCTCGTGACTACTCATACGCTTAATGTATGGAATGCTCGTGACTACTCATACGTTTAATGTATGGAATGCTCGTGACTACTCATACGCTTAATGTATGGAATGCTAGTGAATACTCATACACTTAATGTATAGAATGCTCGTGACTACTCATACGCTTAATGTATGGAATGCTCGTGACTACTCATACGCTTAATGTATGGAATGCTCGTGACTACTCATACGTTTAATGTATGGAATGCTCGTGACTACTCATACGCTTAATGTATGGAATGCTCGTGACTACTCATACGCTTAATGTATGGAATGCTCGTGACTACTCATACGCTTAATGTATGGAATGCTCGTGACTACTCATACGTTTAATGTATGGAATGCTCGTGACTACTCATACGCTTAATGTGTGGAATGCTCATGACTACTTATACGCTTAATGTATGTAATGCTCGTGACTACTCAAACGCTTAATGTATGGAATGCTCGTGACTACTCATACGTTTAATGTATGGAATGCTCGTGACTACTCATACGTTTAATGTACGGAATCTAGGATGTTCTCAAGCCATTTATTTAGATATAACTTTCTGTGCGTGAAAGCCCTTCCCCTTGAAAAGTCTAATTTTAACAATTCTTTAGTTTATCATTCAGTAGATGGCCGAGTATTTTAGCCTCGAAGTTTCTTGCAATCCCTCACTCTCTGACCAGAAGTAGGAACGCGTTAGCAGTCATGAAACACTTTTCTCAACATTATGACCTTTGAAAGTGCTCGAAAATTTGTGCTTTTGTAGCTTACTGGGTGTAAGCATCGGTTGGGTATCAAAAATGTTGATTTCCAGCCGATCTCGCTCAATCTAACATGTCCCCCGAAGTTCTTCAAACATTCACCTCGAATGGATTTCACAATGCCTTCTAGTGACAAATGTTCCCCTTCTCTGCTGGTGACGAGCACAGAGTTCTCTGACTCAATCACTCGCAGTTCTTTCAGCAACGGGAAGCAGTAACGTTGGAAGAGGCTCAATCTTCGAAGAATTTTTTATGAGTACGGTCATAGATGGACGGTCATTATCTCTGCCAGAATTTTGAAAGAAATCCATAGCATGGGCAGAAATGGCACTCGACCGGGACCGAACCTTCGCCGCCTAACCGGGGCTTGTAGAGCGTTAGCAATACACCAACCGAGCACACATTGTCCCATGCGAATTCTTGCTATGTCAAAGGCACAATGATCGTTCTTTCTATTCACGTTGAATTTTTGACCAAGATTTTTAAGTATAACTGTGATTAATAACTTTTAAGTATATACGACATTAAAAACCTTTCCCACTGTTGATAAAACTAGATCCATGTAACTCTGACTATTATGTTGTGTAATAAAAAATTTGACTGTGAATCAAAAGATTTTAATTTTTAGTAATAATAATATTGTTTGAAACTGACATGTGATTCACATCTGAAGAGGACATTATCTCGACAAGTGTGGCAGAGGAAACTAGTGCTAAACGAGAATGCGTCACGCGAGTTTGTTCTAGGAGAAGCGAGGCTCCTCGGACGACTGTTTCAAGATGGCGAGACACAGATTGGAGCCAGCAAGAGGCGTGCTTCAGGTCGAGAAGCTCAATTCAACAAAAGAGGCTTATAAAATGAATGAAAACTTTTCGAAATAGCGCTGCATTTTGGCAGTAAGTCGTTGCGCGCTATGGAGACAAAAAACCACAACATTTATGTGGTTGAGTCTATCGCTATCCGATACTTGCTCTATGCAATCTTTTATTTTGGTAACCGTTCGAAAGATTCATCTCTTCTGCAATTCTTCTGATTGAATCTTTTCTTATTCTTCTGACTTTTTCTTCTGACTTCTGACAATCTTCTGACAATCATCTCTTCTTCTGACTGAATCCTCTTTTTCCTCTTCCAAGAACGAGTGTATTTTTCTGAGGACATTTTTCTTCATATATAAACTTATGTGAAGATTGAGAAGAATTATTGGGAAATCTCTTTAGGATGAAGGTTTCACATTAAAAACATCTCTTCTGAGCCAAAAACTACCTAAGAAAAAGTGGATCAATTGTTGTTAAAGAAATATGGGATTTTCTTTGTTTTTTCGATTTCTCGCTATTCTTTATCGTAAATTTTTTCGAAAGCAAGGCTATAAATTGTTCCTCTAACTTTGATGACGAAAGAGTCTTGCTCGAGAAACTTCTGGAACCTTTTCCAGTATTTTGCGATCCGTCGGAAACCATTGTACTCGGTCTTGAAAAAATTGAGTTCATGCGGAAATTTCCAGTTGGAGTTTGAGAAAGATTTGTGTAAGATGTAAGAAAAGTAAAAAGGAAGAGTGCGAATCTGGAAAAGGTACGAGAAGTTCGAGAAATCTACAGAAAATACTAATTGTAAGAAAGCAAAACAGGAGAGAAAGCTGGAGGAAGAAAGACATAGAAATAGCATCAAACCATTCTGAGAAGGAACTCCTAGAATACGGACCACAAGAAAGGACTGCTTTATATGCATGAGATGAGCGAGTCGAGACCACAAGGCAAGGGTTGAACTCCATTGCGAGAGCATGGACTCCAAAGAAGAAATCGTCGTCGTCCATTGACTGAATATCCCATTCTTCATTGACGCTACTATAGTAGAAAATTTTCATCACTATTAAAATATTGTCTTTTAAACGCGTACAAACGTAAATATTATTATTAATATCACGCACGTCGAGCGCCGAAAACCAATAACTTTGAAGTTATGTATGATACTAGTAAGATAGTCATCAGACCTATGTTATGTTAAATGTTAATATTAAATAAATTAAGTTAAATTATTAATTAAATTTTATAAATAATTGATAACAGACATATGTTTAAAAAATAATGTTTCTTATAATATAATTATGTTTATGCTTGAACGAGTGCTAGAAGGTTGAAAAAGTTCATTATCTCATCAACCTTCGCCAAAGACTTTGAAAATTAATGTTTCTTCAAATTAGTCGAAACACTTTGAAAAAGTTTGAGAAAGTTTTTTTTTAAAAGAAAGCCACCAAACCATCCCTCTGCATCCGGATGCATTGTCTCCTTTGAAGCTCTCTGAGAGCCTCACCAGATGTTCCGTCGCCTTCAACCGCAACTCTCTGAGGTTGGAAGGCACGAGAAGATCCCAGTGTTGGACAGTTTCCCAGACGAACGAGGCCTGTTGAACATTTAGCGAATCAAATATGAATTCTCACAATGAGAAAAAAAAACAAATAAAAACAACTCTAATTGTTTTTTATTGATAATCTGATTAGAAAAAAAAAACTAATATGTCTCTTCACTATGTATGTAATTACCTCGTTCTGCTTCTTGGCACTTTTTTTCCGACAGAGACCGATGTGGTAAAATCAAATGCAAATCTTCATTTGGTGAGAGTCTCTTAACTGCGTATTTTGAATTGTTTAGTTTTCTTCATTCATCAAAATGTTGCAAGACTATCGAAATACGCAAATAGTTACAGTCCTCTTTGTGGACCTTCTTTTTGCACTTGTTCCGATCGAGAGCATCTTTCGGGATTATATGACTGGTTTTAAAGTCCGCTTTGATGGTGTCTTGCCATCGCTGTTTATGTCGCCGACCGTCGAATTAGAGATTGTAGGCTGTGCTGGCTAAAGTTTCCGGTGATGCCCTGGAGACATGGCCAAACCATCTCAGAGAATTTTTTCGCATCTTCTCGTCGAGGGGTGACGCCAAATCTTTTCCTTATGGTCTCGTTTGGCATGTGCTCGCGGAGAGAGATTATCATGTTGTTAAAGCGGTAGTAGAGTTCGAGATGATGTTCAGAAGGCGCGGAGGCTACGGTTCGTTTTGATATTTTTTTCGAAGCCTTGTATTTCTCCCCAGTCTCGTCTGTTTTTTTCGGTGAAACATCTCTTGTAAGCTACTTTCTTTGCTCGTAAAAGATGATACATATGTATGAATAAAAATTTGCCACGAAATTAACACATGAAAAAATTGAAGGCTTCAAAGCATCGATTTTGGGTTGGTTTTTCGAAACAATGGGTAGACAATCTACTATCCAAACAAACCTGCTGCCAGAATATGACAATATTGTCGACTTGGTCAGCGAGGGCAGCTTCTCTTTCCGCCGCAAAGGCGATGGGCCTAGAAATTTCAAGTCGCAATTTTTTAATATTAGTTTTTGAAACAGAAAATATAGTTTTAGGAGAAACTGCTGAGATACTGTATTGCATTTTGTTAAAATGTTTTATTTGATGTTCGAATTATTCTATGAATTTTTATGTTTCAAAGAGGCGAATCTCTTGGTCTCTTAGGTAATCGTTGTGAGAAGAAGCGTTCCTCGTGAAAAAAATTCAGACTACGATAAATAATTTTAATCTTAAAAAACTAGTCACATCGAAACCCAAAAAAGAGGAAAAATCGATGTGAAGTGCCGATGATGAAGAAAAATAAGAACCATAAAATGCCAACATGACAACCAAACAATCTAACAAGAAAAGAGTGAAAAGACTTCTCGTTGCTGACCATTGTATGGGCTGCCCTCGCTGACCAAGTCGACAATATTTTCTGGCAGCAGGTTTGCTCGAATGTTTGAATGCTTGTTTGTCTACCCATTGTTTCAAAAATGAAGTGTGTTGGAGACAAGAACTACTCTGAATGTCAAGAACACTCGGATAACAAAAAATTGTAAGATTTTTGGATTTTGTGGATTTTTTTATGAAAAAAGAAAAAAGACAACTATTCATCTACAGTATCTCAGCAGTCTCTTTATAAATAGTTTTTTGCAGGAAAAGTCGATGAAGCTGCTCGCAAAGGAAAATTTAACTTCAGCAAGTGCAGATGTTCTTCTAGACCGAGCTCACAAATTGTAGCCACAGAAGAATTGACGTGGATTGACATGTCGAAACCTACATAATCAAATTAATATGTTCATTTATTCAAGTTGCTTATCAACTGAAGTCCAGTTTTTACCCGTTTAGGAAAAGTAAGAATGTATGTAAGTGGAACTTACTTGAGTTGTTAATGGAAGCTCTAGAACTAAGTAACTAAAATTCTTGACTAGTTACATACAATGCATAATCAGAAGATGGATCCAAGAACAACTTACCAACAATCTCCGAGATTTTGAGCCAATGTCTCTCCAATAACCGACTGCAACCCATTGCTTCCACAACAGGAAAATTCCGCTTGAACTTGTCCACGTCGTTTCGGACCTATTCAGTCAGGTTTTAACTCGCTGACTAAGTTAGATTTGAATCATCCAAGTAAGAACTTGTGCAAAGGAGATTAGTTTTTTTACCGGTTTTAGTCTGGTTCTGATCAGTTTCAACTTCTAGCACTGTCATGAAGATATAACTAGCAATAACTATAACTATAACTTGAACATTTGTGATAGTCTCTCATGATTTGGTTCATTCTTTACTAATTTGAATGAGAAATTTAAAAAGTTAAAATTTTCCATTATAATCTTTGATATCATGTTCTGGGAGATGGATGGTACCTGAAGTATAAGCATGCGAAGAGCTCGTTGCTGCCCGGCTTTGGCCTCGCATTCACTGAGCTTGGCAAGGACTCGCTCGACGAGTTTCTCGCTGTCACCCACATTGACACTCGTACGACGAGACTCGAAGAAGAAGCTATGCAAGTTAGATAGTCTTGAATCGAAAGACCTCATTGCACTTTAATCTTACACGGTTTATTCACTTATGCATTCAATCTTACAGCATCGTTTAACAAGAAGAGAAAACAAGATGTTCTAGAGATCAAAAAACATACTCATTAATAAACACAATTAATTAACTTTAAAAAGACTATCCAGATCGAAATATATCTTTAATTTTTCAACGCTTTGATTTAACTTTATACAGCCCAGAATTAAGAAATATCATTATTGATTCTGTCATTCTGGTTAACTACATATTTCTAAGGTCTTACACAAAAAAAATTGGAAAAAAAACCAATTTTTTTCTTTGAAATATTTTTTACTACATAATATGAAAAATTTTCTGTTTCCATGCTTCAAAAAAAAAGAAAATGATTACAGACTTGACATAGTCATAGTAGCTTATAATGCACTCGAAGAGTTCCTTCATCAGCACGACATCGAGAGCGAGATTTCGCAATCGAGGAATGTCCGTTTGAGTTAGGCCAACAACCTCGAAATTTCTCACAAATGATTTTGTTGATGAACATTTATGTATGTAGACTGTTACTATGTTGAAAATTGCCATTTCTTGAAAATTAGAGAAATTTATCAAATTTGTTGACAGAGCCAAGGGTGGAAAACATACTGTCTGAGAGCCCCGGTACGATTTTTTATGATTTTTTGCTAACCGGAAGATTTAGAGCTACAACTGTAAAGGTTTCTTATAAACTCTTGAGATTTAAAATTTAGAGACCCATTTTAACAATTTTTGGTCGAACACAGTATATTCTATTCCTTAATTATTCAATCTTTATTCCTTGAACATACATGAGTATGGTACATGGATTGTGTAATTCACAGTTATACGATAAAAATAGCTCAAAAATAACGCAAGCTAGAATTCGAGATGATAGTCTCCCGAGGAAGCGCTAGTAGTGTATTTTTGAAAGCGAGGGAGGAGGGCAACAATGCAACTTGAGCTGGAAACAAGTTCCATAAATTGATGTCACAGCGTGTGATACAAGTGCTATGTGAGTTGTTAATCTTGAAAGGTAAGACAATTCTCAAGAGTTGTGAGTTACGTTTAACGTAGGGAGTGGGAAGAACTTTGAGTAGATTAAAACTATCCATGGAAACGTTACTGTGGAGAAAAATTTTTTTTAGGTTCTTGAGCGGTAACAAAAACAATTTGAATGTTTTAACTGCTTCAAATTCGTTGAGGGCATCAAGTTGAGCACACAACTCGGAGACGACTCCTTGGACAGGAACCAGTTTCTCAAGGTAACTCGAGGCCTGAAAACAAAAACTCAGTGATAGACTCTTTTCTTCAAATACATGTGTGCAATTCAAATAGTTTAAAAAATTTTTTACACAAAGTGTTTTAAAATGTTGCGTGAAAATGAACTTGAGTAGTCGATGAATCGACTGAGAGGAAGTCAGATTTGTACCGAAGCGCAACTTAATGGGACTTCTTCGGAAAATTTTGAGTTTTGAAATGAAAAGTTTAGATGTTTATCACATTACAGCCAATGTGGAGGAAGGAAGTAGATTAGGTTGATTATTAAATGGCGGCCACTCATAGCTATCTGTTTTGCCCCGAAGACCCGAAGTCTAAACACAGGTGAGAAAGAACTATTTCATTTCAAATTTGGCCAAGTGACAAAGTATTTTAGTAGATGTGAATAAAGCTTTCCAACTAAGTGCTAAAGGTTCTCTCACGCTAAAAGACTGCGTCAAGCTAGGAAAATTTATTTCAATCATTAAGTCATTCAGTCAATCATTCAGTCAATTTTCCCTTCCACGTAAACAAGTAGAAACAAAATATAACAAAACTTTATTCAACATTTTTTGTAGTGAACAGAAAACTAAGGGAATACAGAGGCAGTGTATTATTGAACTTGATCTTCATGAGTATACGTAACTGGGTGAGCAATGTCAGTGATCCTTACACATAACAATATTTAACGGATTGGCAATAAAACCTCGGTAGTCTTATGGTAATGTATGTGTAAGCAACCTCGAAAGGCGAGAGACGGTTCGGTTCGATGTCGTCCATAGACTAGCTCTTGTCCTTGATTTTAAACTCATTTCATATTTTACTAACCATCATAGGGTTTACGAATGTGTTGGTAATAACGGCTGTATCGAGTATTCGAGTCGCCTGAGCAGTGACTACGGCCTGCTTTTTCTGAAACAAAACGTACTTCCAAGCTTTTAACGTATTTTTCATAAGCTTTGAAAACTGGGCCGTTCTGTCCAAGTCCTAAAAACATTTTTTGGGTCAAGTTGTGACCTGGACGAAGTGGATGAATCCATGAATTCTCTTCTGAAAGAAGGCTTGATGCTCTTGGATCTGCCTGGGGAGGGCGAGTCGTAGAGTGAGAATCGACAGAAGCGTCGAGTACTGCATCGCGTCCAGTTGCACGTGCTTAAAAACTCGGATCACACCTGGACATTTCATAAGTCTTTCATGAGCCTTTCATTAGTCTTATATGAAACCTGTGCCTCTGTTTGAAAGGCTCGTTTTTTTGTAGACAGTGCTAGGCTCAGCTTTGGCCACCCAAGGTTACTATCATACGCATATGTTTTCCTCCTTAGCCAAAGCTTGAGTTGTTTCTGGTAGGATCAGCAAATAAAAACCTTTTTAGGCCCACCTTTTTTTATTGATTGAATACCCAAAGAATAAAGTGGGATTTCTAGTAAAATAAGATAAAACTGAGTCTTCAAGTAAACTGGGAAAAATTCGGATTTCCAATGAGAACAAATAAAATTTCAGTTTTACCGTAATCGAAAAGAACCTGAGTTAGAATGAAGAGTGTGTCGTAGACTTCAATGACTTTCGTGCAAGAAACATGGATTTCGGTGGTTTGCAAACGGTTAACAACGGCCTGAAAAAAAGTTTTCGTTCTTCACCATACGGAGCATATTCGCCGCAACAAACAAAAACAAACAAAAAAAACTCTGTGCAATATCTAAGGCTTCATTTCATAATATCCATGCTGAATTCAGCATATAAGACGGTGCTGGGAATTTAGTTCGGCAATTCGTGTTGTTTCGGTGTCTGTGGCGAGTTTTGAAACATGGCGGTAAAAAAACTCGTTTATCCGTAAATTGCACAGAGGGTTTTAAAAAGAAACACGTGTCATATTTAATATACAGATTTTTGCTTTAGCAAGATAAATAAGAAACAAAAGCACTGAGTGTCAAAGACATAAGAGTTGGCGAATTTAGAACTGTTTGAGTATCGTCACTGATGATCATTACAAGGCAAATTTAGAACTGTTCGAATATCCTCACCGGTTGATGATCATTACAAGGCAAATTTAGAACGGTTCGAATATCGCCACCGGTTGATGATCATTACAAGGCAAATTTAGAACGGTTCGAATATCGTCACCGGTTGATGATCATTACAAGGCAAATTTAGAACGGTTCGAATATCGTCACCAGTTGATGATCATTACAAGGCAAATTTAGAACGGTTCTAATATCGTCACCGGTTGATGATCATTACAAGGCAAATTTAGAACGGTTCGAATTTCGTCATCGGTTGATGATCAGTACAAGGCTATTCAACAAAATGAGAGCAGACTTATACAGTATGAACAAAACGAGCAACCTATACAGACCGGGTTTGCACGAACGCTATACTATTTTCTTTTTCTGTGTCGCGAAAAGAGAAATAGAAAAGAAAAGAGTATAGCATTCGTGCAAACGCGCTCTGTATAGGTTGATCGTTTTGTTCGTACTATATAAATCTGCTGAATAGCCGGGAGAGTGCAAATTGCGAGAGTGCGACGAGAGTGTGAGATTTAGAAAGCGAGCATCGTAACATGACGAAATTCGAACAGTTCTAAATTCGTCAAGTGCTGAGCATCGTAACGTGACGAAATCCGAACCATTCGAAATCCGTCAAGTGATGAGCAATAATACATGACGAAATTCGAACAGTTCGAAATTCGTCAAGTGCAGAGCATCGTAACGGGATGAAATTCGAACCATTCGAATTTCGCCATGTGATGAGTATTGTAGCATGACGAAATCCGAACCATTCGAAATCCGTCAAGTGATGAGCAACAATACATGACGAAATTCGAACAGTTCGAGTTTCGTCAGGCAAGATTCGCTATCTGCTTACTCTTGTGTTTCATATTTGATTGTTTATTGTGCCAGAAGTGATGAAATAAAATAAAATTTTGATTACGCGAATTCACAAAGAAATGGCGAGAAATTCCGATGAATTTCACGATAAACTTGCCACAGACACCGAAACAACAAGAATTGCCGAACTAAATTCCCAGCACCGTCTTATATAATATTAAATGCCAAATTCTAACGGTATAAAATTAGTTCGAGATTTTTGGGATATTTGGTGGTAATATTGTGTGTTTATGCCGAAAAAAATTCTCATGATCATTCACTATGTAATGTAAACCTTGAAAAAAGCATATTCACTTGGAAACAATAAATGAACGCGCTCATTTCCGGTGAGCGAGACAACTGGGTTCGATCCCTCCCCGTTAACTGGATTTCGTCCGCGTGTGAGTTTAATCATTTTGGCTGTACTCATGAATCTTTTTGAAAGATTCAGTGTTTTTGAAGCTGTAAAGACAAATGAAAGCAAAAAGAGCCTAAAAATTTTGGATAACAGCAAACTTAGAGCCTACGAAAATAACCAATTCAGGGTTCTCCAAGCACTCCGCAAAACTAAGGTGGGTTCTTGAAACAGATCTTTTGTTTATAAATAAGAATTTGTATAATAGAAAAAAGTTGTGCACAACGCAACCTTGTTGTGCAGCATCATCTCCGGATTAATCGAGCGGAAGAATAGCGCGCGGTCATACTGGCGGAATTGGATAAGGAGCTCTTCGAGTCCCCTGAAAGTCTTCACTCATATTAATGTGGACTTGTATTTAAGGTTAATTTCAGTTCTAAAATGATAAATTTGAAATTTGATTTTAAAAAATTTCACACATGCTGAGTCAATGTCGATGTTGAAGTGAGCAAAAAAACGTTAAAGGTTCTAATTCTAAGTTACACAGACAGTGACGCCTGGTTAAGATGACAAAAGATTGTTTTATCGCACAGATAAAAAGCTAGTCCACCGGGCGGGATTCTCGACTCAAACCGGGAGCGCGCGTTACCATTACACCATATTGCTATTACGTCTAATAGTGTTATATGAAAGGCTCATATGCCTTGTTATATCAGTCACGTATGCTCATTAAGCGATTGCGTCATGAGAGGAGCATAACTCCAGATTTCACGATTAAGACAGAAGAGACGTTCACTTATCGGAGTAACTATGATCATCGTGATAAGCGTTTTTCATTCCAAGTTCATTCATTGGAAGCTTGTGTATGTCTTTCATAGAATCGCCCAAGGTTCGGTTACACAGTTAAAAGGCAGTGCGGGCTGGCTAAGACGACAATTGATTTTACCATCGCACAGGAAAAAGCTGGTCCACCGGAATCGAACCCAGCCATCTCTAAAAAATTGTGTGTTACCCTCACACCACGTAATCCGTGCGATAGCGCTATATGAAACCGACTGATTGAATATCTCTTTGATTCTGTGTGTCAAGCTGTGGATGATGTTTTCCGCCCGCTCGGTCAATGTCTTCCAAGCTTTTTCCAGGCGAAAAATGAATATTCCACTCTGGATTACCTCAAAACTAACTAGTAGAACAGTTTTTTTTTGTTTTCGACTTCACCTTTTTTATGTGCATACATACATATTCTTAATTCTATGAACATGTTTTTCATGTGGATACATGCAACCACAAAACCACATATTTAGCGTTATGCTTGATATATTAACAAGTTATGCTTGATATGAGAGATTACTTCCTTATAGAGTCTTTTGGGACCAGAAAATATATCCAAGAAGCTCAAGCCAATCTCGATAAACTTCTGATTTCCGGAACCCTTTCCAGGCCAGAACTCGTAAACAAGGAAAAGGCCTATGAGACCCTTCTCCATTGCAACACCTTTACAAAACGAGATCATTTTAGCTATTCGAACTCGTAATTGCCTTATTGCTTTTGTGCTCAATGAAGAATTGACTCAAGAGATTTAAATATATTTTTTTTTAAATACAAATTACAAAAATATTAAAAAAATACATTTTAAAAAATACAAAAAATCCTATATTAAACTGACTTTTGGTGCTTTTGCTAGACGCAATAGCATTTCTTTTGTTTTGAGAAGTAGCGCGAGTTCTTGGTTCAAATCAGTTTGCGGTAGCTTCAACAACAAATCACGGACTTTTGAAAACAGATCAGGTTGATATTCTTTATCAATTCTTAATCAACCTTGATCAATTTAATTTTTTTTCAAGTTTTAACTTTATTGAAGGGTTAATGACCATTGAATTCCTTCACCACCTTCTTCTTCTTCCTCGCGCTTGTTCCCGCCTTGCGGCAGGGTACGCGCTTTCCTGAGATGCAGGACAGACCTATCCTGGTAGAACCAGTTGCTGCCTGCTAGATCACTGCTAGTGTGATTAGCAGCAGTGGGGAGAGTGAATTCCTTCACCACCATTACAAAGAAATTTCAATAATTTTTAAGTTCTTTTGTTTTGCTTTCACGGATTTAAGTGTGAGTTCCAATGGAATGGAATACAAAAAGTACTAACTTCATTGGTGAAAACAGATTGTAAACCCTTCGAGAAAGGTACTCACTTAACTTTTTCTTTCGCTACTGCTCTAAAGAAGCTGTTGTTGCAATCCTACCTTCCTTGGAAGTTGATTCGTACTACTATGTATAAGTACAACAGAAATAGACAGACTCCTCGAGACAGATTCCGGTTAAAAAAAAACTAGTGACAGAGTATTCCAGTAAACCTCAAAAGTTAAACAAAATAGTAAATAAAAATTAATGAAAATCTGTAGGATAAACTGAAGATTGAATAATGGTATAATGACTTGTTCAAGACAAACTCGACGAGAGAAACTAATGTTGAAAAATGATGAATATCAATGAAATTTCAGACTGAGAAGGATCAATTTGAAAAAAAAGATGAAGACAAACCGGAGCGTTCCGAACTAATGGAGCGAGACCTCGAACTCGACTGTTGCAGGTTATAACAGCCAAGTCAAGCTGCTTGTACAACGTGCGAGAAGCATCGGAATGCCATCTAAAATAGAAAAATCTTTATTTAATTTTAGTTTGCTTGTTCATTCATTCTATAAGCCTATCTAATTCTGTTAAAAAAACTCTCAATTTTTTCTGGATTGCCGGAAAGAATATGTTCGAATAAAAGTACTTTTTATAAGCAGTCAAGCTTTAATTGAAACTTCTATACATCTTTTAAACCTTGTTAAATCACTTTCCTTCACTAGAAAGCCTTTTTTTACATGTCTGCGCTCTTTTGCAGAGACAATTTTCTCGTCCGTATTGGATTCTGTTCGAGATTTTTTTCATTTTGAGATATTTCTAATCACCTCGATCAATGGTTAAACTCCCAGATGTACTTTATTGATTGGATTTTGATACATATGCAAGCTCATTTAGATCCAAATTGTCGGAAAACCGATACTTCTCAACATCTTCCGAAGAGAGAAATACCGCATCTAATTGAGTCATTTCGAGCATCGGAGCCTGTAATGAATATTCTTACCATCAAGGATTCTTTTTTTTTTGTTTCTAAAAACGAGTTTCTCTTGAACCATTATACTGATTTTTTGTTAACGAAACAGCACTATCGCAACGCATCTTTGGTAGTCTAGTGGCTCTCGGTAAAAGAGAAACTGCTGGGTTCAATACATCGCATGGATTACTTTTTGTCTATGCGAAAAATTTAACATTGTTCCTTTATCAAGGATGACCTGAATTATGCACACCAAATTGCTCTGTTCTGAATAGAAAGTTTTCTCTTCCGTAGTGTTCTCATCCTCTTTCCTAATCGACATAAGCGAACCTTTTCTTCAACTGAGTTTTTGATGATTTTTGAAAACAAAGTTATTGTCTCCAAACATTTTTAAAACCAAACCTAAAGACTGTTTGAAGAGATTACTATGAGCGTCATTGGTTAGTATTTACTTTAATCAAGCGTGTCCTTTAAAGCCTAATTTTTGTCTCCTGTGTGAAAAACGCCGACCAGAATGTCTAGAACAATGACATCCGCGCACACACAGAAGTTCTGCTCCCCTGCGGTTATGTCGACGTGGATGAATGGGCTCTTCAACGTGTCACAAAGTCATTCAATAGGTAGTATTGATCGCTCAATCTAACCAAAATTTCAAGAACAGAAAACTTATCTTCTTGTTTTGGTTTTTGCTTTGCATTGCGTTCACAGATACATACATACATATATGCGTGGAATGGAAATGAAATGATGGTGTTCGGATTCAACTCATTGCTTACTTCGTACTCTTTAACCAAGAACTCTAGCAAAAGTTTTCTTCACACTCTCAACATCTAATAGCAAGCTTTGACTCTGATTTCTCTCTCTCTCTCTTTCTCTCTTTCTCTTTCTCTCTCTCTTTCTCTTTCTCTCTGCCTCTAATTCTCTCTCTCTCTCTTTTATTCTTCCCTTTTCTCTATACTTCTTTCTGTCTGTAACCCCTCTTCCACCCTCTCTTTCTTTTTTTCTTCCTCTCCGTTTCTGTCTGTCTGTTTGTTTTTTCTCTCTCTTCGTTTCTCGTTCCTTATTCCTCTTTCAACCTCTTCCATTTTTTTATTTTTCTTTGTACCTCTGATTCCTTGAATGCACTGATAACGTTTGTTCTTTACTACATACTCTAGCAATTCCTTTCATAAAATAAAGAAAAAATATCCGATATTGAATATGATCAAACTATACAGTAACAATCCCAAAAACGCAGAAGATGCTCACGACTTCTCGGATGTCTTTTAGGAACGCCTTGATGGTATTGAATGCCGCATTGGTGGCCTCTTGATTTAGTGTCGCATCGAATGCACGCGCCCGATCAGGCCGCTTCGGTCGACGGCAGCTGAAATCTATCAAACACTCGTTTTAAATCTCGGTGATTTTTCGACCAGAAATTCCTTTATTTCTTTGAAATCAAACGTCCTAGTTTTGCATAATACTTCAAAATTTTGTATTTGAACCTTGGATAAGAGTTGTACTGAATATTTTAGATTTTTTTTTTGAAATAGGGGTTTTTTTTTGTTTGTTGGAAACCTGCTTATTCAGATTCTGCGCTCCTTGAAACTGATGCATCCAGATGGATTCTGATTAAACTTTTGAATTTTTTTCTTTGACAAAAATATATAGTTTCTATCGAACATCACAGGCACAAATGTCGTTGAAAAAGAGAACCAACACTTTGGTGAGGTGAGAAATGAAGCCGTTTAACTGGTTCAGAAGAGTCCTCTTCACCATATCTGCGTCCACAATGGAGGAGTCCGTGGTCGGCGCTGCAGACGCAGCTGCGATCAGTGAGAATATGCGGCCATTCCTGCCAAAAAGGGTAATTTGCAGCAATTTCTAGAAGAGAAAGAAAACTCGTAGCCATTCCCAGTGATGAGAGAAAAAAAACAGCCACTCTTGAGAGACAACAAAAAATCCGCAGCTGTTTCTGTAAAATGAAGGATACATGTGGTATTAACACAACAATTACGAGAACGTGTTTTTCTGGTAAATCAAATGAACAGTTTCATTCAGAAACGGCAATATTTCCTAACTCTGAGAACTTATTCTCTCCAAAAGTAATTTTTTTTGAACTTTGTAAAACATTTTTCGCTGATTCTCTCCCCTATTT
This sequence comes from Allodiplogaster pararmata, assembly GCA_964056735.1. Classification (NCBI taxonomy): domain Eukaryota; kingdom Metazoa; phylum Nematoda; class Chromadorea; order Rhabditida; family Diplogasteridae; genus Allodiplogaster; species Allodiplogaster pararmata. The sequence continues at coordinate 29,584,089 of OZ057403.1, read as the reverse complement.
CTTTCCGTTTGTCGATAGTTCGTCATCGTTTGTTTTTTGACGTACAACTGTTTGTCTATTGATTACCTTCGCTCGATAAATTCTCTGAGTGTTCTGCTGAAGCCGAGTCCCCGTAGATCTATAGCAGCCTTGGCTTTCTGCATCTGTTTAGCTCTTGCTGCATCTCCCTTACGGCCCCGAGCCGCTGCAATGTCAGAGTCGGAGCGGTGAGTTAACGTCTTTATGGGGCGTCACATGTTAATCATGTGAACTGTGAAAACTGTGTGACGCGCATCTAGGAGATGATTATGTTAATCATGTGTTTTAAGACGACCATTGATTTAATTTTCGCATGGAAAAAGCTTTTCCATTGGGCGGGATCGAACCCAGTCATCTATCTACTTCTACCTGAAGTAAGCGCGTTACCATTACACGCCTAATTTTCAGATGGTTACGCACTCACTCCCATATAGAGGGGAAATGGCTGGGTTTAAACCCAACCAGTCGAATAGATTTTTCCATGCAATGCTTTAATCAATCTTCATCTCGACCAGGTGTTATTGCTTCTATTTTCTAACTAAGCATTTTGAACATTTAACATCAATCATTGTTTTCCATCATACTCTTTAAATTGAGACATGTTCATATAACTTGGCGTATAATGAAGGAAACTCGTGAATACTAATGAATTTTTATGTTAAAAAAAACATGTACTAAACTTCTGTGTGGTTCAACTTGTAGCTATATCTTCATGCTTTTGAGATCTTTTTTCAATGAACTTGTACTAATAACGTTTTCAAAAAGCAGGCAATAGACTGATTTTCTTTTCGCATTTTTGGACTTCATTTAAGCTTCCTTTCCTAGTCCCAATACCTCAAAGAGAGTGGGAAGGTGTGAACTCAGCTCTGCTACCGTCATAACCGGAATCACGTCGTTCTGAGTGAGGCTAAAACTGGCCCACTTTTGGACAAGTCCACTTCCGGCAGTGGTGCTTGCTATCCATCAGTAAGGCTAGGTGGAGAGGGGTTAGTCCAGGCCAAGCGAGTCGGTGCACGATTGATCCCCTGCCTTTTCTTCAATCGAGAAATCAGAAACTCTCGAAATACAACACAAAAAAACACGTTCGCGATGCCAGGCTAAATTGACCATTCATTCAAAAAGCCGATTGCATGGATAACTTTGTTGTAAACCATGGCTTCAGAGTCTCTTGGAAATGACGCGGTTCTACCTTGTCCGATAGTAGTGCCAAATATGCGAGGACAGGCATCTACCCATGGGCGGGGTTTGTCTGCGCGGCGTACATCCCTACTTCGGTTCGTCACATTCAATTCTGAGAACTCTCTCGTGAACTCGTGGCATACTACAAGTAAAAAGGGTCGAAATCGCTGCGGTGCAGGAAACCATGTGAAAAGGAAGCAAGTCGAATTAGATAAGAGATTGCTGATATACCATGGCACGTTGTCAACAAGAAACAACGTTGACATTATCATCTCCTCAAAGGTTGCTGATGACGTCACCGAAGTCATTCGCTATACGGAACGAGTTGTAGCCGTCCGCATTTCCTCTCCAAACAGCCACCTACTCCTCGTCTCAGCATACGTACCGTACCTTAACAAAGATGTAGCGACGCTGATAAGGAAGGCTTCTATGACTCTCTTGAAGAAATTCTCAAAATCAGAGAATCACATTAAGATCTCCTTATCGGTGGCGGTTTAATCGCTCACATCGGCTCAGATCGACAAGGGCCTGAGAGAAAACATGGAGAGCATGGAATCGGCTCGATCAACTTGGAATGACAATGTCTACTGGAATTCTGTGCTCGGGGTGATCTAGAAGTCGTAAAATCCTTTACTGAGAAAAAGCAGCAATCACCCGCGAGAGTGGAAGGAATCAGATCCAAATCGAATTCTGGTGTATTCAGCGAGCGAAGCTTTGGAGAGCGAAACATTCAGGAGTCATCATATTGGACCATGTTGCATCTCAAAACCATCATTTCTTAATGGATACTAGTGTTTCGAAGAAGAAGAAAAAGACACCTCCTAATCCAGAATGCACGCGTGTGAAATGGTGGCGCTCAAACGGAGAAGCAGAAACGTCTTTCCCTCACATCCGATGGACGATGGCGATGTACGAGGATTCAAAAAGTTCTGTCAGAACTGCGGTTGGCATAGAAAAGTCATTCGCAGTGAAACTGGGAGTCCATCAGGGAAGTGCTTTGTCACCACTCTTCTTCCACCTGATCATTGATACCGTGAGACGCTCCCTACTGACTCCAGTCCCAACAACGACGCGTACGCAGATGACATTCTCCTTGCTGCTCCTACACGTTCTGAAATCAAGAAACGTACTTAAGAGTGGAATGACGCCCTCAGCAGGTATGGCCTACGCCTCAACATCAAGAAAACTGAGTACTAGGAAATCAGAGACCAAACTGATGAGACGCTTGAAATCAACGGTGAACCGCTCCCAAGGACCATCAATTTCAAGTACCTGGATTTGTCATCTCATGAGACACATCCACGATTTCAGCAGCGCGCCAAAGAGTCAACGCAGCTTGGTTGAAATGGAGATAAGCTACGAGGGTCCTCTGTGACAGGGAAATAACGGCTGGCCTACGCGGAAAGATGTTCAACGCAGCGATTCTTCCCGTGCCTTCAACTCGACGGAGACCTGCCCTACAACGTGGGCGACCGAAAGCATTCTTTACACGAATGATATAAGGATGCTACGCCGGAAACTCTAGCTCACGCGCTTGGATTGTGTGCGTAACACGATTGTCAGGGGAAGAAGTTGTAGAAGACAAGATGCGAGAGGAGAGAATTCGATGATATGGACATGTTATGCGAAGAGATGCGTCCGACATCGCAAGACACGCTCTCGACATGGAAGTTACGGTCAAATTTTCGCGAGGCAAATCCAAGACTAAATACATTAATACGTTCAACCAAGACCTGCGCTTTGCAAGACTACACCTGGAAAACGCAACCGACAGAAGTTTCCGGTGAGCTAGTAGCCGTACAGCAGACCCTACTCCGACCTCGGCCAGCGCGGGAAGACGCCAAAAAGAAGTTCTTCATTAAAGCTTCCAAAAGATTAAAAAATTTTTTTCTAAAAACTAACCGCTAATGGCGTTGACTCGCTTGGCATCGTCTGTCTTGTATAGCCCTTGAAGCCATCTGTGACACAACTTTATTTTTTTTTTGAAATTTTTTTTACTTTTTGAAATTTTTGATGCTCGAGAAGTTTAAAAGATTAACTTTATCCTTTCATCCAGAAGAAAAAAAAACTTGTTGGTGAAAACTGAATGAGCCGGATTAGCAAATTATAAGGAATAAGAAAAATCGTGAAGAGTTGGGAGGAGGCGAAAATCAATTACCGATTCAGCTGTATTATTCACCAAAAACTTGAGAAAAAACTCTATAAAAGCCAATGTTCCATTCTTGGAGAACAAAAAGGCAAGTATAAAAAAGTATCGAGTCATTCTTCCCTGGTACTCGTCTCCAACATGAAAGCTTTTCCCCTCGTGTCTTTCGTCATTAACCCCTTACCCACTCATCACCATTCAACCTAAGATTTAAAACTTCATAAGTATCATCAATTTGATCTTTTTTTAAAAATCCAAAAATGGCTACAATAGAAAACTCCCCTCTTACTCGCTCCTAAGTCTCTTTATTTCATTTCGTTCCACGTGTTGTAAGTGGTGTGATAAATAATAAATAAATAGTGCTCACCTCATGAAGGCTTGTCGCTCGCCAGCCATCCAACACTCGCAACACTCCACCGAGATTGGCTGCGCAGCTGCTTTTTGCAGCAGCGACCAGTCGTAGGGGTAACGAGCCACAGCCCACCACCATTGCTTCTCAAATTCTTCACTTACAATCGAGGACATAACTGAATTTAGGTTCAGTTTTGAGGATAAAAAGTTGTAAAGCTTGGATTAGTCAATGATAAAATCAGTTTTAAACAACCGAAACTCGAAAAATAAGGGAAACATTATTCGGGAGTGTTTTAGGTTTTAAGCTTCGTAAAAGCCAATATGATTTCGCTAACTTAGCGCAAGTCATTCGTTATTTTAAAAAACCACGATGAATCCGGCTTTTCACCGAAAAAACCCTATTACAAAACTTTTTCCATATATGTATCAAAAAAGGTTATTGTCAAGGTGAACTGAGTGATTTATTCAACACTTGGCGTTCAAAAACTCACAAAAACCATTTAATATTCAGGTGCATTCATTTCTGAAACTAACTCCGATCCTGATGGCTTCTATAGAGCCATTCCCAACTTCAGCGAATTCTTCTCGCAGAGATCTCAGAGAACAATGAAACCGGAGAAAAGATGGCCTTCAAGCGCATAGATAAAGACTTTCAAGCATATGTTTTGGTCTTCAAATATTAAACAATTTTTTTCGCTTTTCGTACGAATCGGCAACGCGCGATGATATCGCGCTTACTACCGGTAACAAAAAGATGGCTGGGTTAGTTCGAGCCCCTGAACTAGTTTTTGTCCATTAGACAATTTTTAATATTATGTAATGTTATACATTAGCTCATGATCACACTTTGCTCCAACTAATCAATTTAAAAAAGTATTAAAAAGTTGACGAGATAAAGCATCGCTTTTGTATGTTTGTTCAATGTATTTTAATCGAAGACGAAGTAAAGCTTCAGAAAAGTAAACCGAAGAACTGGATCGGAACCAAACAAACAAAGCCGCGACCTTTAGTCAAAAGACTAGTTTTGTGCTTAGAATTTTAAAAATAATTTTTATACAAACTTCAAAAAAACAGTTATATGACTCACCTTACGAGTGGTAGAGGGAGACGTTTAAATTCCGAAAGAAGTCTCTCATCAACGAGTCTAAACTTTTCGAACTTATACCACGATGTCAATGCATATTTTTAGTATTTTTAGATAACAATTTTTTCAACAAAAAAAAACAAAATGGGCCAAGAAACTTGAAGGTTTTTTGTGTTGATAAATTTCATACGTAAAACGTCATCAACTTTTTAATATACAACAATCATTTTGATTTATGATGGAACGCTAAAATTTTTGTCTTTTCTAATGGTTTCAAACTAATCTTCTCGGAAGGCGAGGTACCTGCTTCTAAGAGATGAATTATAGCCACAGCATGTAAGGACAAGTCATTACACCATGTGATTCTGCTGAAATGAGTATCAGGAGGAGGGGGGGGGTAGAAGAAGCGCAAGCATTACTGACATTTTTGAAGCTAGAGATTTAGCTGATTTTTTTAAAAGGGGGGGGGGGCGGATGGAGGGATATTATCAAACTTTTAGAAACTGTAAAACAGTCATGTTGCGGCCGAACCGGATTGTTGATACAACCCCGATGGGTAGTATTAACCATATGGTTGAATTGGAGAGTGAGTTGGAATAAAGCCTCATTTACAGATCTTTTTATCGTCCAGTCTAGGATTTCGCAGGCTCAGCTCTACAAAGCAATATCTGTGGTATAAATTTTTGTCTAGTTGTGTTATTTGTTCTTAAAGAGAGTACCTAAGTTTGAGCTTTCGCGTTTTACTATTGAGGAATCGCTCTTTTTTCGAAAAAAGTTCTCAAAGCTTTATCTCGCTCTCATATCTAAAGCAAACGTTATTCTTTAACCGTGTTAAGTGAATACATCCCCCAGCTGACCAAATCTAACCAAATTTTTCCAGATTTAACCAAATCATTGCCTCACAACCAACCAAAATTATTGATGTATTAAACTGACTTGTGGGAGACCAGAACGTTCGAGGAGAAATCTCCCTCAGGAAATATCTCGACCTCCAGAAAGGGAACTCGGCTCTCTTCCTTCTTCGCTCTTTTCATATCTTCTTGAGACTGAAATGTATTTCAATATTTCACGGTACCTCGGAAATTACGATAGATTGAGTAAAGCAAGAAGGTAAGATCAGGAGAGATTAGATCGAAGATAAGGATGAATAAAAGAAGCGTACGTTTAACATTTGTTTGTTTGATTCCAAACACGACATCGCAAAAGCTCGAAAAATTCTGTTGGTAAAAATCATTTATTTTTTCTCAAAAAAATCAACCGCTAGTATTTTTTGTTTCTTATCGACCTTCTCAGTAAAGCTGTGTATTTGCAAAGCTTGTAACAAAGAGAAAAGAGATTTTTAATACTTTTCCGGAAATCGGACACGGCGCACTACGAATTTTTTGGAAGAAATCCAAGTTTACATGAATGTTTACATTTGTAGTGAGTTTCTAACTTAAGAGTTTCTCCTACATTTCTCCTTCAATGGTTACTACTAAATTAGCATGCTTCAGTGGCGACTCATGCACCGTGTTGGATTCTGAAAGTTGTGACTTCTTTTTCTTATGTATCTCTTTCTCTCTTTCTTACTCTCTCTCTTTCTATCTCTCTCCATTTCTCGCCTAAACACTGTCTTTCTCTCTCTCTTACTTTCTCTCATTCGTTCTCTCTTTATCCTTTCGTTCTCTCTTTCTTCCTCTCTCTCTCTCTCTCTCTCTCTCTCTCTCTCTCTCTCTCTCTCTCTCTCTCTCTCTCTTTCACCGCTTTCTATCTTTCTCCGTCTCTCGCTTGAACACTCTCTTTCGCTCGTTATAAATCTTTCTTTCTTTCTTTCTCTCTCTCTTCTTCCCTCTTTGTCACTTTTTTCTTTCTTTCTCTCTCTCTCTCTCTCTTTCTCTTTCGCTTCATATTTCTCTCCATTTTTCGTTTAAGGACTATCGTTCTGTATGAATCTCTCCCTTGTCTTCTCTTAATCAATGCTAGAACCTAAAAAAATATAAACAATTTTTTTGAACTTTAACAAGTTACATAAAACCTCCGATTAACTTTACAAGCAATCATAGGACATACAGAGAACTGGTCAGAGCTCATACATTTTTTTTACAAACTTGCCAAACTCTCCTTTTCTTTGGTTCCTTTGTTCATGGTTTCATCTTCTAATATAGAGTTTAAGCAAATTTATTGCAAGAAAAGTTTGAAGAAATGTGCGCTGAAGTTGGACTAGAAAAGCAATCGGATTAGTAAAAAAATTCTAAATAGCATGCCTTTCTAAACAACATTCTCTCGAATTTTGGATGAACTCTATTCATTTTGAGAAGTATGGTAGACAGCGTAGACAGCGTATATGGACTCGAATGCACTCCTTCAACAGCAAAGACCCAGCAGATGCTCCATGTAATGGAAATGAAGATGTTGAGATGGAGCCTCGGAGTCACCCGGAAAGACATGATTCGCAACGAAACGATAAGAGCTCGTTTAGGAGTTGCCCCATTACCCGAGAAACTCAGAGAGTCAAGGCTTAGGTGGTACGGACACATGCTGAGATCCAATCCTGACTCCGTTCCCAAGTCTGCTTGGAACATAGAAATCCAGGGTAGAAGACCAAGAGGTAGACCGAAGCTTAGATTGAGAGACACCATAGAACAAGACATGGCGGCTATCAGGCTGATAGCCGAAGACGCCTCGAATCGTATGATGTGGCGAAGTGCTATCTACACAGCGGACCCCGCTCTTCAGCGGGAATAACGCTAGGAAGAAGAAGAAGAAGGTAGACAGCGTACAGCCTATAGACAGCGTATTTAAATTTTCAGCCGAGGGTACAGGCAGTCGGAAATCGCGAGAAAGCTTGGATTAAACCCATCGACCGACCGTGTGCTGTGCGATGAAACAAATGCAAAGTTCTCGAGGGGTCCACGACCAACCAGGCAGAGGTAGAAAACGAACCGCTCCTGCGACCGGAAACGTAGACAAGCTCAGACAAAAAGTTGCCCACAATTTGAAGAGAAGCATAATGAAGATGGCCACTTTGTTTAACATTTCACCTCGCGGCACTTTTGCACTTTAGGTACACCCCCCTAACAAACTACAAAAGTGCCCACTTCGCTTGATCGGAAGAACTGTGCACGATTACCTAAGACTTACATCTTACCGTATCATTAATTTTCCCTGTACTCACGGATCGAAATAAGAAGGCAATGGTTCAAAAAGCGATAAAGCTCGTACCTTGTATATATGACCATCTTTAGTCACGAGAAGATATTCACCATGGAAAAAGAGCATAAGAGCCAGAACAAATGCCTACTTGCTCGTATGTCTCTGGAGGCTGACAAGAACGCGAGATTGGTGAACAAAGTCCAAAATTCAGCTCGAGTCATGGTGTTTGGAGATATGTGCTCGAATGCGAACTCACCGCTTCACTTCGTTGAGGATAATGTCAAACTAAACGCTGACAAGTACTTGGAAAACATGCTGGAGGGTGTAGTGAACCTTGGGCTGATGCACATTTCATTGGAACCTCACCGGTTTATTAGCAAGATGGAGCCCCCTCGCTGCCAATGAACTGAGGTTTTTTAAAAAAATTTTAGAAGGAAGGGCGTTACATTGATTAATAACTCTATTCGTGAAGAATTTCTTATATCTGTTGGTCCGGCAAAACGGCAAAAAGAGTTTCCAATGATTCCTCTAGTTCTAGTCAAATGAGACAAAGGCAAAAATCGGAGGAAGCGATATCTAGTCCTTCGAGTGCTATCCTATAAAAAGTGAACACATCATTGATTTAACGACGTTTTCGAAGACTTTCGCAGTCAAGCCAATTCAATCTTCTCTCGTATGATAAGCTTATTCCTGCTCTACTGAAAAATTTCTTTGAAAAGACTATACTTTCTTAAATAGCGTTAAGTCAATCGTGTTCCAGACTTCACTGGAATATTCCAAAATTGGTCATAGATAAGTGCAGAAGAGCTTCATAAGTATGCAACATTTCTGGTGCGAAAAGACCTCAAAATAAGAAAACAAATAGAAACAGCCTTATTATTCACATGTTGCTAGATTATTCACATGTTGCTTGAAATTTAGATCATTGCTGATAGTTACTCCTAAATCACGAAATGAGGAAAGCAAACGGCGTAGAATCGATATGAAAGTTAACATCCGATTGATCACTTCCTACTTGCATGAAAACTGTCTTACTGCTTGATATAGTGAGTCCCCACTCATCAGACCTCCGAGAGACTGAATTCAAAGCTGATTGAACGGAATTGTTTATCGTGAAAAGTTTGGCATCATCGACATACAGGGTGACCAAAAAGTACCTGGACGAATGTTCAACGCACTCTATTGCGCGACAAATTGGACCAATTTTTTTATGAAATCTTTATGATATTGCTTTGGGACTGATTGTTTCTTGGTTCAAGTTTAATGACTCTAGCTCCATTTTCACAGATATGGCGAAATCAAGTCCTCTGCGTTCTGCAATTATTGCACTGTATGTACAACTCTGATCTTACAAGAGGTGACATCGCGCGACGACTCAAAGCTCCAAGGTAAAGTGTTTATGCCACCGTCAATCTTTTTTTTCTTCTGGAAACTGGCGATTGCAAGGACCGTGCAAGAAAAGGTCGTCCTAGAAAAGCCTATTCACCACTGATGAGGAGCATTCCTCTGAAACGCATAGCACGCAATCAGCGACAATCCACGAGGAAGCTCGCTTCGTCAGTCGGTATCTACCGTAATTCAACACTACTGATAATCAAAAACCGTCTCGAGATGCACCCCTAAAGGAAAAAAACGACATGGATTAGTTACTCGACAGAAGCTTCTTCTACATCAACAGTGTAAATATCTGTTGCAACGACGTGCGCGGGCCGACCTTCTCCGTACGCTATGGACAGATGAAAAAATTTCAGCATAGATATGTCGGTGAATAGAATACTTGACTACGATAATAATGAAGCTGCTGAGCATGTAATCACTGTCAGAAGAAGCAGTATCCGAAGTACCTCATGATTTGGCAACAGGCAAAACACAGTTGGTTTTCGTCGCTCCCAGTGTGGAGATAGATGCCAACTTCTACGTAAAGAAGATTCTTGAAGGCGTGCTAGAACCCTAGAACCCTGGAAGAGGGCACACTATCATGAAACAAATGGACCTTCCAACAGGACTCAGCACCTGCCCACAAGTCCAAGATCGCACAAGAGTGGTTGGGCACACACACTCGGAACTTCATAAGCACCGCTGAATGGCCATCGAATCTCCTCGAATGGAACCCGTTTGACTTCAGCGTTTGGAGCGTCATGCAGGCAAAGGTTGGAGCTATCCAGCACCTCACACTCGATTCTTGCTGCTCTTCTGCATGCTGCTCTTGCTCTTTCTTCGAGTTAGGTTTTTTTAAACCGAAAAGTTCAAACAAACAAAAAACGAAGTAAAAATGAGTTTTTTCCTTAAAACTTTCTAAACTGTTAAAAAAAATTTCTATAGCAAAATTTATTCTAGAATCTAGAGTCATCACATGTTTTTTTCAGACTCACAAAGAGATGAAAAACAAATATTAGAGCAAAGAGTTTGAAAAATGATACTCACAAATTCTTTTTTTTTCTATGAGGTTGAATACTTGAAGAAATCCGCAAAACAAACAACAAAACATGATTTTTTTAAAAACAAAATTTGTTCTATAATCTCTTTTTGTATAAATTTTGGATCTCCGAATTTACTCTAAAAATGATCACTACTAAAACAGTAAACCTAAGTCTTTCAATCATATTATGTTAGAAAATAGTATCTAAATCATCCTGCTTCATTTTAGTGATGGTGAGATGGTCATCAGGCCCTGAGAATAGTGTCGGGTTGTAGTGATGGTGAGATGGTCATCAGGCCCTGAGAATAGTGTCGGGTTGTAGTGATGGTGAGATGGTCATCAGGCCCTGAGAATAGTGTCGGGTTGTAGTGATGGTGAGATGGTCATCAGGCCCTGAGAATAGTGTCGGGTTGTAGTGATGGTGAGATGGTCATCAGGCCCTGAGAATAGTGTCGGGTTGTAGTGATGGTGAGATGGTCATCAGGCCCTGAGAATAGTGTCGGGTTGTAGTGATGGTGAGATGCAATATTCTTCATCGTCATTCTAATTTCATCTTTTTTTAACTCATTAATTGAATATAATTTTATCAGTTCAGCGTTTTAATCTTTACGTTTTTTATTTTCTAAAACAATTTTTTTCTAAACCAATTTCTCCATAAACAAAAACTTTTCACACCAAATCACTCTACTTTTTAAGATTTTTGTGATAAATAGCATGTTTTTTTTGATTGTGCGAATGGAGTGCAGTTTTTTTTTATTAAACGAAAATTCATTCAAGTGAATTTGTTTTGAAAGGATTGATAACCAAATACTGGTATCAATTTTCTTTCTTTTTTTCCTATTCTTTGTTTATTGTCATACTTTTTACTACTATTTTTTTATTTCTTCATTGACTCACATTTCATTTTCCTATTCTTTGTTTATTGTCACACTTTTTACTACTATTTCACTGTTCGAGAAGAAGCTTACTAACTCTTTTCTTATTTGCATAACCTTTCTATCTCTCTTTGTCTCCTTCTTTCTCTCTTTTCATATCTCTTAAACTCTTTCTCTCCCTTTCTTTTCACTTTTTCTCTTTCTCTTTTTTCTCTACTTCTTCTCTCTTTCTCTAATTTTCACCTCCGATGCTTTTTCGAATTTAGCAACTAAAAAGAATGGAAATGCTATCCAGCTCGAATTCAAATTATTTCACTCATCATTTTTTTCTCAACTATTTATCTCTTGCAGTTTCAACAGCTGAGTTTCTTTCAATTGCCTTCCAAACCCTTTTTCATCTTCGATCCCACTTTAAAAACTTACTGGTTTTGCTATGTTAAAAATTTATCAGCTCTTCTTCAGTCCTCAATCTCTTATTTCGTCAGAGCGAAATACATACTAGAACGATTTTCAAAAGATTTTCTGATTTAAAATCTTGCAATTTTGTTCATACAGGTTCTTTCTATCCTTTTCATAATAATTACGCGAAAATACATGTGAACAGGTGAAATTCTGAGTTTATGAAAACTGTCAGGTTGAACTTTCCATTTTTGAGTTGAGCTAATAATTTCTTTTAAAGAAAATTGACCTAACATGTTTTATACTTCAATGTATCTTTTTTTCTCTTTTTTCTCTTTCCCTTCTCTTTTTCTCTTTTTTCTCTTTCCCTTCTCTTTTTCTCTTTTTTCTCTTTCCCTTCTCTTTTTCCATTTACTTTTACAAGTTTTTCTCTCTGTTCATTTTCTCCCTTAATTTTGTTTTCTTTTTTTCACTCCTTGTTCACAATACTCATTTTAATTTCGCCCTTTCAATTTTCTCAAAGCACTATGGAATAAACCACTCATCAATCAATATTCCATACCCACGTCATATTTTGATTGCTCTAAATATTAAAACGTTGATTTTATTGGATTTTTTCATCATAATAATTTTTGACAAGTATTTTTGCGATCCCTTTACTGAGAAATTATTTGGCTTTAATTGTTTTTCTCCAAGTTTTGTCGAACATTCTTTTAAAAATGAAGGAGTGGTAGTTTCGACGATAAAAAGAAAAATATCATAGTTGAAATTCATTCAACTGTCGATCTATATATCTTCAACAACGTATTTCTGTTATCGGCAAGCATTTGTCATCAAACTTTTTTGGAGATTTTCCGCAAAAGGGAAATGTGAACCATGGAGGAAGCGTACCTTTTCAGTTCGTAGCAGGACTGGAATATCAATTTTTTCTAATTTCTTACGCAGGAAACTTGTTATAATAATGATTCTCTAACGTTGTGATAACTCAATTAAAACTTGCATATGTGATATTCCAGTTATCCTGTTTCGTCAGACCAGCGAAATTGAGTCTCTGTCGAGGTCTTATTTACGATTGTATTTTTTTGTAGACTTATTTTCGTGACTTTTCCGCTTTCTCTCTTCTCTCCGTTTTTCTAGCACAACGTGATTACATAGATAATTTGATTGAGAGGTCTAACCATATAACTATTCTGAAACTTGTTCTTTTGAACCATCTCAGGAATTTTTTTAAAGTTTTGTACCCGCTTTGTGCCAGGTACGCGGTATTCGGAGATAAATTAAAAATAACCATTATTTCTACCTTTTGCGCGCAGGTAAAAAGGTAAAACCAATGGGTTTTCTCTTGAAAACTTAAAATTTGTTTGATGATTATCTCATCTCCATCAAATTCAATCAAAAGAGTTCAAAAGACACGCACTTTTTATGTGCCCCGGGAACACTAAATAATCGCATAACACAAAATAAATGCGCGGCGAGCCGAAAGAAGATTTCGTGCTCGGTTGAATAAGCAAATAACCAATTTCACTAAAACAGTTTCACAACTTTTCTGATCTTCTGGGTTTTTTTTGTTGCAAGATCATTGTTCAGCAAAAAGTTTGTTTTTTCTTCTTTTTCTTTCAATTCATTCCTGGGTCAGAATTTTTTCATTCTCAAAATTTTTTTCCAAAACTAGGTTTACATCCAAAAAAATTATTGCAATTCGCAATAAGCCTAAAGCAATGAGAAGAACAAATAAGATATATATGTTATATACATTAAATATCTTATATATGTACACACAGAAAAAAATTGATCACCAATAATAAGGTTCAATGCATATTGATCACATTTGATCATTTTTGGTTGCGCTGAGAGCGCAGGAACTGAACATTATATATTTATCAGTATGTTTTACCTAAGCCGTATTTTAATTTCAACAAGGAAGATTGCGTGTTTTCGCACCAAAAAAGTTTCATTACTGATTTTTTAAAGCATTTTTGTGAAACCTTTGCAAACTTTTTTTCGATTAACATGATGAGATTAACATGATGAGGCTTTCCACTGAAGAGTTTTGAATGAGCGCTGGAGAATATCTGAGCAGTTCACTGGAAAGCCTCATCATGTTAATCGAAAATAATCATTACAACTGCGTTCCAGTCAAAATATCAATTATTCTCAAACTTCTTCATATAATATTCTCTTCACTATTATAATTTCTTGATTACTATTTAAATAAACTTTGTATACAATAACTTACCACTGGTTTAAGTAGCAGAAAAAGTAACGCTTGATTTAATTTTAGGAACTCTTTCTAGGTGAACTTCATCGTTCGCAAAGGTGTGTGAACTTCATCTTGATAGTTTATTCAACTCTTCTCATACTTTTTTTTGGATTTGTTTTCCGTTAAATTTTCAGCGTTGTCAACAGAAACGGATGAGAAAGAAGGGAGAATAATGAGAACCCTGGATCAAAATCTTAAAGTTAGTTTGTGATGAAGTTATTAAACAAATTATAGCTTCCTCTTAATTAGTTTGTGTTAGAACAAAGTTGTTCAGCTTTAAGACCTTCTTAAACCTTTTTTTTCTTACGAAAAAGAAAGGCATAGTGGCCAAGTATACGACCTAATTCTCTCGATTTGGTACTTTGTTACTTGGGGGCCGCACTTTACTTTAGGGGGCAAGGTTACTTTTCACCGATTTGTCAAAAAAAAAAGAGTTTGAACACACTAAAAACACATCAAGTACCGATCCCCCTCCCCACTCCCCCTTCCCCACTTCCCGAAGGGAAACGCCCCCAATGTAAGATTGTGCCAAAAAATGCATACATGCATGAGTCTGACCCAACGCATGGTACAGATGGAATGTGTGTTTTAATTGAAAACTAATAAAATTTTCGTGTTTGTTATTTGAGCTGGTTCATATAATTTCGGGAGACTTATAACTGAATGATATATACCACCTAAGCCGTAGCCGTCTCTTTAACGTAAACTTTCCTAAGCCTAAGCAAATTTTGATCACCATATTTGGTTAGATGTGGGCGGAATAGAGAGTTTATCCAAAAAATAAGCGAGGGAAGAAGAGGAGAGGAAATTTGTGCTTCAGAACGTTCTCATCTTGATGGTACATGGTACAGATGGAATGTGTGTTTTGTGTTGAATGAACGTTCTCATCTTGATGATACATGGTACAGATGGAATGTGTGTTTTAATTGAAAACTAATAAAACTTTCGTGTTTGTAATTTGAGCTGGTTCATATAATTTCGGGAGAATTATAACTGAATGATATATACCACCTAAGCCGTAGCGGTCTCTTTAACGTAAACTTTCCTAAGCCTAAGCAAATTTTGATCACCATATTTGGTTAGATGTGGGCGGAATAGAGAGTTTATCCAAAAAATAAGCGAGGGAAGAAGAGGAGAGGAAATTTGTGCTTCAGAACGTTCTCATCTTGATGGTACATGGTACAGATGGAATGTGTGTTTTGTGTTGAATGAACGTTCTCATCTTGATGATACATGGTACAGATGGAATGTGTGTTTTAATTGAAAACTAATAAAATTTTCGTGTTTGTAATTTGAGCTGGTTCATATAATTTCGGGAGAATTATAACTGAATGATATATACCACCTAAGCCGTAGCGGTCTCTTTAACGTAAACTTTCCTAAGCCTAAGCAAATTTTGATCACCATATTTGGTTAGATGTGGGCGGAATAGAGAGTTTATCAAAAAAATAAGCGAGGGAAGAAGAGGAGAGGAAATTTGGGCTTCAGAACGTTCTCATCTTGAAGCGCCATATCCGAGACGAAAGCAGAGCGAGAAAAACTTGTTAGTTTTTTCAATCGTAAAATTGAGTTCTGGTTATTCTCCGGTTCCGGTTGTACATTTGTAATGTGTTATCGTAGATGAGCGGTTATGAGTTACTTACCGATGATTTTTCCTCATGGCATGATTAAGTGCTGATTAAAGAAATATTTAGTTAATTGAAACTCTTTCCCCTCCAAGGCGTTTCTTACCACCCGCAAAAAATTTTTCAAGCGCATAAATGTAAAAAAATGGTTTCTTTTTTCATCTATCTGGAGTTCCCTCCCCTACGTAATATTCGAGAAAAAAATAAAAATAAATAAAAGCCTTTACTCAACAGCAAGATCCTAACAGAGAAGATGCTCGAGAAAGTATTATTTTTAGAAGCTAGTTTCGAATTTGCGAATTCCGGGGGTGACTTTTTGTTTTGGAGTACTTCGACATTGCAGTTCGTAAAGCCCTCAGCGACTAGAACGGAGGTGCTACTCGGAAGCCGATTCAGGCATTTAGCATATGATTGCAAGCCGGGACCTATAACGGTTCTAAGATCTAAATAGGGCTATGATTGGATTTAGCTTTGAACAAGCCTTGCGAGCGAAAAGGTAATATGGCAATTTTTTGTTTGTATACCCGTCATTCATTTTTATATTGATCAGTGAACATTTATGTTAGGATGATGTGTTATTGTTTTGATTGATGGTATGTAGTTTTTAAGGTGTGATATTTTTTGCTTTCTTGCCATTGAATGACTGATATTCATTATGTTGTAGCGGCCAGTCCGCGTCTTTGTAACCCGATAAACAGTTGTTGAACTCGATAAACAGTTGTTGCCTTGTTAAACCTTGTTGATAGTCATCGCATCATGCTTAATTTTTTTAAACCAGTGTAATAGAATTTTTTAAACCAGTGTAACCAGTGAAAGTAATAGACCTTGAATTTTTTCAAATTCTACTTTGAATCTTTTGTTTGTATGCTTGTTGGAAAAAAGTTTGTTGATTTGAAGTGTTCATTACATTCCAAAGAAACACGAAATTTTTGTTTTAATTTGGAAGAAAAAGTCAAAAGAACGAAATATAAAATCAAAAAAAGAAATAGTTATGGGAGAGGTTCACTACTGCACACTATGAAAAACAAGAACGAAATAGCTCGCAAGTTAGGGCGAGGTTTAATACTGCACACTTTCTTGCAAGTGAACAATATTATTGACCACAAGTGTACAGTTTCGCAGTTCGCGAATTAGCGCTAGTTGGGGCGAGTTTTACTACAGACTGAACAATATAAAGGGCACTATCCACATCGTCCCCTTTATATTGTTCAGAAAATGTATCAAAAGTGATCAATTTTTCTCTGTGTGTATATATACCCCAACATATATTATGAGCTCACTTATTTTCCGTCCACTCTCTCTTTTCATCAAAACAGCGTTTTCTAGAGTTTTGTTTACGAGCATCACCATCCGGCGAACTTTGAAACTTTGATTAATCCACTTAGCTTTGAAGATGACGGGATTCTCCGGTGGCGAACCATTGGTGACATGGAACGGAAAACAGAAAGCGTTAATAGGTCGACACACAAGTCTTATTCGACTATAATGAGAACGTCTTGCTTGCTTGCATCTCCCTTAACAAAAAAGAGGATGATTAAGTTAAAAGAGAGAAAATCCCGCGAATGATACCATTTGGAGTCGCATTACCGTCGATAATTAGCTGTCTGAAACTAAACCAAAAATAGCTCCAAGAACGAAAGATTTCTAATGGGAAAATGGAAGAAACTACGGTACGCTTTAGTTTAAAATTTAATTTCAGAAGTTTGGAAGTTTTTTGATTCAGGAAAGCTTCTTTTTTTTAAAGTCACAAATGTTTTTGCGGACGTTTGTGGTCGTTGCTGGACATCACAAGAAGTCGTAAAAGCCTCTCTCTCTCTCTCTCTCTCTCTCTCTCTCTCTCTCTCTCTCTCTCTCTCTCTCTCTCTCTCTCTCTCTCTCTTTCTCTCTTTCTTTCTGCAGCTATGACAAGAGTCACATGAAATTTCGTTGAATAATCAGTTTTTTTATTATTATTATTTGATTGATAATAATTTATTGATTAGAACCACCCAAAAAACTCGAAAATCTTCTAGAGTTGAGACGAAACAAACTGCTGTAAGCAGAAAAGATTCACAATTATAACTGCGTGGAATAGTGAAGTGTTCTAGATTTTAGACTAAAGGTAACACCATCGCTTCCGGTAAGAGAGACACTCGGTTCTTATCTCGGCCTCGGTTCCCATCTCGACCTCGGTTCCCATCTTGGCCTCGGTTCCCATCTCGGCCCATGAATCGGGTTTTCCCCTGCAATCGAGAAACCTTATCTCGTTTCCATTGGAAATTATTGCTGTCAAACGATTCAATTGGCCTATTGTGAGGATGGAAGGGGTCGAGTTTCGACAGTTCAAATAGCAAGGGTACTCTTGAGTGAACAGTGCGAATTAATAAACTGGAATATAAAAAAGGAAATAAAAAAGTAAAACGTTCGATGGCGTTGCTTTTCGTGATGACGATGTGGGATGAGGGATGTAACATCTGCAATGATCATGAGATAAAGATGATGATGAGACAATTCATTGACTAATTCATTGTTTTCATTGATATTTGATTGTGATGTTTCCGAGAACAGTTAAGCCAATTATAGAAACTGTAGAAGTATGAAAAGGTTTCGTTAGATGCAGGACATAGAGCAGATGAGAATATGGGTCTTACTAAATTTAATCATTGGTTCAGCGAAGTAAATGGGAAAGATCTTGCTTTATTCATTATGGAGACAACTGCTCAACTTACTTCTTGTCCATTAACAGAACAAACTGGACATGTTTTGCGAATATGTCGCCCAGCTATTCTGTTTTTCTCATATATTACATTAAGTTGAATATACGTTTAATTTGTGTAAAAAACACGACCTCAAGATTTCATTTTCTTCCAGTCTGTTGCGTGTGAATTGAGAAGGGTGGGCAACAACGCAAGAAAACAGAAAATTCTTGAGACGAGCGATACCGGATAAGGTGGACTCATTATAAGTAGAGTAACTCTAGATGATTACAAGGAAACATGAAGCACTCAAGCTTAGAAACTTGTATCGTTACATCCGCCCCAATCTTTCCAGTCAATGTATGTATCTTTTACTTGCACAATCTCGCTCTCTTTCTTTCGAAATTTCTTCTCTTTCTCTTTCTATCTCTTTCTCTCTTGTTAATTATCCTTATACTTTTCTTTCTCTCTCACTCTCTTCTCCTTTTCTGTCTCTCTCAACGGTTCTTTCGAGGCTCTTTTCTCTCTCTTTACAACCAACTTCGGTACACCGTTCAGTCCCACGCCCGAGCCTTATTTTGCACTCTTCAAATGTTACGTGGTGTACCAAAACGAATGATCTCACAGTTTTTCTGCAGTCATTTGTTGCTCTGTTGCTTTTTCAGAAGTCACTGCTGAAAAAAGCACTCTAGTCCACCCCTCCACCTTTCTCCCTTTATCCCGTTCCTCCGGTTTGCGTGAGACTGAAGGAGAACTGCTGGCGTAAACAGTTTTATAAGTTGAGTCCCGAAAAAATCTACGAGACGATGCATTTGAATGAAATTTTTTTGTCGATAGAGTACTTGCTATAAATTGAGAAAACTATTATATGTAGTTTTACTTTACCAGTAAAATATTATGAATGCAAAATTATCCTGAGAGTGATCTCATGAAATATTAATATGTTCAAATTCAGCACATAATTGTTCGACAAAAAATCTAAAAATAAAAAATTTAATGAATAAACTTGGACAGAGAAAAGAACAACTGCGACGTCTCGCTGAAAAGTCTTGATAGAACGGCTGACTTTTTACCTCATGAGTCTGAAGAGCTCACGAGATAGTTCGCGAAAGAAAGTCTAGAGACCCCAGATCAGTAGTAGTATTCATCAGCAAGAAGTACAAATGACGTATTAATACTCTTAGGCAGTAGGAAACGTTGTTAGAGCGATCAAGTGCTTCAAAAAAGCTTGTATAAAGAGAAATTTGTTTTTCGATGATTTTCACTCAGTAAAAACCATTTAAGGGCTTTGAAGTTTACCTTACTCCTACGAATTGGTCAATTGAACAATATTTAGCCTCAAGGTGTTTGTTCCCTGCAGTAAACAATCGAGCTTTTTTGAAGGACCTCGCTTTGATTTTTTTTTTTGTAAAACAGAACCAAGAGTGACTTTCCTTTTCCCCTATAAAAAGTAATTTCGCAATAATTAATACATAAATATTGAAATAAAACATAAGTAACCGTCGAAGTTTAATTCAATAACAAAGAATAGAAGTATGTAGCTTGAGAATTGTTTGGTAAAAACGCGAAAAGCAGTTTGGGGTGGGTGATGCAGTCGAAACTCACAAAAAAAAGAGAGTTCATTGGCAACTTTTTCAAGAATTTCAAGGCGATTTAGAAGACAATGCAACTTTTGCCTAAAAATGCTCAATTAAACTTGGCTTTCAACCAGCTCCGAGCATGCAGAACCTGAATCTTAATCAACACTTTTTATTGAGTTAATTAAGTTTTTTTAAAAATATTTAATGACTTTTCGAACAAAGTGGGTAACAATTGAGTGAGAAGTTTTTAATGCCATATAACAGACTTGACACAATAAGAGTCAACGCTAGAATCCTTTCACGAATGAAATTGAGCGAAGTCGAGGTCGTTCCAAAAAAATCGTTGCTTTTTTTCTCCTTTTTTGCATTCGACATGATGTGACTTTCTGTTCGCAATCTGAAATTGGCTCTGATAGCATCCTCTCACTTCTGTTCGTTGATATCGAATCTGAATAACACATATGTTCATGCTCATTTTAGTTATCTTCCCCCATAAGAAGAACCCCCCTCCCCGCCCCTCTCAATTTGGCTTCTCAAAATGAGCTCTTCTCTTGATTAAATGAAAAGCGCCCGGGTGTGATAGGGCAATCAGCCTTGCAACCGCCATAGAAACGCTTGGGCTCGTACTCTAGTATCACGCGTTTCCAAGTTTTATTTGGGTTTAACGAGTTATCGATTGGTGAGAGTGGTCTAATGATAAGTGACATCATTCTCAAACTCAAGTCGAGCAAGTAGAAGCGACAAATTCGTTTTTCAAGTTTCTGATTGCTTCTCTTCATCTTTTACTTTATGAATCTCTCCTGTTCCACACTCTGTCTTGCTTTACATATCTAGTTTTTTTGTCTTTCGAGTTCCCTCTAAACGTTGCACTTTTTGTGTTTCTGGTTTCATGTGAACTTCAGCACTTTCAACGGCTTCTGTCCATCTTTACATTCTCCCGTCTTCCAACACAATAATGCTTTTCACTCTATGTATTTCTCTATTTGGACCGCTAAATCCATTCATTTTTTCTCTGTTCTTTTTACAGCTCTTTAAGTATAAGCTTCATTCTCTCTTTTTCTCTCTCTCTCTCTCTCCCTCTCTCACTCTCTCTCTTTCTTTCTCTCTCTCTCTCTTTCTCTTCTTCTCGGCCCCTCTCTTTCTTCCTGGCTCACTCTTCCTTCTCTCTATCTCTCTTCTCTCTTTTTATCTCTTTCTTTCTCTTCCTCTCCCTCTCTCTTCATCTTTTTTCTTCTCTCTGTCTCTCTTCTTTTTCTTTTCATTTTTCTCTTTCTCACTTTTTATATTCTCTTTTTCTCTCTCATCTCTATCTCTTCTGTTTCACTTTCACTCTTTCACTCTCTCTCTCTCTCTCTCTCTCTATTTCTCTCTCTCTCTCTCTCTCTCTCTTTCTCTTTCTCTTTCTCTCTCTCCTTATCTTTGTCTCTTCCTCTTTTACAGGCTCCTTCACGCCATTCCATTTTTACCATCGTTGGTTTACTTTCCCTGAGCTCCTCCTCTTTTCTTCTTCTCTTCACTTCTGGAATTTCATTCCAAACTCTCCGTTGAGTTCCCGTTCACATCCTTATACGGTAGTCTCGTGACAGTTTTCATTTACTCTAAAAATTTCTCTGTTGACAACATTCACAACATTTTCTATCTATTTTCATACCAAAGCTTCATATGTTACCATTTTTGAAATAACCCCAATTTTCCCTAGTTGATGAACAACTTTAAGAAAAAACAAGTTTAAGCGCTGAAAGCTGGCTGCTTTCTTTCAGTATTAGCTCGCTAGCCTGAACACGAGTCTTCAGTTTCCATTCAGCTACGTATTTTCTACTATCAAATGTTTGTTTCGAGACGTCTGCTTACGGCTTCTTAAAAGAGACCAAAGAGATTACGAGATTGATTCTAACCATATAGAAAAATCCTATTACTTTCGATGTTTTTCTAGCAATTGGATTTTTTCGAAAATCAAAGTCTAGCCTTCTAAGTTTAGCCCTTGAATCTGAAATTTCTAATTTTAGTTTTTGCTTGCTGATTTAACTCTTTAAACGAACTTCTTAAGTTGCCTGCAGTTTAAGAGGTAACCTTATAGAGAATAAAGTTGCTCATTCGCTGCTAAAAACGTCTTTGATTCTAACATGAAAAAGCAACAACCATAACTTTTTTACACAGAAACTCCATTTATTTTTTTTTGAATGACATTCATTTACTCTCAACTTGAGTAATCGGAAATTTCTATTACAATATTAATATTTTATCACTCAAACAAAAAAACGTGAAGATGAATGAAAACTTCATTTACGTGAAAATGTTGTGAATTGTTTTGTTTTTTCAACATTCATCCTTGAAAATTAAAAAAGGCAAAACGGAAATTTGAATGAAGCGTTCAGCTAATACGAATATTCAAACTTTTAGTCATTTTCAAATTTCTAACGATTTAAACGCTTATATTTTTTTCTATTATCGTTTATGATAGTGAAAAATCTCGATAAGAAAGAATGCAAGAGAAAGAAAGAAAAAAAGAGAAGAAAAGCGAGAGAGAGAGAGAGAGAGATAGAGATAGAGATAGAGAAATAGTATGGAGCTTGAGAAGAAAAAAACTAGACATCAAAAAATGGTTTCGAAGCATTACCAATGAGTGTCGAGGATTTCAAAGAACGATCTTAAACAACAACAAAAAGTTTTCAACAAAACTTTCGGGTCTAATTATTGTGAATTGATTGCCTTAAAATTACATGTGACTATGCGTTTGAGTCATTCACCTCAGTTGATGCCTTAACATTACATATGACTATGCTTTTGAGTCATTCACCTCAGTTGATGCCTTAACATTACATATGACTATGCGTTTGAGTCATTCACCTCAGTTGATGCCTTAACATTACATATGACTATGCTTTTGAGTCATTCACCTCAGTTGATGCCTTAACATTACATATGACTATGCTTTTGAGTCATTCACCTCAGTTGATGCCTTAACATTACATATGACTATGCGTTTGAGTCATTCACCTCAGTTGATGCCTTAACATTACATATGACTATGCGTTTGAGTCATTCACCTCAGTTGATGCCTTAACATTACATATGACTATGCTTTTGAGTCATTCACCTCAGTTGATGCCTTAACATTACATATGACTATGCGTTTGAGTCATTCACCTCAGTTGATGCCTTAACATTACATATGACTATGCTTTTGAGTCATTCACCTCAGTTGATGCCTTAACATTACATATGACTATGCGTTTGAGTCATTCACCTCAGTTGATGCCTTAACATTACATATGACTATGCTTTTGAGTCATTCACCTCAGTTGATGCCTTAACATTACATATGACTATGCGTTTGAGTCATTCACCTCAGTTGATGCCTTAACATTACATATGACTATGCGTTTGAGTCATTCACCTCAGTTGATGCCTTAACATTACATATGACTATGCTTTTGAGTCATTCACCTCAGTTGATGCCTTAACATTACATATGACTATGCGTTTGAGTCATTCACCTCAGTTGATGCCTTAACATTACATATGACTATGCTTTTGAGTCATTCACCTCAGTTGATGCCTTAACATTACATATGACTATGCGTTTGAGTCATTCACCTCAGTTGATGCCTTAACATTACATATGACTATGCTTTTGAGTCATTCACCTCAGTTGATGCCTTAACATTACATATGACTATGCTTTTGAGTCATTCACCTCAGTTGATGCCTTAACATTACATATGACTATGCGTTTGAGTCATTCACCTCAGTTGATGCCTTAACATTACATATGACTATGCTTTTGAGTCATTCACCTCAGTTGATGCCTTAACATTACATATGACTATGCGTTTGAGTCATTCACCTCAGTTGATGCCTTAACATTACATATGACTATGCGTTTGAGTCATTCACCTCAGTTGATGCCTTAACATTACATATGACTATGCTTTTGAGTCATTCACCTCAGTTGATGCCTTAACATTACATATGACTATGCGTTTGAGTCATTCACCTCAGTTGATGTCTTAACATTACATATGACTATGCTTTTGAGTCATTCACCTCAGTTGATGCCTTAACATTACATATGACTATGCGTTTGAGTCATTCACCTCAGTTGATGCCTTAACATTACATATGACTATGCTTTTGAGTCATTCACCTCAGTTGATGCCTTAACATTACATATGACTATGCTTTTGAGTCATTCACCTCAGTTGATGCCTTAACATTACATATGACTATGCGTTTGAGTCATTCACCTCAGTTGATGCCTTAACATTACATATGACTATGCTTTTGAGTCATTCACTTCAGTTGATGCCTTAACATTACATATGACTATGCTTTTGAGTCATTCACCTCAGTTGATGCCTTAACATTACATATGACTATGCGTTTGAGTCATTCACCTCAGTTGATGCCTTAACATTACATATGACTATGCTTTTGAGTCATTCACCTCAGTTGATGCCTTAACATTACATATGACTATGCGTTTGAGTCATTCACCTCAGTTGATGCCTTAACATTACATATGACTATGCTTTTGAGTCATTCACCTCAGTTGATGCCTTAACATTACATATGACTATGCGTTTGAGTCATTAACCTCAGTTGATGCCTTAACATTACATATGACTATGCGTTTGAGTCATTCACCTCAGTTGATGCACACGATTTGGATTGATAGTGTTTTTTACCCTTCAAATCAAAGCATTACATGATTTAAATGTATTACTCAAGAGAGTTTACACGCACTAAAAACACTCGATTCATAAGAAAAAGCTCCGAGCTCTGGCCATGCCGTTACTTTTTTAGACGTGTAGCTTGTTAGACTGCTAAGCGGATTTGTCTCTTGACAGTTTGGTAACTCGAGATAAAAAAAAACACATCTGTCTCTTCCACTTCTTCGTCTCCCCCCCCTCTCTCTCTCTCTTTCTCTCTCTCTCTCTTATTTTAACTGTCTCTGTCAATCTCTCTTACTCTATTTTTCTCTCTTCATCTCTCTTTCTCTCTCTTTCGTAGTCTTTTTCAGAAGCTGAAAAGAGAAATAAACCCGTTGAGAAAAACAAGAAGAAATTTTCGTGTGAAGCTTTCGAAATGTGACTGACACACTTACGATGTGAATCCATTGAGTGATTCTCTGTTGCCGTGGACCCCGTACCTTACAACTGCCAATTGCTTTTGCAGCATCTTCCGCTTTTTTCGCACTCTGAGAAACCATTTTTCTCTTCTTTTTTTCTAACCTCAGTGGTCAATCCGCTATCGAACGTCGCGCTTGAATGCTTCAGAATGAATTTTAATTCTCACAGTAAAGGGCCCACCACTTTTTTGATCATCAGTGTGAAGGCCGGACTCAAGTACCTGAGTTTTCATTTTCTACATTCACATTTAAACTCATGAAACCATATTATTGACTTAAGATTCCTGTAAAACAAATTTAGGATTGCGCAAGTACGAAAAAAATCTAGTAGTCCGAATGCAGTTTTGTTTGTACGTACTGTTCTATGGGAGTACAGTAAGAATTTTATGTAGAGGTAAGCTTTTTCCCTATTCGACCCTCTAAATTAAAAAAAGAACCAGTTAAATCCCATGACTGACCAAAAATTACTTGAATTTGTCCGTTTTTTTTCACGATAGCACACTAAAATGTCACCTGAGCTGCTTGTGTATACATTTTTGCACTTCGAACATAGACTTCTTTCGGCTTCTCCATTTCAGCGTCAAGCACCTTCTCTGCTTCTAAAATTATGCGTATTGCTCTCTTACGTAGTCTAGAAACTCGTTTTCGTTTCTCGCTCTTTAATTCTTTCCAAGAGATACCAAAAAGTCGTTTCAAGATATCTCGAAGAATTTCCACTTCAATAAAAAAGAATAAGGAGATAAATGAGCCATTTCATTATTCGTGAAGTATCATTTTTCATCGCATATACAAATATCTCACATCATATAAACTTCTTCTCCAGTTTACTGATGAAGTGAATAAGCTTAATTGAACACACTTCAGCTCTAAGATATTTGCGGTTCTGAAAATATCTTTGAGACTACCGAATATCGAATATTGTGGTTCAGTTGAGAAGAACGCGTGACTAAGAAAACAAGATATTTAGGCTCATCATACCACAACATTATCACACGAATCAGCAAGGTTTTCTCATTAAGGTACCTAATAAAGCTCTCACATTATAGAGGGATTGTTAGGTTCGATCCCATCTGTGAGCCCGTGTGATAATATGATCACTACCGTTTAGTGTTTGTCTATATCCGAATTGAAGTGAATGTAATCGCACGCTAAGACCAAATCATTCGAAGTTAATCCTTTAGCATTCTGTACTCTTTTATTTGACTTGAGTTTGCAGCCAAGCGAATGCAGCAGCAACTGGTCTCGATCCTCCTTGCGATCTTCCTTCTTGTCGCAGTCGCTTCTGGTAGAGTCATATCATCGTTTGGTCAGTCAATTCTACATCCGAACAGTTATAAAGTCTCCCAAATAAATACAAGAATTGAGTGAATTAATGTAATTGGTAGGCCAAAGAGAAGCCTTTTTCAATATTCAAGTCAAACAGTAATCATTTGAATTTGAGTAAGTTAACGAATTCCAAATTTTTTTCATATCAGTCGATTAAGTAGTCTTCCAAGAATAGGAAAACATTCAATGATAACGATTGGTTAGACACGGGTCCAGTGGTCAAGTTTTAGAACATAGGGATTTTTTTAAATTTTCATGTAATTCTAGACTCCTTATAATCTCATAAGCAAGTTATTGGTGATTCGCATGCATAGAAATTCATCTGTTTAAAAACGGATAGTAATTATGTATGAACACCTCAGGGACAATTTTAGTCGATAATTTAATTAAATGCAAATTCAAACTGAATTTGACATTCAGTTAATACAAAAACTTTCTTTTAGAAAGTTTTATAAACCAGGATAAATAGTGTATTTACCTATGCCTTATTTACACATTGAAAGGTATCTATATAATAAAGGAACAGGTGAATTTTAAAGAACGATGAACAAACGGGTGAATACATACATATATTTGAATTTTACATATTTAAATATTTATATAAAATTCAATATTTGAATTTTACATATTTAAATATTTATATAAAATTCAAACAGAGTGAACTTTTTGCAGGTCAGACTGACGCTCTTAATCCCGTTCACGGCGAGGTACTTTCTAACTTGTTTTTCGTCTTCAATTATTCAGATTTTTTCAATGCTGATTGATTACAGCAACAACAAAAAAGTTACAGTGACAATTTATAATCAGTTAACCCGACATTATGATTCATTTGAAAACATTGAAGGCCCATTAGAACAACGCATTGTTTTTTTTTTCAACCGTAAAAAACCAGAACATTTTTACATTTATTGTAGACTAAAACAAAGAACTAAATTTTTTTCACGAAGTGTTTCGGTTATCTGTAGAGGATGCCGTTATCTCACTGCTGGGAAAATTTTTACACTTGTGAATTGAAAGAACTGACCTTGTTTTCAAAATTATGAAAAAAGTTTGACAAGGTTACTTAGAAAAAATTGTGTATGTTAAAGAAATGGAATTTCAAAATGAATTAGAATAAAACATGAATTGTTTTATAATCATTGGAGTTACTACAAAATTTTACTCAAGTAGAGAGTTCTCATTCAAATTTTTTGTAGTTAAAAGTCAGCTTTGGCCAGAAAATAAGGCATGGTCTTGCATGTTGTGATTTAGCTTGGTCTGTACAGCTTTGCTGCAAACGCAGCCAACCTATTAAGCTACAAATGGAGTAGGGCTGCGGGATTCAAGTACTGCTGTAACTATAACCTTGCTCTGGAAACAGAACACTGATGAATAACTCTGCTCGAGCATTTATGCATTCATGTACAAAAATGCAGTATTTTTTATTCTTTTTCTGCTCAACTCTCTTTTTTCGTCACCTTTTTTCTGTCTAATATTCTATTCTATCACTGGGTGTGATTCGATTCAATTCTTGTAACGAGCTTTTGATTCTGTCATCCGATGAAATTACAAAACCATGAAAACAAAAACCAAAAAACCTTCTTCATATTCACTGCAGTCTGATCAATCAATACTGAGTCAAACTTTCATTACAGAACTTGAATCAATCAATACTGAGTCAAACTTTCATTACAGAACTTGAATCAATCAATACTGAGTCAAACTTTTATTACAGAACTTGAATCGCATCTTGTATTTGCATTGAGTTCTGTTTCGAGTTCACATTTTCCTAATCACAAAATTCTTCACGCATATAATGAGAACTTTTTTATAACGACATGCTGCAGAGACATGGCAAGGTGTATCATCTCTCTTTCTTTCTATCTTTCTCTCTTTCTTTCTATCTTTCTCTTTATATCTTTTTATCGCTCTCTTTTCTATCTTTCTCTCTCTCTTTCTATCTTTCTCTTTAAATGTCTTTTTACTTTTTTCTATCTCTGTCTTTTTATCTTTCTTTCATTCCTTTCTATCTTTGAATCTTTCTCTTTCTTACTCTCTATCTATTCCTCAAGTCTCGAAACAGGAACAGCAAGATCAGTTTGTAAGAAAGAATAAGCACCACTCACAAAGTTTTATTTTCAATTAAACTCTGGACCTGAGCCTTGATGACGTTATCTTGAAGCCTTCCCGGTTCATCCCCATCAGGAGGTATAGGGCAGTTTTCCCTGATGACACCCTAGTTGTCAACTTGATTCGACGCTCCCTTCAGTCGTAAAAAAGAAGGCCCACCAGTCTTCGTTTTACGCCCCTCTCCGTCCCTTCTATACGCTCCTTGCACGACTTTTATTTCCTCGATTAACGAATTGCCTACGAACTTCCTGAAAGTTTTTTCATTATATTTTTTCGACAAAAACTACGCAATTCTGCAATGAGTAGAGAGAATTTGGCCAGATGTAATAATGCTAGAAACCTTTACTGGTCCCAGCCAAACCCTATTAAATAAGGGTCCCAGCCAAACCCTATTAAATAAGGGTCCCAGCCAAACCCTATTAAATAAGGGTCCCAGCCAAACCCTATTAAATAAGAATGAGCGCTATATTACAAAACGATAACGTAAATTCAAACGAGTTCATCATTAGCTTAAAAAAGGCGATTCTTTCCCCAAAAAAAATTTTTCTCAAAAAACTTTGTTTTTCTTTTTCAGAGTTTCAACTGTTGTTTGGATATGGATGGGGTACTAATACTGAAAAGCAATTTACCTCAAGCTGAAACCTTGCCTGACTCTAAAAAAGGGATGAGGAGTTTAACTTTAGGTTTAGAAGTTTAACTAGAAGCTTAACTTAGGCTGTGTCCACCAGTTAAATATTTTTCATACATACATTCTGAACGCATCCATATTAATGGGAAAAGTTATTCACAAGAGATGTGAAAATATTCATCTTCCCGTCATTAGCCGTGGATTTTCATGTACTGAAGCAGTTACATGAAAAAGTAGACAGTATTGAACTTCTCCATTTTTTCTGCGCTACGATAAATTATAGTGACCATCGAGGTTGAACCCCTCGAACCAGTACATGTATCTCATTTCGACATTCGCCTTATTTTTTCAAGCAGTACCGCTGATGAGCCTTCACATTTTGTTCATTTGCCTAGTGCTCATTTTGTTCATTTGCCTGAAAAAGGCAACGCTTAGAAAATCCAAGTAGCGTTTGAACGTTCGGCATTTTGTCTTGAGGGCTGGAAACGATTCAAACGAGACGATATCGATCGAGGCGACCGATTTTTCTTAGAGACTGATTATTCTTCGCTGCTGCTGGAATGGAAAGCGGAAGTAGAAACACTTTTTCCGATTACGTGAGGGAATGAAATTAACGGAAAGTGGTTCTATGAATCTCTTTTTCGTCTTATTTTTTCTGGCATTTTACCCACGAACTTTTCGCCATGAGAACGCGTTGTTTTCAGTCAAGCATTCGAGAAAATAAGAGAATTAGAACACAAACTTATTTTCAAAATAAGAAGTTAAAACTATGCCTGAGAATCAGCGATTGAGCACACCTGAATGTGTCCAAGTACTCATTCATCTCAATCATATTATTTAAAGGCTTTTTTCAATGAAGCTTAATAAGCCTATCTGGCGAGCTAATGGCAAGTCTGACAATTTATCCGAGTTTTAATTTCGACCCTCCCCCTGCTTCGAGTGTCCAGACCCAGTCGAACCAAGCAGAGCGCAAGGTCATCAGACCTTGTAAATCTTTTGCTCTTTTCTTTGTTTTACACTAGCAGTGACCAGTTAAGCAGCCAGTGGTGTTACCAATTTATGCATGCATCTCAGAGCCTTCACTTGGTAGAACCAGCAGCCGTTCTCCCAAGTTGGGTCTGTATCTCAGACCAGGAAAGGGCTCACTTGTTTTCGGTACGAGTTGATACACGAAAAAGATGAGGAAGAACAAATCAATGACCATCACTATAAAACTGACTTTTGGCTAAGGAAGATCTTTCAAATCTTATTAGTCAACACTGAACTATTCATCCAATGAGAATGAAAAGAGCACGAGCACCCAGGTTTCATTTTATATTTTCTCACGTAAATTCACATGGAGCGGTAGAATTCGAGAAAAAACACTAATACACACAAAAATCCACTTTAATTTTTAGGTTTTCAAAGCTCCGTTATTCAAGTGGCATGCCAAAACTTATCTGGACACCTAAGCCTTATGTCATTTCTCTTTTGTAAAATGATTTTCAATAATTCAAGTGACTTTTCGAGACTCATGAGACCTTGTGGATGCTCAAGGCATGTATATAGTCATGACTACTGTGCCTTCTCTACTCAGGATGGCTACGATTGGCTGCTCCCCATGGCCGCCAAGAGAGTTCCTTCAGCAGGCGATATGATGGTGCGGTTCGGATGAACACGGAGTTTGATTTTTATACTTACATTACCCTCAACTAGAATTTTCATCATCATAAGAAGTCGACTGCACCTTTGAGGAACATCTAAGAAACGC
Organism: Allodiplogaster pararmata; assembly: GCA_964056735.1. Lineage (NCBI taxonomy): Eukaryota > Metazoa > Nematoda > Chromadorea > Rhabditida > Diplogasteridae > Allodiplogaster > Allodiplogaster pararmata. The sequence continues at coordinate 29,553,402 of OZ057403.1, read as the reverse complement.
ATTCAAGCTTACATTTGGCCTGAACCAACTAAATTCTCTACGCATGTTGGAGTCTACATTTCCTTGCCAGATTCTATGTAATAATCGATGACTTCAATTGAATGACTTTTCTGACTCCAAGACTTGAATTCTCTCTATCGAAGTTGTATACGCAGTGTTATCATGTATCGAATTTAAAATCCTAATAAACTATTCCACATTGTTATATTTTCCAATGACAACTGATTCATTCAAGAGAAAGGTTTTACTTCGAACCAATTTCAGCTTTTCAAATGTAAGTTATAGGAAAATTGACATAGGAATAATTCTTATTCATAAAAAACTCTATGTGACTCGCTAAAGCCTTTCTTTTGATCAAGTTTTGAAATCTTAGTATTCATGAGACTGAAAAGAACTAATAAAGAATCTACTTGTTTGTGTGCAATCACTTATAATTTAATGTTGAAAGAATAAAGCTTATTGAGTTTACGGGAAAAAATTATATATAAGTACGATAACTTGATCTACAACTACTGTTAAAATAGGTAAGTACTTATAACTCAAATTCTATCAAAACATCTGTGAAAAGAATGTCTTTTTGATGTCCATCAATCAACAAGTTTTTATTCAAATCAAAATTCAAACAAATTCATTCGAAAGCAAAAAGACAAAGCGAAAGAGAAAGTCAATGCAGAAAATCCTAAAGATTCTTCCGTCGAGAATCCTCAGAAACAAATTGAGCAATTATCTCCGGCACATAGTCAGTTATTCACAAACACATCCGTTATTTCGCTAATAGATAATCTTTGTCATTTTATGCAGTTCCCCTCATAGTTTTTTTGGTAACCCAAAGCAACCTTCTACCTCAAATGAATTTTTTTTCTAATTTCAACAAATCTCATCCGCTTCTAATAAATTCTGATAAACCATGAATCATTTAATTAATTCAATCAATTACGGAAAATTTAAAATTTTTAACAAAAAAGAGAAATGAGTTTCCGAATAAGGTATGCATCCATAAAAAACTTGAAAAAATTTCCTGAACACATTTAAAGCTTCCAAAGTTAAAGGTTAAAGCTGTAGATAAAGCTATGAACTACCGCAGAAAAAAATGTTCAATCATGTTTTATTGCAGTGAAAGAGTATTGAGACTGTTGAAGTAGTTACATAGAGGCTTTTAAAGGTAATATAATCAAGTAATTTAGAACCTAGACCTACACTGAATAAGATTCCTGAGGCGCAATCATGACAGCGGGGTTCATTTTTTCTCCGATCGGGGTCAGGGCCGGTTCCGAAAAAAATCAAAAATTTTTGCAACTTTTTTTCTTTAATTTTGAGAGTTTAAAAAAGATTTTCGACTTCTTTTTACGAATTAGAAAAAGTAGAACACTAGATTTGAACCTTTTTTTATTTGTGAAACTCGAAAGAACCGAAATAAAACGACTTTTCTTGGTTTTTTTTTTTGTTAAAAAAAGTCGATTATTTCGGTTCTTTCACTTTTTTCTTTTTTCACCACTTCTACTGTTTTCCACTTCCTGATTCGTAAAAAGAAATCGAAAAAGTTTTTCGACTCTCAAGATTAAAGAAAAATAAGTTGCAAATTTTTTCGAAACCGGTCGCGAAAATTTCCAAGTCTCATCCTGAGGTCGAGAAACGATCACCATCACTAAGCCTGCGGTCAGAAAGAGATGAACGGGATTAAGTCTAATGTGAAAGATATCAACGGGGCTACAGCTGCACCATAAAAAGCGAACCACTATCGACAGTCTTATTCTAAATCTATAGAATACTGGGCGAAACTGAAACCAAGAACCAGGTTTTCAAGAGAAATTTCAAAGTCGAAATCAGAAAACGATGCAGAACTTCTATCTCTGGACAACAAATGATTTAGGTACCTTTTTTGAGAGATTATTAATCAGGAAATAATTCTTGAAGAAAAACTTGAAGTTTATTAACAGGAACGAACAGCTGGAAAGGCTGATTTCACATTCCATGACCCTCAATATGAACAATAATTACAAGAAATGACAAATCTAATAGAACAGAAAATAACACAAGCAGGTGCTACTTCATTGAAAAGATGCAGAACATTTTAATAAATTATTTGAGAAAAAGAGAGCCTAAATTCATGCAGGTCTAAGTCCTTCCAAAGGATAAGCGGCTAAGTACGGGGAAATGGAATGAATCGCGTTTCGTTTCCATTCATACACGTCACTTGACTAAGGATTGTATATTTTCTACGCAAGATCATGAAAGAGAGGAATGGTCCATTTTATAAGCTAAGCTCATACAATAGAACTCGAATATCTATTTTAAACTATACTATCCTCTCAAGTTCCTGATACAATAAAACATCAACTTTCAATTAAAAACAGTCCAAAACTAATTCAACAAAGAACATCATCAGAGAAAACCAGAATTTGATTTTAACCATAGAAAACATTTCTTACAGTGATATTAGTCTTTGGTAACAAAACCCAAAAACAATAAATAACACTTTAATCTGTAGAAAAAACTATGAGATTGAGAGCTAAGAGACATCGACGCTGAAGCCCCCGAAGACAAATACTAAAACCAAAAACATGATAAAACACGTACAAACATGATAAAACACGAACCTATTCCGAACAGAGACAAGGAGAACTTTACCGTATTCGTTGAAGACACATTCAAACGGATGAGATCACTGGTACAGTACATTCTATATGTAATATTTCAGCCGGATATTTCTTTGAGAGATTCGGCTTATACAGCTGGCTGCAAGCGGCTTTGCAGCATTGCAGCTGGTACAACTCTGCTGCTAGAGATGCTCTACATAGTTCGCCGGAATGAGGCCCGTTTTGCCATTCAGTGTACCCACAAGCCACCCTTCCTCTTTGGATTCATGGACTGCAACATAGATTCATGGACTGCAGATTGTCATTATGAGAACGTACCGCCTTTATCAAAACTTCACGAGAAATGATCTCGTGAGGTCCAAAGGTCTTGAGACTTCAACCTGTATCCTCTTTCTATCCCTTTTCCTTTCCTATCTACTTGCTCTCATACTCTCATGCAAGTCGTAAATTCTACTACGTGATTCACTCGAATGGATTTACCGAAAGTGCTCGTGATCAACATCTCAGAAAAGGAAACTATGGAACGCCGATGATGTTCTCCGATCGCTAAAACTACTGTGCTCTTACGTGTTCTACATACCTTATCAGGCACTCCCCAACTTCAGAGTGATAATTTGTGATAATACCAACCATTCGTGATAATTTGTCCTGCTTGGAACGACAATTCGGATTCATGATCTGGAGTGCAGGAGTAGAGAGTGCGCACACGTACACTGTAAGTGAGTGACTCGCTCTTCCGATCTACAGATTCCTACATAGAAAGACTAGCGACTCCTATTTAGGAAGACTCGCGAGAAAAATCTTGAACAAAATAATTTGGAATTGTGAAGACCTATGATTGGGGTGGGGCATGCTTGATGAAACTTGAAAGTATCCATTCGATTGCAGAGGAAAACCAGTTTAATAATTACTCTTGAAGCGACCGTCTTTAACCAAAAGTGGAGAAGAGACAGGAAAAGCATCTAAGGGTGCTACAGTAGGAGTATTCATTCAATGGAAAGGTAAAGTTGAACATGCGGTAGTATGGTTGTTTTCGATCACGAATGAACCCGCTCAGCCCGGATGTCTCTCCCAACAATGAGACACGGGAGCCTCACCATGGTGTCGAGGTGTTGACTGGGTTGACGAAGGCGTAAATCGGAGATATCCGGTCGTACGAGGAGGAGGTCTTTAGGCCGCCGACTGCCACTGTAGAAACTGTGCTTGGAGCGGCATTCAAGCAACTACGGTAGAAGATACTGTAATAGGATAGAAAGAGAGAGTAAAGAGTTTACCATACAGTCACACATCACAGGCACTGTTTATGATCATTCACATTGAAATCTTGATTGAAAATAGCACCTTTTGGAACCGAAAATTGGGAGAACAAATTTATCCACGAAGTATCATAATCAACGACAGTCTCAGAGTTTGAGGAGTAGGAAGAAGGACCGCTAGGGTTGAATACGGCCGATAGAAGCTATGGCGGACTAATTAAGAAAGAGTTTTTAAGCAGCAAAAAAATAATTGTCTTTGAGACCTAACTTTACTAATTGAGTCTTCTCCATGTCTGTTCACTCTAAACATATACGTATCTAAATACTTTTAAGTTTAGGGAAGGTGGAAGCTATGGCGGAATAACTAAACAAGAATTATTGAGCAGCAAAATGGAAGGTTCGAAATTTCATTAAATAGAGATGAAAGAGCTGTCGGTGATGGAGGCCTGGAATATTATCACCCATTGATAATACAAAAAAATCACCTATAAACCCATTGATAATGGGAATCAAACTGGGAAATCATCGCGTCTGAGTGGAAAATTCTCGAGAGAAGAAAGGGCACTATACGCACAAAGCTAGGTAGCACACAGATATCGTTCACATGCGAGAAAGCAAAAAAAAAGGTTGCTTGAGAAACAAAGTGTTTTTCGTTGGGTTATCGAATACTTCGAAACCCTTTTATAGTGTGCCTACTGTATACATACTGTAGTATGTAAAAGGAACCCCTAAAGATGAAACTTACGGATCACTCGACGGGTTCGGATTCGAACTGTAGGACGCTGCATAGTTCGTCGTTGCTTTCGCTGCAAGATACAAAAGGTTGGTTCTTTTCAAATTCTTGTGTCTTTTTCCGACTCTTTCTAATGAAATAAGGAGCGAGACATGATGAAACTTGGAAAGTATCAAGTGCGGCCATTCGTTCAACCTCGTCTGTTTCTCTGATCAGGTAAGCGCATACCCTGATTCGAGGCAAAGTTAAACTGCAAATATACGGCCTTGAGTAGGAGTTAGGATGAAGACCTCATGTTATTTCTCAGTCACCAGCATCCAATCAATGTTTTGTCTTATGGCTTGTGTTCAATCGTGTTTACTCTCGTACATCATTGTAGTGATACATTTACCTTAGTCTTCAAGAACTCCGAATTAGTAATGATCTACTAATTCATAAACCATTGACGTGATCAATTAATGAGTCACCTCTGATGAGAGGCGCATCGACCGGCCTGGGAGACTCTGAACCGCCCTCGCTATTGATTGAGTCTAGGGACTCGCAACTCTCTCGACCGCCACTTCCGCCTTCTCCAACAACTTCCACCTTCAACAGCTCATTTATTTATTCGAGAACATCAAACAACTAATCAATCGATAATTCACTAGAAGCTCATTCTTTGATGTTATCCATGTATCAACGACTCGACGAGAACTAAGAGCAGAACTTACTCAAAGCTTTGAAAATACTCGGGTTTATTGGTCAATGATCTGATTCTGCCATCATCAAACATTATTCGTGATGCAACTTAGAACTGAAAGAACTTTGGAAAATTTAACCTACCACATCCCTCTTTCGAGGAACTGATTTTGTCATTTATCAATTCATTATTTCCTTCAGATTTTCTCTGGTAGGTTATCAGGTCCCCAGGACTTATTTATTCTCAGGACCTCTCTCTCTCTCTCTCTCTCTCTCTCTCTCTCTCTCTCTCTCTCTCTCTCTCTCTCTCTCTCTCATTCTTCCTATTATTTCACTCATGAGCGTTTTCGAGAAACGCACCTGAGGTGAACCACTCGGAGTCGCGTCAGCTAACGTCTTCTTTCGATCGCGAGTAGACGATGCTGGAAAAAGTTTATTGATTGAAAAGTTTAGAAAACAAAAAGTTGTTATCTTGTACCTACCTTCAAATGATAAGTATGACAGTTAATGATAAGTATGACAGTTCAAAGGACGTGAGGTCTGGTTATGATAACAGCTGATTAAACTATCAAAAGGGGAAAGCTACATATTTTTTTGCTTTATGGTTATAAAAATTGTCATAGTATCTATTTATGATGAGTTTCCTCTCTTTCTCTGTGTATTTTTTTCTTTTCCACCGCTAGTCTTTGACGCAGAAGAGTTCCGCCTCTAACATTTTATTCATTAAAAAAATTTTTTTTTTAAATTTAACTAGAATTGAATTAAACGATTGATCATGAAATATATTCGTTGCGGTTCCTTCCTTCCATGAATGTTCGAATATCTGAGTGATAATATTAAAATGCAATCAATGAATGAATGAATGAATGATTAATGAATAACAAAAGAGTAAAACGAAGATACGATGATTGGCGATGGGACGACGCTCTCCTTCTACATGCGCAGTTCTCTTGATCCTTCGTTCACTTTCTTCTCAAAGAGAAACACACTACTGTTAATGAATATTGATTACTCTTGAGTCTTGGGTATTTTATGAACAGTATGACTGATTGAGATCAGGGTGTTTCTCTGACCCGCATTGCGGGTAAAAAATCTATACGCTCTCCAAAAATCCCGAAAAACATTCAAATATATGCGCTTGGAAAATTTTTTTCTCGGATTTTTCGTTGGGAAATTCAAAATCATTGGAAAAATTGAATGTTGAACTCTGAAATTTTTAAAAACTATGCGCCCGAAAAAAGTTGTGCGGGTGCTAAGAAACACCCTGATTGAGATTAACTTCCACACCGAAAATGAGACTTTCACAGGGCGCGATCTAGCTAAGCCTTCTCTCTTTTTCCGAGAGCAAACATGTTACCATTAAACTGAGAAAACCATATTGACAATTTGCGCGACAAAATAGTCGTCCTCTTAGTCACGTCTGTTCATAGCTCACCAGGATGTGTTGAAAATTTCTTTTTTGGGCGGTTGACTGGGCGACCCTGGCGATCGGAAAGCGGGGGGGGATTAACGAAATTTTTGGTCTGTTTTCTGTGGTCAATTGATCTTTTGATTCGTGTAGCACGGGTCGGAGTTCAATATTCGATATTTTGATCACTTAAGAACGTTGTGCTTATTGAAAAGATCATTTTATGTCATAATTTCTTCACTATAAAAAAAATTATCTGGGGGACCGGGCGGACGACCGGGAGAAATTTTACAAGTTTGGTGAGCTATGCGTCCGCTCTTTGTGAGTGATTGATTACTACAATAAGAAACATAGTCTTGACACTAAAATACTCCCATGTTTAAGTTTTTTGAAAAGTTCTAAAACCCGTATCCAAGAGGTTTTTTCAGTTAATGCGATTCAAAGGCTTTTCGAACTCGTCATTATCCAATTGAATAAATAAAGAGATGCGAAGTCCTTCACTTTCTCCTCAAATTTACGAAATGATCCCCGAAAAACCAGATTGAAAAAGAGATGTTCGATGAAATCGATCTCATCATTATAATTTTGATTCTTCAAAAAGAGTCCTGAAAAGAAATCTACCGTACCAACTGGGAGCTCTTCATTGCTGCCTCCACTGCTCGTTTCCACAACTGGCCCGTGTTCGGGCTTTGGGGGGCCAATTGAAGCTGGCGGTGGGGAGTCGAATATCTACAAATCAATCTCATGAGAACTGTCGTCCGGGTGTGACATAATGTCCACGCTGACTATAATACGAATTGTCACAAGCTTGAACCTTGTCATGGACAGTTGTACCCAAACCACAGGGGGTTGAGAAATCGTGGTGATGCCCGCACAAACCTGATTCTACCCACTGCTGCTATAAACAATATTGGTGATTTAGGGAATATTCTGTTTTCAACAGGTTGAGACAATACAGCTTTTCAGAGTAGCGCGTATCTTGCCATTACAATTGAAAAAATTAAATAATAAGGCTGAATTTACCTTTTCACAATGCGCAATGAGAACTTCGACGACAACATTACAGAATTTGATGTCCATTATGGCCGCCATTGTCTCCTCTCTTGGCCGGAGAAGGGTCGGACCAAAGCAGACACCCAGGTTGCCCACCGTCATCAAATTCTCTTCACATCGATCCGCAACCCTGTAAAAGCGGGTCTTTGCCGGTTACGGGCGAGTATTTCGGAAGTTATTTTTCGAGTAGATCACATGAATATTGCTTTATACAATTAGACCATCTCACGTCAAGTTGGAGTAGATAACTCGACGTTGACTTTCTACTGCATCCCTTAGCTTCAAGCTCGAGAAGATCACTTGAAGCTATATTAGAGTAGATTATCGCGAGAATTTTTCAAAGAGGTCGTTGGCTCTTAACTTTTCTCAAAATTCCATTGAATTCATCTTGTTCGAGTCACGTAGAGCTGCCAAGTACTCGTAACGAGATAACATTATTGACTCGATCTATCTTCCAGTCTTTTTTCCCGAGAACATTTCTCTTTCTGTCTCACTTTTACATTTTATCCATTAAACTCTCTCTATTTCTTGTATTTTTCTTTGTTTACCTCTTCTACCTCTTCTCATCTTAATTTTGCCCTCTCTTTCTTTCTCTCTCTCATCCTGTTTTTCTCTTTTTCTCTACCCCTTAAAATCCCACCTCCGAAGATGTCTGATGACCATCTCGAGCATTCTCTTGTGCTCATTGGGCAATCGATGTACATAGTAGTGGATGTGCTCCACCCTTACGACGTGGTCGTCTAGTTTCGCTGCTGCGATGAAGTGCGCGTGTAGCTCGAAGGTCATCAAGGGCTCCGGTAGATTCCTGCAATAACTGTAGATGTGAACCAATAGCATTCCAGACCCTCACCTTTAAACATACAATACATTACTTATCAGCATTAGTCCGTACTTGGGATAACGGTAGTATGCTCGACTATTGGGCGAAGAGTCCCAAGTTCGACTCCCACCCCGTACAGACTCACCCAAATCAAGGGGGTCAAGAAGTGTTGGTAGTACTCTCCGCACTGCTGCTACACATACCAGCAGTGACCTAGCGGGCAGCCACTGGTTCTACCAGGATATGTCTGTCCCGCATCTCAGAAGAACGCGTACCCTGCCGCGACGCAGGAGCAAGCGAAATTATTATTATTACATATTAGCTCAGATAATCAAAACATTATGCGGTATTGAAAAAAATATCATTTATATCCTTATACATATTATAATGAAAGATCACCGAGGTCATGAAAAATGTAACTAAAGCACGGAGAGCGAGGGCCGCGGGTCTATTTCCTGCTCGATCTTCAATTAGAAAAAAGAAATCATGTAGTAACCCGTGTTGAACGTCAAACTGTGCTTGAAAATACGTATTCATAGACCATCAATCAACATATCATACAAACTTTGAAAATAAAATCGAGTTTTATAACTCAAATTTTCTTTACTAAGAGAGCATTCAATTATGAATCTAAGCAGATTGAGGCAATCTAAGCAGATTGAGGCAATCTAAGCAGATTGAGGCAATCTAAGCAGATTGAGGCAATCTAAGCAGATTGAGGCAATCTAAGCAGATTGAGGCAATCTAAGCAGATTGAGGCAATCTAAGCAGATTGAGGCAATCTAAGCAGATTGAGGCAATCTAAGCAGATTGAGGCAATCTAAGCAGATTGAGGCAATCTAAGCAGATTGAGGCAATCTAAGCAGATTGAGGCAATCTAAGCAGATTGAGGCAATCTAAGCAGATTTTATACCACACTGAATTAATTTATGGAAAAAAAGGTGAGAAAAGAATAGTTTCGGGAATAGAGAAATTGAACTTTCGGTAAAAGAGAAACCAAGTTTTCCGAAAAGAAAAATTGGAGCTTTGGAAAAGGTCTTACCTGAGGTAGGTTTTAAGCGCGGAAGAGACTGTCTTCGTCTCGTATTCCTTGTCTTCAGCCCAGTTCCATCTATCACTGCTTTTTTCTTTCTCTCCTCAAATATGGATTGTTTGAATAATTCAGTTCAATATATTTAAATAATCAAAATTGTTTTCTAACTTTATTTAGAACCAAGAAATAATAAAAAAGAGAAAAAAAAAGACAGAAAGATCGAAAAATCTAGAAGAAATATAAAAATTGAAAAAGAGAACGAGAAAATGAAATAAAAATAGTAAAAGAGGAATAGGCTGTTAAGAGGAATAGGCTGTTTCGAAAAAAGCATGAAATTTATAGGAGAACTACGACAGATTGCTATCAGAGAAATGGAAACCAACCGATCATCCGCTTCTTCTCCAGTCCTATTGACATCATTTTCTTCACTTTCGAATTCACGCCACAGTTACGGTACAGACCTTGTTCGCGGACTCCTGCAACAAAAAGATTTACCAATCAGTCAACTCAATTAAAAATCTTTTGAAATGAATAAGAACACAGCTTTCAATATTCATCGCTATCCACTAAAAACCTCAAATTTATTTTTTATCGCTAGTTTTCAAAAAACGTTCAAGCTTGTTGTCAGCTTTTTGATATCAAGAGCGTGGCCTACTTGTTCTTTTCTATTTGAAACACTCTCCAATGAACCAAGACGGATAGAAATTCATTCCCATAAGATCCTTGCATCAGGGGTTAAATGGAGCCGCCCAATTTGGGTTTACATGTATCCGCCGCCCAAAGTTTGGAGGAAATAAGAAGAGGGGATGAAGGAAAAGGGTAAGAAAATAGGGAGTTTTTTGTCAATAGTGTGTGTGTACATGTATCCGCTGACGGGGCCGATCCGGTCACTATTTAACCCCTGTCAATAGTGTGTGTGTACATGTATCCGCTGACGGGGCCGATCCGGTCACTATTTAACCCCTGTCAATAGTGTGTGTGTACATGTATCCGCTGACGGGGCCGATCCGGTCACTATTTAACCCCTGCCTTGCATAAGGTTTTCGGTGGGTTCCCGCACTGTTCATTCTTCTAGACCAAACATTGAGATATCTAGACATTTTCCGACGTATGATTTCTAATCCGAAAGCATCGAAAATTAGGAGAAAAATCAATAAATATATCGATCGATAAACCCTAACCTTTGTCGTCGATGAAGGCGAGACAATGCCGAACAAATTCGAAGCCAACTTCATCCAATTCCGCTGAAAATAACCCATTATTTCAGCCAAAAGCTGCTAATTAGTTTATTCAATATTATAGTTCCACATTTATTGTCAGTCTTACTGTTTATACCAAGACATATGGACACTCGTCTACAATCTACAGCTTTTCTCTTTCCTCCCTCACTCTAAACAGACATTAATCGACGCCGTCGAGTTCTTCACCACGCAAATAGGCGTTTCATACCGAGATGAGACTATACAAGTGATAACTATCAGTTTGCAGTCGATAAACTTCGTATTCACGAGTTGAAATTTGAGTTTTACGCCCTCTTCATCTTTTCAAGTCAGCAAATGAGTCTCGTCGATAAAAAAGCCGAATGCGATGCAACTATAGACGGAGGAAATTTCTCCGGAATTAAAAAGATCTTCACCAAACCATACTAGATCACTTTCTCTCGACAGGATCTCAGATAATAACAACAACAAAAATTAGTTGATCTGTACTGTGTTGTACATGCTATAATCGTATGAGCACACCGTTATGGGCGATAAAAACACATACGTGTAACTTCGATATGAAAAATATGAAAAGAGAGCGTGTAGCAATTTTACGAATTTAATTTAAACCTGTTTCATCCGACTTATTTGAACCCGATCGTTTTGTTTTTAGACCTCTCGATCAGTGATTTCTAGAAGATCTTGATCTGGTATTTTCAAAGCGCTCGATTTGATCTTTTAAGGTCCTATTGATCTTAAAACCTCTTGATCTGCTAATTTCAGAGCACCTGATCTGATTTTTTGGACCCAGTTGATTCCTTAAATAGATTTTTCCTTGTTGATCTACGCTGACAATCCTTTCTCTGTATACTCACCCCCACATCCGTCGACAACAAAAGCGGGCAAAAAAGCGGAGCCTCGGTGAAAAGTTCGCAGGCCTTGCGCGATCGCCCCGCCCATCGGCGAGGGCGGGGCGGATGTTGAGGAGGAAGAGTGCCGAGCCGAGAGGGAACGCATGGTCTCAGAAGCACTTTCCGTCTACAGTACATGCCTACAGTATTGATACCAGAAAGGAGTTCCAATTGCGGAGCGCATAATACATGTAAACATTTCTGAAAAGTCAAAGAGAGGAGGAAAGATAGAGGAAGAGAGAGAGAGAAAAAGACAGAAGAGGAAAGTTGTAAAGGTCCGATAATCAAGAAAACTGCAGGAACATATAACCTTTTCAAGATTTAAACCCTTGAATTATAAGCATAAACGCATCCATTACTCAATTGTTGTCGAGTTTCGCAAACATCAGTGAAAATTTCTAATTATCTCGCTAACCAAAACTTTGGGAAGAGCATTTTTCCGATAATATTTTTAACCAATTGTGCTAGAAGCAAGGGTTAAATAGTAACCGGACCAGCTATGTTGGCACATTTATATTCGCGCCGAGAATGATCTACATTCTCTCCCTTTTCCGTTCTATTTCACTTCTCCTCTACTTCTCATTCCACTCTTTTTGACTTTCATCATCCTTTCTTCAAATCGCTCGGTGCGTACAAACATGCCTTAGACCGGTCTCATTTAACGCCTGGCTAGAAGTCTGAAAAAGCAATGACCTAAAAATGGCTTGACTGAAACTGATTATTATAGACACAGCTCGATGACAGTCTTTTATTCCTAAACCCAGTCCGAATTGTGAAGTGCCGAAGAATGTGAGTTTGAGACCTCTCTTCTCACATTTGGTGGCAGGATCTCACACTCCTAACATGACATACAACACTCTTAATGTGAGACCTCTCTTCTCACATTTGGTGGCAGGATCTCACACTCCTAACATGACATACAACACTCTTAATGTGAGACCTCTCTTCTCACATTTGGTGGCAGGATCTCACACTCCTAACATGACATACAACACTCTTAATGTGAGACCTCTCTTCTCACATTTGGTGGCAGGATCTCACACTCCTAACATGACATACAACACTCTTAATGTGAGACCTCTCTTCTCACATTTGGTGGCAGGATCTCACACTCCTAACATGACATACAACACTCTTAATGTGAGACCTCTCTTCTCACATTTGGTGGCAGGATCTCACACTCCTAACATGACATACAACACTCTTAATGTGAGACCTCTCTTCTCACATTTGGTGGCAGGATCTCACACTCCTAACATGACATACAACACTCTTAATGTGAGACCTCTCTTCTCACATTTGGTGGCAGGATCTCACACTCCTAACATGACATACAACACTCTTAATGTGAGACCTCTCTTCTCACATTTGGTGGCAGGATCTCACACTCCTAACATGACATACAACACTCTTAATGTGAGACCTCTCTTCTCACATTTGGTGGCAGGATCTCACACTCCTAACATGACATACAACACTCTTAATGTGAGACCTCTCTTCTCACATTTGGTGGCAGGATCTCACACTCCTAACATGACATACAACACTCTTAATGTGAGACCTCTCTTCTCACATTTGGTGGCAGGATCTCACACTCCTAACATGACATACAACACTCTTAATGTGAGACCTCTCTTCTCACATTTGGTGGCAGGATCTCACACTCCTAACATGACATACAACACTCTTAATGTGAGACCTCTCTTCTCACATTTGGTGGCAGGATCTCACATTTGGTGGCAGGATCTCACATTTGGTGGCAGGATCTCACATTTGGTGGCAGGATCTCACACTCCTAACATGACATACAACACTCTTAATGTGAGGGGAAACATATGCGTCCGAAATGAATTTTCTGAGGGAAACTAGAGGGACAGAAGAGATAAACAGAAGCTTCCAAGTTGAAGCATTGGGAGAAATAGAGAAGGAAGCGGGTGAGAAAGAGGCAGAGAGAGATAGGAGCTAGAGAAGAGCTAGATAGAGAAAGAGAGAGAGAGAGAGAGAGAAGTGAAGGTAGAGAAAGAGAACGAGGGAGGAGCTGGAAAGAGAGAGCTGTGAAACGAAGAAAACAAAAAAAAAGTACATAGAGACCAACGAACTGTGAGGAGAGAGCTGGAATGAAGGATAAAATTCGGGAAAAGATAGCAAAAACATAAAAAATATCGGGATGAACAGCAAGTTTTTAGCAATAAATCACGGAAGAGAGGACAGACATGAACACTGATGTGTGTATTTACACAATTGTGAGAAGGGGATGGGATTCATTGATTGATTGATAGCTTTTTAGCCAGATGATGAGTGTCAAGGCTTACATAGTTCCCAAAATAGGGTTTCAAACCATCGGGTCTCGTTAAGAAGAAAAAGCAACTGCGACGTTAGATTGGAGTCTTAGTAGATCATTTCTTGCATCAACCTCATTATTTCGTAAATTCCCAGATCAGAACGGCATTAAAGCTAACGAGGAGCAATGAAGCAAACCGAGCGGTGGAGAAAAACGAGTGGAGGGCTGATATAAATATCTTCGGGGCATACACACTCCTTTCTTCCTGCCGACACTAATTCGATCTAGTTCTCAATTATGAATATGTAGTTCAGATCATGTTTGGGTGTTTTTCCACATCTTTTCTCTCTTAGTCTAATCTCACTTTCCCGATATTCATCTTTCTCCGTCTCTCTCTCTCTTTCTCATTTAGATGCATCCATTCTGGTCTCTTTGCCGATATTCCATCTTGCCATTAGAAGCTTTCTCACTCATCTCCAAACTTCCACTTTCCCCTGATTTCAAAGCTGATTGGTTCTAAATTCTAACAATGCTTGGAAAAACTGAATCTATCCTTTCTACAAAAACTAACTTAAAAGTCTAATTAATAATTTAACCATCTTGTATTCAATGTAGTCTTATTTTTTGATAATCGGAAAGGATTTCAAGTTTTCCAAGTTAAGCTAAATAAACTTTCGAAAGTAGTTAAACAGGCATTTTTTGCTTCTCTTCAAATATGATTAACTCATCGTGAAGACAACAGCTATTACACGGAGTGGCATCAAACCCAGCCTTTTTATTATACAGAGTCTGAGCGTGTAACTAATGCCACACCGAGGTCAAAACTGGGCATTTGTCAATTTTACCGAATAGCGGATTCGCATAGTACGTTAAAACTTCTTATTTGGTCAGTGCTTTATAGTCCAAACAGAGTATCCAGGGAGTGTCGTCACACTATAAATTCCTACGGTCTGAACAACACTAAAAAATCTCGTTTTCTCTTGCAACAAGAAAAATTCTATCTACAAATCCTGCACAACTTCTCGGAACACGAGGCCATAGTAAAAAGTTAAGGAAGTGAAAAAGTGGAAACTCAAACGCAGCGAAGCCAATGGCTCTTGATTCGATTTCGACATCTTCTTATCCGTTACGAAAAAAAGAAATTGCAATAAAAGAAAAAGAGGAAGAAAGAGAGAGCGCGGGGAAGCGAAAGAGATTTAGAAACGAAAGTACATACATATGCGCTGCATAAACTATAAACGCGCACAGCGATTTTTGAACTTTGAGAAGAATGGTGCTAGAAAATTGACTCAACCCATACCCGAAGTGATGTCAGTTCTATGGAATCTTTATTGAGAGAAGAAAAGGAAGAACCGAAGTGACTCAACCCATACCCGAAGTGATGTCAGTTCTATGGAATCTTTATTGAGAGAAGAAAAGGAAGAAAAAAAATAGAGGCAATCATTTGAGTGATGAAGAAAGCAATTCAGATATATATCGCAGAGCTTCCGGTCCCGGCCAATTTCATCATCTGGTATTATCTGCGAGTCTTCTCGACATATACTGTATGTATAAATGAAAGAAGATATACTGTATGTACATATAAATGAAAAAATAATGTATTTAAAAAATATAATGTATGTATAAATGAACTATTTTTTCGGAGAAACGATAGAGCATCTCTATAAAGAACTAATGAGAGATATGATGAAACCTCCACAGAAAATACTGTAATCTCTTCTTTTAAAAAGCGAAGACGGTAAGCTTTACTTCTAGGGGGAATTTGATGAGGATTTTCACGATGAGCGATAAAAAATATCTCATAATCCGTTTCAGACCCACCAATTACAAAAAAACCAACATTGAACAGGCCTATATAAGGAGCTGGAATACTTTGCACGACACGGTCTCTCATCGTGTCGAATTTCTACTAGCTCATCTCAAACTCGAGATGAGAGGAAAGAAGATGAAAAACGACCGATAAATGCATCGACTACAAGAAATAGGTGAGTGTGTGCATATGTGTGTCAGTCTATTTGTGTGTTTGTATCGACTCTTCATCCCGAAATAGCATGGGAAGCATCACAAAATTCCCTTACCAACTTCTCTTTTTCTTCCATTAATTATTAACTGCAGAATCACTTGAGTGTTTCTCTTCCTTTAGAGTTGAAACTTTTTCTCTATCTAACTCACTCTCTTTCTCTATCTCTAACTCTTTCTCACTCTTTCTCTAACCGCATCTTCACACATATACCTGTTTTTCCGTCTGCTATCCGATAGGCTACAAAATGCTCATTCAATATGAGTTTACCATGTTAAGAAGCAAGCTTAATATCGTTCAGATGACTTGAAAGAAAAAATGCAGAAAGCCGATATGTTTTTGAAACCAGTTTGCAAAAAAGTGAGTATTTGCTCTCTGTGAAGCTTGCAGTTTAAAATCCAAAACACCAATACAAACATAAAACCAAGAAGCATTAATCTTAATACGAGTATCTCTACAGTTTTATGAAAGAATTCAGCAAAACAAAACTTTCTCTCACACACTATCTCTACCTCTTTCTCTCTGACTCACTCTCACTCTCTCTTTCTCACTTCATTCACCTTCCCTTCTCTCCTTCCTCTCCCAGATCCCGTCACCCTAACGTCTAGGACATTGACCGCTACGCAATAAACGTCTTCGAGCGCTTAAGCGGCTTTCTTGCCCTTCTCTGAGTACCGCTTTTTTCCATACTTTTTACTCATTCACTTCATCTCTACTTCTCTTATCCACTTTTGAGCCTTTTTTCATTTTTTACCCTTTTTTGTTTCATTCGCATGCATATTGAATCTTTCACTCAACTCTCTTTCTCTCTCTCTCTCTCTCTCTCATCATCATCTTTATCTCGTGATCATTACAGATGTTACAAACAATCACAAAGTATCCAGCAAAAGGCATTGCACTCACATTGCTTTCGTATATAAATAAAAATAGAATTGAATGGAATGAAATTCCAATTAAAGTTGTAAACAAAATCTTATCTTAAATACTGACGTGGAATTATCAACAATACACGGTTAGAGAATGATTCAGAAGAAATGTTAAGAATGCTATCATCCATGTTGTTGACTATTGCATACGTACGATTAGAAAACGAATGAGCAGTAATGTTGTCACTAGCTTTAACAAGCGGAAAAAGCTTATTTGAGAGGCCACGAGTATTTGATTCTTTGATAGAGAAAAAATCAGTGATCAAAACATCGGATGAGCCGATCAAAATAGAATGTAGTAATCGAAAAGTTGCTATTTGTCTTCTATCCAGTAAAGATTGCAAATCAAACATTTCACAAGCTAGTCCATGGTATATTACAGCGGAAGAAAAGGCGTCTTAAAAACAGGTACTGGACATTTTCAAGCATACACTTTTCGTATAACAAGTGTGGATCATATACAGGGGAAGCATACTCTAAAATAGAACGTATGTAAGCTTTGTAAACATGTGTCAAAACTATGGGATTACACGATTTTATTGCTATAAAAAGAAAGTTTACACGTTTAGTTGCTTTATTAACTATGTCAGTAATATGATTAGAAAAAGAATGGTTCTCTGAAATTATCACTCCAAGATCTTTAATAAACCCCGGTGTGTGCAATGGCTGCCCTAAAAAAGTATAGGAAGTACGTGGATTCGATTTTCCGAAATGTAATACAGCGCATTTAGAAACGTTAACAGTCATTTGCCACGCATCTCTCTCTCTCTCTCTCTCTCTCTCTCTCCATATTCCCTCGTCACAGTACGAAAGCCTTAGTCAAGTTATTGAGTCTTCTCGTGACTTTCGTATGTTACAGAATTTAACAATGAAACTGGAGAGTTCAGCCAAAAAATATTGTCACACACATTTATCGCCTTCTAACGTAAGCATTCCAACTATAATCAGGTGAAAAGACAACTGAAGAAAATTCAGAAAAAAGGATGAGATGGAGAAAGTTGGAGAGTTGGAGAGAGAGAGAAAGAGTATCTCTACAGTTTTATGAGAGAGATAGAAAAAGAGAGAAAGAGAGAAAGAGAGAGATAGAAAATGAGAGAGTGAGAAAGATAGAAAGAGCAAAGTACGGAAAAGAGAGGAGTAAAAAGGAGAAAGGTGAAACACTGAAGTCTACCAAGACTGAGAGAGATCAGAAGAAACAAAAAAGAAAGTGAGTGAAAAATGGAGAAGATTGAGTTGAAAAAAAAATGAACGGAGAAAAAAAGAAGAAAAAACCAAGTAAGAAATTGAAAGACTATGGGAAGTTAGATGAAAGCGAAGAAAGAAAGACAAAAAAAGTTGAGAGAGAGAGAATATCAAAGGAGAGATTAGAAGAGTTGAATATTGGGAGAGAGCTGCAGGAAGAGAGCTGCAGGAAGAGAGATGATACACATTGAAAGATGAATGGTTGATGGAAATGGAGAAAAGAGCAGAGACACAGAATATGGAAACACACAGAGAGAATTGAAAAACGAGAGAGAGAAAAAAGAGAAAAATATGAAGAATAAGAAGAAGAAAGACAGGGAAAAAGTGAAAGATAGAGAGAGAGAAGAGAAAGAGCGAAAAAAGAGAGAAGCATTACAAAAAGGCAGCAGACCAGCAGAAAAAGAAGCAACAAATGCATATTCTTTTCTCTTCAAATGTGAAATTATGTGCATCCTCCTATTAATATTAATGAGGGAGGAGTCGAGGTCAGAATGAAAAGCTTCCGACTATCTCGGGATTGAGAGACAAAAAGAGAGAGAGAAATCGAAAAAGAGAGAGAAAGTCAGAGAGATATCGCATCCAAGACGATGACGTATCCACCGCTTATTAAAAGTATCGCAATTTCAATAATCGGCTTTTTCTTTCAGAACAGTGTGAACGAGCTAGGAAAGTCTGGAAGCATAAACTAAACAAACGTCTACTCGCCACCCTGGTCCTCTTTGATGTTCTTCTTCGCCTCTCCTCTCCTTCTCTAATCGCATACAATTGGTGCTCTCTTTCTCTTTTCTTTGTCCCAATATGAACCATAGCTCTCTCTTGACTCACATCACAGAATCTTCTTTTCCAATTTTTAAAAATTATTTTCCTATCAGAAAGACGATTTTTACTGAACAACTACGTTGAAAATCCTCTTATAATGTAACAATACCATAACAAAGTCTTCTCCGGAGCAACAGTAACATCTAATTGACTTTTTCCCGAACAAAATAAAAAATTTTCTCTCAAGCTATCCATCATGCTTCTTATTTCAAAAGTAAATCAGAAAAGCAAAAGTCCTTTCCCTCCCGTCTTACTACTTCATAGTAAGATAGTAAATAGAGTTAAACGTATATTATAATAACAACCAAAAACCATTCTTTGAGAACATATTCTCGCGGGAGTACGATGCAAAACACCATTGACATTCCAGTTACACCGATGTTATACATCGCGGATTAGGAAATTCTGAGAGAAATCGTATATATGTCTCTTTACATCAATAATAAAGCAGTTGTACTTGAATCAAGATTAAACTCATCTCACGGACAAAAGCTATCCCTATCCCACAGGGAGGGATCAAACCCAGTCGTCTTTCTGACTGGAAGCGTATTACAACAACATGACTCACGAGGACACATTGATTATCCATGCGAAAGTGCTCATGATTTAGTTCTCTTATTCAGGCATTCTCATGTGCAGCCGATCTACCATTGACAAAGCCATTTGATTGATATGAGCAATGATATATATATATATATATATATATATATAACTGCACATTTAACAGAAGAGTGATGATAGTTGAGAGACTAAATCGGTGGATCAGTCATTCGTAGCTTAATTTGTAACCTGTATATATTTAGTTTAAGAAGGCCCACCAATTTTGACAAAAACATGGAATTCGAATCTTTTTTATTTCTGAAACCCACATTTCGCATCCTTGGCAAGCAAATAATGCACCTTCTTTTCTTTTCGTTCTCTCACACAATAGGAATGGGAACCGTTTTTCTTCTGTCCCTTTTTATCCTCCGTATCCATTGCATTCCACACCCAATTTCTTCTGTGTCACTTGCTCCTTTTTCAGCGCCTTCCGTCTCTTCTTGATATTCTATCGAGCTTGATTGCAGTTGCAAGAGCATAATGATGTGTCTTAGAAGTTGCACAAGGGCAGCCAACAAGAATACATAGAGAGAAGAGGGATAGAAAGAGAGATTGAAAGAGCATTGGAGAAAGAGAAAAAGAGAGAAAGAGCACTGGAGAAAGAGAAAAGAGAAAAATAAGTCAGAAAATTTTTCCTTGCACAGAAAAAGCAAATTAGCAGTTTAAAAGGATGCTTCTGATTGAATTAAACATAATGCACTCTATGAGAAACACTATGCAGAAATAATTAGTTGGCTCATTGTCAGTATGAGTCTGCCTGCTGAAGAATAGTAAGTTGAGGAAGGAGAGACAAACAAGGTTCGAATTAGTCAGTACAAGTCTGCTAATCTGAGGAAGGAGAGACAAACAAGGTTTGAATTAGTCAGTATGAGTCTGCTAATCTGAGGAAGGAGAGACAAACAAGGTTCGAATTAGTCAGTATGAGTCTGCTAATCTGAGGAAGGAGAGACAAACAAGGTTCGAATTAGTCAGTACAAGTCTGCTAATCTGAGGAAGGAGAGACAAACAAGGTTTGAATTAGTCAGTATGAGTCTGCTAATCTGAGGAAGGAGAGACAAACAAGGTTCGAATTAGTCAGTATGAGTCTGCTAATCTGAGGAAAGAGAGACAAACAAGGCTCGAATTAGCTCGATAATTCAAGCCACTCTCTGTTAAATCCTAGAAAAAAAAAATATATTTAAAAAATTGATTTATACATAATCGTTAAAAAAATTATATACACAATCGTAACGGTGAAACCCTGCTGAGTCAGCTAGACGGTCAGATCATTACAGGGCAGTACTTGAACATACATGTACAGTACCGCCCAAAATGTTATAATATATAGGGTTATTGAACATAACTTTTTTCCAAAAAAAACGAATGAAGATCAAATTTTCAGATATTTTTTACAAGCCAAATTCACATGTTTCGAGTAATAGAACAAGTTTGGAAAATGCTTTATTAGGTTTATTCGTTAAAAAAATGGAAATAGTAAAAAGTGCTTATAGAGATGTTCAGTTTTTTCGAAGTAATAAAACAAATATTCTAGTATTTGGTGGCATATCCTTTCGAGTCAATGACTGCCTGACATCTACGAGGCATAGAATCAATCAAAGAGTCAATGGTTGCCTGCGAAATCGCCTTCCATTCCTCCTCTAGCTGCTTAAACTTTTCATAACGATCGAGATTTCCGACAATACGTCTAATTGGACCCATGCCGCTGGCGGAAAAACAGCCCCAGACCATCACAGAACCACCGCCATGTTTGACTGTGAGCGACTGGTACTGCGGCAGGAAACGCTTGCCCGCTGGACGTCTTACCCACCTCAGACCGTCACTGCAGAACATATTAAACTTGGATTCATCGCTCCAAACAATCTGAGACCACTCACGGCGTGTCCAACTGAGGTGATCCTTAGCCCACTGAACTCGAACTTGACGATTTTTTTCGCTGATGAAAGGCTTCTTTGCAGGCCGCCTTCCATTCAGTCCAGCGGCTTGCAAACGGCGTTTGATGGTAGTTATTGAAGGAGCAGGAGTAGCGGGCGTTGATATGACAGCTTGAATGTCTGTAGCAGTGCGTTTCGGGTCTTCGCGAGATGCGCGCAGGATGCTTCGGTCCATGTACCTCGAAGTTACGCGGGGTCTCCCCGAACTTGTCTTCACGATGACTCGTCCCTGCAATTTTTTTGTGTTCCAAAGTTATTCAGTTGTAGAAAATTCGTTTACCTGGGTTCGAAAACGCCGGAGGATATGGGAGATAGCGCTCTGAGTTACCCCGAACTGCTGAGCGAGCTCGCTCTGTGACCGGCCCTGTTTCGCCCCAGCAACAACAGCTTCTTGCATTCTTTTACTTGTATTTCGATGTCCAACAGTTCGAACCATGACTTGAAACAAAATTTTTATGAATGAAGTTCGGTAAACAAAAAAAATCAACTAAAAAAAATCATGGAGAAAAACTGGAAAATGGAAGATATACCAATTTCGGTGTATTTCCTGGAGATAAATAATAAATCACTCAAAACGACGTCCGGTACGGTACAGACACCCAAAAAAACTTCTGTGAAAATTTGAGCTTTGAATTTTATCTTTGAAAAAAGATATTTTCAATAACCCTATATATTATAACATTTTGGGCGGTACTGTATTAGTAACTACTTCGCACAGACGCTTCAGAGGTGGCTATCTGTTCAAGGACTCATTCATACCAGGTTTTCAACTAAAGAAAAATCGAGGTTACCTCCATGTCAGTGGGGAAGGTTACCTCCATGTCAGTGGGAAGGTTACCTAAATGTCAGTGAGGAATGTTACCTCCAAGAAACCAGCTGCGGCTCATAAACCATTGATATAATGGTTTCTTAGTTCCTGATGCTATTTATAAGGATTTAAAGCTCGTTAGTGACTACAGAACTGGCTTATGCAAATCCTACTAAGAAAATGAGAGTTCGTTACCATCACTAACCACGAAAAACAAGGACAAAGAGCAAAACATTGAGGAAGCTTCAAGCTCGGAGAACATCGAGAAACAAAAACTGCTTTCCAAAATAACGATTACAATTTTGATTCAGCGTTGCCGTCAGCCGATTTTGTTTGATTGTTAAGTATATTTGTAGACAAATTGATGAATTAATCAGTAGAAGATTGAAGAATCTTCACTGACAAGGTTAACAGAGTTGTTTAAAAATAATAAAACTTGTGGGCAATAAGCAGCAACCGTGGCTTTGCACGTGGACTCGAGTTCGACCTCATAGCGTTTCAATCTCAATTTTCTGAAAAATTTACGTTTCAGAACGAGCGGAAGGAAAGAAGAGCCACCGATTATTGCAGAACAAACGGTCCAGAAATGTTTATATTAGTCCTTGGTGTATCAGATTAACAGCTTCGAAAAAAACTCTCAGTAGATGGAAGCTAAGATGAAAGATCGTAGGGGAGGGAGTTCACAACAACGAAACTGGGAGAAGAGACGCTTTTCTCCTCTGAGTTTTCATTCTTCGCCAGGGAGGAGTAGGCATCTCGAAATTAGAACGGGAATTTCTTTTCCGAGTCAATGTACTCATTAGCATCTTGAGACGAGCGGTCGCAAAAGCAGCAGAGACAGACACAAAAGTTAGAGACCGATGAAAAAGAGAGTAAGAGACGGAGATGAAGCCAAGAAGGTTTGAGAAGTAGAAAAAATAAAGAGAAAGGTAAGATGGAGAGAAGCAATGAGTGCCATAGACAAGAAGATACGAGTGAAGGAGAGAACAAGTCGGCTGAGACACTGGAAGAGAGAGATAGATAGTTAGATAGATAGATAGAGATAGAGAGAGAAAGAGAGAGAGAGAAAGAGAGAGAGAGAAAGAGAGAGAGAGAGAGAAAGAGAGAGAGAGACTAGAAGACAGCTAGGGAACACATGGGAACAAAATGGCCGGGGAATATGGAGATTAAGAGAGAAAGGACAAAAGGCATGATGCAAGTCTCGAAAAACAATTTGTTTGAAGATAAAAGAGAAAGGGAAGAAATAGTAAGAATAAAGTGTGAATCGCTATAAAACTAACCAAAATGAGAGAAGAGAGTCGGAAAAGCTATATAAATTGAAGAAATGAAGTTTAGAAAAAAAATGACAACAAGGTAAACAAGTGTAAATTTTTCTTCATTCCCTTTTACTCTGTAAATTAGCTTCATTTAAAAAACAAGGAAATCAGTGAATATATAAATTATACTCGAAGAAATTCAAGAAATAAACCTGTCAACTCTGTCAACCAGAAAGATGTTAAATTAAAACTTTTGAACTTTCAAAAATGAGAGAATGGGACATATTACAGAGGCTCTCTCATATTTATAACTCGCTGACTCCTCACCTCTATTTCTTGCTCTCTGAATATCTTATTCTCTCCATCTTCATCCCAAACCTCTTCATTCTCCCATACTCTTGTCGCTATTCTACCTCTCTGTGTTGCTCTGAAACCTCATAAAATCAACTCCTCTTCTCTATACTTTCGTCAAAAAAGGGAGGGGCACGTTGAACGTGTAGAATTAGGGGAGTCAGTGCAGAAAATACAGAGTTTGAGAGGTGGCAGATGAGAAAGCAGAAATAGCGGGGATATCATATTCATTTGATGGCAGAAATAGGGGGGATATCATATTTATTTGATGGCCCAACGAAGATGCCTATGATATATGCAAGACGCTCCTTTTTTGTGAGCGAAAAGAGTGATGAAGGAAAATTTTTCATAAAGGTGTGAGTAAGTAGTTGAGCTGGAGAGAGAGAGAGAGAGAGAGAGAGAGAGAGAGAGAGAGAGAGAGAGAGAGAGAGAGAGAGAGAGAGAGAGAGAGAGAGAGAGAGATAGAAAGAGAGAGAAAGAGAGAGAGAGAGAGAGAGAGAGAGAGAGAGAGATAGAAAGAGAGAGAGAGAGAGAGAGAGAGAGAGAGAGGAGATAGAAAGAGAGAGAGGAGAGAGAGAGAAAGAGTCCGAAAAAGATAGAGCCGCAAAGTTGGAGAGTTAAAAAAAAAGGAAAAACTGATAGGTTATAGAGTCAGAGAAAAGAAATGATAAAAATAAAAGTTCTGAGCAGAAACCGATAAAATTAGAAAATTTTCGAAAAAATTTGCCTAAAAAGTTACTTAGTAAAAAGTTACCGTTCGCTGTTCGGAAATGCCTATGAAAAAAGATATTTCCAACCAAAACAATCTAAGGGCGAAAAGTAAAAGAAAAGTTCTGGGAAAATTAAATGGGTATATGTAGTTATGAGACTTTTCGGAAGAAAAAAAGAAGTAACGAAATTACACCCTGGCACGTTTGAATGTACGCCAAACTTTGCTTTTTTCTTACTCCAATTTTGAAATCATTTGCAAGTTTTTGAGAAAACTGCAGAAAACAGGGGCAAAAAAAGCTTCTAATCATACACAGTTTTCCTGCTAACGTGGAAGAATATTCTCAACATATGAGATTATGACTTCTTCTTCCTACCTCAGCGGGAAATACCCGCTTTATACTCACTTTAATAGAACCTCCGATGAATATGACTATTCGCTAACATCGAATTCGCCCTTGTTATAGAGGTTCGGTTGTAATTCATGAAATGAGAAAATTCAACAAAAAAATGAGAGCTATGTGGAGCACCGATTTCGTACCAATTGCCGTGAAATGGTAATCAAATGCGGTGTTTTTTGTTGATACTTTTTGAACGGAGCAATCACTTTTGAACAAGATTAAGCAATAAGAAAACATTGTAATCTATTGTCTTTTGACGGCGATTCGTGGTCAGACTGAAGAAGGTTCGAAATCACTTATCTTTCACTTTTTCGAATTGTTTTACTTCCTTCACACAAATGCAGCGAAAACATACGCTGAATTTTTTTCCATTGCTTTCTTGGTAACAGTCACTTGCTCACAGAATTCATGGATGATACCATTGTCACCGGCGTCGGCTCAGAAACTCGCTGGGCCGCAGAATCGTTTTTTGTGAAGCTTTTAAGGTGAGATTCTCCCATTTGTTCAATATCTCCAAAGCATCAGAAACAGAAAAATTAATTTCAAGTTTCGCACTCTTCTTTATTTTCTTACAAACAAGTAACAATCAAGTAACAATCAACAAACAAGTAACAATCCCAAATTGGAAAAACATACACTCAATACTCCCGCGTCTTCAACGAACAAAAATCAAGCCTAGTTTGAACCAACAACCAATAACTGTGCCGACGATGAGAGCAGGAGAACACTTTCAGACGAACTTTAAGTCAAGTTACTCCTTAGCTACAGGTTTCAGAGTTACGGAGCGTGCGGGTGAGAAATCGAGAATAGATGAAGAAGAGAGTGAACGAGGGAAAAGAAGTCAAAAAGAAACAGAGAGATTGAGAAAAATAACGAGACCTGAAAAGTAAGTGTGAGAAAGAAAGAAGGCAGAAGAGAAGAGTTGTCAAGATTTTGGTGCAGAAAGCTCCAGAAAAAAGAGGAAACGATAAAAAAGAGAGAATTAAGAGAGTAGATGAAAAGAAAGCACTTGGGAGGGATGGAAGATCTATCTTGAATGAAATAGCTTAATACTGGGAGAGGCGTTAGGGGCAAAATGAGACTCAAAAACAACCGCCCGAATTAGAGAGATTAAGAGGGAGGAAAAGGAGACGAGCGGAGCGAGCAGTCTCAAAAGCGACGATTCATGGAAAGGGTTGAAGAAGTGAACAAAGGGTTTGGGAATCGGGATTCCATCAACCAGTTTTGCAGCGACCGAGAATCAATTAACTCATTCCATTGAATTTCGTCTATATCAATTAATTGTTTGAAATCAGAGTTTCATCAAGTAGAGTAAAACCTTCACCTAAAAAAGTTAAAGATTCATTCATTCAATTCGTTAGATGAAAGAGAGAAAAGGCTCACAATGGGAATGTCATCAGTCCTTTAAAACATACTCTCCGGTGAATCACAGCCAAAACGATCGTTCACTTCTTCTCCCTGAGCCAAAACATAACTCTATCTGTTTTGACTCCAAGTTTTTTCTGCTTATTTTTCTTCTAATCATTTATTCATTGTTAGGAAAAGAAGAAAAGGCGGCGAACAGATGGGAACGAGAGGCGGAAACATCCGAAGAGCATTAAAGTATGGTGAAATGGAATGGGCAAGTATATAGAGAGATGTGGAGACGAAAAGAAAGAGAGACACACATTAAGAGCGAAAAAAGGTATTGAAGAGCAGGAAAAGAAGAAAACAGAAAAATGGAGAAAAATAAGCGATATGAAGAGAAAATATAGAAAAGGTCTAAGTTTTAAAAGAACACCGAATAAAAGAGTGAGGGAAAATAATACATTCAGTATTTTGTCTAATAGAAATGCAGAAAACGATTGGAAGAAAAACCGAATGACACAGTAAAAATAAATGAGAAAGATTTAGAATGGAAAAACGATGGCAAGCCCAGTGTAGAGGAAAGAAACCACAGAGAAACGCAGAAAAACAGAAAGAGAAAAAGGCCTTGCGGGTCGTTCTAGGCCCGGAACCCGTAGCTCCTCCTTCTTCAGGCAGGACCCATTTCCTCTCTGCATCTTCCTGTATGCGATAAGCGAGTGAATGAGACGAGAGGAGAGACGTCTCGCCTCGTTCCATTTTATTGTTTCGAGTCTTTATTCGATCTCATCCTCCTTTTTCTTTCTCTCTCTATGCCTCGTTCTTTTTTGAACGCTATTTTCTGTCTCACGTTCTATTCTCTGGACTAAGCTCTCTTTATAGAGGGCCCGAACCCGCGATAATTCATTCCTCCAAAGTCTTCCTCTTCTCTGATTTTCTGTCTAACCGGTACTTTTGCCAATCTTTCTTCTTCATTTTAGATTGAATATTGAGGGAATTTGGAGTTAAATGTTAGAGTAATATCTTTCATGTTACCATCAAAATAAATAGTTGGAGAATATCTGTCATTTAACATATCTCTTTTTTACCTTTCTAAGCCGCTACATACTTGATAGAAACCTCTAACAGATAGTCGGCAATACTTGGTCACATGAGCTCCACGACTCATACACAATGCCATACTATCTTATACTTCTCGACGGTTTCTCTCTCCAATTCTCGTTTTTCAGAGAAGTCGAGAAGACATGCCAGAGGCCGACATGTCAACACAGAAAAAACTGGGAATTGCAGGAAAGTGCTCACGTAAATTTTTTAACTTTCTGCATTGTCCATCTGCTCATAAACCAAGAAATTGAAAGAGCTCCTCGCTAAGCATTCCGCTTATCGAGCGTTTTCATATGTATATTCAAGAGCAGATATTCAAAGTCGTTGCTTTCTTATAAATGTTTGGCTTGGTGCACACTCCTATTTCTCTAGAACAAATAATGCAAAGTCAAATTATAATTTGCAAATTTCTGAAACATACTCATTTTCTGCACATCATTATTATGAAGCAGAAAAAAAAGCCAGCGAAATCTCTTTTTCCATCCTCTATTGGAATTCTATCTCCTCTTATTTTCATTTTCTACACCTTTTACTATTTCTTCCTCTCCCCTTTTGAAATTTGTTCTCTTCCTGGCAGTGAGAGAGAGAGAGAGAAGAGAGAGAGAGAGAGAGAGAGAGAGAGAGAGAGAGAGAGAGAGAGAGAGAGATAGATAGATAGATGCCCTTCTCTCATTGGAGTGATATCATACGACAGGAAAGCATACTTTTCTGTTCTCTTCTTCCAAGAAGTTTCCCAATATCAGAAAGCAAGTATGGAAGAATGTGCCCATCTTGTTTTTCACTTTCTTTCTCTTCTTCCAACAAGTTTCTGAAAATGCTTGCAAAAAATATAGAAAAAGAGAAGAGAATTTTCGGATTGAAAAACGAATATAAAACGAAGGAGCTCGAGAGGAAGCAAGCAAAGCGAAGGAGTGCGACAGAAGGCAGACAAAACGAAGGAACTCGAGAAGAAGCAGGCAATGCGAAGGAGCTCGACAGAAGGCCGACAAAAACGAAGGAGCTTGAGAGGAAGCAGGCAAATAGACAGAACGCAGCCAAAGCTAAGAAGTTCAGCAGAAGGGAGACCATACGAAGGAGCTCGGTGGAAAGCAGACCAAATCAAGGAACTCGATGGACGACAGACAAAATCAATGAGATCGGTGGAAAGGAGACCAAATCAAGGAACTCGAAGGACGACAGACAAAATCAAAGAGCTCGGTGGAAAGGAGACCAAATCAAGGAACTCGATGGACGACATACAAAATCAAAGAGCTCAATGGAAAGGAGACCAAATCAAGGAACTCGATGGACGACAGACAAAATCAATGAGCTCGGTGGAAAGGAGACCAAATCAAGGAACTCGATGGACGACAGACAAAATCAAATAGCTCGGTGGAAAGGAGACCAAATCAAGGAACTCGATGGATGACAGACAAAATCAATAAGCTCGGTGGAAAGGAGACCAAATCAAGGAACTCGATGGACGACAGACAAAATCAATGAGCTCGGTGGAAATCAGACCAAATCAAGGAACTCGATGGACGACAGACAAAATCAATGAGATCGGTGGAAAGGAGACCAAATCAAGGAACTTGATGGACGACAGACAAAATCAAAGAGCTCGGTGGAAAGGAGACCAAATCAAGGAACTCGATGGACGACAGACAAAATCAATGAGCTCGGTGGAAATCAGACCAAATCAAGGAACTCGATGGACGACATACAAAATCAAAGAGCTCGGTGGAAAGGAGACCAAATCAAGGAACTCGATGGACGACATACAAAATCAAAGAGCTCGGTGGAAAGGAGACCAAATCAAGGAACTCGATGGACGACAGACAAAATCAATGAGCTCGGTGGAAAGGAGACCAAATCAAGGAACTCGAAGGACGACAGACAAAATCAATGAGATCGGTGGAAAGGAGACCAAATCAAGGAACTCGATGGACGACAGACAAAATCAAAGAGCTCGGTGGAAAGGAGACCAAATCAAGGAACTTGATGGACGACAGACAAAATCGATGAGATCGGTGGAAAGGAGACCAAATCAAGGAACTCGAAGGACGACAGACAAAATCAAAGAGCTCGGTGGAAAGGAGACCAAATCAAGGAACTCGATGGACGACAGACAAAATCAATGAGCTCGGTGGAAATCAGACCAAATCAAGGAACTCGATGGACGACATACAAAATCAAAGAGCTCGGTGGAAAGGAGACCAAATCAAGGAACTCGATGGACGACATACAAAATCAAAGAGCTCGGTGGAAAGGAGACCAAATCAAGGAACTCGATGGACGACAGACAAAATCAATGAGCTCGGTGGAAAGGAGACCAAATCAAGGACCTTGATGGACGACAGACAAAATCGATGAGATCGGTGGAAAGGAGACCAAATCAAGGAACTCGAAGGACGACATACAAAATCAAAGAGCTCGGTGGAAAGGAGACCAAATCAAGGAACTCGATGGACGACATACAAAATCAAAGAGCTCGGTGGAAAAGAGACCAAACCAAGGAACTCGATGGACGACATACAAAATCAAAGAGCTCGGTGGAAAGGAGACCAAATCAAGGAACTCGATGGACGACATACAAAATCAAAGAGCTCGGTGGAAAGGAGACCAAATCAAGGAACTCGATGGACGACATACGAAATCAAAGAGCTCGGTGGAAAGGAGACCAAATCAAGGAACTCGATGGACGACAGACAAAATTAATGAGCTCGGTGGAAAGGAGACCAAATCGAGGAACTCGATGGACGACAGACAAAATCAATGAGCTCGGTGGAAATCGGACCAAATCAAGGAACTCGATGGACGACAGACAAAATTAATGAGCTCGGTGGAAAGGAGACCAAATCAAGGAACTCGATGGACGACATACAAAATCAAAGAGCTCGGTGGAAAGGAGACCAAATCAAGGAACTCGATGGACGACAGACAAAATCAATGAGCTCGGTCGAAAGGAGACCAAATCAAGGAACTTGATGGACGACAGACAAAATCGATGAGATCGGTGGAAAGGAGACCAAATCAAGGAACTCGAAGGACGACAGACAAAATCAAAGAGCTCGGTGGAAAGGAGACCAAATCAAGGAACTCGATGGACGACATACAAAATCAAAGAGCTCGGTGGAAAGGAGACCAAACCAAGGAACTCGATGGACGACATACAAAATCAAAGAGCTCGGTGGAAAGGAGACCAAATCAAGGAACTCGATGGACGACATACAAAATCAAAGAGCTCGGTGGAAAGGAGACCAAATCAAGGAACTCGATGGACGACATACAAAATCAAAGAGCTCGGTGGAAAGGAGACCAAATCAAGGAACTCGATGGACGACATACGAAATCAAAGAGCTCGGTGGAAAGGAGACCAAATCAAGGAACTCGATGGACGACAGACAAAATTAATGAGCTCGGTGGAAAGGAGACGAAATCGAGGAACTCGATGGACGACAGACAAAATCAATGAGCTCGGTGGAAATCGGACCAAATCAAGGAACTCGATGGACGACAGACAAAATTAATGAGCTCGGTGGAAAGGAGACCAAATCAAGGAACTCGATGGACGACATACAAAATCAAAGAGCTCGGTGGAAAGGAGACCAAATCAAGGAACTCGATGGACGACAGACAAAATCAATGAGCTCGGTGGAAAGGAGACCAAATCAAGGAACTTGATGGACGACAGACAAAATCGATGAGATCGGTGGAAAGGAGACCAAATCAAGGAACTCGAAGGACGACAGACAAAATCAAAGAGCTCGGTGGAAAGGAGACCAAATCAAGGAACTCGATGGACGACATACAAAATCAAAGAGCTCGGTGGAAAGGAGACCAAACCAAGGAACTCGATGGACGACATACAAAATCAAAGAGCTCGGTGGAAAGGAGACCAAATCAAGGAACTCGATGGACGACATACAAAATCAAAGAGCTCGGTGGAAAGGAGACCAAATCAAGGAACTCGATGGACGACATACAAAATCAAAGAGCTCGGTGGAAAGGAGACCAAATCAAGGAACTCGATGGACGACAGACAAAATCAATGAGCTCGGTGGAAAGGAGACCAAATCAAGGAACTCGATGGACGACAGACAAAATCAATGAGCTCGGTGGAAATCGGACCAAATCAAGGAACTCGATGGACGACAGACAAAATTAATGAGCTCGGTGGAAAGGAGACCAAATCGAGGAACTCGATGGACGACAGACAAAATCAATGAGCTCGGTGGAAATCGGACCAAATCAAGGAACTCGATGGACGACAGACAAAATTAATGAGCTTGGTGGAAAGCAGACCAAATCGAGGAACTCGATGGACGACAGACAAAATCAAAGAGCTCGGTGGAAAGCAGACAAATTTAGGAGCTCAGTAGGTGGCAGTCAAAACCAAGGAGCTCAGTGGAATGCAGATGAAACCAAGGAGCTCAGTAGAAGGCAGAGAGAATAAGGAACTTGCCCGACGCTGGAAAACGATCACGAAACTCGGTCACAGGCAGTTGAAACGAACGAATTCGGTAGAAGGAAGGCGAAACTAAGAATATCGGCAAGCATGATATAGTAGAATGAATAGAGAGGATATTCAACCGACAAAGATTCTCTGTGGAAGCTTCTCTTTCTCATAATGTGTGGGTTAGCTATACTTCTTTTTGGTTGGGAGTCATCCCTAACATGAACTTGAACCGTTCGTTAAACATGACATTAAACTATCTTATTCTTAGAAGCAGTAGGTTATAATTTTCCCCGTTCTTGAGCTAACGGGTTTTTATCCTCAAATTGTCGTTTATTTTTTTGAAGGCTTGAATTGATTGGAATAAGGTATATACCAATTTGTTCACCGGAGATTCCGTTATTTTGAATTTTCCAAACAAAATTTTTTGTTCAACATGGAAAGACGACGTTCATATGTAGATTTCCAACTCGAAGAAGGCTTTGAGAGGTCTTTTTTCACACAGATAAGATAAGCTCAGTATTGACTTTTTTTTCTCAGTCACTTGTTCGGAAATAACTCTCCACCAGTCAACTACAGGCAATGTAATCTTATCCTGCAATCTCTTTGGATCAGTATAAGGGTTGCACATTTTTCGATTTTTGTTTTTTTCTCGGTTTTTCGACATTTTAAGAGAAAAGCGAAAGAAAAAACTTTCGACTTTTTTTAACCAGCCTGATCAGTCACAAAATTGCTGCTGCCATTTGCACTTGAAATAAATTTTCCGTAGTCACATGGATGGAAATGACTCTTGGATTCAATAAGTCCCTTGCTCATCTCTTTTTGCAAATTCCATGTTTTTTTGTAGAGAAGGGCAAGAAAAGGCTGTCCGCGATTGTTTTCTTTTTTAAAAAAGCGGTCGATTCATCTATACTTCAACACCTTCGAACAAGCATCATCTTCAGAGATTAACAACTGAGATCTTGAAAAATATAAAGTATAGCTACTGACTTTGAAGAGCTGAGCCTGAGAGACCTTTGCCCGGAGAGTAGATCTGGGAATGAAGCGTTCCATCATTACATACTGGCATTTCAAACAACTTTTTGGAACCAAAAACCTGGTTTGGACGTTAAATAATGATATTAAACGTGCCTATTAATCGTAGTAAGGGTAAAAGTTCGATCTACCCATCACTCTCCCACAACGGGTTAGAATTTGAGCATGGGTCTTCTTATCAATACTCAACTGACGCTAAAAATAGATCATAAACTGACGATAATCAGTATAGAATAGAAAAATATATATCATATTTTGTAAGTTTCTCGTCATCAAACGACCGTATCAAGCGAGAGAGTGAAAAAGACTAGGTAATACGTTTAAAATACTAATAATCTTTTTCGCACTTGCTCCTGCCTCGCGGCAGGGTACGCTTTTCGCCTCGCGGCAGGGTACGCGTTCTCTTGAGATGCGGGACATGCCTGTCCTGGAAGAACTAGTGACTGCACGCTGCGTCACTGCTAGTTTAAGTAGCACTAGCGAATAGAGTCGGATTCTACCAACATTTCTTAACCCTCTTGGTTTTGGTGGATCTGTCCGGGGTGGTAGTCAGGGGTTGAATAGTCATGTAAGACCTTCTGTCAGCGGGCATCTGTTTTTTTGTATTATAGGGAGACCCTTATGTGAAAAAAGGCGTCTGTACCTTTTTCTTGCACACTAAAAAACACCTGGTGGTAGTCGAACTCGCGCCTCTTCGCACAATAGTGAAACACACTACCATTATGCCACGCTACCATTATGCCACAAGACATATAAATTTAAATAATATTTCGTCCAAACTGGGATTATATAATATACAATTCCATTACGGAATAAGTATAATTCTCCCATAGGGAAAATATGTCTTGATTTTTCAATAGGTGGATCGCTAAAGTCGGTTAAAAGTTTCACTTTTAACTTGAAGAAACCGGTTGAGTATGAGTTATGGCTTAAGAAACGTTTTATTTATGTACAGGAATTACGATTTTTTTTCTTCTTTCAATTCCAACTGTGAAAACTCTGATACATTCATTTCGATTGAGGAAGAGAGTCGGTAGGTCGGTCTCCCTAGAATTTTTTTTCGCCAGTTTGCAGTTTACCTGTGGTTTCTCCACACCCACAGGGAGACCGTGTATATCAAGAAGACTAATGATGAGAGAACGACAGGAGAGAGCGTGAGATGTAAAAGAGAGGATAAAAGAGAGAAGAACATTTTTACCATTAGCTTTCTTGGATATCGCATAGATTTGTGCATAGATCAAACCCGCAGTGCGGATTTGCGAAACACACCTGATGAAATCTAACTGGACACTTCCGAGATGCTCGATAAACTCACCGGCTGCTTGCCATCCATCGCATCAATCCACTGCCTTCGGTCTTCTTCCGACAGAGCTTGCAGGGTCAATAAGTCGCTTCTCTTGTCTACTGTCAAGTCGAAACAAAACCTGCAGACATTTTATAAATAACAAACACTGTTTTTGTGAGTCCGTTCTTCTAAAGTTTCTATCTCTAAAATTCTTACGTTCTTTTCTTTCTTTCTCTTCCCTTGTTTTTCTTAAACTTCTCTTCTTTCTCTTACTCTCAATTTAATGCATACCTGAAAATCGATCGATCAAATAAATACCTTTTATCGATTGAGTCTCCGGATCTTCTTATGCAGTTGATGAGTTTGTAAGAAACGGATTGACCAACTGCGCTTCGCATATCCTGAATTACTATTAAATAAGTCAACTGGCTTTTTGAAGATGATTGGACAGTTTTATTTTCCCCAGAAAGTGAAAGTTCAATATTTAAATGAATAAAAACAATAACTCTACAGTAACTAATTGTGTATCAAGAAAATTCCCACACAGAATGTGAGGGTGGGACAAACACTTCTATCGGGGGGGGGACAAACACTTCTATCGGGTGGGACAAACACTTCTATCGGGGGGGGACAAACACTTCTATCGGGGGGGGGGGACAAACACTTCTATCGGGGGGGGGGGGGGGGACAAACACTTCTATCGGGGGGGGGACAAACACTTCTATCGGGGGGGGACAAACACTTCTATCGGGTGGGACAAACACTTCTATCGGGGGGGGACAAACACTTCTATCGGGGGGGGGGACAAACACTTCTATCGGGTGGGACAAACACTTCTATCGGGGGGGGGACAAACACTTCTATCGGGGGGGACAAACACTTCTATCGGGGGGGGGGGGACAAACACTTCTATCGGGTGGGACAAACACTTCTATCGCTACCACGTCTTCTTTTGAGCTTGTTGAGCCCAATCGGGAATTGAGAAGTTTTAAACGTAAACTTTCAAACATATTCAATAAAACTTCTGAAGCCAAGAAGAGAGGGGGAGGGGGGCTTATAACTCTGTCCGAGAAAGGCACAGAGATCCGCAAAACGTGCAGAAATGTCTGGACAGAGTCCCGCCAGTGACAAGATGAATCGATACCTTTACAAAAATTATACAATGAACTGCCCTAAAATGATACATAATTGAAGAAAAAAAAATGATACACACCGAAATTAGAGAGAGAAAACCTCTATAAACCGTAAAACTCGATTATTTAGCCATTAGGGAGCTGAAAATGAGTTGAGAATCAATCCTATCTCATTTTTTCCCTCAATTATCCGAGCGGAGCAAAACTGAGCTGTTTTGGTGGGCGCGTTGACTGCGATCATCGTGAAGATGCGAGTCTCTTTCTGGTAAACACAGTAGTATTTACTCCAAGCGCCCTTCACAAGGTCACGGGTCAGAGTCTCTGCAATGGAATAAAGGATGTGTCTCTGACCCGCACTGCGGGTTAAAAAAAACTACGCGCTCTCCAAAAACATTGAAATCTATGCATTTGGAAAAAATTCTGCTCGGATTTTTCGTAGGGAAAGTCCAAATCATTGGAAACATTTAATGTTTAACTCAAAATTTTGATAAATCTATGCGCTCAAAAAAAGTTGTGCGGGTGCTAAGAAACACCCTGATGGAATACCAGTCTCAATTGCTTTTCACACCATTACCTTCTCATGGCTTTGCACCTGACATCGCACAAATAAGAAAATAATATCTTCTTTTTAGTGTTATTCCGTTATGGTGATTTCTTTCAGTAGGAATCTGGTGAAGTATCGTACTGGGTATCTTGCTCCTTTCTTGGATGTAGAGATAGCCCTGCTTGATGGAACTGCGCGTAGATGATTCCACTGCAGATCCCTCACCATTTTCTGATGAACCTCCTTGCTGGAAAGAATTCTTTTGCTCATCCATTTTCTAGTTATTTTCGAAAATGGTTTATATGTATACAAAGACTGGTTCGGGAAACTGGGAAACCTCGGTACAAAATACAAATAAAAAACACACCGAAATCTTTGTGTGCGTTTTGAGAATCTTCTTCCTGAGTTCTTCCGCTTCAGACACAACATATGATAAATCCCATCACAGGACTCCAGTAACGTCGATAACATCGACGTTTAGTAACGTCGATAACATCGACGTTACTAGAGTCCTGTGATGCTCTATCTCTACAACATATGATAAATCCCCAAATTTCTCTGGAAAACGTAGAATTTCGCTATCAGGGAACCGGATTTGAGAAGAAATATTCTTGATAACATCTTTCCTACTCCATAAATGGAAGAGTTTAGTTTAAAAAGTTCTTAACTAAAAATTTGACTTCAAGTTAGATTACGGTAAGGTCGTCTCGTATAAAAAACTACATCATCCCACAACTTCTCGGTACAAAATACAAAAAAACACACCGAAATCTTTGTGTGCGTTTTGAGAATCTTCTTCCTGAGTTCTTCCGCTTCAGACTGTGTCGCTTTGAAACTTTCACGTGCCTTAATTTTGAAGATACAGATTTGATAGAGGAAAAATAGATAGAAAGAGAGACGAAGAGATAGAGGAAGATAAATAAAAAAGAGACAAAGAGGGAATGAAAAACCGAGATGGAGGGATAGATAAAAAGAGTGAAAATTTTATTGAAAGGGTAAAAATGAAAAAAAGGGAGAGCAAGAAATAGAGGTGGATGAATGATAAATGGGAAAAAAGAAAAGAAAACGAAGAGAGATAGAGAGAAAGCAAAAAAGGAAGAGAAAGAGAGACTGAGGTATTGGGAAAGAGATAGGCAGAGGGATTGAGATGGAGAAAGAGGAGAGAAGATGAATAGAGAGTTAGAGAGGACAATTACGGTGAACGGAAAAAAGAAAAAAACCTTTTGTATTTTTAGTTGGATGCCATCCAGAAACGGCTTAAAGTCCTCGTGTGTCCGATGGCCTAAAATCAATTCAATTCATCTGAGCTGCTTTATGCGGCGCAGTGAAGTTCTACAATTCTTCTAGCCAAAATTACACCAAAATACAGGTCACCCGCAAGAACAAATTTCTCTGGGTCAAATTTCTCTTTCGCTTCCTTCTCACTGCTCAACCTGTCCTCGATTTGACATATCGCCTATCAGTGCCATTTTACCTCTACCCCTCCCCTCAGTGCTTTTCTATGCTGTTGTAGATTGCCCGCCGAAGGTCTCCGGTAGGGTAGACGAGGTCAGTGCTTCTCTATCACCCATTATTCTAACTGGACGAGAAAGGTCTCCGGTTGGGTAGACGAGGTCAGTGCTTTTCTATCACCCATTATTCTAACTGGACGAGAAAGGTCTCCGGTTGGGTAGACGAGGTCAGTGCTTTTCTATCACCCATTATTCTAACTGGTCGAGAAAGGTCTCCGGTTGGGTAGACGAGGTCAGTGCTTTTCTATCACCCATTATTCTAACTGGACGAGAAAGGTCTCCGGTTGGGTAGACGAGGTCAGTGCTTTTCTATCACCCATTATTCTAACTGGACGAGAAAGGTCTCCGGTTGGGTAGACGAGGTCAGTGCTTTTCTATCCCCAATTATTCTAACTGGACGAGAAAGGTCTCCGGTAGGGTAGACGAGTTCAGTGCTTTTCTATCACCCATTATTCTAACTGGTCGAGAGAGGTCTCCGGTTGGGTAGACGAGGTCAGTGCTTTTCTATCCCCAATTATTCTAACTGGACAAGAAAGGTCTCCGGTAGGGTAGACGAGTTCAGTGCTTTTCTATCACCCATTATTCTAATTGGACGAGAAAGGTCTCCGGTAGGGTAGACGAGTTCAGTGCTTTTCTATCACCCATTATTCTAACTGGACGAGAAAGGTCTCCGGTAGGGTAGACGAGTTCAGTGCTTTTCTATCCCCAATTATTCTAACTGGACGAGAAAGGTCTCCGGTTGGGTAGACGAGGTCAGTGATTTTCTATCCCCAATTATTCTAACTGGACGAGAAAAAATATTCAGCAAAGAAAATTGAAAACGCAACGAATGCTAATGCTCAAACGCCTATACCGAGCGAACGGTATACAGCCAAGTACGAGAGTACAAACCAATCCAAATGTTTTTTGTATTATTATATCCAATTCCTAGTTGTTTCTAAGCTCCTTTAAAAAAGCGTGTAGACCAGTATAACTAATCATGAGAAAACGGGCAGCTAATGAATCAGAACGAGATTCATGTCCGGGCGTGGCATAGTGGTAGTGTGATAGACCATTGTGCGAAGAGTCCCGAGTTCGACTCCCACCCCGGACAGATCCACCCAAACCAAGGGGGTTAAGAAATGTTGGTAGTGCTCATGCACGAATCTGACTCTCCCCACTGCTGCTAATCACACTAGCAGTGATCTAGCAGGCAGCCACTGGTTCTACCAGGATAGGTCTGTCCTGCATCTCAGGGGAGCGCGTACCCTGCCGCGAGGCGGGAACAAGCGCGAGGAAGAAGAAGAAGAAGAAGAAGAATGAATCAGAACGAGAGTTTGAGATGAGAAGTACACAATAGTTGTATCACTAAATTTCTTGTTAGCGCAAACCGCAGTGCGGTGGATAAAAAAAACTACTTTGTGATAACAAAATACGGAAGACGCTTTTCCATGTTTTTTTCTGCTTCCTAGTCTTACGTCCTCAGCCCTGCTTTCTATCTTTTCAATGAGACGTAATAAGGAAAGCGGAGATGGAATCAGGGTGTTTCTATGACCCGCACTGCGGGTAAAAACAATCTATGCGCTCTCCGAAAATCCCGAAAAACATTAAAATCTATGCGCTTTTGAAAATTTTTTTCTCGGATTTTTCGTAGTAAAATTCAAAATAATTGGAAAAATTTAATGTTGAACTCTGAAATTTTAAAAATCTATGCGCTCGAAAAAAGTTGTGCGGGTGCTGAGAAACACCCTGGATGAAATAGATAATCGATCGCGTGAGATCGATTCTCTATTTCATGAAGTTGTCTTCAAAAATGAAGTTGTATTCAATGAATCGCTACTTCATGAAGCCCGCTTAAAGTTCTCCAAAGCAGAGAACCAATGACAAAATGAATCGGTGATTTCGATCAAAAAACTTCCAAAAATTAGGGCCCTTTTTTAATATTAACAGAAGTCCACCGAAAGTCAAAGTAGAGAAGCTTCAACACATGGTTGGTCGTATCAATCCAAACCCTGGTTGCAAAAGCTCGAAAAGTGTTTGCGCGTGCACATACGTACCGACGTGATAGAAGGACAGCCAGGAGTAGAGAAAGTTTGTCAGAGTCTCCACGAATTCGAACTTCATCCGCTCCTGCACGGATTGTATCTCTTCGACGTACTGTAGAGAAGCCTGAATGCAAAGGACTGGTTCCCTTTCTTCTTCTTCCTAGCATCTAAAGTAGCCCTACAGCTACCCTAATTTCATTACGCGCTCACCTAATCGGGATTATGAATCCGCTAATTCGGGCACGGAATCCCCGAATTTGGGTAAGGAATCCCTTAATTTTGGTACATAAACCCTTCAGTTTGAGTACAGAATTCCCCAACTTGTGTACGGTATCCTCCAACTCAAATAAGAAATTTACTAATTTGGGTACGTATTATCCTAATTTGGTTACGGGCTAACCTAATTTGGGTACGGGCCTCACAGTCCGCGCGATAGTTCAACCTTCGATTTTAACTTGAGCGAAATCGCAAACCTGACAAAAGTTGTGCTGTTGCATGTCTAATTGCGCGTCGGCCTCTCGGAATTCATCGTCTGTCTTCCTCTGCTTAAGTTTTCCAGTATTTCGAGAGTCTCCCAGACAATTTTCTGCTGAGTCACAGTATTGAAATGTAGGTACTTTCTATTATTCGCTCTGCGTGTCCAATCACTGCTTAAGCAGGACAGCTCAAACAACTATATTTGTTTCTCATTATCTATTTTTCATCTCCTATTCTCTCTGTATCTGTTTCTCTTCTATAATTGATCTCTCTCTCTATATATCTTTTCTCTCTTTCTCTTCTATAATTGATCTCTCTCTCTATATATCTTTTTCTCTCTTTCTCTTCTATAATTTCTCTCTCTCTATATATCTTTTTCTCTCTTTCTCTTCTATAATTTCTCTCTCTCTATATATCTTTTTCTCTTTCTCTTCTATAATTTCTCTCTCTATATATATCTTTTTCTCTCTTTCTCTTCTATAATTTCTCTCTCTCTCTCTCTCTCTCTCTCTCTCTCTGTCTCTCTCTCTCTGTATCCCTTTCTCCCTGCCGTTCTTCAAACATCAGCGTGTTTCTCTCTGCTTCACTTCTTACTCGGATTTGTTATTGTTTTCAGTTTCTTGAAAATCTATCTCCTAAACTTATTCAATAAAGTGCTTAGAATGAAAAAAGAGATATTGGCACGTTTTGGAGAAATACCAACCGAGTGCGTGCAATGGGAAATAGAGAATGAAATCTGAACATAGAATACGTAACCCTCTAATTATACCTATGTGGGTCCTATCAACATTCATAGAGAAGTTTCAAAACCAGGCTTAGATCGCGTTTTTAAATTAAATTTCTTACATTTTCAAACATAATGCTTAAACCTTTCTAAAATAACGAATGAGTTGTGAGGATAATAAAATGATGCTGATGAAGCCCTTCAATCGTCCATTATCAAGTTTGATTCTGGCGAACGAGACGTCTAACTAGAACCACCTATTACATGCATCTTTCCAATCGAAAAGCTCTACCTCACAGAAGACTCTTTAAAGTGGTATCACGACATTTCGCCCCATGACAACTCACACCCTAAATTTCACAATCAAAGTATTTCCATGGATTTTTTTCCATTATGATTCGTGCTTAGGCTCAGGTAAAGACTACAGTAACGAGACCGTACGGCTTAGTGCGAGACCGCATACAAAGACCAGCCACATAATTAATCCGGGTACGAAATGTCGTAATGCGAAAAGTCGTGGAACCATTGAACTTTTGTTTTCAAGCATCATTGAAGTTTTCCATTCAAATCGCATCGTGAGTAGATTATATACAGTAATCTATGCTCTTCCCAAGAAAACTAGTGATGTGTATTTTCATTTCATTAAATACTTTTTATGGCTCGCGATCAGTCTCCTTCGAAAACGTTTCGTTCCCTAATGATAAGTCTCGTTGACATTCACGCGTCTTCTGCTTCTTGCTAGAAACATCATAGCATCAATCCCATCTAGCTCGTTTGTTGTTTGTGCTTCTTCTTCCGTGTTCGATAATACAGTATTCAAAACTCAATATAATATCCTATAAACTTAAATTTGGGGCTCCTGGAAATAGATCAAACCGGTTGCGTAGCGTCTCAAAAGTGGACGCGGAAGCCGGAACTGACCGTGCTCAGATGGAGATGCTTCTCGAGGGAGGCATAAAATTTGGTGCTCTCTTTCTCGTATTTCTTCTTCTCCACATGTAATGTTCGACCGATCACTTCTTGGCGGAACTTTCGGAGTGGCTGAAATTCTTTAATTGAACCAAGCTCAATCAATTCTTTAATTGAACCAAGCTCAATCAATTCTTTAATTGAACCAAGCTCAATCAATTCTTTAATTGAACCAAGCTCAATCAATTCTTTAATTGAACCAAGCTCAATCAATTCTTTAATTGAACCAAGCTCAATCAATTCTTTAATTGAACCAAGCTCAATCAATTCTTTAATTGAACCAAGCTCAATCAATTCTTTAATTGAACCAAGCTCAATCAATTCTTTAATTGAACCAAGCTCAAAGCCTTTTACGAATAAATTGATTTTAATGTCTAACAGTAGCTGTTAAATCTTTCTTGTTAACAAAAAAACTAATGAGAAACTTTAGCTAAAATTGTTACGGAGCTAAAATTAAAATGTATGTTTGTAATTTTTTCCCTTGAAAAAAATTCACCTTCAGCGAAAATAATTTGTGATTACTGTGTTTTTCTTTCTATTTATTTTCCATTTCTCTCTCTCTCTATTCCCTATCTCTCTATCTCTATCTTTCCTGTCTCTCTCTCTCTATCTCTATTCCCTATATCTCTATCTCTATCTTTCCTCTCTCTCTCTCTCTCTCTATTCCCTATCTCTCTATCTCTATCTTTCCTCTCTCTCTCTCTCTCTATTCCCTATCTCTCTATCTCTATCTTTCCTGTCTCTCTCTCTCTCTTTCTCTCTCTCTCTCCCGCTCTCTCTATCTCTCTGCCAACTGAGTAGCAACCTCGAGGTAGGCGTGTTCTGCTTGACCGAGTATTCTAATGCGTTCATCTTCGACAGTTTGTATGATCTCACCGAACTTTCCGAGACAGGTCGCTGGAAAAAAACTGTCAATCTTCGAAAACCCATCAGAGAGACATCGTTTTTTCGACATTGACTCCCTTGAAATCCAATATCGATTACTTTCAAAAAAGGGGAAAAACCTTACCTTTTCGCACTTTTGTGTGCGAAATCCTTCGAATTTCGTTTCAAACCCAAAATTTGGCAAAGAATAATATGATTGGATAAAGTATCTTCTTCACTTTTTATTGATTATACCAGACGCACGCTTATATCACGTGAATTTGGAATGTAATCTGAGTAGACATGTATGAACAAATCTAACCATGTTCAACACATGCACCTTGTTGACTTGTCCTAAATATTCATTCCAATTCCGCGACACCAATTCTCAAAAGTCAATAGTATTATAGAAAATCGAGGACTATTTTTTGAAAGTCTTGATTATCATTATATGTACTTCTTTCTTTCCTGTCTCGGGTTCCGTCCGAGAAAGTTGGAACGAACCAATATGCCTCTCGTCATCGGTCTGGTTCGTGCCCACCGTCTCTATCCGGAAGTCCTTAAGGGCTTGAGCAAAGTCTCGCTGTGCGGATGCCAGCTCTCAAAAAACACCCTTTATCTTTCGGATAAAAAACACCCAAATACGTTGCTCTCAGCTATTTTCTTCCTTCAAGGTAATCAACAATGCTCTATCTTTCCTATCATTTCTTCTCTCTCCCGCCCCCCTCGTCATCTTCCGTTTTTTGCGCAAAGTGTAGGCGAGGACGTATTACTTTTAGCAGTTTGAGGCGATCAACCTTTTTCTCGCAAAATCTTGCGAGGAGATTTGGATAAAAAGAGTATAAAAAACCCTTGGACAAGCATCGAGTCGTCAAAAATTCCCCTCTCTCCTATTTCTTCTCAAAC
This sequence comes from Allodiplogaster pararmata, assembly GCA_964056735.1. Classification (NCBI taxonomy): domain Eukaryota; kingdom Metazoa; phylum Nematoda; class Chromadorea; order Rhabditida; family Diplogasteridae; genus Allodiplogaster; species Allodiplogaster pararmata. Next base: position 29,510,013 of record OZ057403.1, on the reverse strand, counting down.
TTTACAAAAGCTTTAATTCCAATCTTCAGAATGTGCGTCATCTTTCCTCTGGGGAATATCGGTAGGTCATCTTTCCTCTGGGGAATATCGGTAGGGCGGTAACTTTTCTTATTTTTTAGCAGCAAGACGACATATGTACATATCTACTATTAAAATCTTCCTAGAAAGAAACGAGTGGGAGTAAGCTTCTCCCAGAGAAAGGCGGGTCTTCTAGCAGAAAAGAGTGAGAACTGAGCTTTGTTCTGGAAAAATGCGGGTTATCAGATAGAACTTTGGCCCTTTCAGGACCAAAAAGGTGCAAGGAAGACTACTTTCGAAGCCCTTGCACCAAAGAAAAAAGAGAGATTTTGGATGATGACAAATTCGACTTCCGCCTTATCACGGGCGAGCAATCGTGACGTCGGATTCACAAGAGAAAGAGAGAGAGAGAGAGAGAGAGAGAGAGAGAGAGAGAGAGAGAGAGAGAGAGAGAGAGAGAGAGAGAGAGAGAGAGAGAGAAGAAGATAAACTTCCAGACGTAAAAGTAAGTTTCCGAGATGTTTGAACTGATAAAGGGAAAACTGCGGTGGAGGTGAGGGGCGATGGGGGTAAACACGTCAGCTCATAGCTAGCGCTTTTTCGCGGCACGCGAACATCGTAAGCTGATTTCGGAAAAGGGGAATTTGCAGAAATCGCTTTCTTTACATGTCCGTTATTTTTCCTCTTCATATCTCTCCACGCTGACCTCTAGTTCTCTCTCTCTATCTTTCTCTCTCTCAATCTTTCTCCTTCTCTCTCTTTCTCTCAATATCCTTGCCTATTCAAATATGATTGTTATAACAAGTATTTTTCCGCCATCTACATATATCTCTTTTTTAACAAAGTATAACTCTGAATAGAGCAGAATTTCAAATATTATAAGAGACTACATATCCCAGACTACACCGACATTATTATATTCCATTCTTCGCTGTAATCACGTACTTTGGCAATTTGCGAATAACTCGTATACTTTAAAAACGTGAATATTAGATTTTTCTGGACGGAAGCATCACCGATCACATCCTCTCATCGCATTATGTATATAAAGACGTGTATTCATGATTGTGAGCGTCTATTAACGTTTCAAAACTTTACAATCGGAGAAAGTTCTCATCACTCATTCTAATAGAAAAAGCGGGGCTTGTAGGGGTTGGAGTTCAAGGAACAGAACATGTTTTTCCTTATAAGTATTAACCATCTTCTATAATTCACTTATAACTAGAACCGTAAATAAGTTAAAATCATTTTTTTCATTGAGAGACGTCGAATCTTTCCCTAAGTGTGGACTCATATCCCCAACAGGCGCTGGAAAACTCAATTTGACCTACCATCCCCCACGACCCGCAACCACTTACTTCGGTTACACGTGATGACTTCCCGGCACTGCAGCTCGATGTTTTTGATGTTTTTGTAGGCTTCTTCCAGAACGATTTCGTGCTCGTGTAGATTTTGCCTGAGCAAATAAATTAATAGACCATTTACAACTGAATGAAATTCTTCGTAGTTACCAATAAGACTGCAGAAGCTTTCGAATCTAGTTTCTTACAGTAACTTCAACCCCCGGTAATTTCGAAAAACTCGGAAAACCTTGCATTAATAGTAAAAAGAAACATAGAGAACTAAGTATTAAAAAAAGAAATGAATAATCAAAAAGAACTGAGAAGTTTTTTTAACGAAGTAAAAAAAAACTTATCAATTTTCGAGAGAGAATGAAAAATATAAGTAATTAGACAAATGTTACAAGTAAAGCCTATGTTACCAGGAAGGCCTCGTATACCCAATAGGATGTTTCTTACCACCCGCAAATTTTTTTCGAGCGCATAGATTTTCAAAATTTTGAAAAGTTTTTAGTTTTTAATCTCGATGAATTGGAAATCCTCCAGGTAAAAATCGAAGAAAAAAATTTGCGAGTGCATAGATTCGGATGTTTTTCGAATTTTTAGGAGAAGCATAATTTTTTCACCCGCAGTGCGGGTGAGAGAAACACCTTGATACCCAAACGAAGATCTTCAACGGGCAAATCACAACAACAGAACTTAGTAAGCCACAGTTTTCATCAGTTTTTAAACCCAGTATGGTGCCGATATTGAATAAATTACTTGTGTCAGGATTGATAAAGATGTTCAAATCTATTGAAATGAGAATTCGAATTATTTCAGCATTCGAATTATTTCAGCATTCGAATTATTTCAGCATTCGAATTATTTCAGCATTCGAATTATTTCAGCATCCCTCATAGAACTTCGATCTGTTCATTATTCCATCATAAAAGCTCTAGTGTTACAAATAGCAGTCCGATTCGGAAGCGAAAGCAAAAATTGTTCATTTATCATATTATCACATCTCTTATCACTCTTTTGCCAACCGAGGAATGTGGAATTTTGCTGTATTATCAATAAATTCGCTTGATGAGTAAGCATGACCAAGACAACAGTTTAAAAACGACCGTTCTTCCGATCGGAGGACCTTGGAGTGAGAATGTTTACTTTCTCTACCCTTTATCTTTCGCTTACTTCTCATTATCCTAGGTCCCGATCGGAAGAGCGGTCGTTTTTGAACCTTTGAAAAGGGCTGTTGTTTTTGTTGTTTGCCCATAGGTCCTGTTGAGGGGAGTCCTTTGAGATAGGTTGGTGAGGATCCTTTTGAGTCCGGAGAAATTTTCTCCGTCTACACTCGCACCGCAGTCGGCGATCCTCTTCGCGAGACCCATTCGTTAACCAGAGAAGGGCAAGAGGTTATTTTACTGGCGCCTCAACTCGTCATTACAAAGTATAGGGGAGTATCGGCTGATGTTGTATTTGGTGGCATGCCTAAGCCAGTCCGGCATCGCCCTCCTTTGACGAACTATACTATCCAGTTTTAGTCCGCGACGGGCAAGCCCGCTATCTCCAATGCACTTGAGCAAAGAGACATCCCTCTATCCACCACATGAGGACGCGCTCGATACCGGTGAGGATGAACCGGTCCCTTGCGATGGTGTGAACTTGTGGGCTGTAGCACCATCGAAGGTGAGTTTGAAAAGGGCAGTTGAGCTATGACCGTATGGAATACTGATGTGTTCCCTGTGGTTTAGTGGAATAAACACTAGCTTCCTGCAAGGAAATAGACAGCGGATTTGGATATTGAGCCGTGAACTAGTTTTTTTTCATACGGTTAATCATTCAGGCACTCAAATGTACAAGTTGCAGTCCATGGATTTCGAATATGATGGCCAGAAATTTTTTTCTCGATTATTTCGAAAACACGTTCAGTTCTTACCTGTTTTCGCTATGTTTTTTTTTCATAAGAAAAGAGAGCTCTTAGGAAGTGGACACAGTTAAGACCTCATACCCCATGACTACTCAACATTCTTCATCTTAGGAAGTGGACACAGTTAAGACCTCATACCCCATGACTACTCTTAGGAAGTGGACACAGTTAAGACCTCATACCCCATGACTACTCTTAGGAAGTGGACACAGTTAAGACCTCATACCCCATGACTACTCAACATTCTTCATCTTAAGAAGTGGACACAGTTAAGACCTCATACCCCATGACTACTCAACCTCATACCCCATGACTACTCAACCTCATACCCCATGACTACTCAACCTCATACCCCATGACTACTCAACATTCTTCATCTTAAGAAGTGGACACAGTTAAGACCTCATACCCCATGACTACTCAACATTCTTCATCTTAAGAAGTGGACACAGTTAAGACCTCATACCCCATGACTACTCAACCTCATACCCCATGACTACTCAACCTCATACCCCATGACTACTCAACATTCTTCATCTTAAGAAGTGGACACAGTTAAGACCTCATACCCCATGACTACTCAACCTCATACCCCATGACTACTCAACATTCTTCATCTTAAGAAGTGGACACAGTTAAGACCTCATACCCCATGACTACTCAACCTCATACCCCATGACTACTCAACATTCTTCATCTTAAGAAGTGGACACAGTTAAGACCTCATACCCCATGACTACTCAACCTCATACCCCATGACTACTCAACATTCTTCATCTGCACAGATATATCACTTTCGACTTCGAGCAATTTGTCAAATTTCAATTGGCCTGTGAAGTTTGGAAAGCGAGTTTATTTTCTCAAGAACTTTTTGTCTGCCTTCTCAATGTGAAAAGAAAGTGACGGATTAATGTATAGTAAATTAGAAAGGAAGGCAAATGGATAAAGTTTGTTATTTAGAATGAAGGGGAGTCTGGGGAAGTGGGAGAGAAAGAGAAAGTGAGAGAAAGAAAGGAGAGAGAGAGAGAGAGAGAGAGAGAGAGAGAGACGGGGAAAGGAGAGAGAATAGGGGGTAAGGGTTTTGGTAAGACAAAAGGGGGAAGGCCTCCTTCTATTCGTTTTCCTCAAAAAGCGGCCAGTCCCCCTTCATCACGGGAGAATATTCGACAAGAGAGCAAACAAATCACTTCTCGTCCTCCTCCTTCCTATTATCCTATATAGCCTTTCTCGCTTCTCTCTTGTTCCTTCTTGGCCTATACTCTCTTCTCACTTGTTGAGCCTCTCTCTCTCTCTCTTCCTTTCTCTCTCTGTGTGCCTCTCATGCAATCTATCATGTCGACTCTGTTTCTTTCACGCAAGCGCTACCTCTCTCTTCCATATGATCTCCAACTCATTTGCTCTCTCTCTCTTCCAACAACATTATTCAAATACAGCAAGGGCTGAAATTCCAAGAACAATGACAAAAAGTGTTAACAGAGTATGTATTAAAAAGAGTAGAAACACAGAGCAAGAGAAGATCTCTAATTTTATAAGGAGAAGATAATGAAATTATAATTGTGAAATTATGAAGGGTATAATTACGAAAAAGAGAGAGGGAGATAGAGAACAACAAGGAAAAAAGATGAAAAGAATAAGAGAGAGAAGAGAGAAAAGAGAGATATTTCATTGCATGTTTTCTGTCAATAAAACAAAGCATTCAACCTCCGGACACGTTAGAATTGTTCAATACATGTCATAAACTCCCAATCTCTCACGCTTGAGTAGGCCGAAAGAGGAAGAAATGGAGTCCAAGTTATAGCTCCCCATGAGAATGAAAAGAGGCCCGGACCCGTTATTTCAAAAAAAGGACTCAGAAAAGTCGCTTTGAAAGCAAAATAGTTGATACCCGCCGCAATTGAAAGTGAGCACAAAAACTAGCCGATACTTTAAAAATTGGATTTTACCGAAAGCATGGGTCGAAAGTATTCAGATTAGCTCATCTTTTCACCGCTACATGTATGTCATAGGTAAAATATGTCTTGATACTTGAAAAGGTCGATCACAAGGTTAGTTTGAAACTTTCATTTTTATATCAACAAAAGCCGTTTAGGATGAATCATGGCTGTTTAAACTTTTTGATTCATAGTAGAGAGATTTTTGAAAGTTTACCTCTAAAAACTCAGTGAGGGAAAGGATCGCTGTGTCGGTTTTATTCTAACAAAAATTTCGCGAGTTCTTAGTGTAAAGGTTCATAAATCTATACAACCATCAAGTCAATGTTATACAATTTTCGTAGAACATGCCTGCTCTGTATTCGCCTGCATTCGCCTACTGATCACTGTATCTTTGACAGGCACTTTTTCACTTTAGGCCCCCCCCTCCCAGAGGTTCCATGGGTCATACTTCTGACTCATTCACATTTTCAAAAAAGTTATTTTTAGATTAAAAAACTATTTTTACATTAAAAACGCTTAGGCTTAGGAAAAAGTTTACGCTACCGAGGCCGTATCAAGAACATGACCCAATTGAACTGACCCGATTGAACCTCTGAGAGGGGGCCCTAAAGTTAAAAAGTTCCCTTTGACCATACAGGCGAGAGATCGCTCTATCACCGGGCACTATGAACACGCACAATCTACACTCATCGGGGGGATTCGAGCCCAGTTGCAAGAAACAACAGTTTGATTCAAGTAGAAGTTTTCATTCTTGAAACTGACAAATGTAAAGTTATTCGCAAACTTTTGAATCAAAGGTTTTTAAGGCTCGCCAAAAAAGAGTCTTGAACATGTAACCTTCGATAGAATTTCAACCTTTTAAGGCGGAACTCTGTTTCTGATGGCAAACGGTATTCTTTTTTAAAATAAAGATTTTCATTCTGATTCTGAAGCTATGCAAATTTTCATCTTGATCAAATTGAATTATTTTACTACTAGCAAATTTTTAAGCAGTAATTACAGCACTCCAATAAGGTCAAATAAGAAGAAATATTTCATGTTTCAAAGCGGTATTGAGCTCAAAAATAAGTAGTTACGTTGAACTGAGAAAGGATTCCTGGTACTTGATTATGAATTTATAACTCCCCCCCCCCCTCTTCAGTATACAAGCGCCATGAACTGACCGAAACCACGGACTGTCAGATATACAGTCTGAGAACTCCAGAGGTTTCAGAACCATTTTGCCGGTGGAAGTAAAGGAAGATCACGTTGTTCCTCTCGCCTTGAGAGACGACTGTGAGATGTGCGAAGTCGTTTTCGTGGACCGAGTCTCTTGTCCTCGAAGAGATAACTGTATCACTATCTTGTCTTCTGTCTTATCACTGTCTTGGAGTCACCTGGAAATGCTGAGTGGAATTACTCATTCGAGAAGCCTTTTCAGAGGGACGTAAGTGAAACATTTCGAGAAAAATGAAAAACAGGTTGCCTGCTCAACAAGACCGACATTTTTAAATAGCTTTTAGTTGAGCTCAAAAAAGCTCTAGTATATAAAAACTGAAAAAAATTAAGATAAAAACATTATTAATGTAAAAGTAAGGAGAGTCTAAAATTACTGAACTATTCAAGGAAAAAAGCTTGCCATCAAAATTGAGCTTACACAAAATAAATAAATGAAGTTTGAAATATTGTGCACTAGCAGAAATGAAGCGAACAAAAAAGGGGGAAGAGGAGATGAAGTTACTACTGCATGCTTATCTGGAGAGAATCTTGCTGCTCCATCTCTAATTTCTATAGCCTAGAGAGAGAGAGACATGCATGAAGAGAACATTGTGACACGGAAACACAGAACGATATCTTGAGAGGATTACAGAGCGAAGCGGCGGTGGCCAAGCCTTGTAGCGCCAACACAGACTCACGCGGGTAGGTCGCTACAATTCAGAAAGACCTCTCCAACTCTCTCACTCACTTCATTTCACTTCTTCGCCCTCTCCGCCTAACTGTATTGCCCCCGTATTCCTCCGGCGGCTTCTCTCTCTCTCTCTCTCTCTCTCTCTCTCTCTCTCTCTCTCTCTCTCTCTCTCTCTCTCTCTCTCTCTCTCTCTCTCTCAGTGAGTACTCTCATTTTCCTTCTCAATCTCCTCCCTCTCTTCCCGCACCCTGAAACTTCCACATTTCATCACGAACTATGTCTGAGCTCTCTCTGTCTTTCCTTTTACTCTATTTATTTCTCCTCCTGCTCGCACCAATTACGTAACAAGGACAGTGCATGATGTAAGAAGGGATAAAGTATTCCTAGACATAAAACAAGATTGAGATATATACGAAGTACAAAAAATTTCGCAAAAAACTTCTTGCCATCGATGTAATTCTACTTTTTTCAGCGAACATAATAAGGCAATTGAACAAGAAAAATGAAAGTTAACTATAAGGCGAACTCTTGGAGATCGGATGTATTACATGACTTTGAAAAAGGTGGTAAAATCTTTGGCTAATAATAAAGCACGCCCCGCACGCCACACACTCCATGCACGCCAAATCATTACTATTGCACGCCACTGCGCGGGAAAATCCTTAACTTTGCCCTCGCGCTTTATTTAGTCTTTCTTCAAGTTTTTTTTTCATGTTTTTTTCTACTTAGGCTTGGGCAAAAGTTTACGCTAACGCGGCCGTATCGAGACCGTAACAAAAAAATTAACATAATAGTGCGTCAAACACTATGTCTCTCTTTCCCGCGCAGTGGCGTGCATTAGTAATGATTTGGCGTGTTTGGCGTGCGTGGCGTGCTTAAGTAATGGCCCAATTTTTGGGATGTGAATTAAACGTCCACCAAATAAATCGAGACGTCCACCAAATAAATCGAGACGTCCACCAAATAAATCGAAACGTCCACCAAATAAAATGCTGACGTCAACCAAATAAAATGCTGAGGTCCACCAAATAAAATGCTGACGTCCACCAAATAGAATGCTCACGTCCACCAATCAAAATGCTCACGTCCACCAAATCTTGTGGAGACGTCCACCAAATAATTTTTTTGTGGAAACGTCCACCAAAATTTTTTTTGTGGAGATGTCCACCGAATTTGGTCAACGAAATAAACTTCTTCTTTTCGATTTTTTGTCTTTGTAGACAGCTTTTTTTCTCGTTTCGGTTCTTGTCTTTGTATTTGTAATAAAAAAAAATTTGCTGAGACGTCCACCAAATTTTTTTCTTCTTTTTCTTTTTTTCTTCGTCTGATCTGCGACTCGTCGACAGGAAGCTTTCTTTTTCCAGCAAATCCATCCTTTCTTATCAAATTATCTTTATAAATTTTGAGGAAGGGGAAGGGGGTTTACCTAGGCAGGGAAGGGAGGGGGGGCCTAAAGGGGGAAGGGGGAGGAAGAAGGCCCTACCTAAGCGAAGGGGGGTAGGGGCCCTAGGGGGGAGTGGGAGTTGGAAGGGGGCCCTAAAGGGGGGAGGGGGGCCCTAAGGAGAAAGGGGGGAAGGGAGTTTTCATGAATAAAATCTCTTTCTGAGAGAAATCTTTGGACGGCTAAAGTAGATTAGAGCCAACCTTTTCCTAAGCCTAAGCGTTTTCTGATGTAAAATTAATTTTCTGATGTAAAAACAAAATTTGGTGAAAATTACTCATCAGAGCGAATCCTAACTCTCACCGAGCTACTCACAGTCGAGCACTCTCACCCTACACTAAAATGCCTCATTATGGAGATAGACGAAGTAGTAGTCATGAACTGAACGTAACAGAAAATTGAAAAAATTACAGACGAAAACTACTATATTTTTCACACAATTTTCTCTATTTTTTGACAAAATTAGTCATTGAATGGACAAAAAACTAGCGTTCCCTTTGAGAACGCTCATCACTTTCTGTTAACCAAGTTATTTCATTAGCCAAGTCAATTCTGAGCTTTTTTTCTCTCTTTCCCTGGTTGAAGAAAACTCATGTTTTCTACTTCTGCTTTCCTCCCCGCCTCAGTTTTTTCGTTTGTCTGATTCTCCTTTTCCCCCTGCCTCAGGCAACTTCGCTGCCTTCGATTCCCTGCTTCTACTTTTTCACCTGCCTCAGGCAGCTTCGCTGCCTTCGTTTTTATGCTTCCTCCTTTCTCCCTCCCTCAGGCAGCTTCGCTGCCCTCGTTTTCCTACTTCTATTTTTCTCACTGCCTCCGTTTCTCCTTTACTCCACGATTCTCCTTTTCTTCCTGCCTCAGGCATTTAATTGACAAAAATTAGTAATGAGAAATTGACTTATGAGGTCTCGTAAGCCTAAGCCGTATTCCTCGTTAGCGTAACCTTTGACTAAACCTAAGCGTTAAAAAAAACAGTGAATAATAGCTGAAAACAGCTTTGCCCCAAATAACTAATTAGACTTGATAAAACTGAAATATTTCGGCTAATTGTTCTATAAGGCCTCATGTCTAAACCGTACGGCATCGTTAGCATACAGTCTAACTGATTTTGTATTTGGTGGACGTGAGCATTTTATTTTGTGGGCGTGAGCATTTTCTTTGGTGAACGTGAGCATTTTATTTGTTGGACGTGAGCATTTTCTTTGGTGAACGTGAGCATTTTATTTGTTGGACGTGAGCATTTTCTTTGGTGAACGTGAGCATTTTATTTGGTGGACGTGAGCATTTTAGTTGGTGAACGTTAAAAATTTCCCCCTTTTAATTTTTTTTTGGGAAAATTTTTAACGTCCACCAAATAAAACGCGACGTCCGTCAAATAAAATGAAGACGTCCACCGAATAAAATGCTCACGTCCACCAAATAAAATGCTCACGTCCACCAAATATTGTGGAGACTTCCTCCAAATAAATTTTTTTGTGGAGACGTTTACCAAATTTGGTAAACGAAATAAACTTCATTTTTAATTTTTTGTCTTTGTAAAGAATTTTTTTTCTCATCTTGTTTCGGTTCTTTAGCCGGGTTTTACCTGAAATTCTCAGATGTGTATGGGTTTTATTTTCCAAACACATTGTTTTTTTCATATTCATATCTATGTTAGAATTTTTTAATCTTAAAATAAATTTTCTGATGATAACGAAATCAATATAAATCATTGTGACAAACAGAACGAATAACCTTACAATCGGGAACGATTTTTTTATTATTTCGAAACGATTAGTTGCTTTAAAAATAATACTATCTATCAACCCTGGCAGTATCAACCAGGTATTAGACACTCACAGAGCAGAAAAGTTTACCGTTTGGAGTCAGGTTAGAAAAAAATGCCGTGGTGAATTGTCGGGAGTGAATTTTAGTAGGAGAGATTTTTCGGGAGTGAAGCTTGCTCGAAAAAAAGTCGGAAAATTTTTTTTCGACATCTTTCGGAAAATGTCAAAAAAACGGGAAAAACCTTTAAAAAAAACGAGAAAAAAAAATTCGACATCTCTCGGAAAATGTCGAAAAAACATTAATAACCTTTTCAACAAAGAAAATCGAAAAATGTGCAACCCTTGTCGAGAATGAATTGTGATACCTTCATAATGACTTCCTGTCGAAGAGTCGCAGATCACGAAAAAAAACATTTGGTGAACGTCTAAACAAAATTTTTTTTTATTTGGTGGGCGTCTCCACAAAAATTTTTATTTGGTGGACGTCTCCACAAAAAAATTTTATTTGGTGGACGTCTCCACAATATTTGGTCGACGTGAGAATTTTATTTAGTGGACATGAGCATTTTATTTGGTGACGTTTCGATTTATTTGGGGGACGTCTAATTCAGGTCCATTAAAAAATTATAATACATATATAAGTGTCGTTTAATGTTCCATGATTCATACACTGCTACTGCAGTTATAAATAGCTGATAAAATCTTTTATCTTAATTTTTGACTGTTTGAAGTTGTTTGAACTCAAACAATGTTTAGTTGAACATACTTTTTTTTTTTTAACTTATTTTACATTCCAAAAACACATTGTAAAAAATTGAATTCATATCATTTGAAATACCTAACGTCGATGGAAAATCTACAAGAGTTTCATGTCGTTTGCTCCTCGGCCCTCGAGATTCGCATACTTCTCTGAGTTTAAGAGTAGCAATTTGTGAGTAACTTATTACACGATATACCTAATTGTGAAAGATATGTTATCTGAAACATAAATTCCAGGAACTGGTAACAGATCGCTTGAATATTTCATAGTAAACACATCAATTTAATCTGACTCTGCCAACTTTTACTCCTTACTTTGTAGCTTTTGTTTTTGTGGACTTTAACTAAAAAAAACCTTCGTACTAGTGAGGTTGTAAACAGGGATTTTTTAGTGTGCAAGAAAAAAGTACAGACGCTTGCCAAATGCGGCAAAAAGTTTTTTCACATAAGGGTCCCCCTTATGATTTAGAAAAAAACAGAGGCTCGCCGAAAGAAGGTCTGCCATGACTATTTAACCCCTGGTTGTTAAGCTGAGCGGTCAACAAATAAATTACAGGGAAGAGTCTTACTTGTTTAATCTTTCTTCTAAGTTTTCCGACATCTTAGCCTCTGTCAAGCATCTCAGTGTTTGACTCTGAGCAAATTATTATTTGAAGATCAAGTATCAGCACACATATGTAGTAGGTAACCAAGACCTTAAATGCTTCCTAGAGTTCTCAAAAGGGTTCTTAGAGATAGGGGAGTCAAATCTTACCAGTTGCAGAATGGGTATGCATAACGAGTTTTGAAATGCAACCAAAACAGAGAGCACGGCTGTGAGCGGGAATTTTTATATAGAGTTCCCAGTGCACAATAAATTGAACAGTTAAGAGATGAAGAAGGGTTTGGTACAATGGCAATGTGTCACACGGTTTCCAGTTTGAGTCCTACCCGGGACAGATCCAAAAAATGAGTTGACAAACGTAGGTATTGCTTGCGCGAAACAAGTTTCCCCAATGCTGGTATACACGCCATCCGTCACCTGGAGATCAGACAATCGTTCTACCAGGATGAAATTGCATCTCGGAGAGCGCATACCTTGAAAAACCCTGGGAAAAAGGAAGATTATCGCGATGGTTGGGTAAAGATGAGAAGCATTTTATGTAAGGTTATGTCCTTGACAGAAGAACGTTAAAGTTCTAAAGTGGGTCCACCTGCACACGGTGGGAATTTACAATTTAAAAAAATCGCTCTTTATAAAGCCAAACAGCCAAGCTGTGCGAACTAACTGCGAACAAGGACCGCTAGCAAACCAAGCCTTCTAATTTTTCATCCACATCAGCAGCTTCATTGTCATTCAATGAACCCCGCGAAATCTTAACTGTCATTAAGGAAAAATTCTGACAGAGATTCATTTGATTGTATAATACTTCAAAGTAAAGCCCAGTTACATCCAAAAGAACTTTTTCAAACTCACAAAAAAGGTGTAACAGACAAGCTTCAAAACTTGGAAAACTTGGAAGAACTTTTTTCAAGTAATATTAACTCAAAACAAAAATGCAAGAGTGTAGTTCTCTGAATAGAAAGCATGCAGAAAAGTTTGAATGAAAAAAGAAATGTCAGAAAGAGACGAAAAAAATAGAGGTGACAATTACCAAGCAGAGGAAGGGGGGAAGAATGGCATAAAGAATGAGAAATGGCACGGACAAAGTTGGAAGCAGAAACCGAAGTTATGCAAGGAAAAGTGAATGATAGCGAGAGATTCTGAATCCAACCGGAAAAAAACAATGAGGGAAATCGTTTTTTCAGAAGATTTCCAACTTTTACTCTGACATTTCAAAATGCTTCAGAGGCAAGCAGAAAGATAGAGAGAGGGAGAGAGAGAGGGAGAGAGGAGAGAGAGTGAGAGAGAAGAGAGAGAGAGGAGAGAGAGCGAGAGAGAAGAGAGAGAGGGAGAGAGCGAGAAAGAAGAGAGAGAGAGAGCGAGAGAGAAAGAGGAGAGAGAGGGAGAGAGCGAGAGAGAGAGAATTGGAGAAAAGATGAGAAAATATGGAAAGAATACAGAGCAAGCAAGAGAAAGGAAGGAAAATAGTTGGCATGGACTTTGGCAAGAGTAGTGAAACATAGAGGATAGGTACAAAATGAAAAAGATCATAGGGACAGAAGAAAAGAAAGTAACTATAAATAGGGGAAGCGAGAAGCGAAAGAGTGTTGGATGGACGAAACATCGGAAGAGAAACAAAAAAGGGTGGGGGAGTAAAAAAGGGATTATAGATGACAATGTAAGCAGGAAACTTCCAAGAGTAATGAGTACCCTTTTTTTCTTACACTTTTCTGCCTGAAAATTACTTTATTCTGATGGTTAGCACAACGATTTCGAGGGTTAAAACTCAAAGAAAACCTAGAAACCAAGAAACTCGAGAGAAAGGGGTAATCGGTGCACGAGGAAAATTTTTTGATTGCAAACATTCTGAATTCAGTTTTTTTCAGGAAGCAATGAAAATATTCATAATCAACCAACTATTAAAACTTCACGATTGAGCGATCTGAATTTGATGTTGTTTATTCTACTTTAAGACGCAGATGGAAAATAGGCAAGAAAAATTAGGAGGGAAAAAAACTGCAAAGAACTCTGATGAAAAAAATGGATACATTGTAGACCAGTTGAGAGATGTTTTGAATGGATACACCGTAGACCAGTTGAGAGAGGTTTTGCTTAAGAATTTCGCAAAAAAATAGACCTCATAACAAAAAACAACAGGAAAAAATTACATTCAAAATAATTGAAGAAAGCCTTCTAATGCAAATTGGAACGCCTGGATATGTGAACCTCTTGAAGCAAAAGAAACAGAAGACAAGAGAGACCGGGAGTAGAGAGGACATCGGGAAATATAGACAGGGGGAATGCAAGAGATATAAAAACAAAGCTGGAGAGGCTCGACAAGAGAGTGTGAATAGTAAAAGAAAATGAGAGAGAGAAAGAGAGAAAAAGGAGATAGGTATGAGATACAGCACCTAACAGAGAGGAAGCAGGAAAAAAGGTATGAAAAAGAAAATTATGCGAGCACAAAAGATAAATTTTCATCTATTTCTCTATATGACGCCTGCGGCTTCCGGAATAAGTTTCTCTGGTTCTTTACCTTCTTAGTTCTCTTTCATCTTTTCTTTCTCTCTCGCTCTCTCTTCATCTTCTGGCTTCTCTCTCCGTCTCTTCCTCCTCTCTCTCTCTCCGTCTCTCTTCATCTATCTTTCTCTCTCTCTCATTCGTTCTTTCTCTCTATTATTGTCTCAAAACCTCATATCCAATTCTCTTCATACATTCTCTCTTTCTATCTCTCTCTCTCTCTCTCTCCTCTCACTTGCTTACCCTCCCATCGATTGCGGTGGGAGAGGGGAATAGAGAGAGAGAGAGAGGAAGAGAGAGAACTTCTTTTGCATTGCGATGCCCACCTAGTGCATATCTCTCCTCTTCTCTGTCATTCTCATTCCTTCCTCTTCGTTTCTCTCTAACACTTTCTCATTCTCTCTCCATCTCTCTCTCTTAGCAACGGTCTCTCACTCCTTTCTCCTATCTCAGCCTCTTCTTGTCTTCGAGTCTCTCTACCTCCGTCACTCTCTTTCTCTTCCCTATTCACTCTCTCATGACATCTATCTTTATCTCTGTTTCCTCGTAAACCTTTCTCATTCGCTCTCTATCCCTCTGAAGCGATGTCATCTATGTGTATTTATTGCTTCCTTTCTTGAAACTGTCTTCTCGTTACTCATCATTGAACCCCTTCAAGACGTCTCTGACCACCATAAGATTCTCTTTCTCTTTAGCTGTTCTTTTCATTTGACATTTCCGAGCCTGTCTCTCTCCTCCCGCTCTCTCTCTCTCTCTCTTTCTTACTTTATTTTTCTTTCTCTCTCTTGCGCTCTCTTTCTTCCTTTATTGCTCCTATGTACTTTATTATTCATCCCTCTAGATCTCGTCTCTCCTTTCTAGATCTCGTCTCTCTCTCCTCTAGATATCGTCTCTCCTTTGAACTTTTGATGTCGCGTACAAGCAGATCTAAGCCACACAATCTGTTTTCAAATAAAGCTTAATGTATGATTTTCTCCTACTCACGTATTATCAATAAGTTAAAAGTGATCATACAACAGCTCAAAACTTCAAAACTGAGGAGCGTGTAATTTATCCTCCCTAGACATCGAGATGGAAAACAAAATTCAAAAAATAGAAGAAAAAATATAAAGTTGATGAGACTTCTATTTTGATAAACTGTTTGAAACGCTTACTTTCAAATATCCTTTTGAAGCATCGCTTACTTTCAAATTTCAGTTTGAAGCAAAAGCAGAAGTTGGAAGAATTGCCTTCGCTAATGAGAATTCTGAGTTTGGTGCAGAAGCTTCGAGTTTTGCTAGAAACAATGAACACACGCCAAACTCAGTATTGTTCCACTTCTCCATCAGTTCCAAAAAGGAAACCTTTTGAACATTGTTCCTTTAGAGAACACTTACAAAGTTCCAGAGGTTTCCTTTTTTTTTACAGAAGACTTTCTCTGCCACTGCCTCGTTCGGAATCTTGGTCCTCACCAAGAATGGGTTTTCTTTGATAAAAAAAACAAAAAAATTTTCTAACTGAAATCCTCACCAAACTTCAAATTCTTTCTCAACAAGACCTCGGAAAAACATAACTTCAAAAAATTTGTTTCATGTTGCCAGTGCTGAATCTTTGGAATTATCTTATTTTGATCTGATCCTGCTTAGGTCAAAACTCGTCATCTAGAAGTCTAATAACCCTGCTTAGGTCAAAACTCGTCATCTAGAAGTCCCTAAACAATTGAATTTTCTCGACTTATGACTGTTCGCTAGAACTTAGAATTACAGAATTGAATCACAATCTCTCTTAAGTTAAGTAGATAAAGCTATATTCTGCTTAATTCAGTGATTTCTCAAAAATTTCCCTATCTAAATAAACTTCACTTCAATTTATTTCCATTTTACATGAGGTGATAAACTGAATCAGTTTTTATAAATGACAAAATCATGTCTAAGAGATCACAATGAGGCAGTCAATAAAAAAAGAACAACGGCCAAGAAACAATTTGATATGAAGTTTAAACACTAGAGGGACTAGAACAAAGTGATTGCACATAAAGAGTTATAATAAATAATACAATTAAATTTTCCGTTTTTTTTCTACTCTCAATTTTCTTTCATTCAAGAAACTGAAATTGAAATTTTGTAGCTGACAATGCATTCAGGTTATAAAATGAGAAGGAAGGGCGTTCCATTCATTCACAACCCTAATCGTCAAGAATTTTTCATCTGTTGGTGCGGCACTAAGGTAACAAAAACTTCCAATGATGTTCTCTAGTTCTGGTACAATGAGACAATGGCAAGAAATGAAGGCATGTACTGATATCTTCTGAAGGCTAGGAAATGATATCTTCTAATATTCATGTACTACAAGATGAACACATCATTCACGTGTCGACGTTTCCGAAGACTTTCACAGTCAAGCCGATCTAATCTTCTTTCGTATGACAAAATTTTGTTTGCTCAATATTTGCCTAGTGAATCTTATTCGAATAGTCTTTACTTTATTACTCAGCGTTAAGTAAATCTAGTTCCAGACTTCTCTAAAATACTCCAAAAATAGGTCTTACGTAATTGCAGAAGAGCTTCATCAGTATAGCGAGGTTTCTCGTGCGAAAGGACCTCAGGATGACATTGTTGAGTTTATGTGGCTCATACTCGTCAGTGTCATCTATAGAAACATGATCTTAGACATGCATTGCTTATTATTTTATCGAAGAATATCAACCAGGTATTAGACACTCACAGAGCAGAAAAGTTTACGAAAGTTTAGGTGTCAGGTGAGAAAAGAATGCCGTGGTGAATTGTGGGGAAAGAATTGTCGTAGGAGTAATTTTTCTGGAGTAAAGCTTGCTCGAAAAAAAGTCGAAAATTTTTTCGAAGTCTCTAGGAAAATGTCGAAAAACAGTAAAATTTAGATTTTAAAAAAAAGAAAATCGAAAAATGTGCAACCCTGGTCGGGATTCATTTTGTTGTACTTTCCACTCCTTCGAAATGCTACTGATTGCGGACTGTTGTAACAAAAGCAGGCTGGCATATGAAATATCTACTTCTCCAGCTTTGTGCACTAGTTTCCGCTCTCTCGAACCGCTCGTTGTTTACGTCGTAGTTTTAGACTGAGTTCGAGAACGAAACAATGAGCTCGCGCTCTTTTATGTGACGTATATTTTTTTCTGTTTTATTATCACTGAGAAAAACAAAAGGCTATGTCGCAGAAAATGAGC
The DNA here is from genome assembly GCA_964056735.1 of Allodiplogaster pararmata. NCBI lineage: Eukaryota > Metazoa > Nematoda > Chromadorea > Rhabditida > Diplogasteridae > Allodiplogaster > Allodiplogaster pararmata. The sequence goes on along the minus strand of OZ057403.1, from coordinate 29,492,674 downwards.
TAGGTGACCGGTCCACGACCTGTCACCTAGTTAAAACAGAGATTGAACGTGTGGCAGGACTTTCTAGAGCGAAACCCATGTTGTTGAGGACTTGAGGGAGCATTGGTTTTAAGGTAAGATTGCATTGACGCACTCAGTATTCTCTCAATTACTTTTCTACAACAGCAAGTTAACGAAATAGGTCGATAGTTTGCTGGATCCTGCGCGGACCCTTTACGTTTCTATAAAGGTTTCACGAAAGCCTTTCGCCAAATATAAGAACAATTGCCATAAAGAAGAAAACTTTTAAAGAGAATTGAAAGAGGCGTAGCTATAGCTTGAGCTGATACTTTCAAAAACGATACGGAAGTATGTCAGAAGACGTAGAATTAACATTTTTGAGCTTATACAAAACATGATAAACACTTGATGGAGTTCTCTTTATATAATCAATAGAAGCTTCTGTGCTTGAGATTACAATGTTATCTTCACTCTAGAAAAACAAAAAAAAATCAACAGTTAGCACTATACGAAAGAACAAAAGGAAATTTTTACAGAATATGAAAGTCAAACTAATTTGGACGTCAGTGCTAATTCACTTAAATGTCAAACCTCAAAATTTCTTCATTTTTGTTTTGATAGAACTACATAGATTTCCAGGTTTCTGCTTTTCCTTATCAATTTTTTTTATATGATGTGTTATAACTCAATACGGCTTTGCTTGACCTAGTCTTAGTTCCAAGATTCCGATCTAATAAGTATCTTTTTTTGTATCTTTTTCCCATCTTGGGTCCCATCATATAGAAGACTTCAAGGCGGTATTCTAATTATTATTGTAGAGAAGCGATAACTAGAATTTTAGCGCAAAAATTTACATAAGCGGTGAACTCGTTTTTTGAGTTGTTTTTTTGTTTTTGAGAAACTCGTTACTAAAACAAGGAACCTACCATTTTTTGATTTAACTAAATCTCAGATAGTTTTTCTATGCTTTCACTCTCTCGTTTTCATCAAGAAGAAAAACCTTGACAATCAAGAGAACCTTTACAGAAAAACTTAATGTTGTATTTTTTTAAATGAAGTATTTTCAGGCTATTTCCCGAGTTGATTAATCAGGTTATGATGACAAAAAAATTTCACCTACAGTAAATTTCACCTACAGTAAATTTCACCTACAGTAAAATTCACCTACAGTAAATTTCACATCTAATCGACAACTGTTTATGAAGTTATTAAGGAGAACTTGAGGTTTACCTTCATTCAAACAAGAACTTTCTGTTTTTGTTTTTTTTTAAGTCTGAGAAAGTTGTAGCTGCAAAAGGCTCTTCTCCTTAATGATGTGAAGAAAATTACAACTTGGAGAAATGGGAAGAAGTCTGATAGACTTCACTAGAAGAAACTGGAAGTTCTCATCGAAAACTTCATTAGTAGCTCACGCACTGAGTTTCTCTATTTTTGTTTTATTCAAGAACAATTGTTTAGAGTATTCAATGATATAGGGAACCAGAAAAGGGGCGGGTGCTGCGATGCATGGTTGGGTGGGGGACACTCTTCCCACGTCATCTCATATGTCTTTTCTTGTTTGATTCGAGTCAGTCAGTCCTCATAACAACGACATGATAATTGGGGAAGGATATTTATGCCGAACGAGAAGTTTATAGATATTGAATACCCAGTGTTCTTTCATGCCCTTTTTCTTTCTCTCGTCTCTCTCTCTCTCTCCCTTTATCTGTTCCTAACCCAGTCCTTTCCTTATTTTCAACTCCCTCACTCTGTGCTGTCTATATCTTCTTCTTCCCGCTCTATCTCTCTCTCTTTCTCTCTGTAGTCTTCCTATTCCCTTTTCCTTGAATTCTTAATTTTCCTCCACTCTCAATTTTATTGCTCACTCTTTTCTATCTTTTATGTACGTACCGCTCATCTTTTTTTCCTTATAAATCTTTCATCTTTCGGACTCACCGAGCCTAATCTTAATCTCTTTCCACTGAATACTCCTCTCGATTTTTCTCTTTCCCTCTCTCTTTCTCCCTACTCTTCTCTGTTTCTTTCACTCTTCCTACCTATTTTTCCAAACCACTTTCTATTGCCCCTCTCTCTTTCTCTTTCTCTCTCACTTTCTTTCTTCCTTTCTATCTTTCTTTCTTTCTCTCGCTCTCTTTTTCTGCCCTATGTCTCTTTCTCATAGCGGAAGGCGGGAAGTGAGAAACTGAGAAAGACTACAATGGATATATCCGGAAGGCTGCTCCCCTGGGGTTATGATAAACAGGACAAGATTGAAATGTGATATGTACCTCCCCCTTCTCGAGAAAGAGGAAGGGGGTTACGCGAGAATAAGGGATTGATATGAAGTTAGGGGAGACTGGTAAGTTTTAGCGACACATGAAATCAATCAGTTGAATATAGAGTGATTATGTGGTATACACGTAGAATAAAAAAAAACAAAGAAATATGACATGATTAGAGAGAACGGGTAGTGTGGAAATATTGAGAAAAAAAATGCGTAGACTGAAAGTTGGAAAAAATTTTGAAGTTTTAGGGAAAAAAACATCTCGGGGAGCGGCTAAAGTTAGATATAAAAGTTAGAAGCGTAGTATTTTGAAAAAAAGTGAATGAGAGGTTTCCGCCAAAAATAAACTAACCGTTTCAGAAAGGGGAAAACCAAGCGGTGCAGAGGTGCGTGGTGCTGAAGTACGTATTAAAGGTAAGGATGGAAGGAGAGGAAGAACGTGTTACACGGAATTCTTAACAGTGAAATAATCAGGTAGCTATCAGGGAAAACAAGGGAGGCGGACATAGATAGGAAAGAACAGTGCAACAGGGAATGGAGGTGAGAAATTGAAAAAGCATTTAGGGCTAACTGATAATCAAACATCATAGGGGAGAACCATGACCGCTTTTCCTCTATGCTGTTTTAGAGAAAAAAACATAAGCACGCTGTGATTAGAAGAACTGAAACTCTTTTACCTCTCATAACATTGGTTCAAGTTCTATAGCAGCACGTGTCTCTCGCCAGTTATTCATATGGAATTCATTACCCATGTGAAATTGTAAATATACCTAATAGTTTTGCTTTTAAGTGAATAGATGATTCTACTACCTATTAATGCTCTACTTTCTAGAACATTTATCAACGATTAGATCATTCACTATCAAGTGTTCTAAAACTTTTAAAAATATAGTTGCTACACCACTTCTTCAACACCACCACTGTTGATGAAGTCCTTTTTTTTTCTTGATTATCGTCTCTTTTATGAAGAAGAAATTAGGGAATATAATTAGAAACGTGTTCTAAGAATGATTTGAGGGCAGATTTTGAACTCAATCGCTTCTATAGAAAGCGCATGGACAGGAGAATAACGAGAACTCATTTGGAAAAAAAAACGAATTTATATCGACATACTAGTATATGTGGAATGGGGTACGATTAGGTATAATATCTGATCAATTAGTAATTGGAGGGACGTTATCACACAGGGAATAAGGAAAGCGGAATCTCAAATGGAATATAAATCTAAGAGAAGGCAGTACTGAAACTAAATGAAGCAGGAATGGGAAAAGAGACTGGAGGAAGCCTGATCTATTGAAGAAACGCACAGGAAATAAGAGGCGAAGAATAGAGTGAGAGAGATAAAGATTGTCTAGGAAGGAGTGATGAAGTGCGTCGAGAACTTTTGCGCCAAAAAAAGTTCGACTTTTCTCTCCCTTCTCCTTCAATCCTGAGAGAAAAAGCCTTTTCAAGTTGTGCCCTTTACTCCTACCCTGTTAAACAACAAAAAAAGCATACGTTATCATACACAACACTCTCACTCCCTTCGTAGTTCCCTGCGAACTTCGACACAATTTCGCATAAAACACGCGCTCGATATTTCATGGAGGCCTTTGTTCCCGGAAACCAACTCAGGAAGAAGTCACGCCTATCTTTTCAGCCATTTACCTCCAGCTAACTTCGAAAATGATTCCACTCTTTTTGTTTCTGAAGTCCCATTCAAGCATTCTTCAACGTGAAAATCAGTCTGGTTGAGAAACTTTTTATGTAAGAGTTCAGTGTTCACGCTTCTTCCAGAGATGATACTTTTCCCTTTCAAATTTCGTCGAGAGGTTTTTGATTTAATTTGTATGGAAACTCTTTAGAATTTGTTCTACATGCTTTCAAGAAGTGAATATGTGAAAGCACAGAGTTGGACCCTCAGGGACAGAGAATGAATCAGGAGAATCACAGCATGCGCTTGTTTTGACCCCGACTTATCTAATCGTCACGGCATTCTTACAGGGAATGCGTTGAAGAGCTATACGATTCCTTGTTTAGACGAGTCGCCGGTGTGAACCAGAAACCTTCCCATCGATCTACATATTAATAATTTTTGTATAAACTTCGACGCACCTTGGCGGCTTGGCTGAGTATCGACCTAATGCGATTATGAGAACTGGTCGTACAATTCTAATTAAGTCTTAGTTCTCGCAATTGTTGTGAAACATCGCATGCAATTATGATAAAGAAATCCAGAACAAAAATTAAACAGTGTTAAAAAGGACAAAAGAGAAAGAAAAATAGCGAGTTTTCAAGAAGTTATTCGTTGCAGTCATTTTCAAAAAAAAAGTGAGATTGTAATGAAGAGGGAAGAACGAGATTGCGTTGCAGCCGTTTGGTTAGAATCGTCTAGTTTCACGATGCCAATGTCATAATCCAGCTTCAAACGAGTTGCTCAAACTATCGATCGCTAATGTTCTTTCTTCGGAGGAGCAGTCAAGAACTGCCTGGGCCACTAGCTCGAGACCCACTGGTGCTGATAGAGGCTTTGAAGTAGATCCGACCCATTTATTATATAAAAAAGAGCCAATTCAGACAAATCGCCTTTTCTAAACATAGTTTAATTGAATGAAAATCAAAATAATAAGCGGACATATGTTTGTTTACAAGCTTGCAGTTTCCGTGAGAGCTTTTTCTTACGAGGTTTTTCATATTGTTCTTCTTCTCATATTGATAATTCTTCTCTTCTCTATGTGCCAGAGATGGTTGTTTCAAGCCCTTTTCTTCTCCGATGACTTTCAACCCTCAGTGGGCAACACATCTTCATCGTCTTCGGTTTCTTTATTGATGCTTTTAAGAATATGAGATGAACTATGTAATCCTCATCAATAGCTGTTCTTAACTGGTTTCAATCCTCATTTTCCTTTTACTTTTCCTTCTTAGTGACGATAAGAACAATTTGTTCTTTATGAATAAAAAAAATATTGGAAAGTACGACGGTTGCCGATATATGCATCTGAAGGCAAGGCTCTACTGTAACGCAGTTTTTTTCTTGAGAATGCGCATTAATTTTTCCTGAGAATGCGCACAATATTATTATTATTATACTGTTTTCTTACTTTTCTTTAACCACTTCTTCAGCGACACTGCTAGCTGTCAAAATTACCTAAATGTCCATATTTTTTTCCAATAATATATTGCTGTACCAATTGAAATGCTATTTGTTTTTATGAAAACAAATGAAATGAAATCGAATTGATCCGAATGAAGGGTATGACCTCGATTTGATGATTATTGATCGCATGTTCTGATATTGTCTCTGTTACTGGTAACGCGCTAACATTGGCTGAGTTTGATCCTCCCCCGTTCGCCAGCTTCTGTCCGTGAGGTATAGTATGAATTTTTATCCGGTCTTTTTTCCTGGTGACAGTTGGGATAGTGACTCTAAACAATTAGTGACATTTTCTAACTTAGATGGTTTTTCTCCAAATTGCGTTTGATTCATACGAGTTTGCAGCAAGTATTAATTTTTATTCAATCTTTTTTGTGTGGAGACAATTAGCCATGGTAATGCGTATGACCACATGATTGAAAGAACAAGAGATCAGCCATTTTCTACGAGCCGTTTCTTTGCTCTCTCATCTCTCTAGTTGAAACATGGTCGTAATTCAACTTCCTTGTAAGGATTTGTATCTGAAACTATGTATAATTGCGAAAACATTTTGAGTTTTTTTTTTTTCAGGATAAGAATGAGTTTCGACTCAAATGTGTCGAACAATGAGATAGATTTGCTTATTAGTAAACAAAAAAACGCAACAACAATGATATTCGAGAACAAGAACGAGATCACACAGAGAATAGTCAGCCGCCGCTGTACCTCTAACTGGGTTGTCTGAATCGTTTTCGTAAAATTCAATTTCGAAAGAGAAAACAAACGTAAACTTTTATAACAAATACAAAATATGTACATTCATAAACAGAACATACCCGAAAGTTACAATGACTTAAAAGACGGACTTTATAAACAGCCTGCACCAGAATCATCGGCAAACTAACCAAACAAAAAAATATATTTCTACGTGAGAGAGTCACAACAATTTAAACAATCGTACCCAAAGTGACTGAGCTAGTCGGTCAGTGCTGATTCATGCTGCCAGGACATTTCTTATAGAAATTACATACTTTGCAATAAAAACACATTTTTTCACTTAAAATATTTGTATACAAGGTTTTGGTAGCAGTTTGCAATTCTAATTAATAATATTCCGTTGTTTAACTGATGAATGCTGTTATGGCTGCCACGACATACGATATTCACAGCTTCACTGACTCACATACAAATCGAAAGTTCTTCGATATCCGAAAGAACGGAGAGCAAGAGACTTGGAGGGACCAAATGGTATAGTAGTTTGGGGCGTCCTTAAAATTGAGTAATTAAACCTGTTTTAGAGATTTTTTACAAATAAAACATTAAAAAACTAGAAGCAATCTAGAATGAGAGAAAATGATGACTCGCCTCGAGAAAGAGAGAATATATTAAGAAACGTCGATTAAAATAAGGCAATTAACCCATCAAATGCACGTCGATGATTAATAGCTACACTAAAAGGTATAACGGGTAGTCGTTAGCCACACTAAAAGGTATAACGGGTAGTCGTTAGCCACACTAAAAGGTATAACGGGTAGTCGTTAGCCACCAGAGTCGTGATTTACACTAAAAGGTATAACGGGTAGTCGTTAGCCACCAGAGTCGTGATTTGTTAGCGAATTTAATTTTCTCTCACTTCTTGAGGAAGTGAGAGAAAAAAATGTCTCCCTATTTTTTCGCACATTACACGATGTAATCGTGTAATGTGCGAAAAAATAGGGAGACATTTCTTCGCTCCTTTTTGAACCTTCATGATTTGAGCATCATCCTTCTCGACCCTTCAAATACAACAAACGTCTCAATATTGTGACTGAAGTTGAATTCCTGACCTGAATCTGTGAAGCTGCCCCCACGATCAATCAATAATCCAAAATTCGCACGGCCAAGTGAGTCGGAGACATGAAAAAAATTTTCTGATTCGGGCAGGACTCTCCGAAAGGAAAAGGCGTATCAAAGTCAAAGAAAATATAAGCAAATTTGGTTGCAAACTATTTTAAAGGACGTGAAGAAATCCAAAATGAGAAGAAGGTACTTAGAGGAATGAGCATCGTCAAAAAGCGAAACTCGAGGTTTCGGTTTTCCCCGTGAACGATTTTGACCTTAACTTGAGCGAGCATGGTCGAGTGACGACATGACCGGAGTCACTTCTACTGATTTCGAGTCACTCCTATTGTGTTCTGTGAGAATGGTGAGATAAGTTAGAAAAGTGCGATTACTTCCAAAAGTATATCGGTCTGAATGCATCGAACTCGGAAACGCCATAAGAAGGCACACTTTCATTGCTTCAATATCGGGGACATAAATTGCTCCTGGATATAAAAATTTTCTTTTGATTCCTTTAAAAAAGTTTCTCATCTAGCTATATGAAAAAAGTGAAGAATTATCAGCATGTGCAAAACAGAAATACATAGAACAGTGAAGTATGTCTCTTTCTAACAGACTTCTTCATCCATCTATGAAACTCGAATTTTGGAAATTTAAAATTTTTATGCGATTTTCAAAGCAGCACGAAATGATCACTTACTAATGTTTTGCTCCGCATCGCATGGTGGACACTCGCATCGATTTTGAAACTTGTGACACCTAGGGTAAATTTTTCATGTCATTCATTCCTCATTTACCACAAAACTAAAAAAAAGTCGTTAAATAACATGGAGGGAGGAAAATGTTAAAAGCACCAGTTTACTGCACTCAGAGAGATATCGGCTGCATTTTTGACACGGTAATGAAGAATTTCTCCAGTCAGGTACTTTCCGTCGCTTCTCCCTGTTCTCCTCAAATTATTATTTAAAACACAAATTTTACTTAAGGGATTGAAATTTGAGAAATAAAAGTCCCCTGCGCCTAGTTAAAAGACCTACTGAAAAGACTTCAGATGCCTCACTCACACGTCGATGGAGAAATTTCCTTCATCCGTTGGTCTTCATAATTGAATTAAAAGGTTCATAGTATCTTGATTTATCTGGATTGGAAAACATTAGTAATGAGGTCAGGGCATAAAATTTTGAGATCTTTTATTTTAAACTCAAAAAAATGAAAATTTAAATTTTTGTAGATTTTGGCGTATTTACAGTTGGTATTTTTTGGCGTCTCTACAAAACAAGTTTTTTGTTGTTGGTTAATGAAACGAGTTTCACGAGAGATTCAGAATTCTCAAGTGTTGTGTTTTCAGGCGTTATGTGACTTAGGAAAGCGATCTGACTACTGAAACAAGATGAGGCAAAAGTTCTGCGCCTTTTTACAGCAGAAATGGCGCTCATTGACGGAAATGGGGGGAATTGTAAAAGTTCGGGCCACCGTCCCCCTTTTTATTTTCTTGAGCCCTCTCCCTAGTTTTATATTGAAATTAATTGTTTTATCACACAATGTTCGATAGAGCATAATAGGGTTTTTGAGAAGATGAAATCTTATGAGGAGTGAGGGTTGCAAAAGCTTCAGGCGACAATTTAAGATGGTTTTCTTCAAACTGAGGTCTGTTGGGAGTCGTTACAAAGCGGCCATTCGAGTAGGAAGAAGAAAAAAAACATTACGGCGGGGTTTATTTATGGACGTTACATCGCAGCCATTCCGGGGGAAAGAGAAGAGCAAAAATGATAATGAATGTTCTATAATGAAGTTCTATAATAAATTCTATGAAATATGTTCTATAATGAAGTGGCTCTTGTATTACGGGGGCGTCGGTGAGATGTTGAAGGTGAGCAGAACAGGGGGACTGCCAAAGTAAAAGTTTCCCTTCACTGATACAAACGGAAACAACCAACTCGTAAAACAGAGCAAACGAAAACAAGAGTTATTTCTGGTCATTCATTCATTTGTGAATGAAGCTCAAAATATTGATTTTCTGATGAATCGGTTACTGAGCTTTACGTTTGTTTCATCACTTTGGTGACTGTTTCAAACAAGTTTTTGCAAACCATTCATAGAAATTCGAGAAGTTTCCAGGTTGAAGTGTGAAAAAGTGAAATCACTCAGTATTAGTTTTTTTTCGAATGAATAAAAAAAACATTCTTAACCTCTTATGACCGTAAGATTAGAAATATTGACAGCTAAAGCAGATTAGAAGAATTATAGTTTTACTATACATCTTTTGATGCAAAATATTAAAACAAATACAATTGAATAGTTAGAAAAAAAGCAAAGCAAAAAAAGGCAAAGTACTAAGACCTATTAGGTTGTATAAAAAGTTCTTGCGATTTTTGTTGCTTGCTTATGAATGATTCATTTTCAACAAAAGTTTTGTTACAAACCAGTGAAGTTTTACAAAATTTTGTAGCCCGTTTTTCGCTCTATCTAATCGTGACACTTAATTTGGAAAAAATTCTATTTGGTCTCTTGTTCAGGTTTCAAAAATAGCATGGACTTTGATGACTGTTTCAAACAAATTTTTAGGACGATTTTTTTGTTCCAGTTCAAGCTAAGCCCAAAAGCTGTCGTGAAAGCTCGTGATATCAACGATGCCTTTGGCCAAAAAATCACTAACGGACGTACGGCACAATGGTGGTTCAAGAAATTCCTCAGTGGTGACGAGAGCCTCGAAGATGAGGACCGCATTGATCGACCCCGTGATGTTGACAACGACCATCTGAGAGTCTTAGTCGAAACCAATACAGTAACAACTGTTCGAGAGCTTGCTGAAGAGTTGGATGTAACACCTAAGACAATTTACAACCACCTGAAAGAGATTGGGAAGTCGAAAAAGATCGACAAATGGGGGAAAAGCTTGACAAATTTGTCGAAAAAGCTCCTCGATAAAAAAACAAACGACCCTCCAAAAGATTAACGAGTTGGGGAACGAGACTCGGCCTAATCCGTCATACTCATCTGATCTCTCGCCCACCGACTACCACTTTTGCAAGCACCTGGACAACTTCCTGCAAGAGAAATGCTTCAAAAAACATGACAATGCCAAAAATGCCTTCAACGATTTCATCGTCTCCAGAACTCCTGATTTCTATACTACCGGCAGGAATAAATTCGCTTCTCGCCGCAAAAAAGGTGTTGATTCCAATGGGACATTTTTCATTTAAAAAAGCTATCTCTTAGCTGAGTTATGATTGTTTAAAGTAAACGGTTGAAAACCGCAAGAACTTTTTATGCAACCTAAAAAGTAGACGAATTTGTTCACAAGACATTCCAGCTTTCTTTAAATCAACTTCACATATAAAAAAAATTTCATATAATAACCTTCCTTGCGCTTGTTCGCGCTCCCGCCTCTTGACAGGGTACCCGCTCCCCTGAGATATCCTGATAGAAGCAGTGGAAACCTCCTAGATCACTGCTAGTGTGAATAGCAGATGTGGGGTAAGTCAGCTTTGTGCAAGAGCACTACCAACATTTCTTAACCCCCCTGGTATGGGTGGATCTGTCCGGGGTGGGAATCGAACTCGGGACTCTTCGAACAACAGTCGAACACACTACCATCATGCCACGCCCGGGCCGTGGATGGTTTCCCGAATAAATAACTTTTGATGTTTCACGACGTTTCACAATACGACTGTTCACACCTACGAAGTTTCACACCTACGACGTTTCACTCCACGACTGTTAACACCTACAACGTTTCACAACGCGACTGTTCACACCACGACGTTTCAGACCACGACGTTTCACACCACGACGTTTCACACCACGACGTTTCAGACCACAACGTTTCACACCAAGACTGTGCACACCCACTACGACTTTTCACACCATCACACAAAAAGATAGCTTATACTTACACTGCTTCGGCTATCACAAAGGCTATGCGATCCGCATTGCGCCCCAGTTCTCAATCTTTAAAAGTTGGTAGGGAGAGAGATCCCCATACCGAGAGAGCGAGGAAAGAATCGAGAGTGAGAGAACGAGAACGAGAGAAAGAGGGAGGCAATTTTTTATCTACCTCTCGCGCGCTCTTTCATGTAAGGGGTTTCCTTCGTCTCCAACTCAGTTGCATTTCGTTGAGCTCCCCCTGGGTCGGCTGTTCTCTACATTCATCTCTTCGGCTGACTGAGCGCTGTGGCTGCTGCCTTTTGGGCGCGCTACATGCTGCCATAGCGCTGTGGCCGCTGCCTTCTGGGCGCGTCACATGCTGCCATAGCGCAGTGTTGCAGCCTTTGTGCGCAACACTTGCTGCTCCCAATAAGCGCGAATCTCTTGCTGCCCGTGGGGCGCAATTTTTTTTCCTTGCTGCTTAACTTGCATGAGTGCAGTACGCCAATAATGCATGAGTGCAGTACGGCACTACACTCAGTAACCTAAGCACATATACTGTGCTAGAACTATTATAAATTATGCGGTGCTGTCTATATGACACTAAATAGGTGCATATCACCGCGATTCCGACATTTTCTTGTCCCCTTTTGCAAGGCTGAAATATGACTAATATTTAGTTATTTTAAGCATGCTGTCGGATGAGGAGGGAACGGCCCAGCTGGACGCCGGCGAAGCCGGTAGAAGAGCAGGCCCGTTCATGTCGTCCTCATCAGGCTCGTCATCAAGCGAGGAAGACGCGAGGACCCACAAAAAGCGTCGCAAGAACCGACGAGAGCGAGCACGCTTGTCGTCTTCAGACAGTTCCAAGTCACCTCGACGATCACCAGATGCTGCAAAAAGCATGGAAAGAACATCGGAACTGAAGCCTCGCTACAAAATACCGACGGTTTTCGAATTCGCGAGCGCAGCGGATATTATTCCCCCTGCACCAACACTGCAGGAGAAGCCTCAGAGGAAGAGAGTGCGCATCTCCGAGCGGGCACTCAGTACCTTCGAGCTTCATGCAAAGGGAAAGTTTCTCGAGCGCGAAGAACGATCGGCATTCATTGAGAAGATGCCTCTTCCAGCGTCTAAACTGGCCATGTCTCCAGAGACGGACGACTCCGTAGGAGTCATAAAGTTTGCGAAGTGCCACATCAGCGAAAGCTCACTGGCGGCGACACAAGAGGTCACCACTACGGCGTTAGCGGGGCTAGCCTTCGCATTCGATGAATGCATCTCTGGCCGCGTCTCAGAGAATTCCGAAACGGCGACCGGGTACATATCCGCTGCTATGAATCTTCTAAGCGTATGCATCCAGGATCTAACCGCGTTCCGGAGAGAGGGCATACTAAGATCTGTGGGTGTCGAGCCGCGAAAGGCGATGCCGACATTCAGGACAGCTCCGATCTCCTCGACTACAACAGTGAGTCGTTGTCGAGAGCCAGTTCCGCCCATCTTTGGCGAGGGACTTCAGAAGGAAGTCATTACCGCAGCACAGCCAGACGACTTCTCCAAGTCGCTCAACACACTGCGTCAACACAAGTCAACACACCAGCGCAAACCTGAGAAGCCACACTTGAAAAGGTGCGTTGTTGACACACTTTCGGATGAGATAGAACTTTCCGGGGTAGGTGGGATTCGCCTTAGAGTAGAAAAGTGGGAAGCACTCTCTAGAGACACGTGGATAAAAGAAACCGTACAGGGTTATAAGATACCTTTTATACACACACACCCACCTCTATCTATTCCTATTCGTAAAAGGCAAGATAGTAGTCCCGAGATCGACAGAGAGGTTGATAGCTTACTCGAGAAAGGCGCAATTACCGCCATTCCGTGGGGCTCAAGGGTCTGGTTGTCTTCCATATTTCTGGTACCTAAGAAGGATGGAAGGCAGAGACCGGTCATAAATCTGAAACCTTTGAATTGTTTTGTCGAAAAAGTTCATTTCAAAATGGAACAGTTTCTCTTCACCCGAGACCTGATTAGTGGGGGAGAGTTCATGATAAAGATAGACATGAGAGACGCATACTTCGCCGTTCCCATCCATGAGGACTCGCAGAAGTTTCTCGTTTTTCAACACAGAGAGACACTCTATAAGTTTCGGGCTCTCCCGTTTGGTCTGTCAACTGCTCCATACGTGTACACACGCCTGTTGCGGCCCGTTGCAGAGAAGCTACGAAAATACGGTATCCGCATGCTAGTCTACATAGACGACTTGATTTTCTTCGGTGATACCTCAGAAGATCTCGACAGCGTCAGGAAGTGTGCCATAGATCTGCTTGTTTTCTCTAGGTCTAACAGTTAATTATGAGAAGTCTTGTTTTCCTCCGAGCCAGGTCGTTGAATTTCTAGGCATAGAAATAGATACACGCAGCATGCTCTTCCGTGTCCCAATCAGAAAGATTACGAAGATAAGATGCATGGCACTCGGCCTTCTCAAAACGCAAAACAGCACCATACGTCAACTGGCTAGCTTCACAGGATTGTGTCAGTCGATAGCTGTAGCCTGCGAATACAGTAGATTCAAATCACGAGCTACACAGAGGCTGATTAACGACTCGATGATTTCGCAGGCAAAGGACCCCTTTGCGAGAATCATAACTCTGTCGCAGGATTGTAAAGAGGAGTTACTATGGTGGTCCAACATAGATTCCAAATTCTTTACTGAGAGAATAACCTACCCCCCTGTTTCACTCGTCATCCAATCTGATGCATCGAATGAAGGATGGGGAGCGGTTTGTAACAATCGTCGCACTGGAGGCAGATGGTCTATCCAAGAGAGTTCACTGCATATTAATGTCCTAGAACTAACTGCTGCGATGTTCGCTCTCTCATGTTTTGCAAATGGGATGAAAAACACGACAATCCAGCTAGAGCTAGATAACACTACAGCGGTTTGGTTTATAAATAAGAGAGGAGGCGTACGTAGCACGGCTCTTAACAAGGTTGCGCAGCAAGTCTGGGACTGGGCTATGAATCGTAATGTGCACCTCTCTGCTACGTATAGACCAGGCTCTGAGAATGTAGAAGCAGATTACGAGTCGCGAACTTTCTCGGACCATTATGAATGGTCCCTGGATAGACAGGTAGTTGATATTCTATGGGAAAGATGGGGCGAGCCTTCCGTAGACCTGTTTGCCACTCGACATAACACGAAGTGTAGGGAGTTTTTCTCTTTCCGCCCAGACCCGAATGCGAAGGCGTGCGACGCCTTCAGGCAAGCATGGTCGGACCTACACGCATACGCTTTTCCACCGTTCCGCCTAGTCGGAAGAACAGTCAGGAAGGCGATCCGAGAAAGGGCAAAGCTGATCTTGATCGCGCCCGATTGGCCGAGTCAGCACTGGTATCCCCTGTTGTCACAGTCTGCCCGGGATCGAATGAAACTGCCGATAGCGTCGATTCTGAAAGATCTCAAGGGCAACGCTCACCCCATCTCCCCTCAAACACTGAAGCTCACAGCATGGAGAATGTTAGATCGAATCTTATGACCACAGGACTGGACTCCGTCGGAGTTGAAGCAGTAATGAACTCCTGGGCCCCTTCTACGCTTAAGCAATATGAGAGTGCCCTTAGGAAATGGTCGTCGTTCTGCGAGCATAGTCACATAGACGGGAGAAAACCTTCTTCCCAAGCCATCATAAACTTCCTCGGAAGACTTCATGAAGATGGTCTGGGTTACTCTACAATATGTACTCATAGAGCAGCAATCAGCAGCTATCTAGAGATTGTAGGGACTAAGGTTGAAGATACTCTGATTAGTAGAGCTGTTAGAGGATTCTTTAGAATGCGCCCATCAAAGCCCAAATACGATACTATCTGGGATGTTGCGCAGGTTATAAGTTTCTTTACCGAAAAAGGAGCTAGCGAGCAGCTCAGTCTGGAAGACTTGACTCTGAAGCTAACCATGCTCCTGGCCCTAACATCTCCTAATAGAGTGTCAGAGATAGCACGTTTTTCCCTAGAAAACTTACAAAAAGGATCAAAAAAGTGGATATTCCACCTAGACTTTGTAAATAAAAATAGGGGACTGGGCAAACCACATAGAGCGACATTCGAAAGATTTCCCGATCTGACTCTCTGCCCTATACACACCATGGAGGTTTACTTAAAACAAACATCACAGATTCGCCACGGCGAAGACAGTCTTTTGTTAAGTATAATAAAACCCCATGGGAAAGTTACGCCTTCTACAGTAGCTAGATGGCTTAAAACTACGCTATCTCACGCGGGTATAGCGGACAGCTTCTCGGCTCACTCTACAAGAGCAGCTAGTACGTCCGCCGGCACTAGAAGGGGCCTTTCGGGGCAAGCGATCATGGCAGCAGCTCATTGGGCGCCTAGGGGATCGACCTTCGAACGATTTTATCACAAGGATGTGGAGTCTTTTCAAGACACAATTCTCACATCGGGGTATGTCGAATAAGCCTTTGTGATAGCCGAAGCAGTGTAAGTATAATATTTTATTTTGCAAGACAACCTACCGGTTGTTGAAGTAAAATATTTATTATGCTTTCACTGCGAAGGCTATCACAAACCCGCCTCACAAACATAAAATAACTAGATGATGAACTAATCTTTTCGAAAAAGAGATTTTTTCTTTGTCCCACCCAATTTCCAATGTTCAAATTGCAGAGCGGTTGATAAGACGCCAAGCGAGCCGAGCAAGAAGGATAGACCGCGCGGGAAACGCGGCGGCGGGTACAAGAGGAAGGATAAGAAGTAGCACTATGCAGCACTTCTTTGTTGCAAATATTGTTGTTTGTGCAATATTTTTGTTGATGAGATAAATGATATTTTACCGAACAGCCTGGTTTTGGTCACTCAACGAAATGCAACTGAGTTGGAGACGAAGGAAACCCCTTACATGAAAGAGCGCGCGAGAGGTAGATAAAAAATTGCCTCCCTCTTTCTCTCGTTCTCGTTCTCTCACTCTCGATTCTTTCCTCGCTCTCTCGGTATGGGGATCTCTCTCCCTACCAACTTTTAAAGATTGAGAACTGGGGCGCAATGCGGATCGCATAGCCTTTGTGATAGCCTTCGCAGTGAAAGCATAATAAATATTTTACTTCAACAACCGGTAGGTTGTCTTGCAAAATAAAATATTTTTTAGTAAATCTTTTGAGTTTTTTCAGGCAAAGTGCAAAATATTAATTGTACTTTCTTTTGTTGAAGTGAAATATTCATTATAGTTTCATTGCGATATAGTCGAAATCGAGTGCATTATTTTTGTGTTTTCTATAAAAAGACAGTTCGGTACTGACAGAGAATAGGAGCCACATCGTGCAGCAAAATGCAGGGGAGAGGAGCCTACGTCGAACTAGACAAGTGCCGAAAAATCAATTGAATTTATAATAATTGTAAATTCCAGCAGCACTAAGAAATAAGAAATAAAGTTTTTTCGACCGTGACTTTACATTATTGACTGCATGAATAGAGATGAAATTTTTTTGTTGTCGAACTGGGGATTTTCGTCGTAGTTTTATACTGGAAGCTATGAATCCAAAAAAAACATTCAGTGGATCCCTTTTCTCCGTTTATATAAAATCAACAAAAGAGTACAATAAATATTTTGCACTTTGTCAAAAATTATAAAATTAGAATAGAAAAATAAATGTCTTGTTTCTAATATACCATTACAATTTGAAATTTTTTTTCTAACAAATACAATTGTTTCACTAAAAAATCACACAATTTCAAGTGTATTAAAATAAATACTATTCAAATATTCACTAAAAAATGTATCTTTTTGGTTTCATGGTGTGAAAAGTCGTGGTGTGAAACGTGGTGGTATGAACAGTCGTGGAGTGAAACGTCGTAGGTGTGAAACGTCGTGGTGTGAAAAGTCACAGAAACAACTTTTGAACTTTAAAAGGGTTAGTTAAACTAATAGAGTTTTCCCCTCTGCTTGACCTGTCATTAGTGGATCTAACGTGTATTTTTTTTTGAATTCATTTGAGATTAGTCAGTTTTCTACAACTTTTTAACAAATCTTTTTTTGAATTTTTTTTATGGTTTGTGTTAAGGCCCGCCCCATTCCCGGCACCAGATCGGTGAAGAGACATTTTCGCTATAATGTTATATTTTGCTAGACAAACACAGTTTGTTGAAGTAAAATATTTATTATGAGTCAATGCTCAAATCAATCAAATGGCTTTGTTCGACTTGGTCGACTGAGATCACACTTTCAAACGAGGGCGGGAGAGTCCCTCGGAACCTCTCGCGCGCGAGAGAGAAAACGGCCCGTCCTGCCATAATCCTCAGTGTTCGTCGTGTGCGAGAAGCGTGGAGGACGGAGCTGCTTTTCGTGAAATTTTTCGTCGTTGTCAACTGGTAATGAACCAATGGTTTCCACTTGTTTTTCTACTGCATTCTGCATCTGGGTTGTGTCACGAAAGTACAACAACAACAAATTTATTAGCCACATGAAGGTCTAAAGGCCAGGTTGTGCCTTCTTGTGAGGGTACTTATGCTTCCTCGGATGAAGCTTTCCTCTTGCGGCTGACTGCCCTCCCCTGCTCGCTTGGGCCGCCTTCACCTGTTGCGGGCTGCAACGAAAGGAAGTTTTTGGTCAAAGTTTTTTATGGGAGGGAGTGGTGGGCACTTGATTGATTTTCGCATTGAGTTATAATAAATATTTTACTTCAACAAACTGTGTTTGTCTAGCAAAATATAACATTATACTTCAATGCTCAAATCAATCAAATGGCTTTTTCAAAAATACCTTTGTGCAAGAACTGCTTTCTGGAAGGAATCTCTCCGTGTATTGTATCCTTTATGAAAGAAATTCTCGAATGTGGAGCTATGGGGGGCCCAGTTAGCTGCTTGAAGTATTTGTTGTAAAGACAACCCGGAATTCTTAGCCATTGTAGTCGACACTGCCCTTGTTGAATGTGCCCCGAAAGATGTGTAACCCGCAAGGCTTAGTACTATCTTAATCCACCTAGCAATAGTTTGTGAAGTAACTGTATTGTAGGGTTTATTGAAAGACAGCAGAAGATGATCAGGTCTGGAATCATCTTTAGTGACTTCGAGGTACCTTTCTAAAGTTGCGATCGGGCAAAGCATAGTATTAACAAATCTGTAATAGCTTGCCGAATGCGCTTTTTGACCTATTCTTCTATTTTTGGTCATGTCAAGAAAGAATGTCAAAGAATCAGCACCTCTCTGTAAACTTGTTAAAGAAAGCTGCACAAGTTCTGAAGTTCTTTTCGGAGAAGCAAGCGCTAATAACATTGTAAGTTTCAGAGTCAATCTTTTGCGAGTAAGATCTTCCGTTTTACCCCAGTTGGTTACTTTCTTAACTTCCCAAACCTCAGAGTATTTAGGCTTTGGGGGCTAATCTAAACATGCCTTTCATTAGACTTGAATTTTTTTTGAAAATTATCTTGAAAGTATTAATCGCGCTCAAAAATATTAAGTTTTGCAGCGTGAATTTTTATCATCTTGGGCATGTTTCTTGAAGTTATTAGGTTGAGCATCACAAAAAAACGTTGTTTTTCAAGTTGAATATCCCGAAATACTATTTAAATTGAACATTACCAAAAGTCATGAACATCAATCGACCCTCTCGTTCTCAATCGACCCTCTCGTTCTCATAGAGATTGGTGACTTATCAAGGGCTCTCTTGAAAAGTCAATAATGTCTACAATTCCACCTTCCATACTCACTCTACAAATTCCAACAGTTCCGTTGCCGTTCGTGATGTCCCTTATTGAAGATCTCTTCTCGAAACATCTTCAGCCCGTTCAGAAGACACTGTCAGACCAAGCAGCAGAGATTTCTTCTCTACGTCAAATTCTAGCGGAAGTTCAGAGTAGCCTATCTCCAGTTTCTCTTCGTCCACATATATACTCAGCAGTGGTTGAGTGTACAATCAGGGATAAAGACATGTTAATGAGGAAGTCCAAGCGAGCGGTTCTTCTTCGACTCCCCGAGAAGGCTGTCGCCGATGAAACCCACAAAAACGACCAAAGAACCATTGAGCAGATCTTCCAGAAAATAAACTCGTCCGATCTCATGAAGTCCCTCAAAACTGGCAAGATCTCTCACCATCGCCACCCTGTGGGTGCCCCTCGGCCCTCCACGTCTACTGGACGACCGATCAAAATTGAGTTCGCCAACTCATGTGACCGAGACATGTTCCTCATGCTCTGTAAACAAGTCAAAAGTGTCCCAAAAGGATGCCATATCAGATCCGATCTCTCTCCCGCTGAACTAATCGCTGAGCGTGACTGTAAACGAATTTCCCTAGAATCTTCTCACATTCCCGTCAGACTGGTCGACTCTCATCTTGAACCAGTCCTCCCTCATCAAAAATGGAAAAAACAAGAGAAAATCTCTCATTAATACCCAGACCACATCCCTTTCTTCTCCACCTGCTCTAACTCGGACCTATGCAGCTGTAGCGTCCTCCTCTACTCGGATCAGAAACCCTCCCTCTACAAGTGAAATCTCCTTATTCAACACCCCTATTTTCTCTGCCACGACCCCTCCACCAGCACCACAGCCTTCTTCTCGTCCTCGCCTTTCTCTTATTCCCCGACCTCGTGTCCCTCTTACCTTGTCCAAAAAATCAGAAAATTGCATGGTCAATAAATCGCTGACCCTGAATGAGCCTCCAGTAGTCATCAGAAGAAGCGCACGCACTCAGCAGATGGCTGCGGACAAGAAAAAGCGATCGAAATAGCAATTAAAGAGAGTGAGTTCATCCAAGCTTAAATGTGTCTCATTCAATGCTCGCTCGATTAAGAACAAATTATATGATCTTTACCATCTACTTAGATCGTCCTTCCATGACATTCTATTCGTTTGTGAAACATGGCTGAATTCTTTTGATCCTGATTCACTTCTCACCGACGCTCTCCCATACCTCGTGTTTAGAGCAGATCGTCTTGATAACAGCCGCGGTGGTGGAGCCGCTTTACTTGTTAGCAATAAACTTTCTCCGGTCAGTGTATCCTCATTTTCTCAAGACTCAATTGAATGCATAACTATTAACATCTTTCCAAATGATTCATTTACACTTCCTTTTCCCTCTCTTCGACTTGTTTCCTGTTACCGATCGCCTAACTCTCCCATGAATGCCATTGATGATCTCAACAGTTACCTCATTCCTCACTGCTCCATTCCTTACCCTGTGATCATCTGCGGAGACCTGAACTTCCCGAATGCCGATTGGTCAGCAGCCCCTCCCCCCACCCAAGACAAGGAACCCAACTCTTTTTCACAATTCACCAATGACTACCACTTAACCCAGCATGTATTGACTCCAACTCGCGCATCCAACATTCTCGATTACGTTTTTTGTAATCATGATCTCATCACCGATTGCATAACTTCTCATCCTTTCTCGACGGGCGATCATCTATCAATAAGTTTTTCGATCTCTAAATGCTCCACGCGTCCCAATAGATCATGCTCTAAGTTACTCCCTCAATGGAGAAAGGCCGACTGGAACGCCATCAGTCAATCTCTTTTCCCTATAAATTGGACGATTGTATTTTCCACCTTGAGTATTGACCAATGCGTTCTTCATCTCACAGATGTTCTATCTTCTCTTGTGCATCAATATGTACCATTATCGAAGCTCCGTAAACCTCATTTGAAATACCCCTCCAAAATTCGAAGATTATTTAGTTTTCTACAAAGATCTAAGAAAAAATATCCATCAGCAACATGTACTATGAGAACATGCAGAAAGTTGCATAAGGCTATTTTCAAATTCGAATGTGAACGAGAGAGTCTGTTAAGTTTTCCAAAGAATTTCATGCAATTCTACCGTAGCATTGCGAACCGCACTAAACCTAACAACACAATTTCGTCTTTGATTGTTGACGATGTTCCATTGACATGTCCTCTTGAGATTTCTAACACATTCGCCAAATTATTTGCTTCTGTAGCCTCAAATCCAGTTCAAGGTCCATTATCATTGAGCTGTTATTCAACTCCTATTGTGTACAACTCCATTCTATCTCCGATAGACATTCACAATCTCATCAAGGGTATTGTTCCCAAAATTAACACGTCTCCTGATGGTTTACCTAACATTTTCATCAAGAACTGCAAAGACGCTTTGTCACTTCCACTAGCCATAATATTTTCTAACTGCTTAACACTTGGTTACTACCCAGCGGCATGGAAAACAGGTTTGATTAAACCGATTCACAAGAAAGCTAGCAAAAGTGATGTTAAAAATTATCGTCCTATCACTCTCGTCAGTTCGTTGTCTAAGCTATTCGAGAAGCATTTGTACAATGTAATTTACCAGCATCTTGAAATGAATACCATTTTACACTCCAATCAGTCTGGTTTTCGTCGAAATCGGTCGACTACTTCATCTCTTGTTGAGTCCCACGCTTTGTATCTTTCTTTCCTATCCAGGAAAATCCCTTCTGACATCTGCCTGATTGACTTCTCAAAGGCATTCGACATGGTCGATCATCGACTCCTTCTTTACAAGCTTGAATGTGCAGGTATCCACTCGTCTCTATTGTGTCTTGTTTCTTCGTTTCTCTCACAGCGATCTTTTCGTGTGAATGTTAATGACAATCTTTCTGATGAACAAAGAGTGGCCACCGGTGTTCCTCAGGGAAGTTGTTTAGGCCCCCTGTTCTTCTCGATTTTCATAAATGATATTGTTGACAAGATTCCAGAGAATGTACACTGTTTTCTTTATGCCGATGATGTTAAGATTTTTTCCGATGATCCTATTGCTCTACAAATAGCTTTGAATTCAATAGCCGACTACGCCTTCAAATGGTCTCTCTCCATCTCATTCGCAAAGTGTCTGATCATTCATTGTGGTCCTAACAACTCAGGTATACAATACCATATTAACCATCACAAACTACCGACCCAGTCTCACGCTCGAGACCTTGGAATTCTATTTGAAAGCTCACTATCATTTTCCACTCATATTGAAAGTACTATCTGCAAAGCTAGTAAGTGCATGAATATCATCTTCCGATCTCTGAAAACAGCATCAATACCAGTACTACTCGAAGCTTACAAGACTTATGTGCTGCCACTCCTAGAGTATGGATCTGAGATCTGGTCCCCAACTTCTATAGGCCTCATAAATGCCTTAGAACGCGTTCAAAGATCTTTTACCAGAAGGCTTCTAGCTCGAGCCGGCCTCCCCAACTTGAACTACCTTCGTCGTCTGAGTTTTCTATCTCTTAACACACTAGAATATCGGCGATCGATAGCTGATCTGTGTTTCGTTCACAAAGTTGTTCATGATGCAATTAGGCTTGATAAGAGCACGCTGTTCCGCATTCTTCCTTCTCCTTATGGAAACCGCAAAACACATTCATTGCGGTTCGTACTCCCCTTCAAATTTCCTCAGTCTCACAGTACGTGTGTATCTAGATCCATTAATGTATGGAACTCGTTGCCTTCTATTGCTGTATCTTGTAAGTCACCAAGTGCTTTCAAAAGATTTCTTCTCCAACTCCCCGATTCTGTGATTGTCGTTTCCTCGAAACTTTGCCTTAATTGACTTTTCCTCCCGTGAACATGTCATATTTTCGTTGTTAATTTATTTTTTACTTTCCTCGAACATTCGGTGTTAGTTTGTATCACCTAAACTGAGCTCACTTAAGTGACAGTGATCCGTTTTGTATACCCATTCATCATCATAATTGTATACAACCTGGAATAAAGAATGAATGAATCATGAAACAACTCAGACAGAAAAAATAGCTATTTACAAAACTGATTATACGGACACGCTATATCAAAAACACTTCAGAGCCGATTACTTCATTTTCCACAGAAAAGCCCTCCAGAATGGCTCGTAAATCCACTTGATCTCCCATATCTTGGCTTCTCTGAAGTGGAAAAACACGTTCTTGAACTGCGATTTTTTCTATGACGTGAGTGCTCGAATGTCAATGAGTCCTGTAAATTTAAAATTTACTTGAAAACGATTTTGGTTTCAAGAGGAGCTAGATTTCTTTTAAAAAATGCGTCTCGAAAAACCGATCAAGCAAGAAGATTAGTAATAGTAGATTGTACATAGAAGATACCTTATCAATCAGAAGGTACTTTATCGAGAATAGGTTTTTTTTGCTCTATGTATTTTGCTCCCTATTAAAAACCTAGTTTTTAATCTTCAAATGTTCTTTGTGGGTGGTGCATTTGAAAACTTTCAACATGAACAAACAATGCTAATCGTTAGAAATTACGTTAAACATTGGCTCGGGATTAATTAATCACATCAACAAATAACTGTGCTAGAAAACAAATTTAGATAGGAGACTATATCGAATCGAACTGTGATTATGAAATTGTTCATAATCGGAGAACTTCACCGGCGATTTGCCATAACAATTGGATTTGTATGAGATATGATGATTTTTTAAACAAAATAGAGTTGAATTAGCACTAACTCTTCTTCTTGGTATTGTATCGCGTATGGTACGCTTTGTGGTACGGTTCGTTTTCCACTTGTCTCGGTCAAAGGCGATTCTCGGACTCAGATGGCCGGCTTCCTAGTCCGCGTTATTAGTTTATTGCCAGTTTGCTTCTTTCGTCCTCTTTCTCGCCGATCGTCAATGCGAGGGGACGGTGCTTGCAGCAAAAGCCAGTGCTGCCTCAGTGACTAGGCCGAACCATTTCGGCCTATTTAAATGTGATATGGTTGACGCCGACTCGTCGTTCGCTGGTCTCATGTTTTCGCGAAGAGAGATAATCGTTTCCAGCGGATCATATACAGTTCCACCGTTTGTCGACGTCGCTCAGCGGGTTTGGTAGTTGTCGAGCGTTTGGTTCCATACCAAGAGAGGAAAGGGGGAATACAGTATTTTTCTTCTTTTTTTGTTTTTTTCTCCCTTCTCACTTTTTTATAAATCTTTTTTTGTTCTGTCTTTTTTCTTTTTCCCTTTTTTTACTCTTTTTTTGGTGCTTTTTAGGCGACGAAAAACCTTTGAGACGCTTTAAATTAGCACTGAATGATTTCATTACATGAGAGACGGGGTTTTACGAGAACTGAAAGGTGGGGGGATCTATCAGGGGTCTTCAGCTACGCGGCCTGGGGATTGAAGTTATTTGAAAGCTGCCATGTTGATTGCCCAGCGCTCAATCGACACAGCCAGTCATGTTCACATATCTGAAACAAATATGTTATGATTGAGTGACTTGATATGACATGGAATTGATCGCATTCTTATAAAAAAACAAATGTTTAATTGAGATAAATAAGAATCTTCTCGTGCTCAGTCCCGCCTCGCGACAGAGTACGTGCTTTTCTGAGATCAAATGCAGACCTAACTTCGCAAGACCAGTGACTGTACCCTTAGCAAACATTGTAAAAATAATCACCTCTTGGAGGTGTACGCATCCGAACTTTCTTGACGGGTGTAGAGAAATTTTCCGGATCATCCGGCTGATAAACTCTTCTTCTAACGGGTAAAGACTCTTCCTCCTTGACCTTGAAATCAATCACTAAATTATCATTTTTACTCCAAACATGCGCATAAATCTTTTAGTGTTTCAAAAAGAGGAGAATGTTTGAATATAAGTTACAAACAAATGATTGAATGACTTTTTGAACGTCATTGAACATTCAAAAGAAAATTGAGACGCACAGTATGATCAGGGAGAGACCAAATGAACTATTGATGAAATTTCTGAGATAAAAAAAATTTGTACGCTACAACGCCGTGTGTCTACGCTCTTCGTTCTATTTCTTAAAATATGAATAACAGTTATGAATTCATAACTGCGTTAACTACCAAGAATTATGGCTTTTCATTTCTGAGGCATAGACTATAAAGGAATAAAAAATACCCTATATGTAATTTATTCAGATTAATTGTGTTTACATTTGATACAATATACACACTTTAAACTTGGTTAGTTTTCAGGAATTGGTTTATAGAAATAAATGTGTTGAGGAATACTTCATTGGACTAGGTTTTGAGCGATTGAACCGTGTGAATAACATACACAAAATTCCGAATTTTATCAGAATCGATGAGATTTCTTAAAGAAGATACAGTACTAGAACAAAATTAATCAAATAAGCGCGAACCTTCACGGCGATCTCCACTCTTTTCTCCGGTTGGAGGGCCCAACTTTTCGATATTTGGACTAATTTGGCCGCCGTTGGTCGATTGGTTGCCTTGTATTCCAACATTTTGTCCATAACCTCTCGCAACTCTGCCGGCATCTCTAAAATTCCCACTCTGATAAAGAATGTTCTGTCGCAGTTCGTTATAAAGAAATACTGTAGTTCCGCTTTGAGATACGGCAGAGCTGATTTGACATAAGTATTGTCTTAGTGTTCCGTCCGGGCGTGGTATAATGGTAGTGTGTTTGACTATTGTGCGGATAGTGCAGAGTTCTACTCCCACCCCGGACAGTTCCACCCAAACCAGAGGGGGTTAAGTAATGTTGGTAGTGCTAATGCACGAATCTGACTCTATCGACTTATGCTATTCACACTGGAAGTGATCTAGTGGGCAGCCACTGGTTCTACCAGGATAGGTCTGTCCCGCAACTCAGGAGAGCGCGTACCTTGCCGCGAGGCGGAAACAAGTGCGAGGAAGGTTATTATTATTGTCTTTAGTGTTCCGTGGAGTCAGAAAATTTTGAGCAGTATTCGTAGTTTTCAAGTGTTGAAAAATCGACACAGCCAGTCAAGTTCACATATCTGAAACAAATATGTTATGATTAAGTGACTTGAGATGACATGGAATTGATCTCAGTCTTCTTATATAAAAAGGTTTAATGAGATAAATAAGAATCTTGCCCGTGCTCGTTCTCGCCTCGAGACCGGGTACGTGCTTCGCTGAGCTCAAATGCAGACCTAACAACGTAAGACCAGTGACTGTACCTTTAGTATACATTTTGAAAATGATAAAAAATGATAACGAAATGATAAAGAATTATAACCTTTTGGAGTTGTCCGCATCCGATGGGGAACTTTCCTGACGGGGGGTGTAGTGAAATTTGCAGGATCATCCGGCTGATAAACTCTTCTTACTCTTCTAACGGGCGAAGACTCTTCCTCCTTTACCTTGAAATCAATCACTAAATTATCATTTTTACTTCAAACAAGCGCATAAATCTTTTAGTGTTTCAAAAAGTAAAATATGATTGAATATATGTTACAAACAAAGAATTGGATGACTTGTTAAAGTTCATGGTACAATACAAAAGAAATCTGAGACGCATAGTATGATGAGTGACCAAGTGAACTACAACGCTGTGTGACTACGCTCTTCGTTATCTTTCCTAAAACATAAAGTATATTTATAAAATCATATCTATTAATATGCATCGTAACTTGCAAGAATTATGGCTTTTCATTTCTAAGGCATAGACTATAAAGGAATAACAAAATACCCTATATGTTCTATTCAGACTAACTGTGTTTAAATTTGATACAATATACATACTTTAAACTAGGTTAGTTTTCAGTAAGTCATTTGAAGAACGAATGTGTTGAGGAATACTTCATTTAACTAGGTTTTGAGCGATTGAACCGAGTGAACAACATACAGCAGTTTGTTTCCTTAGTCTTGAAAAGTTAAAAATCTTAAAAAGTCAAAACTTTTCTCGAAAAAATGAAAAATAACAAATAGGGACATTTGAACTGACGTCATATTTCTTGAAACTTTTTTGTACTTCATCTCAGATCATCGACGAAATTAGTGAAGAAGAAGAAACGAAGTCGAAGTCAAAAGAGAAGTCAGGAGAAGACAAAGAATCCGAAGAAGAGGTCGCATTTTTAATTTATACATATTTCTGCCGCTTTTCTACAATCTATTTCGGGACTCATTCCGCATATCACCAAAAATGTTTCCTAAAGGGAAATTGAGTGTTGAATAGTGAGAAAACTTGAAAACTTGAAACTTGTTATGAATTTAAAACGAAAAACTTTGCGTTTTTCAAACATCACTACAATGCGAGAAAAAATTATCGAGGCGTTTGTTTGCAGGGTTGAAACGAAAATGAAAACACTGAGTTACCAAATACTTTATATCCGAAAGACGTGGAATCTCTCTGTTTGAATTGTATGATCAAACATAAAACACCAATTTTTGTATAAGTTCCAACTCTTTGCTTAAGAGTTCCTTTCTAGGAAGAAAGAGTGTCAACCAAAAGCGCCGCTCGTCTTACGATCTTCCCTTTCACTTCAACAGCTCGCAGCATGACCACTCACGCGCCCATTACTACAACAGCTCCGACGACGGCTCTCATAACCTCATCTCACAAGGAATGGCCTCACTACTCCTCTACAACCGTGCCGCCAGTCGCGATTCACACGACCAAGTCACACGACCGTTTCACGATCTTCACGACGTCCACTACTCCAGCGACGTTTCTTTTGCTTTTTGAAACATTAGCTGGTGAACGGATAGTATTTAGTTTCCGAATTTCAATCAAAAGTGCATTTTTCGATGTGAGTACAAGCGTATAAGAAGAAATAAATAGTTCATAGATTAAAAAATTTCACAAAACTCAAACTTATTGTTATTTTTTGCTTCAAGGTATCTATCGAGTCAGTTCGGGAATTTTTGTTGCTCCGCGGTGAAACCTTGTTTCTTATGTGAAAATTTTCTCTCAGGCGCATGACGTGGAAGCACCTCTCCCTCACCACGATTCCTTCCGTCGGTCCTGAGTATCGTAAGAATGAGCGAGACCTTGAAGCGGGCTTCTGGACTCGCTTCCAACCAAATCGGTGGTACCCTTCCGTCCACTACATAACAAATACGGGTCGGAGATAGCCGATAGCTACCACTTTCTGGACATCATTCACAAGCAGCAATGCTTTATCGTCCTAAGACGAAATCCCGTGAGCTAACTTAGTAGCTGCTCAGATTCGGCTCAATTCCTAGTGAATTGAGAACAGTTTGCTCATTCAATTCTCCCGGTACACCAAGTACTAAAAGAATCTCAGTGCGAGTAGTCAACTTAATATTATTCGATGTTTTTGCACACATTTTGCCTAGGAATATTTTTCAAGTGATTTTGATTTAATTTATAAAAAAACAGATTACAAATTTACCTACTTTTGAAGTGGTTGAATATGTTTGATTAAAATTTTCAAACGTCTCACGATACTTGAACATGAAAAATTTATTATGACTGTTGCACTCACCCAGAATGCTTTGTGTGTTGAGGCTGCTCTTGTTCATATTTGCGGGATATTTTTGATAGTCGACGTCATTTTTGATGTTATTTTTCCTACTCATTCACTTGATTTTGTCTTTAGGACTTCAATTACCTGCCTTCATTCAGCTCCATTCTACACGTATATGCTTTAAATATTGCTTACACTGCATCTTTTGTGCATATCACATTAATTATAGTTAGGTACTGGTAGTAAATATTAATAAGAAACAAATATTATTCAAAGCTATTTGAGTTTTACGTAATTAGTTCTTAACATCACACCTTTAATAATTGCGATACTTTTTTGACTTGAGAGTGCAAAGAAAAGTGCAACTCGATTGATACAATTTTCGGTCAACTGTAGGCAGATAGATCATTATAACCGTACTTCTTCAATCAGAACTGTCCATTCTCCCAATCGATCAGTATCAAGCTCGTAATGAACTGAATCTTATTGAGACATTAACGTGGTTCGGGCGGGTCAGAGAACACGCTAAAGTCAGAAGTAGTTTTTGCTGACCGCATAGATCTTTCATTATAAATCGCCTTTCACCAGAATTAACGCGAAAAGTGAAAACATTGTATTGGTATATGAACGATTTCATATTATTTTACCTAACTCGCTAGTTTCCCCCTTCTTTTAATTCATTTCATACTTTTTTCCATTACTTATCTGTAACATTTCTGGTCATTAAGTCATTGAAAGCTCTGTTTTATTTGTAACGTCAATTGCAAATATGAAATGGGTTTTCGTTCAGTTGATTGAACTTTGTTGCTAAAATCATTTCTGTGTTGTCTCTTCCAAAGCCTTTTCAAAACTGTCTTTCATATTGAGTAGAAACGATACAAGTACCTTTTTTTGAATTTTGTACTTTAAATGAGCGATATAAGAGTTATATTTGTGGTGTAGTGGACTGCATTGATAAAACTTTAAAAATGAAATGACGATAATAACACAAATCAGCTGAGCTCGAAATAAGAATTGTAAACCTTTTTCAAAAAAAAAATCTCAAGACTGGCACTTCTTCTTCTTAGCGTTGTCCCGCGCCGGCCGAGGTCGGAGTAGGGTCCGCTGTACGGCTTCTAGCTCTCCAGAAACATCTGTCCGTTGCGTCTTCCGAGTGGAGTCTTGCAAGGCGCAGGTCTTGGTTGAGCGTATCCATATATCTTGTCTTCGGTTTGCCTCGAGGGCGTTTGCCTGGTACTTCCATGTCAAGGGCGTGTCTTGCGATGTTGGTCGCGTCTCTTCGCATCACGTGTCCATACCATCTAACTCTCCCTTCTCGCATCTTGTCTTGTATTGGGGCAACGCCGAGTCTCCCTCTCACAATCGTGTTACGCACACAATCTAGGCGAGTCAGTCCTAGTGTCCAGCGTAACATTTTCATCTCATTCGTGTGGATAATGTTCTCGGTTATACGCGTTGTAGGCCAGGTCTCCGTCGAATAGAGAAGCACGGGACGGATTGCTGTTTTATACATCTTTCCGCGTATGCCAGCTGTGATATTCCTATCACAGAGGACACCTGCAGCTTCTCTCCATTTCATCCAAGCTGCATTTACTCTTTGGCGTGCCGCTGCATTTGTTGACGTGTCTGAGGAGATGACAGAACCAAGGTACTTGAATTCGGAGGTCTTCGGGAGCGGTTCACCGCTGATGTGAACAGTTCCTGTCGTTTGCACTCCGATTTCCTGGTACTCGGTCTTCTTGATGTTGAGGCGTAAGCCATGCCTACTAAGAGCGTCATTCCATTCTTGGGTGCGTTTCTCGATTTCGGCACGTGTAGGAGCAGCAAGGAGAATGTCGTCGGCGTATGCGATGGTTGACGGAGCCGGAGTCAGTAGAGGACGCGTGACGGTATCCATAACCAAAATGAAGAGAAGGGGAGACAAAGCACTCCCTTGGTGCACTCCAACGTTTACTGCGAATGGCTCTGTGATGCCGACCGGAGTTCTGACAGTACTCTTTGAATCATCGTACATCGCCATTGTCCATCGAATGTACTCTTCAGGAACCTGATGATCGCGCAATGCATATGAAATAAGATCATGGGGGACTCTGTCGAACGCCTTTTCCAAATCGAGGTAGGTCAGATGGAGAGGTGATCTTTTCTCTGCGTGCTTCTCGACGAGTAAACGGAGTGCAAATATTGCATCTGTTGTGCCTCTTCCGTTCACAAACCCGCATTGCTGAGCTGGAATATCGACGATATCTCGTATGCGTGAATCCAGTATCCTCTCAAATATCTTCATAGTGTGGTTGAGAAGGCGTATTGGACGGTAGTTGCTGCACACTCTGGCATCGCCTTTTCCTTTGAAGACTGGAACGGTCGTGGAGTAGCGCCAGATATGTGGAATTTGGCCTTGCTTTACGATGGTGTTGAACAGCTGCACGAGATGTGCTAGTCCAACATCACCCGCAAGTTTCCAGGCTTCGGTGGCTATGTCGTCCGGTCCAGCCGCTTTCCCAGTCTTCATCTTAGAGAGTGCCTTCTTCACTTCCTCGGCCGTGATGGTTGGAACGGGTCCTTGTATGGCGTGGGAAGTAGGGATGGGAGGGTGCTCAAACTCTTGGCCGCTCATTTCTTCGAAATGTTCGCGCCACCTGTTTCTGACTTTTAAAGGGTCAGTGACGAGCTTCCCTTGTTTGTCCCTTATCGTGGCTGCTCTCTGGATGTCCAAGGTGTTGCGGTGTCGAGCCTTGGCAAGCCGATAGATGGCTTTATCGCCTCCTGGTTGGTTCATCTTCTCATAGAGATCGCGGAAGTAGGAGGCTTTTGAAACTGCGACAGCTCTTTTGGCGGCTTTCTTGGCTGAGCTGTATGCAGCGCGGTCGTCAGCCTCATTTGACGTCCTCCATCTCTTGTAGGCATTCTTTTTCGCCTTGATCGCATCCTGAACTTCGGAGGTGAAAAACCAGGTGTCTTTCTCGATTCTTGGCTTTCCGGGTTTCGTCTTTCCGAGGATGCTTGCGGCGGGTGCTCTGATGCTGTCTTCAAGAAGCTTCCAATGTTCATTTATGTCCTCTGGAAACTGCTTGTAGAGTGCAGGAGGGAGTAGATTGCGATGGATGATGTGCATGAGAGAGAGATGTTCTGCTTTCCCAGTCGAGCGCCACCATTTGACACGTGTGCATTCAGGATTACGAGAAGGCTGTTTCTTCGACTTCAATACGCTGTAGTCCATAAAGAGAGGGTGGTGCTGAGATGCAACATGGTCTGATGGAATGACCTTTGCATCTTTCGCGTTCCGCAGCTTTGCTCTCAGGATTAACCAAAAGTCAATTTGACTCTGATTTCTTCCGCTCTCGTATGTGAGTCCGTGAGATCGTCTCTTTTTGAAAAAGGAGTTCACGACTGCTAGATCGCATCGAGCACAGAAGTCAAGTAGCCGTTGACCCTCAGCATTGATCGTTCCGATTCCATGTCCTCCATGTTCTCTCTCACGACCCTGTCGATCTGAACCGATGTGAGCGTTAAAATCTCCGCCGATTAAGATGTCTTCATGAGACTCTCGGAGTTTGATAACTTCCTCTAGAGAGTCGTAGAAGTCCTCCTTATCAGCGTCGCTACATCCTTGTTGAGGTGCATATGCTGAGACGACAAGGAAGTGATTGTTGGACGAAGAAATTCGGACGGCCATGACTCGATCTGTAGAGCGAATGACTTCGGTTACATCATCAGCAATTTTCGAGGAGAGGATAATGCCAACACCATTTCTTGTTGATGACGTGCCATGGTATATCAGCTTGTATCCGTCTCCTATCGGCTTCGACTTGCTTCCTCTCCATTTCGTTTCCTGTACAGCAGCAATGTCAACCCTTCTTGCTTCTAGCATTGCGGCCAGCTCTCTACTGCGTCCCGTCAGTGTTCCAACATTCAATGTGACGAGGCGAATTTGGGCTGTACGCCGCGCAGACATACCCCGCCCATGGGTAGCTGCCTGTCCTCGCATATTTGACGGTCCTAGCGGACAAGGTAAGACCGCGTCGCTTCCGGGGGACGCCCTAGCTTTGGTGATATATCTTGAAGAACTTGAAGCCATGGTTTACAACAAGGGTATTCATGCGATCGGCCTGTTGAGTGGATGGTCAATCCAGCCTGGCATCGCGGAACGTGTTTGTCGGGAGTTCCTGCTAATCCTTGACCGTAGAAAAGCAGAAGATTAATCGAAAAGACGCCTCGACTCGTGTGGCCTGGACTAACCCCTCTCCGCCTGGCCAACTGGCGGATAGAACCACTGCCGGAAGTGGACTCGTCCAAAGGGGGCCCAATTTTAGCCTCACTCAGAACGTCGTGATTCCGGCAATCACGGTAGTAGGGCTGAGTGAGTTTACACCTTCCCACCGACTTTGAGGTATTGGGGTTAGGGAAGGTATTGGGGCTAGGGAAGGTATTGGGGCTAGGGAAGGCTCTTAAGACTGGCACTAACCCTCTCATTTATGAACATCATTGATATTATTGATTAGTCCTCTCCTCTCATTTAATATTTTTTCGATTCCTCTCATGTAATATTATTGAGAAAAAATTTCGGTGCAAACTTGTGATGTATTTGCTGACACTCAACTCTGATCGATTTATTAGTAACAGGTTGATGAGAATTTAAAAAAAAACGTGGAAATCATGGATTTTTTACGAGTGAGCAAAATTCTCCGTGCTTCAAGAAGACATGATACAGGTGGAGCTATCTTTTGTCCGTTCACAATAGGCTCCGATCGGGCACGGCGGATCACATGGTCCGGGCAGAAGTTCTTTCTGTTCGACCGCCGTCTTCCAGAAGTAGCAAGACGCGAGTCCGCAAAGTAGGAGGAGTTTGAAGAAAAAGAACAGCATTCTAGGCATGGAGGTAGATGGATGATCAACCACTCCCGGTGACGAACAACAAGCAAGAATGAGCTAATATATTGCTTCTCATTGATTCTCAATTAGTGGGGTAAAACTGCCTCGAGAACTTTCTGTAAACTGGTCTTTGTTAAGAATGAACTCTCAGTACTTCTGATTTTTATGACTAACATGTTTTTTTCTCAATAGCGGAAATAGAAGCACGATTGGACAACAATTTAATTATAATTGACGCTCAGAACAAAATGGGTCATTTTTCAAACGCACTTCTTGTAGATATTTGCCCCGCTATACATTGCGTAGGCATCAATAGTAGACGAAGTGTTGGCACTAACCAAATGTAAAACTATTTTCGTTTCTTTCATGCTAAATACTTGAATAATCGGCACTTTTTCACTTCAGCCACCGCCCCCCCCTCCCAGAGGTTCAATTGGGTCAGGTCAATTGGGTCATTTTCTTGATACGCCCTCGTTAGCATAGCCGTACGGCCTCGTTAGCGTAAACTTTTTCCTGAGCCTAAGCGTTTTTAATGTGAAAAATAGTTTTTTAATGTGAAAATAATTTTTTAAATGTAAAATTATTTTTTTTGAAAATGTGAATGAGTCAGAAGTATGACCCATGGAACCTCTGGGGGGGGGTGACTAAAGTGAAAAAGTGCATAATGAACTACTACTTTTTAGTTGTGATTCGTCGAAAATCGCATACAAAGGAAGGTCGCGAAATGTAACAAAGCATTCAACGATCATAACAAAAATAAAAAAAGCTTTGGGTTATCACATACATGAACTCGGTTTTCTGCGAATTCAAGAAGAGCTCTCTTCATAACTACGTAAATATTTACTATTTCAATAAGCTCGAACAGAATTAATTCAAGAATATGGCAGAGTTTCGTAATGAAAAAAAGGTTTGCACAGAAAAAAGTCAGGGACTGTAAAAGTATCTTCTTCTCCTTTGTTTTCAAAGCACCTGCTTTTTCGCTTGAATTCTTATTGTATAATATGCTAATTTGAAATGTTGAAGTTGCAGTGGTATAAAAAGGCCTTCATCTCATTCATCGAGCAATTCTCATTATTTCTCAGTTCAGCTGTGGTTGTACAATCAAAATGGTTAGCTAATTCGTTCATTCTTTGCTTTCTTAAGATTTTTTCTCCTCGGTTTAAATAGGTTTCTGCACAAGTACCGTGTAATTTAAAAACACTATATCTTCAATTTATAATACTCCTCCCAAACAGCATTCTACCTGTTGATGCAGCACAACGGAAGAACTTGGAAGAATAAAATAAAATACATGTATAGAAATTTTTTTTTTCTGCGAAGAAACCAATATCAGCTTTCATCTCAATAAGAATTAGCAGGTTCGATCTTTGTATATCTGAATGAGCTCAAATTGAAAAGTTTTTTTCAGGAAAACGCAGACCTCTCGATGCGCGATTACTATCATGGGCTGTTACCTAGAGAGGATTGCAAAGTTCGTCTTATTGTTATCTTATACTTTTCTCTCTTTCAGTCGAATTAGTAACTCTATTTATTTATTTTTTTATTATTTATTCATACATCAATACTGATGTGACAAAACATAAGATAACTCATACAATAGTGAGCGTTGTTCCTGACAATAACATCTGAACAATGATTTTCTAGAATAAGAAAGTAGAGAGAAAGCAAACAAGGGAACAATTCAGAGCTTAGGTAAGTGCAGATCGAGAATTTCAAGAACATTTAGCATCTTGAGCCTCTTTTTGAACACTTTAGAGTTAGGAGAAGTCATAACTTGAGCAGGTAAACTAGTCATCCACCTAGACGTTCTTACTTCAAAACAATTGAAAGTTAACCTCTTGTTTGTGAAAGGTATATGGAAATTAAAGGCGGATGTTCTACCATTACACGGTTTGAACACATACAAGGTACTAACTTTAAGATCAACTTCACCTCGGATTATTTTGAAAGCGTAAGTGAGATCATTAAAGATTCTCCTACAATATAGAGAGGTCAAATTCAAAGTATTCAAACAATTCTCATAACTAATATTAGGAGAGCAGTTCAAATTACATCTAAAATAGAGAAGTTTAGTGAATATATGCTGGACCTTCTCTATTTTCCTAAAATCATTTTTTAAATGAGGAGACCAAACCGATGAAGAAAATTCACAAATCGGTAGAACATAGGATTTGTAACTTCTTACATATATATCTGGTGTAATACATGAAATAATTCTGAAAAAGGCATAAACTGTTTGTAATGCCTTCCGACACAAAAACTCATATTGTGATTTGAAATACGAGGAATCGTCTATTAAAGGTACTTTTTCGCTTCATCGGGTACTCGCGTCGCGGTCGCGTCGCGGCCCCCTTCGCGACGTACGGCCTCGTTAGCTAAGCCTTACGGCCTCGTTAGCTAAGCCGTACGGCCTCGTTATCGTAAACTTTTTCCTAAGCCTAAGCGTTTTTTTAATGTAAAAATAACTTTTTGATGTAAAAATAAAACGCGAAGGGAACCGCGACGCGAACGCGACGCGAGTACCCGATGAAGGGAAAAAGTGCCCTATTAAAATACTTAAATCTCTAACAGAGGTTGATTTCGTGAAAAGAGTGTTTGGACTTACATAATAGGTTGAGCATGGGTTTTTATTACCTAAATATAGAACATTGCATTTCTTTTCAGCTATTACCAACTGCCCTGTACCGCAATACCTATCGAATTGATTTATTGCTAAACAGAGTTGGGATTTAGCGATTTGAGCACCATGTTCATCATAAGAAATATACAACTTAATGTCATCAGCGAACAGCTTGATACTAACTGAGGGTAAGTTGGAAAAAATTCGAGGCAAATCGTTGATATAGATCAAGAAGAATAGCATCCCTAAAACCGATCCCTGTGGGACTCCAGATGATATTTCTCTTGTGTCACTAAATGTTCGGTTGACCTTAACACTGGAACAACGTCCTGTTGGAAAACTTCTAGTCCATCTCAAAAGATTTCCACGCGCCTAAACTTTATAGTTTGTGGAGAAGTTTACAATGCGAGACAACATCAAAAGCCTTAGCCAAGTCATAATAGAGACAATCGACAGATTTACTTTGATCGAGGGCTCTCGTCCAACTAGTAGTTACCGAGAGAAGCTGAGATTGAGCTGATCTTCTAGGAACGAAACCATGTTGCTCTTTTTTTATAGAATGCATGTCCATCCACTTTGTTATCCTATCACGAACTATGCGTTCGAAAACTTTACAAGGTGTGGGCGTGATTGCGATAGGTCGAAAGTTGTCTACATTCAAGGGTGGAGATTTTTTTGGAATGGAAGGGATGTAAGATATTTTCCAAAGAGAAGGAAAATGGCCAAGTTTAAGAGAGAAATTGAAAATATAGCTTAGTGGTTCTGCAAGCGACGAAGCGCATTCTTTGTAAAATTTCTGAGGAATAGAGTCAGATGACTGCGTAAGATAAGGAGACAGCTTTTTTAAATAGTACTTGACGTCTCCGGGAAGAATAAGCATATCAGTTAGGGAATGATCAATAACTCTATCAACATTCGGAATCAAACCATCATTGAGAAAGCGGAACAGAAAACATCGGACAGAGCACTAGCTTTAGCTTCATCCGTGTAAACAAAAGAACTAACTGAATCTGTGAAAGATGGAATCGAATAATGGGATTTTAGACGATTTCCTACGTATTGATAGAGCTTTCTAGGATCGGAGAAAAAAAGCTGTCTGTCGATTTATTTCAAACTTCTTGATTTCCTTGTCAAGTTTTTGAGAAGTGCGTTTGAATAATTCTAGAACAGTGGGGACATGAATTTTAGAGAAAAGGGCTAATTTATGCTCGAAGAGGTTACGGATGTGCTCAGGATAAGTTTCAAAAGCAGCTTTCCTACGTTTTCTAGGGATAAATTTCTCAATTAAAGACTTCACAATAACATTCAATCGATCAACTAGGTCATCTACAGAAATGAAATCATCGAAAACAAGTGTCCAGTCCGTATTTGATAATAGCGTATTGATCTCTGCATAACTGGCCCGGTTGAAATCAAAAAAATTCTACAACAGGTTGTGGGTTCGAAAGTAAAAATACAGAAAAAGTAATCGAATTGTGATCAGAGTTAGAGAACGGAGTACAAACTTTACAATTAGAGATACAGTCAGCTTTAGCAAGAACATGATCTATTATTTTCTTACCATGTGTAGGCTCAGTTACAAATTGATGAAGAGAAAAGTCTGTACACAAGTCGATAAGAGGCTCAGTTGAAGAACATTTTTTGTCAACATCAATTTCTAAGTTGAATTCTATTCTCTCGTTAGGCTATACTTTTCTTTTCTTAAACCCTCGCTTTTTGTTTCGTGAAATACGAACTACGTAGTAGTGGTCGAAAAGGCCTAAATGAATGAAAAAGCAGCATTTGAACACAGTTTCTCAGATTCATAGAAGTTAATAGTTCAATCCGAGGCGTTAGGATGGTACAGAGAATAGAAATAATTTTGTTTCGAACTCTGTTCCTTTCTCTCTCCATCTCCCCTCTCTCTCTCTCTCTCTCTCTCTCTCTATCCCTATCTTTATTTCTCGCCTGACCTTTTTCTCTATCTCTGTCTTTCTTTTTCTTCACTTAAAACTCTTCTTATATAACCTATAGCTGTAAGAGATTAGCGAGTTAAATCTGAAGAATATAAAAAACTGAAGGAATTTCAGTCGCTGCTTAAAGCGGATGGAGAATTCATAGTTCGTTTGTCGGAGCCTTCTGCCCCTGGAAAAAGGGAGTATGTCCTCTCTGTCATGTCTGGCACTGATGTCAGCCTTTACTCATGTTAAGAGCTACCAATCTTGAATATTTTCTCATGGAGCGTTAAAATTTAAAAAAAAAAGTAATTTTTTAGTGTAATATGAAGAAAGCGATGATTTTGTACGATCATTTGTCTCTACACGAAATCGATTAAATTACGGTGTTCTTTATTGCTAATTCTCCTAAGAAAAAATCAATTTGCAACAAGAAGTAATCGCTTTCTAAGAAAAGAAATCAGTTAAAAACACACCGTACCTCGTGTACATGTCACCACTCCACCTTACACTAGGAAGTATTGAAGTTGTATCAGTCGGACGAAATGGGGAAAAACTAAGTTAAAATACAAAAAACACTTGAAACTTGCGATAAGCTGTTTTATCAAAAAAAGAAGTATTTGTGTAGTACTTCTAAGCTAATTGTCTGATTCTTTTATTTCATACACATGAGGTTGTTGAAGTTTCCTTATCATTTGTAAAAACATGAACTTTAGTTTTTTTTATATATTTTAGATAAAGCACTTCATCATTATTAAAAGCAAGGAAGGCAAATACTACATCGACAAAGCCGCCTTCATGTCGGTTTCTGAATTGATAGAGTACCATCGGTGCAGTGGAAAACCTCTGGTGAAGCCTCAGAAGGGTCTTTTCACTTCAAAGGTGGTTTTTTTGATTTGCTTAGTCAATGCATTATTTCTGGTCTGAAAAAAACTTTCAAACCCTTCTATGTATCTCGCACTTTATACTTTGAGAACGTATAAAACTCTTTTCAGAATAAGCCGTCGGTGATCAAAACACCGGTAGGTCGCCAATTGTGGGAGCTTCTACCTGAGAGAGTCAAGTTGCAGAAAAAACTAGGCGAAGGAGCCTTTGGAGAAGTTTGTAGGCTTTTTTCATTAAATTTATTTTCATAAATGAAATAAAGAGATCCATTTTAGGAAAAAATCTGGAGAAAGTGGTAGAAATACACCTGATTTCTGATAACATTAGAATTCAATGTTTATGAGATCTTTACAGGTCTATCAAGGTATTTTGAAGAAAGAAGAGATAGAAATTCCTGTCGCCATCAAAGTAACGAAGCTGGATAATCTCACGAAGGAGCAAATCAGAGAAGTTTGCCGTGAGGTAAAACAGTCATAAACAAAAAAAGCGAGACGAGAAACGATGTCCGAGAAATTAAGAGAGAAACAGTAGTTGAAAAAAGAACATTTTTGATGGGTAAGAAAGATAAATCACAAACACCTCGAAAACTTATTTTAAAGTAAAAAAAATTTAGTACATAGTGTACACGGATGCTGAGAAAGCAAATGTAATTGATCTCCAAGAACTTGTCGTCAGGCACGATTTCTCCGTTACCTCACCCATCCTCACATTGTGCGACTTCACGGGGTTGTTTTCACTCAGGAGCCTCTTCTGGTGGTCATGGAGTTGGTGAGTGATCAATCTAAGTGGTATTTAAAAAAAAGTTTTTTGTTGTTGAAAAACGACGAGAACCGTCAGCTGAGCAGCGGATCAAGGCAAAGGAGCATATGTAATTTTACTATGACTGTACTAAGGAGTAGAAAATTATACAGCTACATAGATATTGGTGCGATTTCCAAGTTATTTTTTTAAATAAGTATTTTTAAATTTTGGAATAAAAATGGCAACAAAGTTGATTTAGAGGCTGCGAGATCATTTTAGTTTTTTGTTGTAAAAAATACTTTTTTTCATTTGTCATCAAAAATAATTTAATTGAATTAGGACAAAAACCACACTTTCTTACGTATGAGAAATTTACTTCCAAATGCGTCTCCCCGCTTGTGACTTTTAAAAATGTATTATATATCGACTTGTGTAAAAATTTTGGAGATTTATACATTACCAAGAAAGCCGACAACATAAAATCAATTGATTTTGTTGTTAAGATGAACAATGGTGCCCTGGATAGCTTTTTGCGTGCTAACTCCGTTCTGATTCCTCTAAAAACGTACATGATGGCTCAGGTTCCTTTCAATTTTTTATCCAAAAAATTTATTTAAACAAAACATCTTGTTCAAACATTTAAACACAAACTCGTTTACTCACATCCTCGATTCGTGTGATTTTTACTAATGATAAAAGACCGAATCTGGCCTTAAACTCGAAGCCAACTAAGCTGTGCTTAGGTAGCATGGGGCGTGGCCTACATGCACTCCAAAGGCTGTCTTCATCGGGACATCGCGGCTAGGAACTGTCTCTACGGCAGCGGAATGGTTTGTGAACGTCATTGACGTTTTGAACAACTTCGAGCATTCCAATTATCTTCTCTAATTTATGAATTCGGTTCACAGAAGGTTAATCACTGAACCCTAAAAATTAAACAGATATTTACGTTTTTAAAGCTCTTTTGTAGTTTTATGATACTTTCAATGGAGAAATGTAATACCTCGAAGATAATCCACATATTTATGATGACTGCAGGTCAAATTAGCTGACTTCGGAATGGCCAGAGTCGCTTCTGTATACACCATGGACAAGAAGAAGAAAGTGAGACAGTTTATAGTCTAAAAACTGAACATGTTTGTTTATTAGAACGTTAGTCCTCAAGTTATTCAGATTTAGAAGTTGAGACAATATATGTATGCTACATGTAAGTTCTATTTAAGATACGATATGCTTTCAATGAGATCCGGAGTTGTGAATCATGGGTGACTACCAGCTCTTATCATGGGTGACTACCAGCTCGTGAATCATGGGTGACTACCAGCTCTTATCATGGGTGACTACCAGCTCTTATCATGGGTGACTACCAGCTCTTATCATGGGTGACTACCAGCTCTTATCATGGGTGACTACCAGCTCTTATCATGGGTGACTACCAGCTCTTATCATGGGTGACTACCAGCTCTTATCATGGGTGACTACCAGCTCTTATCATGGGTGACTACCAGCTCGTGAATCATGGGTGACTACCAGCTCTTATCATGGGTGACTACCAGCTCGTGAATCATGGGTGACTACCAGCTCTTATCATGGGTGACTACCAGCTCGTGAATCATGGGTGACTACCAGCTCTTATCATGGGTGACTACCAGCTCTTATCATGGGTGACTACCAGCTCTTATCATGGGTGACTACCAGCTCGTGAATCATGGGTGACTACCAGCTCTTATCATGGGTGACTACCAGCTCTTATCATGGGTGACTACCAGCTCTTATCATGGGTGACTACCAGCTCTTATCATGGGTGACTACCAGCTCTTATCATGGGTGACTACCAGCTCTTATCATGGGTGACTACCAGCTCTTATCATGGGTGACTACCAGCTCGTGAATCATGGGTGACTACCAGCTCTTATCATGGGTGACTACCAGCTCGTGAATCATGGGTGACTACCAGCTCTTATCATGGGTGACTACCAGCTCGTGAATCATGGGTGACTACCAGCTCTTATCATGGGTGACTACCAGCTCTTATCATGGGTGACTACCAGCTCGTGAATCATGGGTGACTACCAGCTCTTATAAATTTGAATTTTATTGTCACATTGTGGATTCGATGTATGATTAAACAACTATTAAGTCAACTTGAATATTTTCTCCCTTCATTCTTCATTTTTCATAATACATATGAATTTATAAGATCTACATCATTCCATATGCCTCCGAAGAAGCTTTCACTTTTAATCTAAACTAAAAGACTCGCTATAGCCTGTATTTTCACTTTATCACTGTCCCATTTTGATATCATATACTTGAAACTTTATCTAAAATGATGAAAAAAGCTTATTTTTAAAAGATAGGTCGGCTGATAACAAAAAAACGAATTTTCAAATAGTTTTTTTTAAAAACTTGTACAATTTGCCCAAATGAACAGGCTCCCGTGCGATGGCTTTCCCCTGAGTCTCTCACCGAAGGCATTTACTCTCAGAAAACCGACGTCTATTCTTTTGGTAACACAAAAAAATTAAGATAATTTTTTATTTTTGTACGAAAGTTTCTTTTGAACAATTTATCCTTTGTTCAACTTTTAGTCCTAATCCAAACAAAATATTGTTTTTAATCGTCAATAATAGAGCAAGTAATATGAAAAAATTTGAAGAAAAAGAAAAAGAAAAAACAAAAAGAAATGAAGACAAAAAAAATGAAGTAGAGTGCAGAGATTCTTGCAAACATAGTTCATCGTTATAACCTATGGTTGCTTTTCAGATGTGGCTCGAAAACTATTATTCGAGAATCGCTTTTTTGAACTTGTCTTCAGAAATGGCTAATAAACGTTGATTCTGAGAAATCTAGCATCGTGACGTTTTGAGGCATTCTCTGCTGGGAGATACTCAATGACGGTAAGCTGCCTTACGAAGGGCTGACGATGGCCGAGGCTGCGTCCGCCATCTTTGATGGTCGCCGGCTCTCGATGAGGAGTGTTCCTGGGTACAATACCGTCATCGCCGACATGGTCGAGGTTAACTAGAGAACGAATGATGCCTCGTCACTCAAAAAAAACAAACTGAGAAAGTCTCGTTGAACATCTCAAAATCTCCAGATAATTACTCAGTACCTGATGAAAGAAACTCAATAAGTCAATACGCAGCAGAAAGATTTGCCGCGCCTTATTAAAACAGTTGTGTGATCACAAACCTCTTTTTTCAATCAGAAATCTTCACTGGTTAACTCAGCGAACTAATAGAGCGTTAACTGATTGAAATTTTTTTGTACTAGTGTGAGATTGTCCGAGTAGGAATTCCGTACGTAGATTTTTATCATCACAAATCTTCGAGAGAGAGAGAAAAATTTAGATTACAATGTTCTTTAATACCACTTCTTTCTTAATCCATTCACATTTAACAGCATTTCGTGGTTAAACAAATACATGTACGAAATTATTGCGGATAGATTTTGGACTGAAAGTTCTTTTTTGAATTCGAATGCTCCAAGTGTTGACAGAACCAAAAAAGACACGGCAGCGAGACTGAATGTTTACGCTAACGCGTAACTTTGAAAACGACTTACAGCACTGAATTAACATGTAACATTTGATTTCAGAAGCAAGCTTGGGCCAAAAACCCTGAGCAGAGGGTGTCGATGCAAGAAATTGTTGAAATATTCGCCAAGGATCTCAATGAACTATTGATGAAATTTCTGAGATAAAAAAAATTTGTACGCTACAACGCCGTGTGTCTACGCTCTTCGTTCTATTTCTTAAAATATGAATAACAGTTATGAATTCATAACTGCGTTAACTTCCAAGAATTATGGCTTTTCATTTCTGAGGCATAGACTATAAAGGAATAAAAAATACCCTATATGTAATTTATTCAGATTAATTGTGTTTACATTTGATACAATATACACACTTTAAACTTGGTTAGTTTTCAGGAATTGGTTTATAGAAATAAATGTGTTGAGGAATACTTCATTGGACTAGGTTTTGAGCGATTGAACCGTGTGAATAACATACACAAAATTCCGAATTTTATCAGAATCGATGAGATTTCTTAAAGAAGATACAGTACTAGAACAAAATTAATCAAATAAGCGCGAACCTTCACGGCGATCTCCACTCTTTTCTCCGGTTGGAGGGCCCAACTTTTCGATATTTGGACTAATTTGGCCGCCGTTGGTCGATTGGTTGCCTTGTATTCCAACATTTTGTCCATAACCTCTCGCAACTCTGCCGGCATCTCTAAAATTCCCACTCTGATAAAGAATGTTCTGTCGCAGTTCGTTATAAAGAAATACTGTAGTTCCGCTTTGAGATACGGCAGAGCTGATTTGACATAAGTATTGTCTTAGTGTTCCGTCCGGGCGTGGTATAATGGTAGTGTGTTTGACTATTGTGCGGATAGTGCAGAGTTCTACTCCCACCCCGGACAGTTCCACCCAAACCAGAGGGGGTTAAGTAATGTTGGTAGTGCTAATGCACGAATCTGACTCTATCGACTTATGCTATTCACACTGGAAGTGATCTAGTGGGCAGCCACTGGTTCTACCAGGATAGGTCTGTCCCGCAACTCAGGAGAGCGCGTACCTTGCCGCGAGGCGGAAACAAGTGCGAGGAAGGTTATTATTATTGTCTTTAGTGTTCCGTGGAGTCAGAAAATTTTGAGCAGTATTCGTAGTTTTCAAGTGTTGAAAAATCGACACAGCCAGTCAAGTTCACATATCTGAAACAAATATGTTATGATTAAGTGACTTGAGATGACATGGAATTGATCTCAGTCTTCTTATATAAAAAGGTTTAATGAGATAAATAAGAATCTTGCCCGTGCTCGTTCTCGCCTCGAGACCGGGTACGTGCTTCGCTGAGCTCAAATGCAGACCTAACTACGTAAGACCAGTGACTGTACCTTTAGTATACATTTTGAAAATGATAAAAAATGATAACGAAATGATAAAGAATTATAACCTTTTGGAGTTGTCCGCATCCGATGGGGAACTTTCCTGACGGGGGGTGTAGTGAAATTTGCAGGATCATCCGGCTGATAAACTCTTCTTACTCTTCTAACGGGCGAAGACTCTTCCTCCTTTACCTTG
Source organism: Allodiplogaster pararmata (assembly GCA_964056735.1). Classification (NCBI taxonomy): domain Eukaryota; kingdom Metazoa; phylum Nematoda; class Chromadorea; order Rhabditida; family Diplogasteridae; genus Allodiplogaster; species Allodiplogaster pararmata. The sequence continues at coordinate 29,448,331 of OZ057403.1, read as the reverse complement.
AAATCAATCACTAAATTATCATTTTTACTTCAAACAAGCGCATAAATCTTTTAGTGTTTCAAAAAGTAAAATATGATTGAATATATGTTACAAACAAAGAATTGGATGACTTGTTAAAGTTCATGGTACAATACAAAAGAAATCTGAGACGCATAGTATGATGAGTGACCAAGTGAACTACAACGCTGTGTGACTACGCTCTTCGTTATCTTTCCTAAAACATAAAGTATATTTATAAAATCATATCTATTAATATGCATCGTAACTTGCAAGAATTATGGCTTTTCATTTCTAAGGCATAGACTATAAAGGAATAACAAAATACCCTATATGTTCTATTCAGACTAACTGTGTTTAAATTTGATACAATATACATACTTTAAACTAGGTTAGTTTTCAGTAAGTCATTTGAAGAACGAATGTGTTGAGGAATACTTCATTTAACTAGGTTTTGAGCGATTGAACCGAGTGAACAACATACTTTTTACCTATGTTTGTTGTTCACTCGGTTCTATCGCTCAAACCCTAGTTATTTCCGAATTCAATACATATTTTTTACTTTACATGGGGGCAGAACCGGGATGAGAAGAGAGGATAAAAAGAGAAAAAGAGAGAAAAAAAGAGAAAAAAGTAGAAAACCCGAGCATGAGCTAGTTCGCAGAAACGAAGGAGCCAAGACCTCTGACCCTAGACCTCGAGAGATCTCGTTGTTGAGAGAAGGGCATGTTGTATGGGCCTTAAATGTGCATTATCATGTGTGCGTGTGTAGCTCAGTGGGGAGAGCATTCGCCCGGAACGCGAAAGGTCACGGGTTCGGTTCCCGTCACACCACACGATTTTCGCACAAGTTTCTGCGAGCAATCCGCTCCTCTGCTCGGTATAAAAATCCGTTGCTTGAGATCAACGAGGAGTAGGGAATACTCTAATTTACATGGGAATATCAATCATATCATATGATTGATATTCGCAAAGAGACATAATAAATATTTTACTTCAACAAACTGTGTTTGTCTAGCAAAATATAACATTATATCTCATTGCTCTGGTTGTTCACTCGGTTCAATCGATCTAGTTAATTCTTATTTAGTTAATTCCGAATTCAATCATTAAAGATAATATTTCACAATAAGAATTGAATACAATACTAGAACAACATTGATCAAAGAAGCACGAACCTTCACGGCGATCTCCACTCTTTTCTCCGGTTGGAGGACCCAACTTTTCGATATTTGGACCAATTCGGCCGCGGTTTGTCGATTGGTTGGCTCGTACATTTTGTTCACAACCTCTCGTAACTCTGCCGGCATCTCTTCAAATCACACTCTCATAAAGCATGTTCTATTGCAGTTCGTTATGGAGAGATACTGTTTTAACTGATATATATGTGAGAAATTCAAGTCTCTATGTTTGACAAGTACATATCTAAGTTCAACAACTTGTTGTCTCTTTACATTTACGCCTAATTCCACTTTGAGATACGGCAGAGCTGATTTAACATTGGTATTGTCTCAAGTTTTTCGACGAGTAAGAAAATTTTGAGCAGTATTCGAACTTTTCACGTGTTGAAACCTACCATATGGATGTTAAGGTTGAACTTTAGGACCTTAGCACAAAGTAAGGCATGTTATCTTTGGAAGTTTTTAACAAACTAAATACTACTGGAGTTTTTTTAAAATCTATTATCACTGGGTCTTTCTCTCGTCAGGTAGAACAGTAAAATCTCCGAAATGTGCAGAGCAGAAAACACTTTCTTGTACTTCAATTCATGGAAGAGCTCTAATTTCGCTGAAATTGGAATCCTCCCACCTAATTTAAAAAAAAAAATGTATGGAAGTGTCAATGTAGCGAAAGGTAATTACTGACTCTCTTCGAAGGTCTTGTCCCTTTGGTTATGGCGTATCGCATCGTGAACTTTCCAGTCGATAACGCCGTCAGTCGCAACCTCGAAGCATGTGATCTCCGTAAAAATAAAAGTACTTCATGTTATTCTTTTTTATTTACTAATGATTTTGTAGAAAAAAAACATTGAGGGAGAAAATCGGAAAAGCAAAAGTCCACTGCACCTAGTGAAAATATGTCTGATGCCTTCATGAATCGTTTGTTGAGAACTTCGGTGGCGAGATATCTCCCGTCGCCATTATGCCGTATTCCATTGTTCTCCTGAAGTTAGAATCAAAATTACATTTAACTTTTTGAATAGCGAAGGTTGGGTTGTTTCAAAATTTTCTACAAATTTTATCGTCAAATCTTCAGTGATTGGAAGCCTTCAAAAGAGAGAATCACAAATCCTTGTATTCTTCTTTTTTTCTTCCTTTCTTTTTTCTTTCTCTTTCTTTTTCTTTATCTTTTTTTATTCACCCTCCGTTTCTCATTTTTACTAATTTTGTAAAGTAGTTCGCGAATTAGTTTCACGCTTTGACTTGGAATGTCGAACACAAACAGAGTTTTTAGATGCCGATATTGCCGATATTTATTTCACAATTTATTCCGATGCCGATATTTATTTCACAAGGAGCACCAAATAACAACTTCAACGCAGAGAAGCACAACAATTCTTCAATCGATTACCCCAGGCCCGTTAGCGGGCTAAACAGCTCCTTTTAGACACTCGAGTCACCCTACGAGCTCGTAGAACCCGTAGAACAACTGGAGCTGTACCGGACGCAGCCCCTAGAGACTCACGCCGCTACTGTCTTCTCACCAAATCACAACAAAACCAATCCAAACGACTTGCTCCCAGAGCAACACAACACTCGACTCACTCAGAACTCCACTACTCAATTAGTAGAGAAACTGTATATAAAAAAAACGAGCAACCTATATAGACCGGGTTTACACAAACTCTTTTCGCAGCGAGGAAAGAGTAGTTAAGTGAATAAAATCATGTTTTTACACGCTTTCCTTCTCCTTAGAACTTTGGTCAATCGTTTTAACACTTTTGATAGTTTTTGTTTACTATAATACTAACATTTAATACTAACAATCATAATTAACAGATAATTAACGTCCGACCGTGACATCCCCGGCCCCTCAGAATCGACGTCCACGGCGATTGTCGATCGACGTCCACGGCGATCCACGGCGATTGTACGGGCTGTAGAAGTGGCCTGACTGCGCTCCTCGCCCGCGGTAGCCTCCAGTCGCTCTTCGGTCTTCGTTGAAGAAACTATTCCTCGTCTTCGGTCCCGCTTCTTCTTTCTTTCCTCTCGTGTCTTCCTTGCTCTCGTCTTCCTTGCGCTCTCTCATGGGGCTCGAGTTGATCTGCCACCCCGTGTACTCCGCCATAGCCACGATGAAGCGCCACAGGTCTGCGACTTTGAACTCCTCCTTTTTTGGCTTGAGTCCGTTGATGTAGAGTATGGGGTGCAGACCTTGCTTCGCCTCCAGCTTCACACATTTACCTCCCCCGATGTTTCCTTCTAGAGCTTCGAGCGCGTGCTCTACTCCTTCATATTCCTCCTTCTTCAGCTCCAAGTATGGCATCGATGGGCAGATCACTAGCGGGGCTTCGCCGATCTTCTCTTTAACTCGCTGGCAAGCTGTCTGGAGCATCCATACCTCCGGCTGCCATTCGCTCCCCTCTGCCCATGGCATCATCGCTATCACTCCTGCGAGATCTTCTTTGTTCTCGCTCTCCAATTTTCTTAGTCCTTCTTCCATCGCTCCAGGTTCATCAGTTGGGATGACTCTGATTCCTTGGTACTTTTTCAGGAAAGTGCATGCCGTGGTGGACGTCAACACAACGATGCTCGGTTGTTTCTGCTTTCGTTCTCCTCTTTCCTTTTCTCTGGCATCAGCTCTCGGGCTTGCGGTCCTTTCGCTCTTCTCTCGTTTCTCGGTGAGCTCTTTCAGTCTGACGTCTTGCGCACTCTGCAGGTCTTCTCTGAGCCGTTCCATGGCCCCTTTCATTTCTCCCATGATGAGGCCGACTAGATCGGTTTGGTCTCCCTCCTTCACTTTTTCTCGCAAGTCCTGCAGTGTTGCGATCATCTCTTTTTCCATTCTTTCAGCAATTTTATTTTTTTCAGAAACAATCATTCGAGCTTTTTGGACAATTTCTCTCGATCCTTCTAACATTTGTTTTTTTGAAAATCGACAATTGTTGATTTCAAGCTCTTGCGTTTTCAAAATTTCTTCCATCTCCTGTATAAGTCTGACCTGATGCTGTTCCTGTCCTCTTTCGTCCAGCTCCATATCTTTCATTTCTTCCTCGATGCTCATTTGCTTTTCAGAAACTGCAACAATTTGTTAGATTGCACAATTTACTGAGTAAGCACCGGTTCGGCCCCCATGTAAAGTAGTTCGCGAATTAGTTTCACGCTTTGACTTGGAATGTCGAACACAAACAGAGTTTTTAGATGCCGATATTTATTTCACAAGGAGCACCAAATAACAACTTCAACGCAGAGAAGCACAACAATTCTTCAATCGATTACCCCAGGCCCGTTAGCGGGCTAAACAGCTCCTTTTAGACACTCGAGTCACCCTACGAGCTCGTAGAACCCGTAGAACAACTGGAGCTGTACCGGACGCAGCCCCTAGAGACTCACGCCGCTACTGTCTTCTCACCAAATCACAACAAAACCAATCCAAACGACTTGCTCCCAGAGCAACACAACACTCGACTCACTCAGAACTCCACTACTCAATTAGTAGAGAAACTGTATATAAAAAAAACGAGCAACCTATATAGACCGGGTTTACACAAACTCTTTTCGCAGCGAGGAAAGAGTAGTTAAGTGAATAAAATCATGTTTTTACACGCTTTCCTTCTCCTTAGAACTTTGGTCAATCGTTTTAACACTTTTGATAGTTTTTGTTTACTATAATACTAACATTTAATACTAACAATCATAATTAACAGATAATTAACGTCCGACCGTGACATCCCCGGCCCCTCAGAATCGACGTCCACGGCGATTGTCGATCGACGTCCACGGCGATCCACGGCGATTGTACGGGCTGTAGAAGTGGCCTGACTGCGCTCCTCGCCCGCGGTAGCCTCCAGTCGCTCTTCGGTCTTCGTTGAAGAAACTATTCCTCGTCTTCGGTCCCGCTTCTTCTTTCTTTCCTCTCGTGTCTTCCTTGCTCTCGTCTTCCTTGCGCTCTCTCATGGGGCTCGAGTTGATCTGCCACCCCGTGTACTCCGCCATAGCCACGATGAAGCGCCACAGGTCTGCGACTTTGAACTCCTCCTTTTTTGGCTTGAGTCCGTTGATGTAGAGTATGGGGTGCAGACCTTGCTTCGCCTCCAGCTTCACACATTTACCTCCCCCGATGTTTCCTTCTAGAGCTTCGAGCGCGTGCTCTACTCCTTCATATTCCTCCTTCTTCAGCTCCAAGTATGGCATCGATGGGCAGATCACTAGCGGGGCTTCGCCGATCTTCTCTTTAACTCGCTGGCAAGCTGTCTGGAGCATCCATACCTCCGGCTGCCATTCGCTCCCCTCTGCCCATGGCATCATCGCTATCACTCCTGCGAGATCTTCTTTGTTCTCGCTCTCCAATTTTCTTAGTCCTTCTTCCATCGCTCCAGGTTCATCAGTTGGGATGACTCTGATTCCTTGGTACTTTTTCAGGAAAGTGCATGCCGTGGTGGACGTCAACACAACGATGCTCGGTTGTTTCTGCTTTCGTTCTCCTCTTTCCTTTTCTCTGGCATCAGCTCTCGGGCTTGCGGTCCTTTCGCTCTTCTCTCGTTTCTCGGTGAGCTCTTTCAGTCTGACGTCTTGCGCACTCTGCAGGTCTTCTCTGAGCCGTTCCATGGCCCCTTTCATTTCTCCCATGATGAGGCCGACTAGATCGGTTTGGTCTCCCTCCTTCACTTTTTCTCGCAAGTCCTGCAGTGTTGCGATCATCTCTTTTTCCATTCTTTCAGCAATTTTATTTTTTTCAGAAACAATCATTCGAGCTTTTTGGACAATTTCTCTCGATCCTTCTAACATTTGTTTTTTTGAAAATCGACAATTGTTGATTTCAAGCTCTTGCGTTTTCAAAATTTCTTCCATCTCCTGTATAAGTCTGACCTGATGCTGTTCCTGTCCTCTTTCGTCCAGCTCCATATCTTTCATTTCTTCCTCGATGCTCATTTGCTTTTCAGAAACTGCAACAATTTGTTAGATTGCACAATTTACTGAGTAAGCACCGGTTCGGCCCCCATGTAAAGTAGTTCGCGAATTAGTTTCACGCTTTGACTTGGAATGTCGAACACAAACAGAGTTTTTAGATGCCGATATTTATTTCACAAGGAGCACCAAATAACAACTTCAACGCAGAGAAGCACAACAATTCTTCAATCGATTACCCCAGGCCCGTTAGCGGGCTAAACAGCTCCTTTTAGACACTCGAGTCACCCTACGAGCTCGTAGAACCCGTAGAACAACTGGAGCTGTACCGGACGCAGCCCCTAGAGACTCACGCCGCTACTGTCTTCTCACCAAATCACAACAAAACCAATCCAAACGACTTGCTCCCAGAGCAACACAACACTCGACTCACTCAGAACTCCACTACTCAATTAGTAGAGAAACTGTATATAAAAAAAACGAGCAACCTATATAGACCGGGTTTACACAAACTCTTTTCGCAGCGAGGAAAGAGTAGTTAAGTGAATAAAATCATGTTTTTACACGCTTTCCTTCTCCTTAGAACTTTGGTCAATCGTTTTAACACTTTTGATAGTTTTTGTTTACTATAATACTAACATTTAATACTAACAATCATAATTAACAGATAATTAACGTCCGACCGTGACATCCCCGGCCCCTCAGAATCGACGTCCACGGCGATTGTCGATCGACGTCCACGGCGATCCATGGCGATTGTACGGGCTGTAGAAGTGGCCTGACTGCGCTCCTCGCCCGCGGTAGCCTCCAGTCGCTCTTCGGTCTTCGTTGAAGAAACTATTCCTCGTCTTCGGTCCCGCTTCTTCTTTCTTTCCTCTCGTGTCTTCCTTGCTCTCGTCTTCCTTGCGCTCTCTCATGGTGCTCGAGTTGATCTGCCACCCCGTGTACTCCGCCATAGCCACGATGAAGCGCCACAGGTCTGCGACTTTGAACTCCTCCTTTTTTGGCTTGAGTCCGTTGATGTAGAGTATGGGGTGTAGACCTTGCTTCGCCTCCAGCTTCACACATTTACCTCCCCCGATGTTTCCTTCTAGAGCTTCGAGTGCGTGCTCTACTCCTTCATATTCCTCCTTCTTCAGCTCCAAGTATGGCATCGATGGGCAGATCACTAGCGGGGCTTCGCCGATCTTCTCTTTAACTCGCTGGCAAGCTGTCTGGAGCATCCATACCTCCGGCTGCCATTCGCTCCCCTCTGCCCATGGCATCATCGCTATCACTCCTGCGAGATCTTCTTTGTTCTCGCTCTCCAATTTTCTTAGTCCTTCTTCCATCGCTCCAGGTTCATCAGTTGGGATGACTCTGATTCCTTGGTACTTTTTCAGGAAAGTGCATGCCGTGGTGGACGTCAACACAACGATGCTCGGTTGTTTCTGCTTTCGTTCTCCTCTTTCCTTTTCTCTGGCATCAGCTCTCGGGCTTGCGGTCCTTTCGCTCTTCTCTCGTTTCTCGGTGAGCTCTTTCAGTCTGACGTCTTGCGCACTCTGCAGGTCTTCTCTGAGCCGTTCCATGGCCCCTTTCATTTCTCCCATGATGAGGCCGACTAGATCGGTTTGGTCTCCCTCCTTCACTTTTTCTCGCAAGTCCTGCAGTGTTGCGATCATCTCTTTTTCCATTCTTTCAGCAATTTTATTTTTTTCAGAAACAATCATTCGAGCTTTTTGGACAATTTCTCTCGATCCTTCTAACATTTGTTTTTTTGAAAATCGACAATTGTTGATTTCAAGCTCTTGCGTTTTCAAAATTTCTTCCATCTCCTGTATAAGTCTGACCTGATGCTGTTCCTGTCCTCTTTCGTCCAGCTCCATATCTTTCATTTCTTCCTCGATGCTCATTTGCTTTTCAGAAACTGCAACAATTTGTTAGATTGCACAATTTACTGAGTAAGCACCGGTTCGGCCCCCATGTAAAGTAGTTCGCGAATTAGTTTCACGCTTTGACTTGGAATGTCGAACACAAACAGAGTTTTTAGATGCCGATATTTATTTCACAAGGAGCACCAAATAACAACTTCAACGCAGAGAAGCACAACAATTCTTCAATCGATTACCCCAGGCCCGTTAGCGGGCTAAACAGCTCCTTTTAGACACTCGAGTCACCCTACGAGCTCGTAGAACCCGTAGAACAACTGGAGCTGTACCGGACGCAGCCCCTAGAGACTCACGCCGCTACTGTCTTCTCACCAAATCACAACAAAACCAATCCAAACGACTTGCTCCCAGAGCAACACAACACTCGACTCACTCAGAACTCCACTACTCAATTAGTAGAGAAACTGTATATAAAAAAAACGAGCAACCTATATAGACCGGGTTTACACAAACTCTTTTCGCAGCGAGGAAAGAGTAGTTAAGTGAATAAAATCATGTTTTTACACGCTTTCCTTCTCCTTAGAACTTTGGTCAATCGTTTTAACACTTTTGATAGTTTTTGTTTACTATAATACTAACATTTAATACTAACAATCATAATTAACAGATAATTAACGTCCGACCGTGACATCCCCGGCCCCTCAGAATCGACGTCCACGGCGATTGTCGATCGACGTCCACGGCGATCCACGGCGATTGTACGGGCTGTAGAAGTGGCCTGACTGCGCTCCTCGCCCGCGGTAGCCTCCAGTCGCTCTTCGGTCTTCGTTGAAGAAACTATTCCTCGTCTTCGGTCCCGCTTCTTCTTTCTTTCCTCTCGTGTCTTCCTTGCTCTCGTCTTCCTTGCGCTCTCTCATGGGGCTCGAGTTGATCTGCCACCCCGTGTACTCCGCCATAGCCACGATGAAGCGCCACAGGTCTGCGACTTTGAACTCCTCCTTTTTTGGCTTGAGTCCGTTGATGTAGAGTATGGGGTGCAGACCTTGCTTCGCCTCCAGCTTCACACATTTACCTCCCCCGATGTTTCCTTCTAGAGCTTCGAGCGCGTGCTCTACTCCTTCATATTCCTCCTTCTTCAGCTCCAAGTATGGCATCGATGGGCAGATCACTAGCGGGGCTTCGCCGATCTTCTCTTTAACTCGCTGGCAAGCTGTCTGGAGCATCCATACCTCCGGCTGCCATTCGCTCCCCTCTGCCCATGGCATCATCGCTATCACTCCTGCGAGATCTTCTTTGTTCTCGCTCTCCAATTTTCTTAGTCCTTCTTCCATCGCTCCAGGTTCATCAGTTGGGATGACTCTGATTCCTTGGTACTTTTTCAGGAAAGTGCATGCCGTGGTGGACGTCAACACAACGATGCTCGGTTGTTTCTGCTTTCGTTCTCCTCTTTCCTTTTCTCTGGCATCAGCTCTCGGGCTTGCGGTCCTTTCGCTCTTCTCTCGTTTCTCGGTGAGCTCTTTCAGTCTGACGTCTTGCGCACTCTGCAGGTCTTCTCTGAGCCGTTCCATGGCCCCTTTCATTTCTCCCATGATGAGGCCGACTAGATCGGTTTGGTCTCCCTCCTTCACTTTTTCTCGCAAGTCCTGCAGTGTTGCGATCATCTCTTTTTCCATTCTTTCAGCAATTTTATTTTTTTCAGAAACAATCATTCGAGCTTTTTGGACAATTTCTCTCGATCCTTCTAACATTTGTTTTTTTGAAAATCGACAATTGTTGATTTCAAGCTCTTGCGTTTTCAAAATTTCTTCCATCTCCTGTATAAGTCTGACCTGATGCTGTTCCTGTCCTCTTTCGTCCAGCTCCATATCTTTCATTTCTTCCTCGATGCTCATTTGCTTTTCAGAAACTGCAACAATTTGTTAGATTGCACAATTTACTGAGTAAGCACCGGTTCGGCCCCCATGTAAAGTAGTTCGCGAATTAGTTTCACGCTTTGACTTGGAATGTCGAACACAAACAGAGTTTTTAGATGCCGATATTTATTTCACAAGGAGCACCAAATAACAACTTCAACGCAGAGAAGCACAACAATTCTTCAATCGATTACCCCAGGCCCGTTAGCGGGCTAAACAGCTCCTTTTAGACACTCGAGTCACCCTACGAGCTCGTAGAACCCGTAGAACAACTGGAGCTGTACCGGACGCAGCCCCTAGAGACTCACGCCGCTACTGTCTTCTCACCAAATCACAACAAAACCAATCCAAACGACTTGCTCCCAGAGCAACACAACACTCGACTCACTCAGAACTCCACTACTCAATTAGTAGAGAAACTGTATATAAAAAAAACGAGCAACCTATATAGACCGGGTTTACACAAACTCTTTTCGCAGCGAGGAAAGAGTAGTTAAGTGAATAAAATCATGTTTTTACACGCTTTCCTTCTCCTTAGAACTTTGGTCAATCGTTTTAACACTTTTGATAGTTTTTGTTTACTATAATACTAACATTTAATACTAACAATCATAATTAACAGATAATTAACGTCCGACCGTGACATCCCCGGCCCCTCAGAATCGACGTCCACGGCGATTGTCGATCGACGTCCACGGCGATCCACGGCGATTGTACGGGCTGTAGAAGTGGCCTGACTGCGCTCCTCGCCCGCGGTAGCCTCCAGTCGCTCTTCGGTCTTCGTTGAAGAAACTATTCCTCGTCTTCGGTCCCGCTTCTTCTTTCTTTCCTCTCGTGTCTTCCTTGCTCTCGTCTTCCTTGCGCTCTCTCATGGGGCTCGAGTTGATCTGCCACCCCGTGTACTCCGCCATAGCCACGATGAAGCGCCACAGGTCTGCGACTTTGAACTCCTCCTTTTTTGGCTTGAGTCCGTTGATGTAGAGTATGGGGTGCAGACCTTGCTTCGCCTCCAGCTTCACACATTTACCTCCCCCGATGTTTCCTTCTAGAGCTTCGAGCGCGTGCTCTACTCCTTCATATTCCTCCTTCTTCAGCTCCAAGTATGGCATCGATGGGCAGATCACTAGCGGGGCTTCGCCGATCTTCTCTTTAACTCGCTGGCAAGCTGTCTGGAGCATCCATACCTCCGGCTGCCATTCGCTCCCCTCTGCCCATGGCATCATCGCTATCACTCCTGCGAGATCTTCTTTGTTCTCGCTCTCCAATTTTCTTAGTCCTTCTTCCATCGCTCCAGGTTCATCAGTTGGGATGACTCTGATTCCTTGGTACTTTTTCAGGAAAGTGCATGCCGTGGTGGACGTCAACACAACGATGCTCGGTTGTTTCTGCTTTCGTTCTCCTCTTTCCTTTTCTCTGGCATCAGCTCTCGGGCTTGCGGTCCTTTCGCTCTTCTCTCGTTTCTCGGTGAGCTCTTTCAGTCTGACGTCTTGCGCACTCTGCAGGTCTTCTCTGAGCCGTTCCATGGCCCCTTTCATTTCTCCCATGATGAGGCCGACTAGATCGGTTTGGTCTCCCTCCTTCACTTTTTCTCGCAAGTCCTGCAGTGTTGCGATCATCTTTTTTTCCATTCTTTCAGCAATTTTATTTTTTTTCAGAAACAATCATTCGAGCTTTTTGGACAATTTCTCTCGATCCTTCTAACATTTGTTTTTTTGAAAATCGACAATTGTTGATTTCAAACTCTTGCGTTTTCAAAATTTCTTCCATCTCCTGTATAAGTCTGACCTGATGCTGTTCCTGTCCTCTTTCGTCCAGCTCCATATCTTTCATTTCTTCCTCGATGCTCATTTGCTTTTCAGAAACTGCAACAATTTGTTAGATTGCACAATTTACTGAGTAAGCACCGGTTCGGCCCCCATGTAAAGTAGTTCGCGAATTAGTTTCACGCTTTGACTTGGAATGTCGAACACAAACAGAGTTTTTAGATGCCGATATTTATTTCACAAGGAGCACCAAATAACAACTTCAACGCAGAGAAGCACAACAATTCTTCAATCGATTACCCCAGGCCCGTTAGCGGGCTAAACAGCTCCTTTTAGACACTCGAGTCACCCTACGAGCTCGTAGAACCCGTAGAACAACTGGAGCTGTACCGGACGCAGCCCCTAGAGACTCACGCCGCTACTGTCTTCTCACCAAATCACAACAAAACCAATCCAAACGACTTGCTCCCAGAGCAACACAACACTCGACTCACTCAGAACTCCACTACTCAATTAGTAGAGAAACTGTATATAAAAAAAACGAGCAACCTATATAGACCGGGTTTACACAAACTCTTTTCGCAGCGAGGAAAGAGTAGTTAAGTGAATAAAATCATGTTTTTACACGCTTTCCTTCTCCTTAGAACTTTGGTCAATCGTTTTAACACTTTTGATAGTTTTTGTTTACTATAATACTAACATTTAATACTAACAATCATAATTAACAGATAATTAACGTCCGACCGTGACATCCCCGGCCCCTCAGAATCGACGTCCACGGCGATTGTCGATCGACGTCCACGGCGATCCACGGCGATTGTACGGGCTGTAGAAGTGGCCTGACTGCGCTCCTCGCCCGCGGTAGCCTCCAGTCGCTCTTCGGTCTTCGTTGAAGAAACTATTCCTCGTCTTCGGTCCCGCTTCTTCTTTCTTTCCTCTCGTGTCTTCCTTGCTCTCGTCTTCCTTGCGCTCTCTCATGGGGCTCGAGTTGATCTGCCACCCCGTGTACTCCGCCATAGCCACGATGAAGCGCCACAGGTCTGCGACTTTGAACTCCTCCTTTTTTGGCTTGAGTCCGTTGATGTAGAGTATGGGGTGCAGACCTTGCTTCGCCTCCAGCTTCACACATTTACCTCCCCCGATGTTTCCTTCTAGAGCTTCGAGCGCGTGCTCTACTCCTTCATATTCCTCCTTCTTCAGCTCCAAGTATGGCATCGATGGGCAGATCACTAGCGGGGCTTCGCCGATCTTCTCTTTAACTCGCTGGCAAGCTGTCTGGAGCATCCATACCTCCGGCTGCCATTCGCTCCCCTCTGCCCATGGCATCATCGCTATCACTCCTGCGAGATCTTCTTTGTTCTCGCTCTCCAATTTTCTTAGTCCTTCTTCCATCGCTCCAGGTTCATCAGTTGGGATGACTCTGATTCCTTGGTACTTTTTCAGGAAAGTGCATGCCGTGGTGGACGTCAACACAACGATGCTCGGTTGTTTCTGCTTTCGTTCTCCTCTTTCCTTTTCTCTGGCATCAGCTCTCGGGCTTGCGGTCCTTTCGCTCTTCTCTCGTTTCTCGGTGAGCTCTTTCAGTCTGACGTCTTGCGCACTCTGCAGGTCTTCTCTGAGCCGTTCCATGGCCCCTTTCATTTCTCCCATGATGAGGCCGACTAGATCGGTTTGGTCTCCCTCCTTCACTTTTTCTCGCAAGTCCTGCAGTGTTGCGATCATCTCTTTTTCCATTCTTTCAGCAATTTTATTTTTTTCAGAAACAATCATTCGAGCTTTTTGGACAATTTCTCTCGATCCTTCTAACATTTGTTTTTTTGAAAATCGACAATTTTTGATTTCAAGCTCTTGCGTTTTCAAAATTTCTTCCATCTCCTGTATAAGTCTGACCTGATGCTGTTCCTGTCCTCTTTCGTCCAGCTCCATATCTTTCATTTCTTCCTCGATGCTCATTTGCTTTTCAGAAACTGCAACAATTTGTTAGATTGCACAATTTACTGAGTAAGCACCGGTTCGGCCCCCATGTAAAGTAGTTCGCGAATTAGTTTCACGCTTTGACTTGGAATGTCGAACACAAACAGAGTTTTTAGATGCCGATATTTATTTCACAAGGAGCACCAAATAACAACTTCAACGCAGAGAAGCACAACAATTCTTCAATCGATTACCCCAGGCCCGTTAGCGGGCTAAACAGCTCCTTTTAGACACTCGAGTCACCCTACGAGCTCGTAGAACCCGTAGAACAACTGGAGCTGTACCGGACGCAGCCCCTAGAGACTCACGCCGCTACTGTCTTCTCACCAAATCACAACAAAACCAATCCAAACGACTTGCTCCCAGAGCAACACAACACTCGACTCACTCAGAACTCCACTACTCAATTAGTAGAGAAACTGTATATAAAAAAAACGAGCAACCTATATAGACCGGGTTTACACAAACTCTTTTCGCAGCGAGGAAAGAGTAGTTAAGTGAATAAAATCATGTTTTTACACGCTTTCCTTCTCCTTAGAACTTTGGTCAATCGTTTTAACACTTTTGATAGTTTTTGTTTACTATAATACTAACATTTAATACTAACAATCATAATTAACAGATAATTAACGTCCGACCGTGACAATTTAATCTCTCTTTACTTTGTTCTAGACTAGTACTTTTTCTGAGAGTTTCTTCTTAAGTGTGTTACTCTTTCGAATCGTGTAAAGCGCTCAGACTCCCGTTCAGAGATAGAGAGATGGCTCGGTTTGATCCCGCCATGTGAAATAGTTTTTGTCTGTTTTATATTTCAACCTAATTATATCCTTACTAGGCACCGGAGATTCAAGCTGGGTAAATTAAAATACGTCATTTTTATCATATAATATTTTAAAACTCTTGTGTCTTCATTGATTGCTTGTTTTGAAGTTTTACGAGAGAGAGAGAGAGAGAGAGAGAGAGAGAGAGAGAGAGAGAGAGAGAGAGAGAGAGAGAGAGAGAGAGAGAGAGAGAGAGAGGAAAAACAAGAAGAGAAGTATAAAGAGAGGAAGAGAAATGGAAGTATTACAGCTATACGATAAGGGAGTCTTCAGAAGGAGTAAGAGAGCAAATCGGGTGATGATAACTGAATATAAAAAGATGACTGCAGGTTATAACAAGGAAGAGAACCTGATAGGCAGTTCCGAGAAGGATGATGATCCTCACCGAGGATCATCTAATGAACGCAGCGATACAGAGATAATCAGAAAGGAAAAGGTAAGAAGAGATGTAAGAAAGGACAAAAAGGAAGCATTGAAAGTAATAGAGTGAAATACTCTCTGGCTCTTCAAGAAAGAAAGCTAAGGGAGTTTCCAGAAGAGCTGTGACACATGTATTCCAGATCAAAAGAGATGGATAGAAAAAAGTAGAAAGTGAGATAGATTAAAAGATATACATATATGTATGTAGATGAATGAGGACGGAAAAAAGCGAATGAAGTAGAGAGAGAGAGAGAGAGAGAGAGAGAGAGAGAGAGAGAGAGAGAGAGAGAGAGAGAGAGAGAGAGAGAGAGAGAAAAAACAAGAAGAGAAGTATAAAGAGAGGAAGAGAAATGGAAGTATTACAGCTATACGATAAGGGAGTCTTCAGAAGGAGTAAGAGAGCAAATCGGGTGATGAGAACTGAATATAAAAAGCGAGGGAGATGGAAAAGAGTTAGAGGTGGGGTGATAGAGAGAAAGAAACAAAAAGGGAGACAGAAGAGAGTGATTGTAAAAATCATGGCGCTCCTTTTATAAGACATTGGTCATAAAGTGAATAAAGAGCATAATGAAGAAAGATTTACTACATATCGCCATATTCTTTCTTCTGTGATAACAGCTGCTCTAGTTACTGTAACATTACACTTCTCCTTCAATCATATAACATATGTAAACCTACATGTGTGAAATTTATTGCAGTAGATGTACTCATGACTTCATTCTATGGAATGAGCGATGCAAAAGGATTTTGCCTCAAATGAAATTACAGTCGGCCACAAGCAACAGATCTAAAAAGCAATCCAAAGGTCACCAAAGGTTTGCCGAAGCCAATATTATATTCCACCAAGCAAAGGAAGGTGACATCATCCGGTTTTTTAGTATGGCAAAGAGAGGAAGAGAATAAATAGAAGCAGAAAGAGAGACCGAGCCAGAGCGAGAGAAGAAGGAAGATAGAGATGAAAAAAGAACAAAAAGCGGAATACTCTGTTTTTTTAAAAGAGGATGATGAGGAAGTCTTCATAGAAGCGTGAGTTAGACTCGGATCAGAAGAGCTTCCACGCGCTGGTTACCCCTAAGGTGTATGGGAGGCCTCTCCCGCTGGCAGATGGAGACCTTGGTAACTCTGCCATGGCTGCTCAAAGAGCGGCCTACGCTAATAATCTTCGCGAGTGGAAGCAGGAATCGGCTAGCCCGCGAATTTTCTTAAAATCTCGCCCATTGCAATCTCGGCAGCGTAGGAAAACAGATTAAGAGGCATGTTCAACAATTAATTTCTAGCCCACATGACCCAAAATCCGTATGGTATTGCAGTGGGAATACAGTAACCCTCGTTTTTCGGCTTCTGCAGGAAAAACTTGGAGAATGAACATTAATAGAGAGACAGGCAGACAGACACACAGAGAGAGAGAAAGAGAGAGAGAGGGCAACGAGAGAGTAAAGACGCATTGAATCTGACGGGAGAGTCGGCTATGGATGGGCATTTGCAATTGAAATACATTTTTGCCTTTGCACTAAAAACTGAAATAAGATATAAATATAGGTATATAGGCAGAAAAGGCAGAAGAGCAAGGGTTACTGTATTTCAATTGCAAAGGCCCATCCATAGCCGACTCTCCCGTCAGATTCAATGCGTCTTTACTCTCTCGTTGCTCTCTCTCTCTCTCTCTCTCTCTCTCTCTCTCTCTCTCTCTCTGTCTGTCTCTCTCTTTCTCTCTATTAGTACTCATTCCTTCAGTTTTTTTTCTGCAGAAGCCGAAGAAGAAGACATTAACAGAAAGACGTCGATAGAGTGAAATGCAGAAACATAGAATATTAGGTTTAAAAAAGGATATGGGAGATAATAAGAGAGAGAAAAGAAGAAGAGAGAACAGAGAAGTAGAAAGGGAAAAAGAGAGGGAGAAGAATGACAGTAATAGAGCTATGTATCTACTCGCTGGCTTTCCCTGAGAGAAAGATGAGGGAGTCTTCAGAAAGGGTAAGAGATAGAATTGGGTCATGAGAATTCAATATGAATATAGAGAGAGATGAACAAACATACCGGTAGGTAAATAGAGAGGAAGAAACAAAAAGGGAGAAAAAAGAGAACGAGGAATGCAAAGGTCCATCGATAGCCGATGCCCTTAACACATTCAATGCGTCTTTTTTCTCTCTCTCTCTCTTTCTCTCTCTCTCTCTCCCTCCCTCTCTCTCTCTCCCTCTCTCTATATATACAAATATACATGTTAATTTTTGGACACGCCTCTCTATAGCGTTACCTAGATTGTCATGAATGCAACTTCACGATTCTCTGAAAACTACCTCATCTTCCTTTTTGGCAGAATTAGAGTTTTTTTTATTTCTTCCTTTCCTACCTCGTTCTCTTTTTCCCCTTTTTTCTCCTCACCGCTATCTTCCTCTTTCTTATTCTCTCTTCGTCTTACTCCCTCTCTATTTCTCTCTCAGCATATCTTTCAATCTCTCCCTCTATTTAGCTTTTTCTCTTGAAAGAAGAAGCATAGGATGATAACAACTTCCTTTGCATGGTGGGATAAACTATTTGCTTCCGCAAACCTCAGGTTCACATAAATTGTATGATTAGAGGATTTCCTCCACTAGCATAGTGTTACAGTGAATAGAGCGGCTGCAATATCTCTCACCCTTTGTGAAGATTCCCTCATCTTCCTCTCTAGCAGAGTCCGAGAGTATACACATAGCTCTAGTACTTTCATTCCTCTCTGCTTATTTCTCTCTCTCTCTTTCTCTCTCTCTCTCTCTCTCTCTCTCTCTCTCTCTCTCTCTCTCTCTCTCATTTTCTCCCTCTTTCTCCTTCGTCCGTTTTTTCTCTTTCTTCATCTATGTATATATGTGTGAAATTATCTCACTCAATCTACTTCTTTCTCTTCCTATCTCTTGATCCGACTCACCATGTCTCCCAGCTCTTCTCGAGACAGGCAGTCTCGAGAATAGCTGGAATACATGATGCTTTAGCCAGTAAGCATCTCGCTCAAAACTCCCTGTTTGGTGTTTTTGATGACCTGTTTCTCTCTTTCTCTCTCACTCTCTCTCTCTCTCCTCTCTCTCTCTTTCTCTCTCTCTCGCTCTTTCTCCCTCTCTCTCTCTTTCTCTCTCTCTCTCTATTTCTCAACTGATCTACAACAGACCACATCTTTTTGGCAGAGCAATAGATTATCTTGCTCTATTACTTCCATCTCTCACTGTCTCTCTCTGCTTTCTTTGACTTCTCTCCTTGTTTATCTTTCTTTTTTGATCGCTCTCAATCTTTATATTTTCCCCCCTTCGTCTATATAAGACGATGCTGGGAATAATTTTCGCCAAAATGCTCAAAATGTTGTTCCTCAGCCAAAAACTATATTTTGCCAAGATTTCGAGTATGCGAACTTGGGAGAAGGAAATTCCGATATTAGTCTCTTTTTTTTAGCTGCCAAAATAGGGACGAAGAATCGGCCACTATTTAGCAGTTCCAAATGATGAATGACTCTGTGGCCAAGTTTTGTTCCTGCCAAATCACGGACAATTTTGTTTTTCCTTTGTGACATGTTTTGGCACTGCCAAACTCGGCTCTTTTTCTGAACACTTTTTGTCCGTTGAACACAGCTCTGCAACGACCACATATTAACCACTTCTAGCGACGTACCCCAACCGAGTTTAGCAAACTCGGTTGAGGTACGTCGCTAGAAATGGTTGGTCTGTGGGCGTTGTAGCTGCTGGTATTGCAACTCGTCCTTTTGGATGAGATTATTGGCACTCCCCAAAGAGTTCCTGAGATCGATCCTCCATCATCCCAGAAATGAGGCTAAGGAGTTGCAGGGGCTACAAAAAAGCCCGATTATGGCAGTGACAAAACAAGGACAAAAAAACCCCCATTATGGCAGTGACAAAACAAGGACAAAAAAAAACCAGATTTTGGCAGTGACAAATCAAGGACAAACAAAAACCCGATTTTGGCAGTGACAAAACAAGGACAAACAAAAACCGGATTCTGGCAGTGACAAAACGAGTACAAAGTAGAAAGCTTGTTTTTTGACGGTTTTTCTTGGCAGGCCCGTCAAAACGCATGTTATTTGCTGCCATTTATCATGGCGCTTTTTTACGTTTCTTGCCATGAAAAAGCTTGGTTTTTCAAGTGAAATCTGCCCGAGGAACAACATTTTGAGCATTTTGGCGAAAATTTTTCCCAGCATCGTATTATATCTATATCTGCTATTTCATCTCAATCTATCTACTTTACTCTATTCGCTTCTCTTGAACCAAGTCTTTCTCTCTGGCCGAGCCAGAGTATTAGCTCTATGTCTATAATCTCTCTCTTTTTCTTTTTAACCTTTCTCTTTGTTTCTTTCTCTCTCTCTCTCTCTCTCTCTTTCTCTCTCTAAATTTTTCTCTATTTTGTTCTGAGTTCATATTTGTTAATCTATCTCCCTCTATCTCTTTCACTCTATTCACCACTCTTGATCCGAGTCTTTATCACAGCCCTACTCGAGACTCTCTGGTAGAGCCAGAGAGTATCATCTCTATTGCTTTAATCCATCTCTCTCTTTTCTCTGTATTTCTCTACTCTTTCCTCTCTTTCTTTCTTTGAAAAGCTCCTCTCTTTCTTTCTTTTTCTCTTTTTATGGTCTCTCTCTCTCATTCTTTGAACGGAAGAACAAGATCATAACTTACCTTTCAAGGACAATGATATAATATTGAGGGTAAGAAAGTCATATAATTATCTTTTCTACATATCTCATACCTCAATATGTTAATTACCCCATATAAATAAATCGGCATCGGCTATGCTTGTAACTGTGCAATCGAATCATTTTCACCCTTTCTCATCTGCCTCTGCCATGTAAAAGTTGCTCCATACCAATTTTTGTATCTTACTTTAGTTTTATGTGCAAAGGCAAAAGAGCAAGGGTTACTGTATTTACAATGCAAAGGTCCATTTATAGCCGATGCCCCCCCCAACAGATTCAATGCGTCTTTACTCTCTCTCTCTCTCTCTCTCTCCCTCTCTCTCTTTGTCTCTCTCTCTCTCTCTCTCTCTCTCTCTCTCTCTCTCTCTCTCTATCACTATGTACCTCCTCTTCTTTGGCAGAATTAGAGTATCTCGCTCTATTACTCATATTCCTACCTCGTTTTCTTTTTTCTATCTCTCCTCGCCACTGTTTACCTCTTTCTCACTGACTCTTTTCTTACTCTCTTTATCTGTCTGTCTGTCTATCTTCCTCTCTTCAACTTTTTCTCTGGACAGAAGAAGAACAGGATAATGTCACCTTTCTTTGCTCGGTGGAATATGTTGTACTATTTGCTTCCGCAAACCTTGGTCACTAAGATGGAATCGCGTTTTGTGACCTTTCGATTGCCTATTAGATTTTTGGCTTGTTCCCAGGTGTAATCTTCTCTGAATCAAAGTCTTCTTGTGTGAATTTATTCTACAGACTGCAGTCATAAGTACATCAACTGCAATACATTTAATATAAAATGTAGGTTTAGATGTATTATTTGATTTTTAATGTCATATTTTATGTTGAATTTCCGGACACGCCTCTCTATAGTGTTACCTAGATTGCCATGAACGCAATGGGCGGGAATTTTAGGACGCGGGCTGCCCCATCCCCGCCCCTATCCGTTAGCGGGAGGCCCCATATATATTATAGGGGTAATCAGCGCGTGAAAACTCTCTTGTTCCGATTTCATTTCACGATTCTCTGAAAACTACCTCATCTTCCTTTTTGGCAGAATTAGAGTTTTTTATTACTTCCATTCCTACCTACCTCGAAATTGTATGATTAGAGGATTGCCTCCACTAGCATAGTGTTACAGTGAATAGAGCGGCTGCTATAGTAAGAAGAAAGAATATCTCTCACCCTTTCTGAAGATTCTCTCATCTTCCTCTCTAGCAGAGTCCGAGAGTATACACATAACTCTAGTACTTTCATTCCGCTCTGCTTGTTTCTCTCTCTCTTTCTCTCTCTCTCTCTCTCTCTCTCTCTCTCTCTCTCTCTCTCGCTCTCTCTATTTCTCAACCGATCTACAGACTCCCTCAGCTTGTTCTCTGGCAGAGCAAGAAATTATCTTGCTCTGTTACTTCCATCTCTCACTGTCTCTCTTTGCTTTTTTGACTTTTCTCTCTGTTTATCTTTTTTGATCGCTCTCAATCTTTATATTTTCCCCCCTTCGTCTATATCTATATCTGCTTTTTCATCTCAATCTGTCTACTTTACTCTATTCGCTTCTCTTGAACCAAGTCTTTCTCTCTCTCCGAGCCAGAGTATTAGCTCTATGTCTATAATCTCTCTCTTTTTCTTTTTGACCTTTCTCTTTGTTTCTATCTCTCTCTCTCTCTCTCTCTCTCTCTCTCTCTCTCTCTCTCTCTCTCTCTCTCTCTCTCTCTCTCAAATTTTGTCTAGTTTGTTATACGTTTCTCTTTATACCTGTTAATATATCTCACTCTATCTCTTTCACTCTATTCCCTTCTTATGATCAGAGTCTTTATCACAGCCCTACTGGAGACTCTCTGACTCTCTGGCAGAGCCAGAGAGTATCATCTCTATCATTTCCATTCATCTCTCTCTTTTTCTGTATTTCTCTACCCTTTCCTCTCTTTCTTTCTTTGAATATCTCCTCTCTTTCTTTCTTTTTCTCTGTTTCTGTTCTATCTCTCTCTCTCTCTCTCTCTCTCTCTCTCATTCTTTGAACAGAAGAACAAGATCATAACTTACCTTTTAATGACAATGATATAATATTGAGGGTAAGAAAGTCATATAATTAACTTTTCTACATATCTCATACCTCAATCTGTTAATTGCCCCATATACATAAATCGGCATCGGCTATGCCTGTAACTGTGCAATCAAATCATTTTTAACCTTTCTCATCTCCATCTGCCATCGAAAAGTTGCTCCATGCCGATTTATGTAATCTTACTTCAGTTTTATGTGCAAAGGCAAAAGAGCAAGGGTTACTGTATTTACAATGCAAAGGTCCATTTAAAGCCGATGCCCCCAACAGATTCAATGCGTCTTTACTCTCTCTCTCTCTCTCTCTCTCTCTCTCTCTCTCTCTCTCTCTCTCTCTCTCTTTCTAACTCTCTCTCTGCCTCCCTCTCTCTATCACTACCTCATCTTCTTCTTTGGCAGAATTAGAGTATCTCGCTCTATTACTCTTATTCCTACATAGTTTTCTTTTTTATATCTCTTCTCGCCGCTTTCTTCCTCTTTCTCACTCTCTCTTTTCTTACTCTCTGTTTCTATCTGTCTGTCTCTCTTCCTCTCTATCTCTTCCTCTTGACAGAAGAAGACACGATAATGTCACCTTTCTTGGCTCGGTAGAATATAATGTTTTATTTGCTCCCCGAAACCTTCGGTCACTAAGATGGAATCGCGTTTTGTTACTTTTCGAATGCCTATAAGATTTTTGGCTTGTTCCAATCTGTAATCTTCTCTGACTCAAGGACTTCTTGTATGACTTTATTCTATAGAATGCAGTCATAAGTACATGAATGCAATGCATTTCATATAAAATGTAGGTTTAGATACATTATTTGATTGAAGGAATGCCTCCACAAGCATAGTCCATGAAAAAACAAAGCATATGACGACATGTAGTGAATCTTTTTTCTTTCTGTCTATCTACCTACATAACTGTTTTTTCATCTCACTATATCTTTAGATTTCTCTTTTGACCCGATCCTTCATCTTTCCCTTTTTGATGACTCCCTCGTCTTTCTCTCAGGCGACGCCAGGGCGTATCTAGTTCTATTATTTTTATTCTTCTCTCTTTTTCTCTTCCTGTTTCTCTGCTCGTTTCTCTGTCTCTGCTCTCTCTTCTTCTCTCTCTTATCATCTTACTATCTTTCTGTTTTCATCCACCAGATGTTTCTTTATTTCACTCCATCGACGTCTTTCTGTTCAATCCTCTCAATCCGAGTCTTCCTAGCACCCCTGTTTGAGACTTCCTTTACTACCTTCATTGGCATGTCCATATACTATTTTGCTATGTTACTTTCAATCTTCTTTATCCCTCCTTTTTTCCTCTGCCCTCGTCTATCCCTTTTTCTTTTCGTATATCAGCCCTTTCTTAGTCGTTATCTACAGTAGTTTTTCTTGGCAGAGGCAGAAGAGAAAGAGAATAACAGCCTTTCCATCGTAATGGTATGTACATTCATTTCCGCTATTACCGCATAATTGAATGCGTGTTTGTTCTCTCCTTGTTTCTCTCTCTGTTCCTCCTCTTTCATCTACATCTCTCTCTCCTTGTTTCTCTCTCTGTTCCTCTTCTATCATCTACATCTCTCATTTTCTGAATACCACATTAAGTGTATAACGTGATTCAATTGTGTATTGTCATCATTACTCTTTTCTTCTATTTTCTATAACTCTTTATCTCTCTCTCTATCTCTTTTTCTCTCTGTCTTCCTCTAAACATATATATATATATATATATATATATATATATATATATATATATATATATATATATATATATATATATATATGTTAAATTTCGGACACGCCTCTCTATAGTGTCACCTAGATTGCCATGAATGCAGTGGGCGGGAATTCTATAGGACGCGGGCTGCCCAGAGACCGCCCCCCATCCGCCAGCGGGAGGCCTAAAATATATAATAGGGGTAATCAGCGCGAGAAAACTCTCTTGTTCTGAGTCTATCTCACGATTCTCTGAAAACTACCTGATTTTTCTTTTTGGCAGAATTAGAGGTTTTTTTCTATTACTTCCATTCCTACCTCGTTCTCTTTTTTCCCTTTTTTTCCTCACCGGTATCTTCCTTTTTCTCATCCTCTCTTCGTCTTATTCCCTCTCTATTTCTCTCTCAGCATATCTTTCAATCTCTCCTTCTCTTTAGCTTTTTCTCTCGAAAGAAGAAGCATAGGATGATAACAACTTCCTTTGCATGGTGGGATAAACTATTTGCTTCCGCAAACCTCAGGTTCACATAAATTGTATGATTAGAGGATTGCCTCCACTAGCATAGTGTTACAGTGAATAGAGCAGCTGGTATAGAAAGAAGAAATAATATCTCTCACCCTTACTGTACTTTCATTCCTCTCTGCTTGTTTTTCTCTCTCTATCTCTCTCTCTCTCTCTCTCTCTCTCTCTCTCTCTCTCTCTCTCTCTCTCTCTGGCGGTGTTAATTAGATGATTCTCACTCGTGATTGTTTCATGTTTCAATAGTATGTTGCAGGTATGTAGTTTTCGATCCTGCGATATCGATTGCTTGTTGCTTAATTCTGATCTCTTTTTTTTTTGTTCTGACATATAATACATTTTGATTCCGAATCTTTTTTAGTTGCATTGCGTCCTCACCCAAGTTGTTCTAAAACAGTTGTTTTCTTCCGAAATTATTTCTTCATTCCTATTATTATTCCACATTATTTCCCTTCCTATTTCATGATTCCATATAAGCGAGGCCTTACAAGCTATCCTATGGTAATTAAGAATTTCAAATTGAAATCGAAGTAGAAAAGGCTGCGAAGAAGGTGGTGATAAACTTTAACTCAAAAACGTTTTCAACCTCTGTAGCTGTGAAAAGTCTATTTTACCCCAGAAGAGATAAATTTTGAAACTCAGAGCGAGAAGATAATGGGTGAACACGTTTTCCTATTTGACATAATCGACTAACCGGCGGTTTCTACAATATCTAAAATGATCACAGCGCTATATGTTTCTTCGCTTTTTCTTCGCTACTTGTTCCGTTTCTTCTTTAGTTACTTTGTAGCTCTTACGAATGCTACCCTCTATTTCTTGTTTGTCCTCCAAGTATGTTCTCTTGCTCTGTCTAAAACTCTCTCTTTCTCTCTCTCTCTCAATTGCTGTTTTCACGAGATGATTTTTACATGGGTGAGTTTTAATACTATCTCTTTTAGTTTGTATATTGCAGGTGAACAAGTGAAGATGAGTACCCCACCAAAAACCGACGTCAAAATGATGACGAAGCGGGAGTTGAAAGAGGTCGGTCTTGTTTCCATCAAAATAGTCATCTCTGAGCTTGAGCAAGCAGCAAGGATAGATAATTATTTTTTGGATATAAGAACAGAATAAAAAGCTGTCCATTAAAACTCTGCCAAACTCGATCTCCTAGTGAGAACTAGTATTCACTGTTAGGAAGTTACCGAGTTCTACCAATATTCCCTCGCTCTCTCACTTTTCCCTGTCTTCGTTCGAATCCCTCTTTCTCTCTATCGTTTTCTCTCGCTCTCTTTTTCTCTCTTTTTTACTCTCATTTTCGCTTCCAATCATTTTCAAAATTTTAAAAACGCCATTGCCTCAATTTTAGAAATCTGTGAGATCAGAATCACCGCCTCCTTCGAAAAAAAGACGATCAAGCAACTACCAAGAGTCTCAAGTGAAGACGAAAGCTCAAGGAATCTCATTTCTCCTTGATCGTTCCGCTCTCTCGACGGACGAGGCAGAAGGCCCTCCACGGCCCTGCGAAACAACTTGCCAAGAGTGTGAGTTATTTCTAAATCACAGATTTACCGACTGCGGTTCTTTGATAACACATGTCAAAAGCAAACATGAGGAATCGCACAACTGTCAAACTGGTAACCATGGATAAAAATATTATTTGTACAGGAGAAAAAATGAGAGATGCTTCAAATGTGCGATTATTAACGTAGAGAGATAGAACGTCGGCTTTGTCAGAAGAAGTGGAAGATGGATTCAATCACACTCACAGAAGATTTTAACATACCAGTACATACCAGAAGAGTTTTTTGGGATTTTCACTCCTTTGACGAACAGAAAAGTTGAAGTTATAATTTCAGACCAGCTGAGCGCTGATGAATATGATCGGGATCTTTCGATTAGCTACCTCACACAGAACTTCTTTGTTAACGGAACCCTTGGGAAAGGATCTTTCGGAAACGTCGGTTTGCAGTTCATTTTATAGGAAACAAATTTTGATTATGACTTACTTTGGTGGCATTTTTGGTTCTCTCACGGCGAAAATCACTCTCATACTTGAAAAAACTTCAGTAATGATGAACTTCTTATGATCCTGAGGCTAGAATTACGTCTAAGGCTTTTTCAAAGAGTGACTCCGAGCCACACAATTACATCACAATGATGATTGGGCGAGGAAGAGGTAGAACGTTTGAAAGTCACACAGTTTATCAAAGTTAATTCCGATTGAAACTAAGCAAACTGACTCGCAGTCTCGAACTAACAGAACAAACAGAGTGTCGAGTTAACAAAACTGAGAGCTAATGAGCAATGAATACTAGAATTGTCCTATAACTTATAGAAACGTTACGATATGAAAAGATTAACCCGTAACAAAAAAAGACATGACCAAGAAACTTAACACATTTTAGAAGATCGTCCGCACTTTCGGCGATCATAGTGTGTTGAGAATATTAGTTTGATTCGTAACTTTCTTTCTATTTCTCAAGGCTTTAGCTGACATGAGCTGAGCTTGAGATTTTCACACAACTTTCACTTAGACTATCAGTCTCTTAAATAAAACAATATTATGTGACTTGACAGAAAAAATTATACATTTTATAAAGCTTCTACTTGAACTTTTCAAAAAGTTATTTTTGTTGCTAAATCTTGAGCTCGTCTTGAATCGGCATAGATTCCGACTGCTTATTATTTTTTCGTTTCTCTATTGTAATAATACACTATATTAAGTTTGGGAGATGGCACAACTTGTTGTCATTGATAGACATTCTTTAAAGGTCTATGAAGTCGAATGCAAAAAGACCAAGGAAAAGTTCGCGGTCAAACAGACAAGCGAGCCATACTTCACTGCAGCGGATCGACGTAGAAGATTGTTAGAGGTGAGCCTGTTTGATTAAGAGAGATGAAAAGAGAAAGAGAGAGGGGTAGGAAGGAGAAAAGATAAAAAAGAGAGAAAGAAACACAAAACAGAGTGAAATGGAGAGAAAAAATGGGAAGAGAAATAATTGAAAGAGAGAATAGCGAAAGAGCAAAAAGTGACACTAAGCTCTCAAGAATTCGCTCAAGTTTGTCAATACTTTCAGGTCCGGTGTCTGGAAATGCTAAGGATGCCAAACATCACCAAGTTCTACAGGGCTTGGGAAGAGGGAGGCTTACTTCACATTCAGGTTTCAATTTGAAACAAAAAAATCTTTCTTTAGTTACATTTATTAGCAAAAGAGCGAGTGAATTTTTGAACAAATCGGAACTCCAAATTGATTGATTTTTTCGTGCCTTTTTACTCAATTCATTTCATTTCAATCATTTTTAGGATGTTTTGAGAAAAAGAATTTTAAAAAAGGAGTACGCGAAATAATGATATACATTGAAGTATAATACTATAACAATCTTGAATAGTCTCCAGTTCTTGCTACCTTACCAGGAATCATCAAACTACATTATTAAGTTTTGTAAAGATAATAATGAAAAAGCAACAAATTTAAACCATTTAAAAAAAGCGACTAATTACAAAAACATCTCCAAATAAAGCTATCCTCGCCTTTCTCTTCAACTGCAGATTGAACTCCTGTGGAGGTCTCTCGATGCATACATAAGTGAAGTTCACGATGTTCCCAGCGCCCTTGTCTGGTCCTTCTTGTCTGATGTCTCAAAGGTAGATCACTGTCACAGTTTTTCTCAGCTCTATTTTTCAATCGACATCATATCCACCTTCACAAAAACTTCAATTTTATTATTATTCATATAATCTTTGTTTACTGAGCAATCCATGCCACAGATAAGATTTTTGATTAGCGGTGAAAAAAGAAACTTCAAAACCAATTACTTCCTATCCCTTCATTTGTTTTAAAAAGTAAGTAATGGAGAACGCAGTACCTTTTGAATTACCGCAACTTGTTTACCCTACATTCCCAAAAAATACATTTTTTTTCTATGTCAGAAGGCTCAGTTGACTGTGAGAAGGCTAAGTTGACTAGCAGAAGCTGATGTCAGTTGTGTGATAAGGTTTTAAGCTGATTGTTGAGGCTTTGGAATACATGCACGAAATCAACATGCTGCATCTCGATGTGAAACCCAGCAACATAATGCTCACCAGAGACTTTGTCTGCAAATTGGGCGACTTTGGCGTGGCAGTTGAATTCAATGACCAGGTTATTCAGTGGAGGATAGCCTTGCATACACACTCTATTAGGCCTTGCATCCTTCAAGCTGGGTAAACTAAAATTCGTTATTTTATCATATAATCTTTCACAACTCTTGTGTCTCCATCGTAAGTTGTCGAATTCTATTGATTGCCTGTTTTGAAGTTTTACTGTATGTATACATCAATGTCTGGGCGTGGGATAATGATAGTGTGGGCGACTATTGTACTAAGGATTCCAAGTTCGGTCCCATCTTACCAAGGGGGCTAAAAAAATTTGTTGTGGTCTGCACGAATCTGATTCTCTCCATTGCTGCTACCCACACTAGCAAAAGCTCAGCAAGCAGCCACTGGTTCTATCAGGATAGGTCTGTCCCGCATCTCAGGAGAGCGCGTACTCTGCCGCGATGATGGGACAAGCGCGAGGAACATTATTTACTGTGTAGATCTAATATATGCATCTTCACCGATGATATCTTCGTTAAAAATAATTGGTTGAAATAAAAAAAAAACATAAAAAAATTCCACGTGGCGGGATCAAACACAGCCATCTCTCTATCTCTGAGCGGGATTTCAAGAGATTTACCGGTTACACGATTAGAAAGAGTCACACCCTTGAGAATAAACTCTCAGAAGTCTGGAGAAAAAAAAATTAACTTAGCGAAAAATAGAGAAACAGGAATAAAATAGAAAGAGGAAGAAAAATTTGGAGAAAAAAGATTTCGAGGATTCGCGACCCTCTCTTGAACTGTTTCATTCTCTAGAGATTTGACCATTTATTGAATACATTTATCAAAATGTGACAACACTCGGAGTGTAATAAACGCATACATATTCGGGTAATCATAGTTCATAGACTGCACACCTATAACTCAAGCAAGTTTATGAGATCAAGAGAGCTTAATCGACTTTTCAGAACGCTAACATTTGGGGCGGTAACAACATTTTCAGGAAGTTTACTATAGAACCTAGCTGAACGGAAAGCAAAGGAATGAAAGAGTGGCTTTCTACGGGTGCGTGGAATATGGAAAGCATATCTAGACTTTCGGCCATTGCAGATTTTGAAAGTGTACATTTTGCTAACCGGTATATCAATCAGACCATTCAGAATCTTATATGAAAACACTACGTCAGCTATAGTTATACGAGACAACGATGTGGCTAGATTGAACATCTCAAGCCTTCTATTATAAGATGGTCGTAGCACTGAACAGTTTAATCGGGAGCAGCGTAAGTATAGCAACCTTGTGAAGATGTGCTGAACATTTTCAATCTTCCTAATCAAGTTGACTTTGTAAGGAGACCAAATAGGAGAAGAAAACTCTAGCAATGGAATAATGAAGGTCTTGTAGCACCGAATATATGGATGGGTATTCCTAATACACAATGAACGGAACAAAGCGTATATCATTCTCAGCGCACGTCTCGTTATCTGTTCTATATGATATCCATAAGACATATCGCAATCAATGTAAACCCCTAGGTCACGGACCGGTGATATTGCTACTTCGAATGGGACACTTCTGCCATCACAGGTTTTGACGAAGTAGGGTAAACGTGGATTTCTCTTTCCCAGGTGAAGTACACTGCATTTGCTGCTCGCCACCGTCAGTTGCCATTCTTCGCAGAAAGATTGTAGAGCCAGAGCAGCGGCCGTGAGTTGGGAGTGAGCAGAAAAAGGGTTATCGGGGGAGAAAGTCACAAACATCTTGATGTCATCCGCGAATAAATGTACAGACACACGATTTAGATGGGTGAATGTCGATGTTAAGCCAGCGATATAAAGAGAAAAAAGAATCGGACCTAAAACAGAGCCTTGTGGAACTCCAGATGTAATGGCGAATCTGTTCGATAAAGTATTACCTACACGAACACGCGAATAACGACCTATAAGGAAAGTTTGGAACCATCTCAACAAGCTGTGATTTAATCCAATGGATTCTAACAAAAGTATCAGTTTTTCATGAGATACGGTATCAAAGGCTTTCGCCAGATCATAGTACAATACATCAACAGCATCATCAGAGTCTACAGCTCGCTGTCATAATTGAGTACACTCTAGAAGATTTGTCTCCACTGACTTACGAGAGCGGAATCCATGCTGACAATTGGGAATCAGATTGAAGACATTGCACCAGTGGATTAAAGTTGGTTTAAAGCAACGTTCTAATACCTTAGAAGCAACTGGAGTAATTGTTCGGGAAGACTGGGAGAGGCAATCTTGTTTATAGGGACAACTATTCCTTCTTTCCAGATATCAGGACTCGATCCTAACATCAAAGAAAAGTTAAAAATATAGGATAAAGGCTCAGCTAGAACATGGGAACATTTTTTGAGGATGATGGAAGGTAATAAGTCCGATGGTAAGGAGCAGGAAGCTTTTAGTTTCTTGAAGTGACGGAGTACTTGTGAGGGCAGGATAATACATTCAGATATCGAGTTACTATTCCAAAATTTAATGGCGGGAGGAACACCATTATCCTGATTAAACACAGAAGAGAAATAGGAAGCCAAAGCATTAGCCTTCGCTATGTCACTAATCATAGGTTTTCCTTGAACAGTTAAACAACCAATTCGAGTAGAATCTTTCAGTTTATTTCTAACAAATCGAAACAAGTTCTTGCTAGATTCGAGAAGTTTACTTTCACGTGACATGTTAAACTTTTTAACTTCTGTTTCTATCCGCTTACATATTCGTTTATACTCAACAAAAACTGGAGCGCAGTTCATTTTACGGAAAAGTGTTAACTTATACATAATCATCTTGACTATATAAGAAGGGTAAGACTCGAATGGTAGTCTCCGCCTTTGGACTGGGGTATGAGCAGAGACAAGAGGGAGCAGAGTCTCAAGAAAACGAGAATATAGGTCATTCATATCGATAAAATTATCAAAAAGATCTATCCATGGAATGCAAGATAAGGCAACATTGAGAGAAGAAAAATCACAGCGCCTATAATCGAGACTAGGCTCAGAGAGCGTGGCGGAACGACCATAATATTACTAGAAATTTTCGAGACCACCCAACCTTCGCTATTCGAAAAACTTATACGTGTAATTTTAATTTCAGGAGAACAGAGAATTGCAACAGGATGGCGACGGGAGATATCTCGCCCCAGAAGTTCTAAACAATCGAGTTCCAAGGGCAGCCGACATATTTTCACTAGGTGCAGCGGACTTTTGCTTTTCCCATTTTTCTCCCTCAATGTTTTTTCTCAGAGGTAAATGAAAAAAGAATACCATGGAAAAACTTGTATTCTAGGTGTCACATGCTTCGAGGTTGCGACGGACTGCGTTCTCGACTGTAAAGTTCACGATGCGATACGCCATAACCGAAGGGACAAGACCTTCGAAGAGAGTTAGTAATTACTTTTTGCTACATTGACAATCGCATAGAATTTTAAAAGTAAATCTTTTAGATAAGAGGATTCCAATTTCAGCAAATTTGGAGCTCTTCCATGGAGTACAAGAAAGTGTTTTTTGCTCGGCACATTTCGGAGATTTTACTGTTCTACCTAGCGAGAGAAAGACCTAGTAATAATAGAAAAAAAACTCCAGTAGTATTTAGTTTGTTAAAAACTTCCAAAAATAACATGCCTAACTTTGTGCTGAGGTCCTAAAGTTCAACCTTAACATCCATATGGTTTCAACATGTGAAAACTTCGAATACTGCTCAAAATTTTCTTACTCATCGAAAAATTTGAGGCAATACCAATGTTAAATCAGCTCTGCCGTATCTCAAAGTGGAATTAGGCGTAAATGTAAAGAGACAACAAGTTGTTGAACTTAGATATGTACTTGTCAAACATAGAGACTTGAATTTCTCACATATATATCAGTTAAAACAGTATCTCTCCATAACGAACTGCAATAGAACATACTTTATGAGAGTGTGATTTGAAGAGATGCCGGCAGAGTTACGAGATGTTGTGAACAAAATGTTGGAATACGAGCCAACCAATCGACAAACCGCGGCCGAATTGGTCCAAATATCGAAAAGTTGGGTCCTCCAACCGGAGAAAAGAGTGGAGATCGCCGTGAAGGTTCGTGCTTCTTTGATCAATGTTGTTCTAGTATTGTATTCAATTCTTATTGTAAAATATTATCTTCAATGATTGAATTCGGAATTAACTAAATTTTGATCGATTGAACCGAGTGAACAACCAGAGCAATGAGATATAATGTTATATTTTGCTAGACAAACACAGTTTGTTGAAGTAAAATATTTTTTATGTCTCTTTGCGAATATCAATCATATGATATGATTGATATTCCCATGTAAATTAGAGTATTCCCTACTCCTCGTTGATCTCAAGCAACGGATTTTTATACCGAGCAGAGGAGCGGATTGCTCGCAGAAACTTGTGCGAAAATCGTGTGGTGTGACGGGAACCGAACCCGTGACCTTTCGCGTTCCGGGCGAATGCTCTCCCCACTGAGCTACACACGCACACATGATAATGCACATTTAAGGCCCATACAACATGCCCTTCTCTCAACAACGAGATCTCTCGAGGTCTAGGGTCAGAGGTCTTGGCTCCTTTGTTTCTGCGAACTAGCTCATGCTCGGGTTTTCTACTTTTTTTCTCTTTTTTTTTCTCTCTTTTTCTCTTTTTATCCTCTCTTCTCATCCCGGTTCTGCCCCCATGTAAAGTAAAAAATATGTATTGAATTCGGAATTAACTAGGGTTTGAGCGATAGAACCGAGTGAACAACAAACATAGGTAAAAAGTATGTTGTTCACTCGGTTCAATCGCTCAAAACCTAGTTAAATGAAGTATTCCTCAACACATTCGTTCTTCAAATGACTTACTGAAAACTAACCTAGTTTAAAGTATGTATATTGTATCAAATTTAAACACAGTTAGTCTGAATAGAACATATAGGGTATTTTGTTATTCCTTTATATGTAGTCTATGCCTTAGAAATGAAAAGCCATAATTCTTGCAAGTTACGATGCATATTAATAGATATGATTTTATAACTATACTTCATGTTCTAGGAAAGATAACGAAGAGCGTAGTCACACGGCGTTGTAGTTCACTTGGTCACTCATCATACTATGCGTCTCAGATTTCTTTTGTATTGTACCATGAACTTTAACAAGTCATCCAATTCTTTGTTTGTAACATATATTCAATCATATTTTACTTTTTGAAACACTAAAAGATTTATGCGCTTGTTTGAAGTAAAAATGATAATTTAGTGATTGATTTCAAGGTAAAGGAGGAAGAGTCTTCGCCCGTTAGAAGAGTAAGAAGAGTTTATCAGCCGGATGATCCTGCAAATTTCACTACACCCCCCGTCAGGAAAGTTCCCCATCGGATGCGGACAACTCCAAAAGGTTATAATTCTTCATCATTTCGTTAGGCGAGAACGAGCTCGGGCAAGATTCTTATTTATCTCATTAAACCTTTTTTATAAGAAGAATGAGATCAATTCCATGTCATCTCATGTCACTTAATCATAAAATATTTGTTTCAGATATGTGAACTTGACTGGCTGTGTAGATTGAGCGTTGGGCAATCAACATGGCACCTTTCAACTACTTCAATTCCCAGGCCACGTAGCTAAAGACTAAAGACCCCTAAAAGACCCCCCCGCGCCTTTCAGTTCTCGTAAAACCCCGTCTCTCATGTAATGAAATCATTCAGTGCTAATTTAAAGCCTCTCAAAGGTTTTTTGTCGCTTAAAAATCACCAAAAAAAGAAGAAAAAAAAGAGGAAAAAAAAGAAAAAAAGAAAAAAAAGAGAAAAAAAAAGAAAAAAGAACCCGCTGAGCGACGTCAACAAACGGTGGAACTGTATATGATCCGCTGGAAAACGAGTATCTCTCCGCGAAAACATGAGATCAGCGAACGAGGAGTCGGCGTCAACCATATCGACATTAAAATGCGCCCCAATAGGCCGAAATGGTTCGGCCGAGTCACTAAGGCAGCACTGGATTTCGCTGCAAGCACCGCCTCCCCCCTCGCATCGACGGTCGGCGAGAAAGAGGACGAACGAAGCAAACTGGCAATACACTAATAACGCGGACTAGGAAGCCGGCCACCTAAGTCCGAGAATCGCCCTTGAACGAGACAAGTGGAAAACGAACCGTACCACAAAGCGTACCATACGCCATACAATACCAATAAGAAGAGTTAGTGCTAATTCAACTCTATTTTTTGTTAGAAAAAACCTTCCTATCTCTAAAAAATCCAATCGTTAGGCCAAATCACTTCTCAGACTATGACCAATTCCATAATCCCAGTTCGATTCGATACAGTCTCCTATCTAGATCTTTTTTCTCCTCGCGAAGTAATATTTTCATGTGATTCATTAATCCTGAGCCGAAGTTTACCGAAATTTCTAACGTTTAGCATTATTTGTGTACGTGATCGCATTTGTATACATGATCGCAGTGTATGATCGCAGTTTTCAAAATCGCAGTCCACAGAGAAAATTTGTAGATTAAAACTAGGTTTTTAAAGTGGGAGAAAAAGACATAGATTAAAAAACATATTCTCAACAAAGCACCTTCTGATTGAAAAGGTATATTTTATGTACAATGTACAATAATCTTCTTGCTTAATAGGTTTTCCGAGACCCATTTTTAAAAGGATTTTTTCTTCTTGAAATGAAAACTGTTTTCAAGTAAATTTTAAATTTACAGGACTCATAGCCATTCGAGCACCCACGTCATAGAATAGCAGTTCAAGGACGCATTTTGCGACTTCAGAGAAGCCAAGAGATGGGAGATCAAGTGGATTTACAAGCTGATCTAGATGGCTTCTCTGTGGAAGCTCCAATAATTTGCATTGGAGTGTTTTTGATGTTGAGTGTCTTCTTCCAGTTTGTTTTCTAAATAGCTATGTTTATCTTTCCGATTTGTTTCGTGATGAAAAAAAAAAGTTTTGTAATATTCAACCTAATAACTTATTGAAACATGCTCAAGATGATGACAATTTAAGCTGCAAAAACTTGATATTTTTAAGCGCCATTAACACTTTCAAGGTAGCGATACAAGTTATCTAGTTTTCGAGTTTTTTTCAGTTTCAAGTTTCCAGCTAAGATCCTAACGTGAATTTCTTCGATTGTGTTGTGCCTTTTACTTTTTGTGTTTTGTTTAATAAAACTCTGGGTTTTCACTTGCATACTTTGTCGATGAATACTTCACAACTCTTTGACAGTAATAAAATGAAAGTATTTTAGAAAAGAATTTTTTAAAAACCATTCACACTTTTCGGAACTCTTTTTTCCATTGGGAGAAGGTAGTTTTAATGTGAAAAAAAAATTTTCTACAAATAATTTTTCTACAGCTTTGACTTAGCCGAGAAATTATTTTTTATAGCGAAAATGTCTCTACACCGATCTGCCGCGACATTAATCTCTAAACGATGAGATCATCGGCGCGATGACCTCATACCAGATGATGTCACCTTGACTAACTTTTTTTGGAAATAAAAGGTCCTGCACGAAATTCCATTCTTAGAACTTACGCGCGTAATTCAATTTCAATCTAGTTAGTAGAGCAAAATTACAAACCAGTCAAGTTTCATTACTTTTTTTCTTACGGGCATACCCAGTGAAGAGTCAAAGTCTGCGCTCTGCCCTTTTCTTATTACACGGACTCGATACTTCATGTTCAACCAAAAACGTTGAATGCTTTTTTTAAGTACGGAAACAAAATAGATTGCGATTATTTAGTATTTTAAGATTCATTCGGAGAGAAAGACGGCATTTGAAATCTCATCTTCTCGTACTTTAAGATATTATTTCGCTTGCTCTCGCAAGATCATCTCGTACCTCACTGATCCAACATTTTTGGGCCAAGAAGGTGAGAGAGCCATGATCTCATCGTGAAATAATGCAGTTATAATAACACTGACTCGATGATCTCATTCATCGAGCACTGATGTCATCTTTACAGATACATCGCACGATCGCTTAACTTTTTTTGAGAGATTAATGTCGCGGCTGGTGCCGGGAATAGGGCCTTCACACAGACCTTTTTTTCACACCCGACGTTTCACATTATGACTGCTCACATCTACGACGTTTCACACCACGACGTTTCACTCCACGACGTTTCACACCACGACTTTTCACACCTACGACGTTTCACACCTACGACGTTTCACTCCACGACGTTTCACACCACGACTTTTCACACCATGACACCAAAAAGATAGATTTTTCAGTGAATATTTGAATAGTATTTTAAAAAAAACTTTTGAAATTCTGTGATTTTTAGTGAAACAATGGTGATTTTTAGAATTAATTTTTCAAATTGCAGTTTTATATTAGAAACAAAATTTGTATTATTCTATTCTAATTTTAGAATTTTTCAGACAAAGTGCAAAGTATTTATTGTACTCTTTTGTCGACTCCTATCTTTTACAAGCGTCCCCTTTGGGGACGCTCATCACTCTTTTGTTAGCCAAGTCATTCTGAGAGCCAAGTCAATTCTGAACTTTTTTCTGCTTCTCCTTTTCTCTCTGCCTCCTTCGTTTCCCCATTTCTAATTTTTCACCTGCCTCAGGCAGCTTCGCTGCCTTCTTTTTTCTGCTTCTCGTTTTATCCCTGCCTCAGGCATCTTTGCTGCCTTCATTGTTCTTCTTCTTTACTTCCTGCGTCAGGCAGCTCCGCTACCTTCGTTTGTCTGCTTCTCGTTTTATTCCAGACTCAGGCAGCTTTGCTGCCTTTGTTTTTCTGCTTCTTCTTTTCTCCCCGTCTCAGGGAGCTTCAATTTCAACTTTTCAATTCTTTATTCCGTGGACAAAAAAGAGTGGGGGTAAAGGGAAAGAAGAATAAGAGGCAGCGAAGCACGGAGTGGTTTTGCTTGGTAAAAGTCGGCACCTGAAAGGCTGTTGGGCAGTAGTGCAGTGGTACTTTACATCAAGATTTTTAATTAAAAGTCAATTTAGGAACTGTTTTGTTGCAATATCAAGACAAAAAACTTTTAGTCTTTCAAAATCGGTTTCGGAAGAAGTGAACTGAAGGGAAGCTTACTAAGGCTAACGGCAAACGCATAACTATTAGTTATTGAAACTGTTTCATAAGGTAGGTTGTTCCATACATTAATGGCTCTAGAGGCGAAGGTTGATTTATTAGACATGTTTTTGATTTTAGGAAGTGATAATCTCAAACAATGAGTGTTTTTCAAGTTCATAGAAAGAGGAGATATTTTGGAAAGAGATAAGTAATCTATTTTTATATTGGAATGTACACATTTATGTAAAAATACAACGTCATGTACTATTCGCCTGTATTCAAGGGATTTTAATCCTAAAATTGAAAAAAGTTGAGAATAAGTCAGGTTTGATTGACCATTTCTTTGTAAAACTCTTCTTGAAAAAAATCTTTGAACATGCTCGATATCATTAATTTGGCCAAACAAAATAGGCGACCCAATTTCACTACCATATTTTACAATGGGTCTAATATAAACAGTGAATGCGCGAGTAAGGACTGGTAAAGAAGTAGTTTTGAACGCTTTAAGGAAACGATTGACTAATGATTCAGAATTTTTTGTTTTAGGTAAATATGCTCATGATAAGAAAGTTTGTTATCGGTCACAACTCCTAGGTCTTTGATAACATCAGAAACTGGAAGGATCTGATTGTTTAACTAGTAGCTAGTGGGAGAATGTTGTTTACCAAAATGGACTACAGTAGATTTGTTAATAGATAACTTGAGGTTCCATTTATCACACCAAGAACATATTACAACTAAGGCCTCTTGGAGGTCAGACGAAAGGTTATGGACTACAGCAAATAGTTTTATATCAAACATGCAGAAGCGTATAGTAGAATGAATAATCAACTTAATGTCATCAATGAAAATAAGAAACAAAAGAGACCTAGTGTAGATCCCTTCGCTGCCTTCGTTTGTCTGCTTCTCGTTTTATCCCTGCCTCAGGCAGCTTTGCTGCCTTTGTTTTTCTGCTTCTTCTTTTTTCCCTGTCTCAGGGAGCTTCGCTGCCTTCGTTTGTCTGCTTCTCGTTTTATCCCAGACTCAGGCAGCTTTGCTGCCTTTGTTTTTCTGCTTCTTCTTTTTTCCCTGTCTCAGGGAGCTTCGCTGCCTTCGTTTGTCGGCTTCTCGTTTTATCCCTGACTCAGGCATTTGTGCTGCCTTCGTTGTTCTTCTTCTTCTTTTCTTCCTGCGTCAGGCAGCTCCGCTACCTTCGTTTGTCTGCTTCTCGTTTTATCCCAGACTCAGGCAGCTTTGCTGCCTTTGTTTTTCTGCTTCTTCTTTTCTCCCCGTCTCAGAGAGCTTCAATTTCAACTTTTCAATTCTTTATTCCGTGTACAAAAAAGAGTGGGGGTAAAGGGAAAGAAGAATAAGAGGCAGTGAAGCACGGAGTGGTTTTGCTTGGTAAAAGTCGGCACCTGAAAGGCTGTTGGGCAGTAGTGCAGTGGTACTTTACATCGAGATTTTTAATTAAAAGTCAATTTAGGAACTGTTTTTGTTGCAATATCAAGACAAAAAACTTTTAGTCTTTCACAATCGGTTTCGGAAGAAGTGAACTGAAGGGAAGCTTACTAAGGCTAACGGCAAACGCATAACTATTAGTTATTGAAACTGTTTCATAAGGTAGGTTGTTCCATACATTAATGGCTCTAGAGGCAAAGGTTGATTTATTAGACATGTTTTTGATTTTAGGAAGTGATAATCTCAAACAATGAGTGTTTTTCAAGTTCATAGAAAGAGGAGATATTTTGGAAAGAGATAAGTAATCTATTTTTATATTGGAATGTACACATTTATGTAAAAATACAACGTCATGTACTATTCGCCTGTATTCAAGGGATTTTAATCCTAAAATTGAAAAAAGTTGAGAATAACTCAGGTTTGATTGACCATTTCTTTGTAAAACTCTTCTTGAAAAATATCTTTGAACATGCTCGATATCATTAATTTGGCCAAACAAAAAAAGGCGACCCAATTTCACTACCATATTCTACAATGGGTCTAATATAAACAGTGAATGCGCGAGTAAGGACTGGTAAAGAAGTAGTTTTGAACGCTTTAAGGAAACGATTGACTAATGATTCAGAATTTTTTGTTTTAGGTAAATATGCTCATGATAAGAAAGTTTGTTATCGGTCACAACTCCTAGGTCTTTGATAACATCAGAAGCTGGAAGGATCTGATTGTTTAACTAGTAGCTAGTGGGAGAATGTTGTTTACCAAAATGGACTACAGTAGATTTGTTAATAGATAACTTGAGGTTCCATTTATCACACCAAGAACATATTACAACTAACGCCTCTTGGAGGTCAGACGAAAGGTTAGGGACTACAGCAAATAGTTTTATTTCAAACATGCAGAAGCGTATAGTAGAATGAATAATCAACTTAATGTCATCAATGAAAATAAGAAACAAAAGAGACCTAGTGTAGATCCCTTCGCTGCCTTCGTTTGTCTGCTTCTCGTTTTATCCCTGCCTCAGGCAGCTTTGCTGCCTTTGTTTTTCTGCTTCTTCTTTTTTCCCTGTCTCAGGGAGCTTCGCTGCCTTCGTTTGTCTGCTTCTCGTTTTATCCCAGACTCAGGTAGCTTTGCTGCCTTTGTTTTTCTGCTTCTTTTTTTTCCCTGTCTCAGAGAGCTTCGCTGCCTTCGTTTGTCGGCTTCTCGTTTTATCCCTGCCTCAGGCATTTGTGCTGCCTTCGTTGTTCTTCTTCTTCTTTTCTTCCTGCGTCAGGCAGCTCCGCTACCTTCGTTTGTCTGCTTCTCGTTTTATCCCAGACTCAGGCAGCTTTGCTGCCTTTGTTTTTCTGCTTCTTCTTTTTTCCCTGTCTCAGGGAGCTTCGCTGCCTTCGTTTGTCGGCTTCTCGTTTTATCCCTGCCTCAGGCATCTTTGCTGCCTTCATTGTTCTTCTTTTCTTCCTGCGTCAGGCAGCTGCGCTACCTTCGTTTGTCTGCTTCTCGTTTTATCCCAGACTCAGGCAGCTTTGCTGCCTATTTTTTCTGCTTCTTCTTTTTTCCCTGTCTCAGGGAGCTTCGCTGCCTTCGTTTGTCGGCTTCTCGTTTCATCCCTGCCTCAGGCATTTTTGCTGCCTTCGTTGTTCTTCTTCTTCTTTTCTTCCTGCGTCAGGCAGCTGCGCTACCTTCGTTTGTCTGCTTCTCGTTTTATCCCAGACTCAGGCAGCTTTGCTGCCTTTGTTTTTCTGCTTCTTATTTTCTACTTGTCTCAGGGAGCTTCGCTGCCTACGTTTGTCTGCTC
Organism: Allodiplogaster pararmata; assembly: GCA_964056735.1. Taxonomy (NCBI): domain Eukaryota; kingdom Metazoa; phylum Nematoda; class Chromadorea; order Rhabditida; family Diplogasteridae; genus Allodiplogaster; species Allodiplogaster pararmata. Next base: position 29,408,256 of record OZ057403.1, on the reverse strand, counting down.
CTTTTCTTCTTCTTGCCTCAGCCAGCTTCGCTGCCTCCTTTCTTCATCTTCTTTTTCTGAGTGATTAGATGAGAAAGAGCATTCAAACTCGTAAATTCATCAGCTCACGTCAATGAAGATATAGTTTCAAAAATCATTCAATTCGGTCTTTTTTGACACGAACGAAAGCCCAGAATTGGAGCACTTCGAACACTGGACGAAGTTCTTTTTATTCTATTCTTCGACAACCTTTTTCTATAGGAAATTTTTCAAAGACGGAAAGAGCATTGACTTTGCTTTTGAGGTAGGACGACACGAAATAGTCCAGTGGGTTGAGATCGGGCGATAAGAAGGGCCATACTGCGCTGAAGATGAAGTGGAGAAAATGAGTCTTGCACCGTGCCACCGGAAGAACCAAAATGTATCACCGTAGTCAAAACCAGAACGACGAAGGAATAACTTTTGAAGAAACTGCTAGCAGTAGTATTCCTGGTCATATTTGACTCTTGGTTCGACGAAAACGAGGCGATTTTCGCCGATGGTGGACACTTCGGCTCTAATAAAATTTGTTTAGAAGAAAATGAAATTTCGCTCGCATTAAAGGAAAATATGCGGTAAAATCCGTGTTATCAGTGTGTAAAATGTAAAATCGTGTCAGTTATCGTGTCAAATCGTGTCAAATGCAGTAAAATCTCTCTTTTAGGTTTTCTATGTGTGCTTCTAGATCAATCTCTATTTGGAACTCCTTACCTAGCGAAATAGTATGTAATCATTCCAGTGAAACTTTTATGAGCAAACTCAGAAAACTACCGAAAAGTTTTATTTTACCCGAGCCCATTATCTGGGACTAAGTAAATTTAGAAATAACACTTTTAGAGACACACTGAAACTGTAATGCAATTTTTTTATATATAGAATCATAATCCATGTTTAGTTTGTGATCATTAAACGTTGAATAGGGATTTTGTTTTTGTGTACATGGAAATAAAGAATTGAGAATTGAAAATCAAATATCACTCTGTACATATACAGTCACCTCAAATATTATGTATGCATTAGTTTGTTGATGTTCTGTTCTGATTTTCAGATAAACCTGATGTTCTAACGCCGTTTTTTTGTAGCGACTCCGGTATCAATTTGTATCATTAGTGAATAACAGCTTTTCCTGTTCTATTTGATCTGAAGTCATCAAGAAATTAAATAAGGCCTTTCATGCAGAGTATGGTAGTATTTTTACTGAACTGCTATTTAAGTGTATAGTGAAATCACTCATTCCTTCGATGAAAAAAAAACAATTTTTTTATAGCTTTTGTGGGCCATATCGCATATAATCCCGTGAACGATAACGTTGAACATATTATCACGGAATCTACTGGAATGGTTCTTTAATAATGATCCGAAGTAAATCATTTCGTAGACAGGCAGAAAGAATCGCAGAACATTTTCCTCTCCACTGTATGTTTACTCATTCTGATTTTTAAAAGAGTCAATGTCTCCACCCAGCCGTAAAAAACTCTTTATTTTCTATTTATTATGATCCGCTTATCAAGAAACAAAAGTGATGCCCTATTATTCAACACTTCTAAACATCTCCGAGATTAGGGGATCTACAGTGGGTACGAGGAAACTTCGGACCCATAGCATGATATTTTGATGCACTTTATCATTATGCCACACAAGTCTGATTAAAATCTGAAAATCTACGGTATCATGGATGACTAAACGGAAGAAAAAACTTCTTTACTTGCAATTAAGAGTGATTCGACTATTGATCCGACTCTATATCACAGTCCATCTGAAACTGCTACATGTTTCTCTTCGGCAGTGCCAGGGTAACTATCTCTAATGCTTCTACCTCCATCCCTTTTGCCTTTTCTCTATACCTTCTTATCTCTCTTTTTTCTTTGTGTTTTAAACCTTCTTTCTGATTCTCTGCACAGAAGTTCAAGATAACGTAATGCATCTTCGTCGTGAAGATAAGAGATATGAAGACATAGAGACAGACATTTCTTTTCGGTTTCTCATGCCTCAATCTATTACTTCCTCTATTATAAATACTTTTATCGTCAGAGGCATAATTTAAAAGGAAGGGTGAATGGTTTTTCACTGCTAGATACATCCATACTGACTTCACCGCCTTGACGAGAAGAAAACAGCGGAGAAAAAGCTGAAGAGTCCAACATGAAAAAACTCTTCGAACCTCACAGCGTATCTCAAAAAAGACAGAGAACCAAGGTTAAAAATTCAAGGTTTTTATCGAGAAGTTGTGAAGCGTGACTCACTCCTTTAGACCTCTTTCGAAGTTACTTACTCCTTTAGATCTCTTTTGGCGTTACTCACTCCTTTAGACCTCTTTCGGCGTTACTCACTCCTTCAGACCTTTTCCGGCGTGACTCACTCCTTTAGACCCCTTTCCCTGGCTCCCTGTTGATTTTGTTCTTTGCACAAGATCATAACTTACCTTTCAATGACAATGATATAATATTGAAGGAAAGAAAGTTCTTCATATCACTTTTTTTGCCCCATATACATAAATCGGCATCGACTATGCCTGTAACTGTGCAACCGAATCATTTTTACCCTTTCTCATCTGCCTCTGCCATGTAAAAGTTGCTCCATGCCAATTTATTTATGTATCTTACTTCAGTTTGCAAAGGCAAAAGAGCAAGGGTTACTGTATGTCCAATGCAAAGGTCCATCTATAGCCGATGCCCCCGACAGATTCAATGCGTCTTTACTCTCTCTCTCTCTCTCTCTCTCTCTCTCTCTCTCTCTCTCTCTCTCTCTCTCTCTCTCTCTCTCTCTCTCTCTCTCTCTCTCTCTCTCTCTCTCTCTCTCTCTCTCTCTCTCTCTCTCTCTCTCTATCACTAACTCATCTTCTTTGGCAGAATTGGAGTATCTCGCTCTATTACTCTTATTCCTACCTCGTTTTCTTTTTTCTATCTCTCCTTGCCGCTGTCTTCCTCTTTCTCACTCTCTCTTTTCTTACTCTCTGAATATGACGACACTCGCTTTCTGAACAATGCCTCACATTTCCCTTTTTGATGACTCCCTCATCTTTCGCTCAGGCGAAGTCAGGGCGTATCTAGTTCTATTATTTTTAATCTTCTTTCTTTGTCCCTTTCTGCTTCTTCTTCTTCTCTATCTTATTATCTTACTATCTTTATTTTTTCATCCACCAGATGTTTCTTTATTTCACTCCATCGACTTCTTTCTGTTCAATCCTCTCAATCCTAGTCTTCCTCGCACTCCTGTTTGAGACTCCCTTTACTACCTTTATTGGCAGGTCCATATACTCTATTGCTAGGTTACTTTCAATCTTCTTTATCCCTCCTTTTTTCCTCTGCTCTCGTCTATCCCTTTTTCTTTTCGTATATCAGCCCTTTCTTAGTCGTTATCTACAGTAGTTTTTCTTCGTTATCGATAACAGCCTTTCCATCACAAAGGTATGTACATTCATTCCCGCTATTACCGCATAATTGAATGCGTGTTTGTTCTCTCCTTGTTTCTCTCTCTGTTCCTCCTCTATCATCTACATCTCTCATTTTCTCGAGACCACATTAAGTGTATAACGTGATTCAATTGTGTATTGTCATCATTACTCTTTTCTTCTATTTTCTATAACTCTTTATCTCTCTCTATCTCTTTTTCTATCTGTCTTCCTCTTTATCTTACTTTAGTTGTTTCTACAGAGGCTGAGATTTAGGGTTAATGTAAATCTACCACAAAGGTCTATCCATAGCCCGTTGCTGCCGTTAAATTCAATGCGTGTTTTTTTTCCTTGTCTCTCTCACTCTCTTACTCTCTCTCTTCCTCTCTCTCTATATATATGCAAATATACACATTAATTTTTGGACACGCCTCTCTATAGTGTTACCTAGATTGCCATGAATGCAATGGGCGGGAATTCTATAGGACGCGGGCTGCCCATTCCCCGCCCCCAAACGCCAGCAGAGGGCCCCACATATGTATATAATAGGGGTAATCAGCGCGTGAAAACTCTCTTGTTCCGAGTCTATTTCACGATTCTCTGAAAACTACCTCATCTTCCTTTTTGGCGGAATTAGAGTTTTTTATCACTTCCATTCCAATCCCGTTATTTTTTTCCCTTTTTTCTCCTCACCGCTATCTTTCTCTTTCTCATTCTATCTTCGTCTTACTCCCTCTCTCTTTCTCTCTCAGCATATCTTTCAATCTCTCCCTCTCTTCAACCTTTTCTCTTGACAGAAGAATCATAGGATGATAAAAACTTCCTTTGTATGGTGGGATAAACTATATGCTCCCGCAAACCTCAGGTCCACATAAATTGTATGATTAGAGGATTGCCTTCAAACCTCAGGTCCACATAAATTGTATGATTAGAGGATTGCCTTCACTAGCATAGTGTTACAGTGAATAGAGCAGCTGCTATAGAAAGAAGAAAGAATATCTCTCACCCTTTCTGAAGATTTCCTCATTTTCCTCTCTAGCAGAGTCCGAGAGTATACACATCTCTCTCTCTCTCTCTCTCTCTCTCTCTCTCTCTCTCTCTCTCTCTCTCTCTCTCTCTCTCTCTCTCTCTCTTTCTCTCTCTCAATTTTTGTCTATTTTGTTCTGAGTTTTTCTTTATACCTGTTGATCTATCTCACTCTATCTCTTTCACTCTATTCACCACTCGATCCGAGTCTTTATCACAGGAGACTCTCTGGCTCTCTGGCAGAGCCAGAGAGTATCATCTCTATTACTTACATCCATATCTCTCTTTTCTCTGTATTTATCTACTCTTTCCTCTCTTTCTTTCTTTGAAGATCTCCTCTCTTTCTTTTTTCTCTTTTTATGGTCTCTCTCTCTCATTCTTTGAACAGAAGAACAAGATCATAACTTACCTTTCAAAGACAATGATATAATATTGAGGGTAAGAAAGTCAAAAAAAAAAGTTGTTCTCTGCTTGTTTCTCTCTCTGTTCCTCCCTCCTCTATCATCTACATCTCTCATTTTCTCGAGACCACATTAAGTGTATAACGTGATTCAATTGTGTATTGTCATCATTAGTCTTTTCCCCTATTTTCTATAACTCTTTATCTCTCTCTCTATCTCTTTTTCTCTCTGTCTTCCTCTATATCTTACTTTAGTTGTTTCTACAGAGGCAGAGATCCAGGGTTACTGTAAATCTACGACAAAGGTCCATCCATAGCCGTTGCTCCCGTTAAATTGAATGCGTGTTTATTCTCTCCTTGTCTCTCTCACTCTCTTTCTCTATCTCTCTCTCTCTTCCTCTCTCTTTATTTATACATATCTATATGTTAATTTTCGGACACCCTCTCTATATAGTGTTACCAAAATTGCCATGAATGCAATGGGTGGGGATATTATAGGACGCGGGCTGCCCAATCCCCGACCCCATCCGCAGGCGCGAGGCCCGACATATATGTATAATAGGGGTAATCAGCGCGTGATTTCTCTTGTTCCGAGTCTATTTCACGATTCTCTGAAATCTACCTCCTCTACATTTTCGGCAGAATTAGAGTTTTTTTATTACTTCCATTCCTACCTCGTTCTCTTTTTTTCCTTTTTTCTCCTCACCACTATCTTCCTCTTTCTCATTTTTCTCTTTGTCTCACTCCCTCTCTATTTCTCTCTCAGCATATCTTTCATTCTCTCCCTCTCTTTAATTTTTTTCTTGACAGAAGAAGCAAAGGATGATAACAACTTCCTTTGCATGGTGGGATAAACTATTTGCTTCCGCAAACCTCAGGTTCACATAAATTGTATGATTAGAGGATTGCCTCCAATAGCATAGTGTTACAGTGAATAGAGCGGCTGCTATAGGAAGAAGAAAGAATATCTCTCACCCTTTCTGAAGATTCCCTCATTTTCCTCTCTAGCAGAGTCCGAGAGTATACACGTCTCTCTCTCTCTCTTTATATCTTTCTTTTTCTCTATCTCTCCTCTCTCTCTCACTCTCTCTTTATATCTCTCTTTTTCTCTCTCTCCTTTCTCTCTCTCTTCTTCTTCTTCTTCTTCCTAGCGTTTATCCCGCCGCCGGGCAGGGTCCGCTTTGTAGACTGCACCACGCCATTTCACCCGATCAGCTGCGTCTTCAGTCTTCAGCCCGGTCGTGTTCATGTCTACTTCGATGCAGTCTCGCCACCTAGTTTTGGGTCTGCCTCTGGGTCTTTTGCCCTCTACTTCGAGGTTCCAGGACGATTGAGAAACGGAATGGGGATTTGATCTTATCACGTGCCCGTACCATCTCAGCCTTGACTCTCGAAGCTTTTCAGATATAGGGGCGATGCCCAGACGATCTCGGATGGTTTCATTTCGCACCATGTCTAGACGAGTGAGTCCGAGGCTCCATCTCAGCATTTTCATCTCCATAACATGCAGCATCTGTATAGTCTTTGCTGTGCATGGAGAACATTCGAGGCCGTACAACGCTACTGGTCTGACAACTGATCGGTAAATTTTACTTTTCAGTCTGTCAGGCATTCGCTTGTCGCATAGTACACCGGTTGATTCTCTCCATTTGAGCCAGGCAGCATTGACTCTCGCAGCAACTGTAGCCTTGGGGTCTAGGTCTGCGGTGATGTAGAATCCGAGGTACTTGAAGCCATCCACTTTCCGGAGTTCGGTGTTCTTGACTTTGATGGTATTCGAGGTATTCGAAGTACTTTTTCCCATTTCCAAGTACTCAGTCTTTTGGAGGTTTAGTCGTAGACCATAGTCACTGAAGCGTTCGTTCCACTCTCCTAGCTGTTTCTCCAAGTCCTCTGTTGTGTTGGAACATAACACAACGTCGTCAGCATACAGTAGAGTTTTCGGAGGGCTTGTTTGTAGATCTCTGGTGATCGTGTCCATTATCAGTATAAAGAGCAGGGGGGAAAGGGCGGAACCTTGATGAACTCCTACAGCAACCTTGAATGACTCCGAAGTACCCGCTGGACTTCTCACGGTACTTCTAGAGTCAGTATACATCATTTGAATCCATCTTATGTACTCTTCTGGGACTAGGTGGTCTCGAAGAGAGAACCATATCAGCTCATGAGGCACACGGTCGAAAGCTTTCTCCAAGTCAAGGAAAGCGCAATGGACTGACTTCGCCTTTTCCCTGTGTTTCTCTAGATAAAGACGAATGGCGAAAATAGCATCTGTTGTTCCACTTCCTTTGACGAAGCCACACTGATTGACGGTTGTGCTTACAATTTTGCGGAGCCGTGCTTCGATGATCTTTTCCAAGATCATTGTGGTATGAGGAATGATTCTTATCGGCCGGTAGTTGGAGCATATTGTGACATCTCCTTTTCCTTTGTAGATGGGTATTGTAGATGATCTACTCCAGTCTTCGGGATACTCCAGGCGAGCAGTGGCTTTTTGAAAGAGGGTCGTAAGATGGAAAAGTCCACAATCACCTGCGAGTCTCCATGCAGAGGCGGCAAGATCATCTGGCCCACATGCCTTTCCGTGCTTCATTTTCTGAAGGGCTTCTCTTACTTCAATCTCTGAGATGGTGGGAACTGGTCCTTCTACTGGTAGGGACAGCGGGACGGGAGGGTGGTCGAACTCGATGTTCGAGATTTCCTCGAAGTGTTCTCTCCATCGCTGACAAATTTCGACATTGGATCGGAGTAGTATGCCGTCCCGGTTGTTGATTGTCCGCACGTGAGAAAGGTCTTTTGCTGCTGTGGCTCGTGCTTTGCAAATCCGGAAAATTTCCTTCTCTCCTTGAGGCGTGTCGAGCTTACTGTAGATTTCTTGGATGGCTGAGGAGCGTGCCTTCGCTACGGCTCTCTTAGCTTCTCTCTTCATACATAGGTACAGAGCTCGGTCAGCTTCGGTTCCGGATCGTTTCCATTGCTTGAGAGCCACTTTCTTCTCCTTGACAGCAGTTTGAACGTCTTCGTTCCACCACCATGTCTCCTTGTCTACAATGCGTTTGCGACCTGGTTTTGTTAAGCCCAGAGTGACTTCTCCTACCGCCTTCATCTTGTCTCGAACGAACCTCCAGTGCTCCTCAATGGAGTCAGGGAACGTTTTTTTGGAGAGTGTCCGGGGATAGGGCGAGAAGAAGCTGATGCATGAAGCGAACCTTGTTGTCACGTACCTTCCACCATTTTATCCGAGAAACTTCGTTCAGAGGCTTTACGTTGCATTGCTTCTGGGAAAATCGGAGATCGATTATAACTGGATGGTGCTGCGAGGAGACGTTATCGCTCGGAATCACCTTGCAATCAGTGATGAGTCTCAGATTGGTTCTTTGCGTCATCCAGAAGTCGATTTGGGTTTTCCTTCCACCACTGCAATACGTGGTGAGGTGAGACTCTCGTTTGCAGAAGAAGGTATTGCAGATGGAAAGATCGTGCTCTTCGGCAAAACTCAAGATTCGCTCTCCTTCTGCATTCGGCAAACCATAGCCGTTGCCTCCATGAGCTCTCTTATGGGCTTCGCATCTTCTTCCTACGTGCCCGTTCAAGTCTCCTCCGATCATGAGAGTTTCTTCCGGAGAGCATTTTCTGATGACGTCATCGAAGTCTTCCCAAAACCCGTCTTTCTCGGAGTCGCTGCATCCTGCCTGCGGTGCGTAAGCACTGACTATTTTGAAGAGTTTGCCATTGCATTCCAAGGAGATGGACATCAAACGATCTGAGATTCGACAAACTTCCGTGACGGATGTGGCAAGGTAGGAGGCAGCGATAATTCCGACGCCATTGCGGGCTGCTGATGAAGTATTGCCCGAGTACCACAGCTTATACCTCCCGTCGAGCTGCTTTGCTTTCCCTCCTTTCCACCTAGTTTCCTGGAGGCATGCCAGATGTACTCTTCTTTTTGCCAGCATGTCACAGACTTCCATGGACTTCCCCGAGAGACTTCCGACGTTCAAGGTAGCTAGTCGGAGGCGTGTAGGCACTGCTATTTGATTAAACCGAGGACGCGGCCTATTATTCCTCGAAGACCCTCGCATATTTCTCACGTCGATCGGGATTCGACGCGCGTCGCTTGAAGGGGACGCCCTAGCATTGGGGTTACTCTGATGGTGCATCTTGGGGGGGATGCGACGGTTTCTTCATAGACCGGCTTGTCGCACGAACATCCAAGTCGATAGTTCAGCCTGACGTCCGTTTACGACCCTTTGGGCCACATAACCCGGGATTTTGGGCTATGTGGGCTAGAGGTTATTTTTTGGACACGCCTCTTGACCGTGTCCCTTAGGCCAGTGAGATAACAGTGAGCGAGCATTTTATAGGATGTGGGCTGCCCAGTTCCCACACCCACCCGCGACGCTCACTAGCCTAAGCCCCTCTTTGGTCAGCCATGGCAACGCCACCAAGTCTCCCATCCGCCTGCGGGAGAGGCCCCACATACGCCATCGGGGTAATCAGCGCGTGGACCTTTCTCTCTCTCTCTCTTTCTATTTTTCTTTTTCTCTATATATCCTCTCTCTCTTTATATCTCTCTTTTTCTCTCTCTCCTCTATCTCTCTCTCTCTCTCTTTCTCTGTCTCTCTCTCTTTCTTTCTTTCTTTCTTTTTCTCTATATATCCTCTCTCTTTTTATATCTCTCTTTTTCTCTCTCTCTCTCTCTCTCTCTCTCTCTCTCTCTCTCTCTCTCTCTCTCTCTCTCTCTCTCTCTCTCTCTCTCTCTCTCTCTCTCTCTCTGGTGGCGTTGTTTAGATGATCCTCACTCGCGATTGTTTCATGTTTCAACAGTATGTGGCAGGTATGTAGCTTTTGCTCCTGCGCTATCGATTGCTTGTTGCTTAATTCTGATCTCTGTTTCTTTTCTTCCGGCACATAATTAATTTTGATTCCGAATCTTTTTAGTTGCATTGCGCCCTCACCCGAGTTGTTCTAGAATAATTGTTTTCTTCCGTAATCAAAGTATAAAAGGCGAAGAAGTTTGTGATAAACTTTAACTCGAAAACGTTTTCAACCTCTTTAGCTGTAAAGAGTATGTTTTATCCCGGAAGAGGTAAATTTTGAAACTCAAAGCGAGAAGATAATGGGAGAACACGTTTTCTTAATTGAAATAATCGATTAACCGGCGGTTTCTACAATATCTAAAATGATTACTGCTCTATATGTTTCCTCGCTTTTTCTTCGCTGACTTGTTCCGTTTCTTCTTCAGTTACTCTGTAGCTCTTTCGAATGCTTCTCTCTCTTTCTCTCTCTCTCTCTCTCAATTCTCTTGCTCTGTTTAAAATCTCTCTTTCTCTCTCTCTCTCACTTGCTGTTTTCATGAGATGATTTTTACATGGGTGAGTTTTACTCCTACCTCTTGTATCTTGTATATTGCAGGTGAACAAGTGAAGATTAGTACCCCACCAAAAACCGACGTCAAAATGATGACGAAGCGGGAGTTGAGAGAGGTCGGTCTTGTTTCCGTCAAAATATTCATCTCTGAGCTTGAGCAAGCAGCAACGATAAATAATTTTATTTTGGATATAAGGTCACACAAAAAATGTCCATTAAAGCTCTGCCAAACTCCATCTCCTAGTGAGAACTAGGATTCACTGTTAGGAAGTTACTGATTTCTACCAATATGCTCTCGCTCACTCACTTTTTCACTCTCTCCGTTCAACTCCCTCTTTCTCTCTATCGTTTTCTCTCGCTCTCTTTTTCTATCTTTTTTACCCTCACTTTTTACTTCCATTCAATTTCACAATTTTAAAAACGCCATTGCCTCAATTTTAGAAATATTTGAGATCTGAATCGGGTCCCAGACACTTGCGCCGAGACTTTAGCGTCGCGTAGTGTTAGGAACCCACTTGCGCTGACCCCACTTGCGCCACACCCTATAGCGCCGATACCCATTAGCGCCGAACCCAATTGCGCTCATACCCATTAGCGCCGAACCCAATTGCGCTCATTCCCATTAGCGCCGATCCCAATTGAGCTCATACCCATTAGCGCCGAACCCATTAGCGCTCATACCCATTAGCAACGAACCCATTAGAGCCGAACCCATTTGCGCCGAACCCTTTTGCGCCAAACCCTTTTGCGCCGAACTCATTTGTGCCGAACCCATTTTCGCCGAACCCATTAGCGCTCATACCCATTATCGCCGAACCCATTTGCGCCGAACCCATTTGCGCCAAACCCTTTTGCGCCGAACCCATTTTCGCCGAACCCATTTGCGCCGAACTCATTTTTGCCGAACCCATTTGCGCCGAACCCTTTTGCGCCAAACCCATTTGCGTCGAACCCATTTGCGCCGAACCCTTTTGCGTCGAACCCATTTGCGCCAAACCCATTTGCGCCGAACCCATTTGCGCCGAACCCTTTGGCGCCGAACCCATTTGCGCCGAACGAATTTGCGCCGAACCCATTTGCGCCGAACCCATTTGCGCCGAACCCATTTGCGCCGAACCCATTTGCGCCGAACCCTTTTGCGCCAAACCCATTTGCGCCGAACCCATTTGCGCCGAACCCTTTTGCGTCGAACCCATTTGCGCCAAACCCATTTGCGCCGAACCCATTCGCGCCGAACCCACTTGCGCCGAACCCTTTTTGCGCCGAACCCAATTGCGCTGAGCCCATTTGCGCCGAACCCATTTGCGCCGAAACCATTTGCGCCTAACCCATTTGCGCCGAACCCATTTGCGCCGAACCATTTTGCGCCGAACCCATTTTCGCCGAACCCATTTGCGCCAAACCCTTTTGTGCCGAACCCATTCGCGCCGAACCCTTTTGCGCCGAGCCCATTTGCGCCAAACCCATTCGCGCCGAACCCATTCGCGCCGAACCCATTTGCGCCGAACCCTTTTGCGCCGAACCCATTTGCGCCTAACCCATTTGCGCCGAACCCATTTGCGCCGATCTTTTTGGCGCCGAACTTTTTGGCGCCGAACCCATGTGCGCCGAACCCATTTGCGCCGAACCCATTTGCGCCGAACCCTTTCGCGCCGAACCCATTTGCGCCGAACCAATTTGCGCCGAACCCTTTTGCGCTGAACCCATTTTTGCCGAACCCATTTGCGCCGAACCCATTTGCGCCGAACCCATTTGCGCCGAACCCTTTTGCGCCGAATCCATTTGCGCCGAACCCTTTTGCGCCGAACCCATTTTCGCCGAACCCATTAGCGCCGAACCCAATTGCGCTCATACCCATTAGCGCCGAACCCAATTGCGCTCATTCCCATTAGCGCCGATCCCAATTGAGCTCATACCCATTAGCGCCGAACCCATTAGCGCTCATACCCATTAGCAACGAACCCATTAGAGCCGAACCCATTTGCGCCGAACCCTTTTGCGCAGAACCCATTTGCGCCGAACTCATTTGTGCCGAACCCATTTTCGCCGAACCCATTAGCGCTCATACCCATTATCGCCGAACCCATTTGCGCCGAACCCATTTGCGCCAAACCCTTTTGCGCCGAACCCATTTTCGCCGAACCCATTTGCGCCGAACTCATTTTTGCCGAACCCATTTGCGCCGAACCCTTTTGCGCCAAACCCATTTGCGTCGAACCCATTTGCGCCGAACCCTTTTGCGTCGAACCCATTTGCGCCAAACCCATTTGCGCCGAACCCATTTGCGCCGAACCCTTTGGCGCCGAACCCATTTGCGCCGAACGAATTTGCGCCGAACCCATTTGCGCCGAACCCTTTTGCGCCGAACCCATTTTCGCCGAACCCATTTGCGCCGAACCCATTTGCGCCGAACCCATTTGCGCCGAACCCATTTGCGCCGAACCCTTTTGCGCCAAACCCATTTGCGCCGAACCCATTTGCGCCGAACCCTTTTGCGTCGAACCCATTTGCGCCAAACCCATTTGCGCCGAACCCATTCGCGCCGAACCCACTTGCGCCGAACCCTTTTTGCGCCGAACCCAATTGCGCTGAGCCCATTTGCGCCGAACCCATTTGCGCCGAAACCATTTGCGCCGAACCCATTTGCGCCGAACCCATTTGCGCCGATCTTTTTGGCGCCGAACTTTTTGGCGCCGAACCCATGTGCGCCGAACCCATTTGCGCCGAACCCATTTGCGCCGAACCCATTTGCGCCGAACCCATTTGCGCCGAACCCTTTTGCGCCGAACCCATTTTCGCCGAACCCATTTGCGCCAAACCCTTTTGTGCCGAACCCATTCGCGCCGAACCCTTTTGCGCCGAGCCCATTTGCGCCAAACCCATTCGCGCCGAACCCATTCGCGCCGAACCCATTTGCGCCGAACCCTTTTGCGCCGAACCCATTTGCGCCTAACCCATTTGCGCCGAACCCATTTGCGCCGATCTTTTTGGCGCCGAACTTTTTGGCGCCGAACCCATGTGCGCCGAACCCATTTGCGCCGAACCCATTTGCGCCGAACCCTTTCGCGCCGAACCCATTTGCGCCGAACCCATTTGCGCCGAACCCTTTTGCGCTGAACCCATTTTCGCCGAACCCATTTGCGCCGAACCCAATTGCGCCGAACCCATTTGCGCCGAACCCTTTTGCGCCGAATCCATTTGCGCCGAACCCTTTTGCGCCGAACCCATTTTCGCCGAACCCATTTGCGCCGAACCCATTCAAAGCTTGCCGAAGCTTAAGTATTATTCATCATTAAAAAAAAAGGTTAGTTAAGGTTTAGGTATTTGATCTTCTGATTTCTAGGTTTTTTCTCACCACCAGAAAGACGTGTAGATCAAAGAAATTTATTATGAGGGAATGACAAATATTGGAAATAGACCGAAAGGATGTGATAAAAATTGATAATATCATGTAAACATAGATTTTTTGCCTTCAGCTTTTCAAGATTAAGCAGTGATTTGCGCATAGATTTCAATTCTAGTGCAGATTAGAGAATAAGCTTGTTTCCTGTTCGTTTTTTTTCTTGATAAAGAACAAAGAAGGTAATCAACAACACATTTTTTCAAAATCAGCGTTTTTTACTAGTGTTTTTTGGTTCTCCAGGCAGAAAACGGAAGTGCCCACTGTCCGAATGAACGGCAACAAAGGCGGAATTCACCGCATTTCTTCGAACCTACAAGAAACAACCATGGAGGTACGGTAAATCATTGAGGAGAAGTAAGTGTTCTCACTGAGGGAAGGTACAGTAGAAAGTTTTAAGAGTATCCAGGACCGTTGGGAGAATATAGTAGTGGTTCTAAAACGAAAGATGGATCTTTTAAAAAATAAGGCAAAGAAAAGTTTTAAAAACTCAGAAATTGAAAAAATTCACAAAGTTGTTTAAGGTCCTAAAAATCCTGGAAAAAACTAGAAAAATTGCTCTAAACAAGCAAAATAATTTCATCTATGTTTAACAATCCAATGAATGTACATACATGGAGACATTTTATTCTTAAAAAGCGCAACTTATGAGTACACTACCGACTCTAGGGCGATACTCATTTCTCAATTCTTTGTATACTCATACTCATTTCTCTATATACTCATACTCATTTCTCCATACTCATTTCTCAAGCCAATACATCGCAAAATTTCGTTGAAAGATTTCATTCTATGTACATATATCAATTAACAAAGTTCTGTCGAATATTATACAGGGGTCTGATGTGACAGGTCAAAGATATGTTTGAACGCGCCGCGCGAGTTTGGAAAGACATGTGTGGTATTGGAAAGAATATAAAGTGAAACAATTGGAGGAAGCTATTTGATGCCCCATGCCGAACTTGTTCTGGACAACATGCAATTAGTGCGGGATGGACAAGCACCGATCGATAGGTGAGCTTTTCCAGGCTGATTTCTATGGATTGGCAAGTTCTGAGTCTACAATGCGAGTTCGAATGGCTTTTAGTTATTTAGAGGTTCCATTTTGATAAGACTAAGGTTAAGGATGATGATGGGAAGCTTAATATATTTGGAATCGATTTTTGCTACATTTGAAAAGAACTCTACGAAAACACTGTAACAAAATTTTTTAATTTGAGCTCGAACACTTACTTATTATTACTCTAATATAAATCGTAAATTTCGAATTAGTTTTCGTAACTCTTCATAAATCAAAAAATATTAAGTACAAAGAATTTTTCAATCTAAAAGTAATCAACGGTTTAAAATTAGTTTTGTAACTCTTCATAACAAAAAATCGGTTCCTTACAGAGAATTTGCAAATCACTCGATTTTGTTAAGTTAACTAGTCATGTTTGTGATAATTCAAATTTACCGCCTTTTTTAGAACTTTTTTTTGTTTGATAAGTAGAGAAAACTGTTCCAAGTTGCACGTGTTACTGTGGGAGAAGGGCCTCGCTCGATGCTGGTCACCTAATTTCCTTGCCGTGTTAAGGAAACGAGTGGCAGATTATCTTAAACATCCAAGAAACTACGACGAGTGCGTCGTCACCATCTTCCACGCAAAAGTGGCGCAGAAGTCATACGGCAATGAAAAAAGGTTTGGTGGAAATTTCCGGGCCTCCCAGATGGGAAACCCGATCCAAACTGAATAGAGCGCTTGTGTCTGGAAGAAAGACGAGCTGAATTATAGAGGTTTCGAGAAAAAAACGTGAAAGCTAAATAAGGAATATAGACAGAAACAGTCTATGAGTTCAATAAATCATAAGTCATCAAGCGCGGAGATTTCAAGAAAGCATAAACATTTAAATTGAAAAAAAATAACTTCATAAAGTAATTTTTCAGCACTAGCTTTTTTCTGTGCGATTTTTCAATCATTCGTAATCTTTCAATAGTTATAAACTTAAGAGTTATTGCTCTAATGAAATCAATCTTTAAAATTTGTTTCTTCTTTTTCCGATGAAGCTGTGTCCAAGGCGTAAATATGCAATATTATAACATCAAATTGATGAAATAATTGATCATGCGGAAATATTCGGCACAGTTTTATTTGTAGTGATACGGAACATCACAAACAAATAGTCAAAGAAGGTGGTTAAAGTTTTTTAAATGTTCTGAAAGTTGATCCGTTTTGGTGGGCGAGAAAAACTCAACGATTTTGTCGTATTTACCGCAATAGGAGTTGGATTGGATTAGCCTTGTGTTTGTTTGTTGGATGCAATTTGTAGAGAGAGTGTGTGGAAAAGAGCTGGATGCAGTTAGATGGAGAGGCCGATTGAAGATTGAGAAATATGAAGAGAGAAGGAGAGGTGGAGAGAGAGAGAGAGAGGAGGGAGGGATAGAGAGAGAGAGGTAGGGGTAGATTTGCGAAATAGAACAGCAGAGCAAGTTCTTCCTTCATTAGTGAGTAATTTGCGACCACAGAAAGGTAAAGCTTCTCGACGTATGTTCCTTCTTAAATCTTCACACTTTCAGTGTACATTTGTGATTCTCTTGAAATGCACTTGGGCCTCTCTCTCTTTTGTTCTCTTTATTTCGATTATTTCTCTCCTTTTCTCTCTTTTGTTCAATCCAGCTGATCATCTCGCAACTCTCTTCGTCTCTTTATCCCGCTCCTTATCTTGGTGACACGATGAGGTCAGAGAATATGCGGTAAAGTGTGAAGAATATAGCTCAAAGTAACTTTGATCCTGCCGACTGTCGATATTTGAGCAGAGTCAAGAGCTGAGATCCATGATGAGAATCAAATGTTTTCAGTCTTCATCTAAGAGTCACTGAATACTCTAGTGCGTATACTCGGATGATTTGATCATTGAGTAATATGTACTCAAGATTTGGTGAATACTGAAAGGTTGATCATGATCTAATTTTGTCAACTAACAAAGGTACTGGTATGCTACTGGTACTGCTACTCCGATTCAGAGGACTCTTTGGAAATATGAGGGTTGAAAATGGGAACGGTCCTCTCAGGACTCTTCAGCGCAGTGCGGCAGTTGTTTATTCTTCTTCCCAAGTTTACTCGAAACCCTCTCTGTCCAACATGTTAGTGATAACACTGAACAAGTTATCCTTTGGCGATAAAGATATTGATATTAATATCTGAGTAGTGTAAGATTCAAGCTAAAAGTGTCCCGAACAAAAACCAAATAATTTTTGTTCAAGCACAAAGATATCAGAGATTATAAAAACACTTTTAAGTTCTAGGTTTTTTTCCATAAGAAACAAATCCGTTATAATATCTGCACTCTTGAGCTCGTTAGAGATATTGAGAAAAAATGTGAACAATTTATACAAAAAAATTTTTTGTTCAAAATATTACTCGAGTCGGAAACTCTGCTTCTGGTGATTTTATAATTTTTCGAATTTTCCTAGTCGCGCAGTTCCCTCTTCCAACCTATTCCATCCACCCTCATATCAGAGCTCTTACTCTTATTCTCTCTCTCTCTCTCTCTCTCCATCTCTCTCTCTCTCTCTCTTTCTCTCTCTCACTCTCTTTCTCTCTCTCTCGTTCTTTCTCTTACTCTCTCACGCTCTCGAATTTTGTGTCTTTCTCTCTCGTTTCTATCTCTTTCGTCTTTCTATCAAACGCCTTGTTTATGCAGTCTAGCTGCAGTGGACTACCGTAGTGCCAGCGAGGAAAGTGCCCGAGAAGTGAGAGAGTGTATGTGCTTTGATTAAGAGAAGACTTGAGCGAGGCCAAGTAGAATAACGTGACACAGAGAGAGGGAAGTAGAGATAGAGAGTGAGTGAGAGAGAGTGAGAGAGAGAGAAAGATTATAAGAGTTGAGAGATTATGGAAGAAGTAAAGCTCGAAGAAGTATGCTTCAGGGCAAGTAGCTCTTTGCCCTCGTATGTATGTGTGAAGGCATTTATAATGCAGGAGGTTGCAAATGAGAGAAATAGCATGAGAGTAGAAAAAGACCAGAGGGTAGATAAGCCAAGGGAATGGAAGCAGATATGAGAGGGGTACGGTAGTTTGATACCCGTTATCGGGAATAGGGAGGAAAAGAGAGAGAAAGATTAAGAGAGATAAAGAGGAAGACAGAAGAAAGAGAGAAAGAGTGAGTACATCCAGAATATTATGAGTGTTGTCAACATTTGCCCCCACGAAGCGACAAATAAATGCGTCTGTTGCGCTGTGGTGAGAACAAACGAGCGAAAAAAAGCAGATATGAGATTGGTACGGTTGGAAGGTGGAATTCTCTTTCACTTTATTTTTTGGCCTCTCTCGATTTTATGTTGTTTTCTTCCTACTTCACAAGTCATGAGATAATGAAAAGCATAAGACGAGAAAGAGTGAAAAATGCAGTAAGACCAAGAGATTATGAATCGCATTCGGGGTATTGGATGGTAAAGAAGAAGATACGAACGCGGGTGCTTCTAGTAATACCGTCCAGTCTGCGCTTTTTTTATAAACTCTCCATAAACCGTCCAATTGGTCTTGAGATATGGTTTAAAAAAACTGGACATTCAGGTAAACAGAGCAATGAATAAGTCCAAAGCAAATTTATGTTTGTTCTGCAGAAGAAAAATATTAGGGAGAGAGAGAGAGAGAGGAAAGGAGATAGAGAGAGAGTAAGAGAGAGAGAAAGTATACATGAATACATTGCAGATTTTTCTGCCCACCGCCTTGCGTTTATCTCTCCGGGGGCGGATGGAAACGAACACCGGTGAGTCCTAAAGGCCCTTTTTATCGATTTCACATTTCACAGTCAATAAATGTTACTAAAAGATGTTACGCCCAAGATGAACACGAAAAAATCCTCTCGAAAGAGGAAAATTGAGCCCAAATGCACAGAATATCATCGGTCTATTACATGAGAAAAGGACACAGCTGCTTCTGGGAATTTAATTTCACTCCAATTGAATGATTCAAAAGTTGCCTCTTGAACTAAATCGGTTTCAAAGATGTTTTTTAGGAATGAAGAGAGTAGATTGATGGAGATTGATTTGATCAATGCCTGTATCAAAGCTGCCAAAGATCTACTTCCAATCAGAGAGTGGTAAATTGGGGGAGTGGTGGAAATAGAATGAAATGAT
This sequence comes from Allodiplogaster pararmata, assembly GCA_964056735.1. Taxonomy (NCBI): domain Eukaryota; kingdom Metazoa; phylum Nematoda; class Chromadorea; order Rhabditida; family Diplogasteridae; genus Allodiplogaster; species Allodiplogaster pararmata. The sequence goes on along the minus strand of OZ057403.1, from coordinate 29,389,530 downwards.
TGTTTAAACATCTTTCGTGTGATTATAATGAGAGGTTGGTTGCAGTCGAAGATGGTGGAAAAGTGGAAAAGTGCCAGAGGGACGGTTCTGAAGCAACTCGCCCAGGCCGGCCAGATGGAGCAGTGCACGGCCGAGCAGGAGAAGATCTATGAGCAACAGGTAAGAGGCAGAAAGCGTCCCCATCCCTGAAGACTCCCCTCTACAGGACCTAACGGCAAACAACTAAAACAGGAAGAGGGAGAGAGAGAGAAGGAAATTGGGTTGCGGAGGAAGAGAAAGAGAGGCGAAGGGAAATAGGGAGCGCATAAAAATGAGTGAGCGAGAGATAAAGAGAGAGAGTTGGAAGATAAATTTGCAGTTGATAGAGATACAGAGAGAGAGAATTGGAAATGAGAGTCTGAGAGAGAGAGAGAGAGAGAGAGAGAGAGAGAGAGAGAGAGAGAGAGAGAGAGAGAGAGAGGGAGGGGAGAGAGAGAGTCAGAGAGAGAGAGAGAGAGAGAGAGAGAGAGAGAGAGAGAGAGAGAGAGAGAGAGAGAGAGTAGAAAGAAAAGGTTCATATAGCGCGAAAAAGAAGAAAAATGAAAAAGATTCTCCAAAAAAAATTTCTTTATAGTTCTCACTACATAGTCTCACTAGTAACAAATTCTGTGCTAAATCCAAGTTGAATGAAAAGCAACGAGCAGCTTCACTTATTTGTTGCAAAACTCAAGATGAAACTTTCGATAAGACTTTTTCTAATTGATAAAGTCATAAAACATACCCATCCCACGAATTATATTGTACATAGAATACGCTATAGTATTCCATGTACACTTTAAAGCTAGCAAAAGCTTCGTAAATTGGTGAGCGGAATTCACGTTTGCTGGGCTCGAACAAATAACACAATGTTCCATGTTTCAAAGTTTAAAAAATTTCAGTGCTCTGAGTTTTCTTCGTACATTGATATCGGAGTAACATCGGATCAAGAATTGCATTCTCTTGACTTTTCAAATGGAAAGGTTTCTCGAGTTTTCGAAATATGCAGTTTTCATAATATTTCTCTATATTGCGAAAAATGATTGTTGGAAAATTTGTACATATATGTATGATATTTTCGGCTCCGAAGTGCAATACAGGAGAAATCGAGAATTGGATTGCGCTTCCGTAAAGCGAAGGTCGCGGATATTAATCAATCTCATCATCTTAAAAAAGTAGATAAAAAAATTCGATGATGAGAGGAAGGCATATAAATTCGAAATAGGGAGGGAGAGAGCGTTTGCGGACATTGTATCCGGAGTGCTAGCAAGAGTAATAGTCTGGTATCGAATTTCGAGCTTTTGATGTTTTTAGAAATAGTGAATTTAAAACTTAACAACCTATCATGCTTGTCTTTAAAGAAGTGAAAAACGCTCTGAACTTCAAAAAATGAATTATTGTTAATCAATCATTCTTAATTTTCAACAACAATTCAATATTTCAACAAAAACAAAATTGTTTGGACACTTCTCGAGTTTCGGATCATTGATAAAAGGTCAGACCGGTTTAGGTATAACTGTGTATTTCTTGAGGAATACTGTGCTGCCAAGCACTTGTACATTTCGGATGCGGATAAGAGGAAATATTTCACCCTTGGAGCTTCGTTTTCGTATGGCTGTGGGCATATTATTGGCAAGTTCGAATCGGAAAAGATCAAGGTATCGATAGTGGGCCAACTTTTTCCCAGTTTTTTGTTGTTGAGGGAAACGAATTTTGTTTTTGAGGTTTATATTGTAAATATTACAAGCGGAGATTCTCATCGAATTGTGCTGTATTACGGAGGCAGGTTTATGTAGTAAATAAAGGTTGTAAGCAGGGGTTAAAATGGCCAAGTCCTATTGTACATCGGTGGGCTTCTATTCAGAATTTCTGCATGTCTCCGCTCTCTTATAGAAAGAAAGCAGAAACTTACGTTGAGTCTTTCTTTGTTGATGAAAAGACCTCTTACTGCCACTTGCGGCTTTATTTTCAGTCCAGTGATCGCTTCTAGTTAGCATATGTGTCCTTTGTGGAAGCATTATAAAACCCATGGTTGTAGGTAATAATTTCAAATTTTGTGGAGCTTTAGTCTTTAGATGTTGAATTTTCTTATCGATTTACTCTGATTCACCGAGGTTCATGTTGAAGAAGTGATATTATATCATGTTATCGATTAAGGTGATCAGTAAGCCGTATTATATCATGTTATCGATTAAGGTGATCAGTAAGCCGTATTATATCATGTTATCGATTAAGGTGATCAGTAAGCCGTATTATATCATGTTATCGATTAAGGTGATCAGTAAGCCGTCCAAAAGAAGCAGAGCATGAAGAATACCGACTGCAAATATCTCTGTATTTCTTCTGGAACAAAGGTTTGATATCATCAGAATTTTGAGACTCTTCGACATGAAGTCGGATTTCTGCCACGGTGTTTCTTAGCACCCGCACAACTTTTTTCGAGCGCTTTTTAAATTTCAGAGTTCAACATTCATTTTTTTTCAGAGTACAATTCCAATGTTTTTGGTGTTTTTAAAAAGTGCATAGAACTTTTTACCCGCAGTGCGGGTCAGAGAAACATCCAGATTTCTGCGAGTACTCTGAGTCAGAAATGCCTCTTTGGCTACGCAAAAATTATTGAGAATTTGGAACTTGCTGCTATCTCAAAAAAGATACTGATAGAAAACTTGAGTTGGAGAAGATTTAACAAGGCCGCTCAAACCAAATAATTTATTTCACTAATTTTTCCTCTCAAAACTTCTTTTACAACCTTAGAACTAAAAATTTTCTCATCGGGACTACTAATTCTAAAGGTTTTTTGTGAGTCTGTTCAACTTAAGATCTACTCCTTTTGAGGACTGGTATTTAGAATATCTTCTGCGCTGGTATAGAAAAAAAAGCGAAAAAAATTTACCTTGCTTTTTCAACAACTGACTAGAAGGGACTACACGGCTGGCTGCACAAGAATATACCTGTGATTGCTCTCGATCAACAGCTGTAATCAAGAAAATTCTTATCAGCTGCAATGAATTGGTTCAAAAGTTATTGATGAGTGCCCCACACTCAGAACAGAAACTCTGAAAAGGACGAGTGAAGTAGGAGCAATAAACGATTGGTCAGGATTACTTTTCTGTTTTGTTTTAAAGATGATTAACACGGAAGGGAGAAAGTGATGTGTCGCTTGCAGGTTGCGCTCTTCAACAGATTGAGGTCACAGACTGTATCCACTCGCTACCTGCATGTAGAGAATGAATCATTCCATGCCAGCAGCTCTAAATGGGGCGCATTCTCTATCCACTTGTGCCACGGTCCGTTTTATATTGAAGAAGAGAGAAAGAGATGGAAATCGAGCGGATGTTTTAGAGAGAGAGAGAGAGAGAGAGAGAGAGAGAGAGAGGAGAGAGAGAGAGAGAGAGAGAGAGAGAGAGAGAGAGATAGAGAGCGATGAAGTGAGTAGCTGTAAAAGTAATAGAAATAAAAACAAGGACGAAAATAGTCTTGGAAGGAAATAGGAAAGACAGTATAATATGAGATTTACTTCGGTGCCGGTATACAAGACGAGTTGAACGGAGTATTCAAAAAAAGATTGACGAAACCTCGGGGAAGTGCGGTAACAAAAGACATGGATATGGTTCAGAAGAGACTGAGCCAGATGCCGATAGATTTTCCGTCCGCGAAGGGTTCGTACACTACGGAGAGGTCATCAAGCTTGTGGACTCAGTCTCCGGACTCTGTCTGCCGAAGCTACGGATCCGAAAGGTTTATGGAGAGATGACTTGAATATATCAACAGCGAAATGACTATGACTCACTAGTTGCATGAGATTTGACTAAAAAAAGGGGACGTGAGAGCTGACTTTATGTCTGACTTGATGAATGACTATAAACCTTGAATAGATTTGTCTGAGGCGACATCAAAGGCAGATATGATGAATATGATAGCTTTGTGAGTGACTCTTATGTATGAAAGTTGGAGGTGGACAAGCAGCACGTTCTACTGGAGCAGCCTTCTGCGAGTGAAGAGCCCGTCTCGCAACTCCACAAGTGCGCCTTCCAGATGATCGATAACCCCACTGTGTATCTCTGCCTCAGCCAAGACAAGATAGTTCAGCATCAGGTATTGAGCATTTCTTCAGCATTGGATAACTTTCAACCAGCCAAAATATCAATCAATCTTTATTCCAGTTGTTATGTTTCAGACATAAAATGGATAACTTTCACAATGTGAGATCAGTGTGAGTGGTATATTTGTAGCTCGTTAACTTGGTAACTATGTAAGTACACGAGTGAGAAAATCAGATAGAAAGCACCACTTTAGCTAGCACTTTAATATAGTCGCGCAATTGGGAGAAGAGTGAAATCAGAGAATGAACACTGCTTTTTCAGGCCAGCATAAACCCGAATGATCCGACAAGGCATCAGATAAGCGATGGCGCAGCGTGGACAATCATCAGCACTGAGATTGTCGGCTAATTATAAGAGTTGATATTCCTCGTGGTAAAACAGAGTAGTCCGTAGGCTCCTGGCATGGAAAAATTAATGGCGGAACGGATTTGGCACTTGAGGCTGATAAATAATCTTTTTGTAACGAGATGCTGATAAAGATTCATTGAACAAAGCTTTTTATTTGCTGAAAGAATAAGGGATTTTTTTACTAGATTAAGTTTGCGGGAACATAATTTTTCGTAAAATTTTGAGCATATGATGTCAACATTCAGGTTCATCAACCTTATCCCAGTATTGAATATTAGAACGAATTTCATTAGAAACTTGATTCATTGGGCTGCAATGAAATTCTAGGAAGTTTTTCGTGAGTGCCTTGTTTCGACGAATAATTTCTATTAGTAAAACATGACCAGTTTCACATGGCGATAATGAATTATGGATGAAAACTGAACTTTTTAAATTGTAAAGAACAATTTATTGACTATCTTAATTTATTGAAGTCAGTTATGTTGAGATTCACCTATAATTATCGGAACCACCCATATTGATACAATTAGAGGACCATGGAAATTATTTGAACTGGGAAACCGGCTCAAACTGACTTCTTCCAATCATAAGCTTTAGATTTATCATAATTTTCTTCCCTCTTACTCAATAATCTTCATAACCCCTTATTCTCGGTTTTTTGGCTCTCATTTGCTCGCTCACCACGAATCACTAAATTTCCTTTTCACCTATTGTTAGGCAAGAGAGCGACCCAGTGCGTTTGCTCTTTTTATTCCAGGATTCCGCATCACAGGTTTAATAATGTGTCGAAAAAGACACAGGCACGCCGAAGGTGAAGATTAGCCTGAACAAAAACTCGCGGAGGGCAATGAAAAGGTCGCTTTATGAAGCGAGCATGGTTCTGCTCTCGTGAAGTTTTGCTCTCTCAATGGAAATTGAGAAACTAGGATTTGGTAACAGAGGCCCGCAAGCAGATGGTAGAACTTGACTTTTCAACCTCTGTTCCGCACGTAATTTCTTTGCATATGTTAGACAAAAAATATGTCATGTTTTTTGAGGTCGAGTACCGCTTCTTTGAGTCGCTTGGTACTGTTCGAACTCCAATTGCACCGGCGCCGGTCGTTAAGAGTGTTGAGATTTTCGGACCCCCTCTGAGGTAAGCGAATTTTTTGAGATATTTGGCTATTGAGCCTCTCATATAGCACCATCGTGAAGGTCGTCTTTGTTGACTGGTATTGTAACTGGTAACGCGCTCGCTCCCTGTAAAAGAGGGACGGCTGAGTTCGATTTTACCCCGAGTACTTGCTTTTGTCTGCAATAGTTCAATTGGTGAAATAGTATATGCTTATTTAATGTAAGGAAAATTCATGGAAATAAGATCTTCATGACGGTAATTTTTTTCATGTTTTCATCTGATTCAGTGTCAAAATATGAATTCATTTGCTGGAAAATTGTGTATGATGCAGTGAAGTCTCAGAAGCTTGATATACCGATTACTTCTCAAAGATGTCGGATAGTTCTCAATGATGATAGGGTGTTTCTGTTATAGGATAGAGTTTCAAGGAAGCAACTTCTCGGCCAGGCACACGGTTTGGTTATACGACGTTCCGCTGGAAACTAGCATAAGGTATGAGAGATATGAGAAACCACTATCTCTTGAAGTAGTAAAAAATGCTTGTGTTTGAATTGGGTCTAAGTGCTTGAATTGGGTCTAAGTGCTTGAATTGGGTCTAAGTGCTTGAATTGGGTCTAAGTATTCAGGTCGAACTATAGGAAATCCGCCTTGAAGGACCTTTTTTGAAGTAATGAGCACCTTTTTATAATAGTCTTCGAGGCTCAAGCATTTTACTTGAAAAATACAAACGTTGAAATTTGGAAATTCACTTAAATTTGCATATTGTAGTTATAATTACGAATAAAAAGTCGAGTTAGAATAATTAACTTTCTCCTCACTGTTTCAGATCCGAATCACATTTGTTCGCGACGATCCCTCACTACGAGCAGATGAGATCTACATTGAAGTCTAATTTAGTACCACTGACGGGACGGGAACTCATCGACTCTAATGTATTAATATTAGATTTTTTAGGCTTTGAAATTTATTAATCTTCCGAATTTAGATGTTTTTCAAGTTGCTGTGATGTGATGGTCCGTTCCTAAAATTGGTTGCTTGAAGCAGCAAAGCAAATTGCTTTTGTATTCAACTTGATAGCATTTGTTTAGTAATTCAGAAGTTCGGATTCTCTGGTTTGATTCGAAACACTAGATGAGGCATTTTACGTTGCAATAATTAGCATTTTTCTTCTTCAGTTGCCTTTTTCAATCGTTCGAAAGGATGGTGTGATTTATTCGACGAAGTTTTCTTTCTCATACAAGAACGAGAACTACTCGGAACAACGGGACGATGGCACAACTCGCTACTTCGGACCATGAGCAAAGTGGAACCAAGAAGACGCAATTTTAGTTCAAGGAGAGAACAGCTTTAACCTAGAACTTCGCCTGACTTTGGTGATGTCAACGTGTTTTTAACTCCAAAACTAGAGCGATACACAAGCATTGAACAACGTATAATAATTTGTATTCTACAGTTCATAGATAATGTTACGCCTGAGGGCGTGAGATTCGACCTATTATATTACATCATCGTCCTATATGAATAATCACGCAGGAGGAGGAGACATGAAAGCCACACCCACATGACCACTATATAAGCCAGGATATTGGGCGGAGCCAGAGAGAAGAGAGGAAGAGGAGACCCAACTCTGCAAGGTCCTTAAGGCCTTGCTCTTTACTTTAGAATCATTGTGCGCGTTGTTTTAATGCCATTTTGTAATGTAAAATTTATAACGCAATGAATGGATCATTGAATACTTTGTTTGTGTCTGGGGTACATTCAAATTGGGGCCGAAACGCACACTTCCCTCACTTTAATCTTTTATTCTTCTAACCTTCACATCTTATCGATGTATTTTTGAACTTTCAGGATTAAACAAACAAAACTGTGTTACGTGAAGATGATTTCATACGCATATGATTGGAAACCTTTAAGAAGTCAGTGTTCGAAAGGTTTATGTTTTTGAAAACTGCTTTTCAAAACTAGTTTTCACCAGCAGATTTGACATATCCTCTCAGAAATAATATCTATTTGCTGCTGCTGCTTTTCCTCATTATTTAAAATAAATATAATAAGTTTGCGTGTAGAAGGATTCAACGTGATTCTTGTCAGATAGAAGAGTGCTGTTCTGAAAGAATGGGGGCTTCCTTTCTTCTTGAATCCACTAACTTCTTTGTTCTGAGGACTCCTTATCTCTGTTCAAAACGGGATGATTTGTTGTAAAGTCTTTCTCAATACTTCTTCTTTCTTCTTCTTCTTAGCGTTGTCCCGCGCCGGCCGAGGTCGGAGTAGGGTCCGCTGTACGGCTTCTAGCTCTCCAGAAACATCTGTCCGTTGCGTCTTCCGAGTGGAGTCTTGCAAGGCGCAGGTCTTGGTTGAGCGTATCCATATATCTTGTCTTCGGTTTGCCTCGAGGGCGTTTGCCTGGTACTTCCATGTCAAGGGCGTGTCTTGCGATGTTGGTCGCGTCTCTTCGCATCACGTGTCCATACCATCTAACTCTCCCTTCTCGCATCTTGTCTTGTATTGAGGCAACGCCGAGTCTCCCTCTCACAATCGTGTTACGCACACAATCTAGGCGAGTCAGTCCTAGTGTCCAGCGTAACATTTTCATCTCATTCGTGTGGATAATGTTCTCGGTTATACGCGTTGTAGGCCAGGTCTCCGTCGAATAGAGAAGCACGGGACGGATTGCTGTTTTATACATCTTTCCGCGTATGCCAGCTGTGATATTCCTATCACAGAGGACACCTGCAGCTTCTCTCCATTTCATCCAAGCTGCATTTACTCTTTGGCGTGCCGCTGCATTTGTTGACGTGTCTGAGGAGATGACAGAACCAAGGTACTTGAATTCGGAGGTCTTCGGGAGCGGTTCACCGCTGATGTGAACAGTTCCTGTCGTTTGCACTCCGATTTCCTGGTACTCGGTCTTCTTGATGTTGAGGCGTAAGCCATGCCTACTAAGAGCGTCATTCCATTCTTGGGTGCGTTTCTCGATTTCGGCACGTGTAGGAGCAGCAAGGAGAATGTCGTCGGCGTATGCGATGGTTGACGGAGCCGGAGTCAGTAGAGGACGCGTGACGGTATCCATAACCAAAATGAAGAGAAGGGGAGACAAAGCACTCCCTTGGTGCACTCCAACGTTTACTGCGAATGGCTCTGTGATGCCGACCGGAGTTCTGACAGTACTCTTTGAATCATCGTACATCGCCATTGTCCATCGAATGTACTCTTCAGGAACCTGATGATCGCGCAATGCATATGAAATAAGATCATGGGGGACTCTGTCGAACGCCTTTTCCAAATCGAGGTAGGTCAGATGGAGAGGTGATCTTTTCTCTGCGTGCTTCTCGACGAGTAAACGGAGTGCAAATATTGCATCTGTTGTGCCTCTTCCGTTCACAAACCCGCATTGCTGAGCTGGAATATCGACGATATCTCGTATGCGTGAATCCAGTATCCTCTCAAATATCTTCATAGTGTGGTTGAGAAGGCGTATTGGACGGTAGTTGCTGCACACTCTGGCATCGCCTTTTCCTTTGAAGACTGGAACGGTCGTGGAGTAGCGCCAGATATGTGGAATTTGGCCTTGCTTTACGATGGTGTTGAACAGCTGCACGAGATGTGCTAGTCCAACATCACCCGCAAGTTTCCAGGCTTCGGTGGCTATGTCGTCCGGTCCAGCCGCTTTCCCAGTCTTCATCTTAGAGAGTGCCTTCTTCACTTCCTCGGCCGTGATGGTTGGAACGGGTCCTTGTATGGCGTGGGAAGTAGGGATGGGAGGGTGCTCAAACTCTTGGCCGCTCATTTCTTCGAAATGTTCGCGCCACCTGTTTCTGACTTTTAAAGGGTCAGTGACGAGCTTCCCTTGTTTGTCCCTTATCGTGGCTGCTCTCTGGATGTCCAAGGTGTTGCGGTGTCGAGCCTTGGCAAGCCGATAGATGGCTTTATCGCCTCCTGGTTGGTTCATCTTCTCATAGAGATCGCGGAAGTAGGAGGCTTTTGAAACTGCGACAGCTCTTTTGGCGGCTTTCTTGGCTGAGCTGTATGCAGCGCGGTCGTCAGCCTCATTTGACGTCCTCCATCTCTTGTAGGCATTCTTTTTCGCCTTGATCGCATCCTGAACTTCGGAGGTGAAAAACCAGGTGTCTTTCTCGATTCTTGGCTTTCCGGGTTTCGTCTTTCCGAGGATGCTTGCGGCGGGTGCTCTGATGCTGTCTTCAAGAAGCTTCCAATGTTCATTTATGTCCTCTGGAAACTGCTTGTAGAGTGCAGGAGGGAGTAGATTGCGATGGATGATGTGCATGAGAGAGAGATGTTCTGCTTTCCCAGTCGAGCGCCACCATTTGACACGTGTGCATTCAGGATTACGAGAAGGCTGTTTCTTCGACTTCAATACGCTGTAGTCCATAAAGAGAGGGTGGTGCTGAGATGCAACATGGTCTGATGGAATGACCTTTGCATCTTTCGCGTTCCGCAGCTTTGCTCTCAGGATTAACCAAAAGTCAATTTGACTCTGATTTCTTCCGCTCTCGTATGTGAGTCCGTGAGATCGTCTCTTTTTGAAAAAGGAGTTCACGACTGCTAGATCGCATCGAGCACAGAAGTCAAGTAGCCGTTGACCCTCAGCATTGATCGTTCCGATTCCATGTCCTCCATGTTCTCTCTCACGACCCTGTCGATCTGAACCGATGTGAGCGTTAAAATCTCCGCCGATTAAGATGTCTTCATGAGACTCTCGGAGTTTGATAACTTCCTCTAGAGAGTCGTAGAAGTCCTCCTTATCAGCGTCGCTACATCCTTGTTGAGGTGCATATGCTGAGACGACAAGGAAGTGATTGTTGGACGAAGAAATTCGGACGGCCATGACTCGATCTGTAGAGCGAATGACTTCGGTTACATCATCAGCAATTTTCGAGGAGAGGATAATGCCAACACCATTTCTTGTTGATGACGTGCCATGGTATATCAGCTTGTATCCGTCTCCTATCGGCTTCGACTTGCTTCCTCTCCATTTCGTTTCCTGTACAGCAGCAATGTCAACCCTTCTTGCTTCTAGCATTGCGGCCAGCTCTCTACTGCGTCCCGTCAGTGTTCCAACATTCAATGTGACGAGGCGAATTTGGGCTGTACGCCGCGCAGACATACCCCGCCCATGGGTAGCTGCCTGTCCTCGCATATTTGACGGTCCTAGCGGACAAGGTAAGACCGCGTCGCTTCCGGGGGACGCCCTAGCTTTGGTGATATATCTTGAAGAACTTGAAGCCATGGTTTACAACAAGGGTATTCATGCGATCGGCCTGTTGAGTGGATGGTCAATCCAGCCTGGCATCGCGGAACGTGTTTGTCGGGAGTTCCTGCTAATCCTTGACCGTAGAAAAGCAGAAGATTAATCGAAAAGACGCCTCGACTCGTGTGGCCTGGACTAACCCCTCTCCGCCTGGCCAACTGGCGGATAGAACCACTGCCGGAAGTGGACTCGTCCAAAGGGGGCCCAATTTTAGCCTCTTTCTCAATACTGTATCATGTCAAATAAGGTCTCAACGCTGCGCTCACTCGAAAAAGGTTTACTCTAACGCAAAAATTAATTTGTTGTGCAAGTATTGGTCTTGGCATAGTGCCGAAAGCATATGAAATCAATAATTCTACTCTTTTGCCTTCATACGAATAACGGTATTCTCCGCTCAGTAGCTCATGACACCTTTCTTATCTTCTCATTTGTCGCTTCCTCTCTCCTCCTCACCAAACATATCTTCTCTTCGGAATCATGTTAAACGTGCTAGTCTAAGAATCAGATTAGCGTTTTAGAAGCAATGTCTCAATCCTGCATAGCCGAGTAAAACGGCAAGAATGACTTGTTTAGAATGTTGATATTTGATATGTTGCTGCAAGTATTCAAGTTTTACTTTTTTGTGGGCTTGTTTTTGGTGGCAATAGTTAGACATATTACTAAAGTTTTTGAATCGATGTTACTTACAGTAATGATTTTTTGAATCTACTTTGTCGTACCGTAAAAGTTCTTGTGATAAAATTTTTATAATTTGAATTCAAGGTATTCTTGAATGTATACGGTACTAAGCATAAACATCTGAATCATGTAGTTACAGTACGCGGACGAACATTTGATCAGTACAGAATAAACCTCACCAAAGAATCTTCAAGCTGATATGAAATAATTAGACAGGCAACCACGGAGTGAGCGTTACATCCTTTAGCAGCAATCGCGAGTGGCGCTCTTCACGATCAAGGGTTTGGAACTCGCGATAAAACGATGAAATTAAGACAAAAAGCTGGACAAAAACTTAATGTTTATTCGCAAAGTTACAATGTTATTATGTTCATGGAAGTAGAACTGCGAGCACAAAGAATCTTCTTCTTCTTCTTCCTAGCGTTTATCCCGCCTCCGGGCAGGGTCCGCTTTGTATACTGCACCACGCCATTTCACCCGATCAGCTGCGTCTTCAGTCTTCAGCCCGGTCGTTTTCATGTCTACTTCGATGCAGTCTCGCCACCTAGTTTTGGGTCTGCCTCTGGGTCTTTTGCCCTCTACTTCGAGATTCCAGGACGATTGAGAAACAGAAAGGAGATTTGATCTCATCACGTGCCCGTACCATCTCAGCATTGACTCTCGGAGCTTTTAAGATATAGGGGCGATGCCCAGACGATCTCGGATGGTTTCATTTCGCACCATGTCTAGACGAGTGAGTCCGAGGCTCCATCTGAGCATTTTCATCTCCATAACATGCAGCATCTGTAGAGTCTTTGCTGTGCATGGAGCACATTCGAGGCCGTACAACGCGACTGGTCTGACAACTGATGGATAAATTTTACTTTTCAGTCTGTCAGGCATTCGCTTGTCGCATAGTACACCGGTTGATTCTCTCTATTTGAGCCAGGCAGCATTGACTCTCGCATCAACTGTAGCCTTGGGGTCTAGGTCTGAGGTGATTTAGGATCCGAGGTACTTGAAGCCATCCACCTTCCGGAGTTCGGTGTTCTTGACTTTGATGGTATTCGAGGTATTCGAAGTACTCTTTTCCAATTCCAAGTAATCGGTCTTTTGGAGGTTTAGTCGTAGACCATAGTCATTGAAACGTTCGTTCCACTCTCCTAGCTGTCTCTCCAAGTCCTCTGATGTGTTGGAACATAACACAACGTCGTCAGCATACAGTAGAGTTTTTGGAGGACTTGTTTGTAGATCTCTGGTGATCGTGTCCATTATCAGTATAAAAAGCAGAGGGAAAAGCGCGGAACCTTGATGAACTCCTACAGCAACCTTGAATGACTCTGAAGTACCCGCTGGACTTCTTACGGTACTTCTAGGGTCAGCGTACATCATTTGAATCCATCTTATGTACTCTTCTGGGACTAGGTGGTCTCGAAGAGAGAACCAAATCAGCTCATGAGGCACAGCTTTCTCTAAGTCAAGGAAAGCGCAATGGACTGATTTCGCCTTTTCCCTGTGTTTCTCTAGATAAAGACGAATGGCGAAAATAGCATCCGTTGTTCCACTTCCTTTGACGAAACCACACTGATTGACGGTTGTGCTTACAATTTTGCGGAGCCGTGCTTCGATGATCTTTTACAAGATCATTGTGGTATGAGAAATGATTCTTATCGGCCGGTAGTTGGAGCATATTGTGACATCTCCTTTTCCTTTGTAGATGGGTATTGTAGATGATCTACTCCAGTCTTCGGGATACTCCAGGCGAGCAGTGGCTTTTTGAAAGAGGGTCGTAAGATGGAAAAGTCCATAATCACCTGCGAGTCTCCATGCAGAGGCGGCGAGATCATCTGGCCCACATGTCTTTCCATGCTTCATTTTCTGAAGGGCTTCTCTTACTTCAATCTCTGAGATGGTGGGAACTGGTCCTTCTACTGGTAGGGACAGTGGGATGGGAGGGTGGTCGAACTCGATGTTCGAGATTTCTTCGAAGTGTTCTCTCCATCGCTGACAAATTTCGACATTGGATCGGAGGAGTATGCCGTCCCGGTTCTTGATTGTCCTCACGTGAGAAAGGTCTTTTGCTGCTGTGGCTCGTGCTTTACAAATCCGGAAAATTTCCTTCTCCCCTTGAGGCGTGTCTAGCTTACTGTAGATTTCTTGGATGGCTGCGGAGCCAGCTTTCGCTACGGCTCTCTTAGCTTCTCTCTTCCTACATTGGTACAGGGCTCGGTCAGCTTCGGTTCCGGATCGTTTCCATTGCTTGAGAGCCGCTTTCTTCTCCTTGACAGCAGTTTGAACGTCTTCGTTCCACCACCATGTCTCCTTGTCTACAATGCGTTTGCGACCTGGTTTTGTTGAGCCCAGAGTGACTTCTCCTACAGCCTTCATCTTGTCTCGAACGAACCTCCAGTGCTCCTCAATGGAGTCTGGGAACGTTTTTTGGAGAGTGTCCGGGGATAGGGCGAGAAGAAGCTGATGCATGAAGCGAACCTTGTTGTTACGTACCTTCCACCATTTTATCCGAGAAACTTCGTTCAAGGGCTTTACGTTGCATTGCTTCTGGGAAAATCGGAGATCGATTAGACTGGATGGTGCTGCGAAAAGACATTATCGCTCGGAATCACCTTGCAATCAGTGATTAGTCTCAGATTGACTCTTTTTGGGGTTTTCCTTCCACCACTGCAATACGTGGTGAGGTGAGACTCTCGTTTGCAGAAGAAGGTATTGCAGATGGAAAGATCGTGATCTTCGGCAAGAACTCAAGATTCGCTCTCCTTCTGCAATCGGCAAACCATAACCGTTGCCTCCATGAGCTCTCTCATGGGCTTCGCATCTTCTTCCTACGTGCTCTTTCAAGTCTCCTCCGATCATGAGAGTTTCTTCCGAAGGAAGTTTTCTGATGACGTCATCGAAAACTCGTCTTTCTCGGAGTCGCTGCATCCTGCTCTGATGGTGCATCTTGGGGGGATGCGACGGTTTCTTCATAGACCAGCTTGTCGCACGAACATCCAAGTCGATAGTCCAGCCTGACGTCCGTTTACGACCCTTTGGGTCACATAACCTGGGATTTTGGGCTATGTGGGCTAGAGGTTATTTTTTGGACACGCCTCTTGACCGTGTCCCTTAGGCCAGTGAGATAACAGTGAGCGAGCATTTTATAGGATGTGGGCTGCCCAGTTCCCACACCCACCCGCGACGCTCACTAGCCTAAGCCCCTCTTTGGTCAGCCATGGCAAAGCCCCCAAGTCTCCCATTCGCCTGCGGGAGAGGCCCCACATACGCCATCGGGGTAATCAGCGCATGGAGCACAAAGAATCTATATAGTGTAAAAGTGTGGTTCTGACAAAAAAAATTTTAAAGAAAAAGAAACAAACACGTGAGACCAAAAAAAAATAAATTTACTGTAAAAAATTGGGAATAGTGAAACTCTTTATTATTTTTCAAAGTAAATAGAACTTAATTTCGGATTTTTCTCGACTTTTTGACGAATTGAAAAAAATTGCAGTTTATTAAAAGATATAAATCATATTAATTCGATAAGTATTCGCGGTGAAACGTTAGTCATTTCAAATTCACCACATTATTTCGACATTTTTCCATTCGTTTTATAGCCAGTTTTGGTCTTAATATAATACTTGCTAGTTATCAAAACGTTTTCCATAGATAATTCGATAGTAAACCAAAGTCAAACGAGAAAAAAAACTGGAGTCAGACGAAAAACTTTTTTTTTAGTGTCATCTCGAGTATGCTGGCGCCTTTTCGTTATACGCTATAGCTATAGCTATACCTGATCCTAAGCCGAGAAGTATAGAAATTGATATGAAAGATATTGAAAAAATGATATACGTAATTTTTTTATACGAATGGGCAAGATAATGTCTGCTTCCCAGCCTCTGACATCTGGCGTGCCGCAGGGTTCCGTGTTAGGACCGCTTCTCTTTTCCCTATACATTAGCGAAATGAATTACATAACCTTATCCAAATGTACGTTATCAAGCATACACAGACGACATAAAATTATATCTATCTCACAGTGCTCACAATTTAACTGGACGAACTCTCGAAATGCAGAATTGTCTAGATTCTGTTTGTACTTGGAGCGTAGCCAACCATCTTTCTTTATCTTCGAACAAGACTTATCTTCTACCCTTGGGCAAAACTTCTCGTGTTTTAAATTACCACCTGAACAACAATCTTCTAGAAGTATCTTCTCAAGTGAGAGACCTTGGAGTCCAACAAGTCCAATCTCTTCGCAGACATGACGGAATTCTTGAACGAACTACGAAGGCTACTAAAGCAATGTACGCTATGCTAAGCTGTATAACTATCAATGACTCCCAAGTACTTGTTAAGTGTTTCAATACATATGTATGTTCTACCTCATCTATGTAGAATTTGCCTCTTGTCTATGGAATCCAATATACCGGAAGGATTCTGATCTCCTAGAGAAGGTTTTGAGAACTTTTCCAGAATTCTCTTTTATCGATGTTTTCCACAGTCAGATTACCCTCTCAGCCTTCCATGTTATAGAGATCGTCTGAATATAGTTGGCCTGAGTACTTTAGCTGAAAGAAGGTTGATTGCAGACCTTAAATGGGTTTGAAGATCTTATATGATAAGTCTATTATTGAAAAATACCGCATTTTCGAGCGCACCCCCCCCCCACTCGCACAAATATAAATGGTATTGCAATTGAATGTACTTCTTCCACTTCTAGATGCTATTGTTTTGGTTTACGGGTTTCGAGAATGTTTCACGGAATCTCGAGTGAAATATTGAATTCAGGTACAGTAGAGCAGTTCATAAGTCGTCTCCGTAACGAGAATGTGCTAAGTGAACTAGAGAATAATCAGTAACATTTAGAAATTTGTCTTACCTGTCGCCACACTTATGTATGTATCATTTACAATGTGTCTCACCATAACCTTGCATTGTAAAAGTTCGATTTAAAAAATATATATATACGTATATATATATACATATATAAAACAAATTCGTCACAGGGTAGGTAGACCGCCAGAAAGCTACTTGGCTGGAACTATGGTAGACCCGAAAAATCATATCCTTTTTGGCCCTTTGTTACTTGGGGGGGCGCACTTTACTTGGGGGGAAGACAGGTAAATTTTCACTGATTTTTCGCTAAGGCTAGGTAAAATGTATGCTAAAGAGGCCATACGGCTTAGGAACGAGGCCGTACAGAATAGTTAGCCACAATATTTTAGTTTTATCTAGTCTAATTGAGGAAATTGTTTAGCTGTTTTCAGCTATTATTCACCTTTTTTTTTCTCAGTCTCAGGCATAGGTTACGCTAACGGGGCCGGTTACGCTAACGAGGAGACAAAAGGTTACGCTAACGAGGAGACAAAAAATTATACAAATTTTATGTTAGAACAAGACCTTCACGCAATTCGGAAAAAAAGGGAATGTCGTTATGTTTCATTATATTTACACAAATAAAAAAAAAATATTTGGTGTTCTCATTTTAAATTTTCCCCGTTCATTATTACTACTTTCACTAGCCAAGAGTGGTGGTGTGAGCAGATTTTTCCTTGATTACTGGTATGATTTCAGCTCTTGTAATTATTCATGTCAGTGTAAAATTGAATTTTGTAGAATAAAAATTTAGGTATCACACTTTTAAAATTTAAGCGATTTTAAAATGATGATCAGGTTTGAAAGTATGTCTGATCTAAACCGGTTCGGCCGGTTCCGCCGAGTCACTAAGGCAGCACTGGATTTTGCTGCAAGCACCACCCCTCATCGCATTGACGGTCGGCGAGAAAGAGGACGAACGAAGCAAACTGGCAATACACTAATAACGCGGACTAGGAAGCCTGCCACGTAAGTCCGAGAATCGCCCTTGAACGAGACAAGTGGAAAACGAACCGTACCACAAAGCGTAACCATACGCCATACAATACCAAGAAGAAGAGTTAGTGCTAATTCAACTCTATTTTTTGTTAGAAAAAACCTTATTATCTCATAAAAATCCAATCGTTAGGCCAAATCACCGGTGAACTTCTCTGACTATGACCAATTCCATAATCCCAGTTCGATTCGAAACAGTCTCCTATCTAGATCTTTTTTTTTTCTCCTCGCGAAAATATATTTTCATGTGATTCAATAATCCTGAGCCGAAGTTTAAATTTCTAACGTTTAGCATTATTTGTATATGATCATAGTTTTCAAATGCACAACCCACAGAGAAAATTTGTAGATTAAAACTAGGTTTTTAAGAGAAAAAGACATAGAATAAAAAAAACTATTCTCGACAAAGCACCTTATGATTGAGAAGGTATATTCTATGTACAATGTACAATAATCTCCTTGCTTGATAGGTTTTTCGAGACCCATTTTTAAAGGATTTTTGATTCTTGAAATGAAAACTGTTTTCAAGTGAATTTTAAATTTACAGGACTCATAGACATTCGAGCACCCACGTCATATTTGCCACTTCAGAGAAGCCAAGAGATGGGAGATCAAGTGGATTTACAAGCTGATCTGGATGGCTTCTCTGTGGAAGCTCCAATAATTTGCATTAGAGTGTTTTATATTCAGTGTCTTCTTCCAGTTTGATATATAATCAGTTTTCTTAATAGCTATGTTTATCTTTCCGACTTGTTTTGTGATGTTTAACCTAAAAATATGTTTTGTAATGTTCAACCTAATAACTTATTGGAACATGCTCAAGATGATGAAAATTTAAGCTGCAAAAACTTGGTTTTTTAGCGCAATTTTCACCTCCAAGCTAACGATAACAATCATCTAGTTCTCGAGTTTTTTTCAGTTTCATGTTTCCAGCTCAGATCTTAAGGTGAATTTCTTTGATTGTGTTTAGCCTTTTCCTTTTTTGTGTTTCGTTTAGTAAAACTCTGGGTTTTTAGTTGCAAACTTTGTCGATTAATACTTTGCAAACCTTCTACAGTAATGAAGCAAAAGTATTTCAGAAAAGATTTAAATATAACAAAAACCATGCACACTTTTTTTCTAATGGGAGAAGGTAGTTTCAATGTGAAAAAGTTATCAAGTCATCTTTCTACAGCTTTGACTTAGCCGAGAACGTCTTTTTTAAAGCTAAAATGTCTTTTCACCGATGTGGTGCTGGGGTTGAGGCCCTTTCCCAGACCTCCATCAATAAAAAAAAGATCAAAATTTTTTTTAACAAAATGAGAATTGACCGATGCCTTGGACAAGGGGCACCATGAACCATACACGCGCCCTATCCTTGTTTTTTTCACTTCATGACCGATGTTACTTTTAATCCGGTCTCTTTCTCCTTTTTCAGATCTCTTCACATGGTTCTCTTTTTTTCTCTGCTTTCTATTCTCGCTCTTCTTCTCCCTCTAAATTTTTTGTGTCTATCTTATTGGAAAGAATAACGAGGTACCGTAACTGGTCTCTTTTTCTCTGTTTCCTATGTTTATAGAGTGTCTCGCGCTTTCATTCCACTTCTCTTTCATTCTTATTTTTCTATCTATCCTTATAAGTATTTGTCTCTCTTTCTCTCTTTTTCACAATAACTCACCTTTCAGTGACTACGACAAAAAATGTGATAGATAGCTTCTCTTTTTACTCTATGTCTTAGATATCAATCTATCTCGAAATGTAGCTGAAGGGGGGGGGGAGGAAGGCAAAGAAGAAAGGGTGACAGTCTTTCATTTGCAAAGGTATAAACAAAGCCATTACTACCGCCAGACTCAATGCGTGTTTCTTCTCTTCTCTCTCTCTCTTTCATCATCATCATCTATTTCCTGCTCAGTAGACCGACATGAGTAACGTTACTTACCTTATGAAAAACAACTAGAATTATTTATCTACAGAACAGAATATGTGTAGATTTTTCTCTCTCATCAGATCTCAGACCTCCATCCGTTCCTTTTTCTTATTGTTGGACAAAGATAAAATAGAGTAACTGTCTTTCCGCCATTGATATCGCTTTCGAAAGGGCATGAATTATTGGTCCACCATTTAAATAGAAGTGTCACCAAATAAAATAGTAACGTCCACCAAATAAAATAGCAACGTCCACCAAATAAAATAGTAACGTCCACCAAATAAAATAGTAACGTCCATCAAATAAAATAGTAACGTCCACCAAATAAAATAGTAACGTCCACCAAATAAAACACTAACGTCCACCAAATTTTTTTTTTGTTGTGAAATTCACCACGGCATTTTTTTCTCACCTGACACCAACCTGTATGGTTTTTTCCACCAAATTAAAAGTCCACCAATTTTTTTCGTGAAATTCACCACGGCATTTTTTCTCACCTGACACCAAAGGTTTTTTTCTCACCCTACACCACAACAAACTTTTTCTGCTCTCTCAGTGAGTTGTTTTTGATGGTTTTTTTTTGTAGTGGGAGGTAATTTTCGCGGAAGTAAAGTTTTTTATGAGTGTTTTTTGTTGTTGAATGTTTTCTTTAGGTCATTCTGTTGAATGTTTTGTTTCAGAAAAAAAAATTTTTGAGTATCGCTCAAAGGGGGGAAGGGGGGCCCTAAGGAGAAAGGGGGGAAGGGGGGCCCTAAGGAGAAAGGGGGAAGGGAGTTTTCATGAATAAAATCTCTTTCTGAGAAAAAAATTAATAAAAGCCACGACGCGGGCCGCGACGCGAAGGGGGCCGCGACGCACCTACCAGACGAATTAACAAAGGGCCAAAACGCTTAGGCTTAGGAAAAAGTTGGCTCTAATCTACTTTAACCTTCCAAAGATTTTTTCTCAAAAAGAGATTTTATTCATGAAAACTCCCTTCCCCTTCTCTCCTTAGGGCCCCCTTCTTCCCTTTAGGGCTTCGGGGGTGACTGAAACTGCAGTTGAGTCCAAAAATTTTTTTGTGAAAAAATGAAAAAAAATTCTTGCAAGAACCGGAGTTTTTGCAAGAACCAGAGTCCTTGATGCTCAAAATGAACATCTATGAAGAAAAAAATTGAAACCAAAGCGTTTAAAGCCCACGAACGCTGCCACTTAAACTGCAGAAGTGCCTATTTTTTAATTATATCTGAAACAAAACATTCAACAGAATGACCTAAAGAAAACATTCAACAAGAAAAAACAGTCATAAAAAACTTTACTCCCGCGAAAATTACCTCCACTACAAAAAAAAACCCATCAAAAACAACTCACTGAGAGAGCAGAAAAAGTTTGGTGTGGTGTAGGGTGAGAAAAAAACCTATGGTGTCAGGTGAGAAAAAATGCCGTGGTGAACTTCTCGAAAAAAATTGGTGGACTTTTAATTTGGTGGAAAAAACCATACAGGTTGGTGTCAGGTGAGAAAAAAATGCCGTGGTGAATTTCACAACAAAAAAAATTTGGTGGACGTTAGTGTTTTATTTGGTGGACGTTACTATTTTATTTGGTGGACGTTACTATTTTATTTGGTGGACGTTACTATTTTATTTGGTGGACGTTACTATTTTATTTGGTGGACATTGCTATTTTATTTGGTGGACGTTACTATTTTATTTGGTGACACTTCTATTTGAATGGTGGACCAATAATTTTTCCCCCTTTCGAAAGCATGTTAATTAACTCTGACCTCTTTCTCCCTTGCTATATCCATCTATTTTTTTTCTATATCTCTCCATCCACCTTTGTTCACTCATCTCTCTTGATCCAAGTCTATTTCTCAACCGATCTGCAGACTCCCTCATCTTATAGAGAGTATCAGCTCTATTACTTTCATCAATCTCTCTTTTTCTTGATTTCTCTACTCTTTCCTCTCTTTCTTTGAATAACTCCTCTCTTTCTTTCTTTTTCTCTTTTTATGGTCTCTCTCTCATTCTTTGAACAGAAGATCAAGTTCATAACTTACCTTTCAAAGACAATGATATAATATTGAGGGTAAGAAAGTCATATAATTATGTTTTCTACCTATCTCATACCTCAATCTGTTAATTGCCCCATATACATACATAAATCGGCATAGGATATGCCTGTAACTGTGCAATCGAATCATTTTTACCCTTTCTCATCTGCCTCAGCCATGTAAAAGTTGCTCCATGCCGATTTATGTATCTTACTTCAGTTTTATGTGCAAAGGCAAAAGAGCAAGGATTACTGTATTTCCAATGCAAAGGTCCATCGATAGCCGATGCCCCCAACAGATTCAATGCGTCTTTACTCTCTCTCTCTCTCCTCTCTCTCTCTCTCTCTCTCTCTCTCTCTCTCGCTCTCCTCTCTCTCTCTCTCTCTCTCTCTCCCTCTCTCTCTCTATCACTACCTCATCTTCTTCTTTGGCAGAATTAGAGTATCTCGCTCTATTACTCTTATTCCTATACAGTTTTCTTTTTTCTATCTCTCCTTGCCGCTGTCTTCCTCTTTCTCACTCTCTCTTTTCTATCTGTCTGTCTGTCTCTCTTCCTCTCTATCTCTTCCTCTTGACAGAAGATGACCAGGATATGTCACCTTTCTTTGCTCGGTGGAATATATTGTACTAGTTGCTCCCGCAAACCTTTGGTCACTAATGGAGCGTTAGAATATCACTTTTCACTTTGCTAAGTGATTTTCTGCCTGGCATTTTTTTGAACGCTCCAATGTCTCACCACGAAAACATGCCTACGGTAAAAAGAAAGAACACATGCATTCTAATGGAGTGTTAGAATTCGCGAAAACATAATGAAACATAACGATATCCCTTTTGAACTCTCTCGCTGCAAGAAAAAAGCATTAGAATGCATGTGTTCTTTCTTTTTACCGTAGGCAT